>CM033793.1:10826758-12049558 GCA_019656835.1 Rhododendron ovatum | reverse complement strand
TGGTGAGGAAATTGGAATATTGGCAAATGGGTAGCTTTATCACAAGGAAACTCAAATTTCGACATCAAACAGGCTCCGTTCCAGAACGAGTTTTAAGTACTTATTTTTTAAGAAGGCAATTTCAAACTCAAAAATAATGGGCTTAATGAAATCTAAAAATATGCAATATAGATATTGTTTGAAAGATCTTGATTAGATCTTTTATACGGTGCAAAAGAAATCAAAAAATTATTTTTAATTTATATTATTTTTAAGTTTGAAAATATGAGATAAGAACTTATTTTTTAAAAAGGTGTTTTGGAACGGGACCTAGTCTAATTGATTTTTTATTTTCAAAAAAATACTACCATATAAAATAAAACATAAATATGTATATATTAATATGTATATATATGTATTATATATAAACTATACATAGGTTAATTTCAAAATTTTGAAACAACAGTAATATATTTTAAATTTTGCAATGTTATCAATGAAATGTGAAGTGACTTAGGGGTGGGAGTTGCAGTTTGGAAACCAGCAGTACTTAGTTCAAATAGGAGCAACAACAAAGTTGAAATCCATTTTTTGCTTTGATCGCTTTTAGCAGCAAAGCCAAAACGTTATATTTGGCGATGAAGTTTTTCTTCACCGAAATTTGACATAAATTTGGCGTGAAACATTGGGCGATGAATTTTTTCGTCGCTAAAAGCATTAGCGACTTTTTGTTGTTTTAGGGGCGAATTTAATTTGTCTCGAAAGGCCCAATTTGTTGTAGATAATGTTCCCAAGTCTAATTCCATACTTCTCACAAGAGCTTTCATTTGTATCGATCAATGCACAGAACCGCAAGAGCAAGCGAAGTTGGATTGGTCAAGACGCTTCAAGATTATAAGTGGGGTAGCCCGGGGGATGTTGTACCTTCATGAAGATTCACGGCTTAGAATTATACATCGTGATCTCAAAGCTAGCAATATTTTGTTGGATGGTGACATGAATGCGAAAGTTGCAGATTTTGGCATGGCTAGGATCTTTGGAGTTGATCAAACTCAAGCAAGTACAAGTCGAGTGGTTGGAACATTGTAAGTAGTGTCCTGCATCTCATATGTTCATTTTTCTATTATTTGCATGATCAGCCGATGCATCATTCTGATTCATCAAAGCTGACCCTGACCCTTGAGGTAAACAAAGAGATGTGTTATGCGTAGTTGTTTAATGAAAATTTCTGAACTTTAATATATATACAGGGAATCAGAAATGATTTTAACAATCATCTTCTTAGAATAATAGACCTCTTTTACCCTATTATTGGTGATTTACGTAATTACACTTACTTAAATTCTTGACAAACTTTCAAAAAATGTTAGGACAATATAGTAAATCAACAGTAACGTGGAAAAAGTAGTGCCATAGAAAAAGGGGAGTTTCAAATCAGTTTGTGTTTGCTCTTTTCATCGATCGTTTGTTCGTGATTAACTGATAATGGTGGCTTGCAGTGGTTACATGTCTCCAGAATATGTAATGCATGGACAATTCTCCGACAAGTCGGATGTGTTTAGCTTTGGTGTCTTAGTTCTAGAGATTATTTCAGGCAAGAAGAACAATAAGTTTTACCGATCAGACGGTGCTGCAGACCTTCTCAGCTATGTAAGCTTTTAGCCATTCTTTAACGATTGCCACTCCGTTTGTCCCATATTGCGAGTCCTCTATCTAATGATTGGATATTCGGAAATATGTCCATGTTGTTCTTAAAATTATCCCTTATAAGTAGCTTAAATAACGCCTTTTAGTCCAAATAACGCCTTTTAGTTGAAATGCAAGTTTATTCATTGCATGTGGGTTTTAAAAGTAAAACTCCAAAGAGAGACCGGCAATGTAGGACATTACAGGGGAGTGTCATACTCCTTAGTTCCAATATTTTCACATCCAAATTACCAAAAAAAACATAATATACATTTTCACATCCTCAATTCATGTATAAAATGGATTAATGCAGGCTTGGATGCTCTGGAGGGAAGGAATGGCTTTGGATTTGATAGATCCAACTCTTGAAAGCTCCCATTCAAGAAATGAAGTCACTAGATGCATTCATATTGCCTTATTGTGTGTGCAAGATGATCGGGATGCTAGGCCTTCCATGGCCACAGTAGTTCTGATGCTAAATAGTCCTTCCGCTGATTTGTCACATCCTCAACAACCTGGATTCTGTGGTCGAACTACTAGAACAGTGTCGAATACTTTTCAAGGCCTTGCGTCGGATCAGTCTACGAGTAGGTCAATCCCGTGGTCTGTGAATGAAGCATCGAGTACAGAACTAGAGGCCAGATGATATGCCAGAAACTTGAGAGCAACAAGGCAGGTCTCATGTCATGATGTCACTGGAAACAGAATACTATTTGGTCATTTGGGAAAGTGTCGTTGATTGTTATGCATTATATTGGTCCTCCTATATTTTTTTTTCCTATTTTATCCCAGCTCTGGTTTGTTCTGTTTAATTTGATTTGTTTTAAGTGAATTTTGTTTAGATGTAATTTTTCCGTGAAACGAAATTTCCGTGGAGTGACTTGTCGTGGACCCTGAGACTCGCTTGGTCTGTCACAATGCTCCAAAGAAAGGTGGATTTTTCTAGACTGATACCTTTCCGTTTCACTTAATTGGGCTTTGTTGCTGAGGACAAAGGTAGAAAAATGGTCTAGACCAAATGAGTCTCCTGCGCTGTTTAACTGAAATCCGATGGGTTTGCGGGTGCATCGATTGGGTTGGGTAGATACGAACGCGTTGGGTTTGTCAAAACTGATTCGACTTGGGTCGTGCTTCACAAGGGCCCAAGGACAGTACCCATGATGGGTAGGAGTATTAAGGTAATTGTTGATGTAAATCTCAGGATAAAAATATTTGTTATACGTAACAAACAATGTAAGTTGGACTCTTTCATCATTCGATATATAGTGGAACTGGTAATGTACCAATTTCTCAACGCGACGTGGGGAAGACCAGTAGTGGATCCAAGAAATCTGCATATGGGAGACATTTTTCATTTAAAATCTGGGGAAAAAATTCTGACAAATTCTTTCATTTGGTACTTTCAATTTGTCCAATTTGTCTGTTTCTCTAGGCATACTCCCTTGTTTCTTTTCAATGCCTTGGGCTTGACCATGTACACAGCCTCTTCCTCTAGCTCTTTGAGAATTCCCCGCTCTTCGACATTCCTCCTGGATGTCAGCTTCACTTGCAGGGCCTCCTCTTGCTCCATCGAGCACAAGCCACACATGCCTACACATGCAAGCTAAGCTGAAGAAACTTCTTCTCGCCAACTTTAACTAAAGAAAGGGAGAATGAGAGGATTCCAAAAAACTTCTTCTCATCTTTGCTTGTTTTTTTTACCATTTATTCTTGTTGGTACTTTCAATTTGTCCAGTTGGGGAGGACATCTCAACAGTGTAGTACTTGCAATATGATTTGGGTACTATTCAAGCTGCTACAAACAACTTCTCAAACGATCACAAAATCCGGGAAGGTGGATTTGGTCCACTCTACAAGGTTTTATTTATTTATTTGGCCAAAATGATTTGAAATTTTCAGAGTTTGTCGTACTTTGGATCTAGCAGTTTCACGGGATATTTTTGTATTCTCAGGGTATACTTCCAAATGGACAAGAGGTGGCTGCGAAGTGGCTATCTCGAACCTCAAGTCAAGGTGCACTAGAGTTTAAGAATGAGCTTGTATTGGTAGCCAAGCTTCAACATAGAAACTTAGTGAGGCTACTCAGATTTTGCTTAGAAGGAGAGGAAAAGATACTCATTTATGAGTTTGTGCCCAACAAAAATCGACTACTTTTTATTCAGTTCGGCAATCTAGACAGCTCTGTGTTATATTGCTTTTGTTACCCTTTTTTTGGCATGAATGTGACATTTGGACTCCAATAATTAATGGATTACCTCTCGAACACACGAACAGGGCTGAATGGTATACTGTAAGTCGTGTGTTGAGAGCATTTCACATGCACACTCAGAGATCAAAGCACTTTAACGTTACTCCGCTTGTGTCTCATTTCGATGTCTAGTTCCTTACTTCTTACTTGAACGTGTATTTGGATCTTTCATTGCACAGACCCACAACAGCAAGCGAAGTTGGATTGGTCAAAACGCTAGCTATAAGATTATACAAGGGGTAGCTAGGGGATGTTGTACCTACATGAAGATTCCCGACTTACAATTGTACACCGTGATCTCAAAGCTAGCAATATATTGTTAGATGTTGATATGAACGTAAAAGTTTCAGATTTTGGAATGGCTAGGATCTTCGGAGTTGATCAAACTCAAGGAAATACAAGTCGAGTTGTTGGGACATTGTCAGTAGTATCCCTGCATCCCGCATATTGATCTTCTATAATTTGTGTTAACGGGCACTGACTTGATATGATCTCAATCGATGCATCATTGAGATTCATCAAATGCTGTCTCTTGGTGGGATAGACACAGACGTGTGCTGTTATGCCTAGCTGCTTAATGGCAATTCATGAACATTACTATACTGAGAAATGATTTTAGCACTTGCTTCTTAGAACAAGTGTCCTTTTCTTACCTTGTTGGTGATTTACCTAATTACCCTTGCAACAATTCTTGACACTTTCTGGAAATTGGAATGCTAACTTGTTAAATCAACAATAGCACGGAAAAAAATAGAAGTGTGACAGAAAAAGGGGACTGCTAAATCAGTTCACTTACTTTTTGAGTTAATTTTTTGTGCATTAATTATGACCTCATTTGTTTCACGTCTGATTTCGTCTGAAAAGTACTAGTGTCTTAGTATCTTCCATTCATGATTAACTGAAAATTGTTGCTTGCAGTGGTTACATGCATGTCTCCAGAGTATGTAAGGCGTGGACTGTTCTCCGCCAAGTCTGATGTGTTTAGCTACGGTTTCTTGGTTCTGGAGATCATTTCTGACAAGAAGAACAATAAATTTTCCAACTCAACTGATGCTACAGACCTTTTGAGCTATGTAAGCTTTTAGCCATATATTCTAATTGCTACTCCGCCTATCCCATGTTGCTCATCTTCTACCAAATTAAGGGATGTTCAAAAATGTATGTGCTTATTGGAAGTTCTTAAACTTATCCTTTACAAGTAGCTATAGATGTATGTTAAACAATCAAACAAAGCATTAATGCCATCAGCAATGCCTTTAAAATTCGAATCCGAATCTATTCATTACACTTTCTTTTAAACGTGACCATCAATATTGCAGATAACATTGGGAACAACTTCCTCTTTAGTGCCAATATCATCGCATCCACAATTCATGTGTGTATGGAATTGTTGCAGGCCTGGAAATTTCGGAGGGAAGGAACTCCCTTGGATTTGAGGGATCCAACTCTTCAAGGGTCCTATATATGGTGTAAATGAAGTCACTAGATGCATCCATATTGCGTTGTTATGCGTCTAAGATGATCCAGACACCAGGTCTTCTATGGCAACAATAGTTTTGATGCTCAATAGCTATTCAGCCTATTCCACCACGTTGTCTCTTCCTCAGCAGCCGGGGTTCTTAGGCCGAAGGAGAACAGGATCGAATATTCTTACAGAAGTAGAGTCAGATCAGTCTACAAGCAAGTCAATACAATATCATCACATCCACAATTAAAATTAGAACAATCAACTTAGGGTCAATAGGACGACCAATTAAATTTAGAACAATCAACAACTCAAACAACTATCCAATCTCCATGCCAAACAATACGATTTAATTATATAAATAAAGAGCGATAAAACTAAAGAACGCAAGAACACGAGATATACGTGGAAATTACTTAGGGTCAACAAACCCTAAGCATAAAACCACGGCCTAATCTACTCAATTTTCCATAAATCAAAAGGTTAGGCAATAAGACTACAAATTAGGAATTACCGACTTTCACCCCAAATCACACATAACTCTGCTTCTTGCCTAGCACCCCATGCCCCTTCTTGATTCCATGGACTCCTCTAGCAACACCATCTCGATATCTGTTCTAGAACGGCTCCGGTATCATCCGGCCATGTAGATTCATAGGCAACAATGTATGGATTTAAATAGGATGAAGTTTTTGTAAAAACAAATCAACCTAGGGAGAATACATGGGACATTAGAGTATTTCTCTAAAATGATAAAAGATGATCAAATGCTCAATTTAGATCATCACAAAAGCATAGCACACAAGGAATATGATTGAAATTGATTTTCTCTCTCTAAAGTGGGCTAATGCAAGAGTGGGTGCCCTAAAAGAGAGAAAAATCGGCTTATATAGGTGCTGGCATGAAACCTTGAGCTAGCCAATAGGAAAAAGACACGTTAGGGGGCTAGTGCGCTACTGGGGCGCTCTTAGCTCGTGAGCTGGCGCTAGCGTGCTGCTGGGGCGCTTCGTGAGCGCCATTCAAACTTAGTAATTAAAATTAAATCAAAAATCAAGAACACTTTGAATAGCCCACCGAAGGGCTCTAGCACTCTTAGGGTGCCTAGGAATGCTACCGCACTACAAGGGCGCTCTGCTAGCACACGGTTCTGATCCCTTTTTGCCTTAGAAAATTTTTCTTGTTTCAAACCAATGCCAGCCAACACTCTATGCCTTAGGAAAATTATTTTACCTCCCACAAAAGAAAACGTGGTTACTGTATTGAAGTTTAGGCATAAAACTTAGAAGTGATGCATGAAAAATATTAAACTAAATGCATTAGATGCATATACTTTTTTCATATAAAATTTGAGCATCTTTCAAGGCATGAGCTTTTTAACATTTTTTCATTCACCTGACGGAGTGTCTAGACAAGATAAAATAAAAATTCTCTTCCAAATCCAATTAAAAAAAGAACAATACAGACTCCTTTAATTTTGACAAAATCCGGAAAACGCGAATCTTACTGTCAAATATATTGAAAACACCTCCACTTCAATGCACATAATCGAAAACGGTGTGCAAAAGCAGCAAAACCACTGGTTTTGTTTCTTTCCGGGTACAACTTTACTCTTTGTTTCTGCTGATAAAAAAAAAACGAAAATCCTTTACTCTTTGTTTCTTTCCAGTCACACGTGAGACTCTCTCTCTCTCCAGTCAAATGTTACCTCTCTCTCTTTTCTTTCCAGTCAAACGTTAGACTCTCTCTCTCTCTGTACCTGAAAAAGAAAAAGAAGAGGGCCGGGAAGATGAAGGGGAAAAAAAATGACAAATTGCCGATCATCTTCTCTCCGGCGATCCTTTCTTTTCTATCCGATCAATCTTCTTCCATTGATTGTATCTTAGTTGGTTGTGTCGCCGGAGAAACCAGAGTTGTCGGAGAACTCGAAGAAACCGTCGGCGGTGATTTTTGAAGTTAATGACTGAAAATCTAGCCGGTGCAACTTACCGGACAAAATTCTCGGTAACGACATCTCGCCGAGATTCGCCAAATTTTCCAGTACTGACCGGTAAGTGCCGGTATTGGCACCGGAACGGTATCAGACGGTCAACTTATTAGTTTCTCACAAATATCGGCCGATGCAGAACGGAATTCACAATCTTAAGTAAAGTATATTAAATTAAAGAAATAAAAAAAGAAGTTTCTACTTTTGACTTACATAGTCCCGAAAACCTCAAAATAATCGTGAACCCACGTAATAAGCCAAGGCCATGAGTAATTATTATTATTATTTTTTTGGCACAGTTTATATATCAGCAAGTTTTGGGATAGTTGGTTATTAGTAGATTTAGTTGAGAGAGAGGATATATTTAAAGGCAATCCATAGCTTTGAACTCCGATTGCGCCTTCTGTTGTACTCAAACTCGAACTCTCACCTCCACTGAGGCAGCCTATGAGACAACCAACTGCACTATAGTGGTTTCTCAATAATTATTCAATGTTACTCAGCATCACATGGTGGTATCCAAATTTTTCTCTATCGAACATGTTGTGCTGAGAAGTGTGAACCATCCGATGAAGAAAAGGTTTGGAACACCACTATGTGTAGGTTTGCAAACAAACCAAATTGCTCGCTATCAATTCTTGGCTCAGCTCGTTCACTAATTGAGTGAGACTCGAGTTCGAATTTCGGGCTCGTTTACTAAACGAGTCGAGCTCGATACTCAAGAACTCAGCTCATTTGTAAAAATTTGACTCGTTTAAATAGACTCATTAAGTAAATGTCAAACTCGGCTCGTTTACAACCAAGCTAAGCTCAAATTTAAACATTACGAAGTTTGCTTAACTCGTTTACACCCCAAACTATCTGTGGTATGAATACTCCGATGAAGAAAGAGTTTGAAACATGGCACATCGTATCCAAAAACATTATAATCTTTCATCATTAACTATACGCAGTACTCTGAGAATATTTTTTTCCTCTCACATAATATATGGGCCTACATATGAATCTCGTGTGAACCCTACTTGTTATGTAAGAGAATATGGTATATTCTGGACACATTAAATAATTTTCCCGTCACTACTACAAAAATAGATAAAGATCTCGGTCATTTGGTGTGATTTTTCACTTTTAATCTCGCATTTAAAACCGTGGTCTATCAAGGTGTAACTAAAAGTTCATATCTTTTAACCACGTGATAAAAACCGTGATTAAAACTCATTAAAACCGTGACTAAAATGTAAAAATTGTGATTAAAAATGACAAAACTGAAAGTGGTGATTTCCTGAGGGAAAAAGTCCCACTCTATTTCTCTTGTGGGGTTTTGAACCCAAGTTTATTGAGTTTTGCATAATATAATAGTCTCAACCAACTGCACCACACACATTTTTTAATATATAATTGAAATATTTAATATATAACATATACGTTTAACATTAAAATATATTTCGAACGTTATTTTGAACCTTTAAATATTAAAACTAACAATTTTAATAAACATGAAAGTTGTAGCCCTTCGTATTATTGTTCAAACTCAATTTGAATTATCTCAATTGGAATTTTGAGTATAAAGCTATACTTAAAATACATTTGGCGATGAAACACAACTTTCATAAATTTTGTCATCAAAGGTACTGATTAAGCAACGAAATATATTTTCATTGCCGAATGTGCCCTATTTGGCAACGAAATCTTTTTTGTAGAATGGTTGAGAGTGAGAGAGACAAACGAGAATAGAGGACGGAATTTTGAAAGTCGATCGTGACATTTATTTAGTTGTATTGCGCACAGAGTCTATTAAGGGGTAAGCGGTCTTCAACTTTTCCTATACAAGAATTTTCATCTCAATCCAAATTTAAAAAAAATGTGATGTATTCTCTAACTTACGATCTCAATTTTTAGATGACTGAGATTAAAAGTTCTTTTTATTTCAGTTTTTCCTAAATGAGATATTCTTTCATATACAATCTCAATTTTTCGAAAACGAGATCTATTCTTTAAGTTACAATCTCACTTTTATATTACTGAGATTAAAAAATGTTTCCATCTCAGTTTTTTCCCAAACGAGATATATTCTTTCATAAATAATCTCAGTTTTTCGAAAATGAGATCTATTTATAATCTCACTTTTTAGATTACTGAGATTAAAAATTCTTTCCATCTCAGTTTTTTCATATAACTGAGATTAAAACTATAATCCATAACATTTTATTACGTTTTTTCAGAAAGTGAGATCTTCTTAATTTTTGAACGGTGATCTTTATATCATTTTGTAATAGTGCGTAGGAGATACAGATTTTCAACCCAAACATTATTCTAGAACAGAAAGCACCGGATCCCCAAATGTCGAAGGAGTGTCACTTCACTTCAATTCAATTCACTTGGGCCTCCACTCCCAAGCCGTCGTACCTACAGCATAATTGATGTAGCCGCCGCATTACAATACAAACCTTCCATGGACCACGGGAGAAGATAAAGTATAGTATATTAAATTAAAGAAATTAAAAAAAAAAGAAAAAGAAAAAAAAAAGGTTTCTACTTTTGAAGTCCCGAAAACCTCAAAATAATCGTGAACCCACGTAATCAGCCAAGGCCATGAGTAATTATGCAATTTTTTTTTTTTGGTCAGTTTATATATCAGCGTGTTTTGGGATGGGTAGTTATCAATAAGTTCGTTGAGAGAGAGGATATATTTAGAGACTATTTATAACTCTAAATTTCGATCGCATCCTCTGTAGGTCTTAAACTCTCGCCTCCACTGGAGAGACCTATGAGACAACCAATTGCATTGCAACGGTTTCTCAATAATTATTCAATGTTACTCAACATCACATGGTGGTGTCCAAACTTTTCTCTACCGAACATTTTATGCTGAGAACTGAGAACCATCCAATGAAGAAAAGGTTTGGAACACCACTATATGTAAGTCTGCAAATGAACCGAACTGCTCGCAAGCAGTTCTTGGCTAGGCTCGTTCACTAATTGAGCGAGACTCGAGCTCGACACTCAAAAGCCCCGCTCGGATTACAATCAGCTCATTTGTATAAGTTCGACTTGTTTAAATAGACTCTTTAAGTAAATGTCAAATTCAGCTCGTTTACAACCAAGCTAAGCTCGAACTTAAACATTACAAAGCTCGCTTGGCTTGTTTACACCCCTAACTATATGTGGTATGAATACTCCGATGAAGAAAGGGGGTGTTTGGCAATTGAATTTTTGCATTTTCGGATTGTCATTTTCCCATTTTGGGTGTTTGGCATCTCATTTTAAGAATAGATTGTGGGAGAATGGATTTTGGGTTTTTGGATTTAGAAGCAAAAAATTAAAATCAAGCCTGGAGGAGTTTTTCACATTATTGGCTTTTCCCATTTTATAGTCAATTACCAAAATACCCACATTCCCCCCTTCATTTTACCAGTTTTGGACTTGTGTATTTGTTTTTTTTTTTTGCACGTCCTTTTTTTTTTTTTTTTTGCCTTCAGCTTGTAGGCGTGGTTTGTGTGTTTTTTATTTGGATTCGGTTGGTACTTTAATTTGTTTGGTAATATTAAGGGTTTGTGTTTGTTTTATTGTTTTTTATATTATGAGGTATGTGTTTGATGTTAAATTAAAGTGTTGCTTGTAACATGGTCTTATTATTTAAATTTTAAAATACCAAATAAAAATTTCGAATGTCTTCTTTACACCTCACATATGAAAATTAAAAAAAAATAGAAGAAAAAAACAACATTTTATCAGAAAAAAAAAATTTAACACAATAATAATGGCCAGAGGCAAAATAAAACATATTAGAGTAATAATATAGACTTCAATAATAAACATATTCTAAACAATTGAATAATAAATTAAAATAATAAAAAAACGCAATTGGCATGTTTACACCTGTTCGACAAAGGGCAATATGGTAAAAATGCAACCCATAATTCATTTTCAACAATCATCTACCAAACACTACTATAATTTCAAAATACATTATGCATAAATCTCCCAAACACTTTATCATATTCAAAATACATTCTGGCCATAATTCAAAAGGCTAAAAATCCAAAAAATTGAAAATAAAAAACCAAAAAGTAGGCTCACAAACACCCCCCAAAGAGTTTGAAACATGGCACATAGTATCCAAAAACATTATAATCTTTCGTCATTAACTGTACGCAGTATTCTGAAAGTATATTTTTGGGAAATGATTTTGTCACTTCCTTTTTTGTTAACGTCATCCTCCTACAAGTGTATTTTTGCATCAAAAATATATTTGCAGGAGGTGGCTTTGACAAAAAAAGAAGTAACAAAATCAACGGCCATATTTTTCCCCCACATAACCTGTGGGCCTACACATGAGCCTCCTGTTAACCCTACATGTGAGAGAAGAAAGTATATTTCCAACATATTGAATAATTTTCCCGTATGAGATACAGATTTTCAACCCAAATCTCATTCTAGAACATGAAAAAAATTTCAGTGTGGCACTGGGCAGCACGCCTGGGGCTGAAAGCAACGGGTCCCCAAATGTCCAAGGGATGTCACTTATTCACTGGGGCCACATTGACCACGCCCAAACCGTCGTACCTACAGCCATGGCTTCCAACCTCGCCTCTCCACCACTTATTATTTATTCACCCTCACCCAATCTCCGTTCCTGTAATGAAAGTGCCCCCAGAGCCTTCCCAGGAGCTCAACAATGGATAATTTGCCCCACAAAATGCCCAGAAAGGCTCTGTTTGCTCTCACGATTTGCTTCCTCAGCCTCATGATCCCAATAATTGAAGGAGCTGACCCAAATTACTTATTCATGGAATGCCCAAACGCAACTCTCAGCACAACCAGTACCTACGCCGCCAACAGCACCTACCAAAAGAACCTCAACACAACGTTATCCGGTCTCTCCTCCAACTCCAACAACGCGTCCAACGGCTTTTACAACTTCACCGCCGGCAGCAGCCCCCCCGACGTCGCCTACGGCCTCTTCATCTGCCGCGGCGACCTCTCCGCCGCCACATGTCGAGACTGCGTCACTTACGCTGCCGGAGATGTAGTCGAACGGTGTCCCGGGTCGAAGCGGGTCACGATCTGGTACGACGAGTGCATCCTGAGGTACTCCAACGTGTCCATCTTCTCCGTTTTGGACACTTCGTTCAGGCTAATTTTGAGAAATCCGGAGAACGCGACGAATGCGACCAGTTTTAAGGAAGCTTTGGGAAAGGTATGCAAAATGCAAACTATTTATTCAGACCTCGATCTTTGGTTTGTTTCGTTTTTGTTTTGCCTTTATTTTTCAAATTTAAACTCTTTTAGTAAATATAGTTACAAACTAATTAATGGTTCTAAATACTCCCTCGTATATATGATTTAAATGAATGCGAAATCCTGTTTCGATAGATCCCGACCCCTGTTAAATTTCTTTCTAAATATACAAGCTGTCTTTTCGAAATTAGGACAATCTCAGATACAAATAAGGGGAAATGTTTGGTCGAATATTCAGGTGACCACTGTCCACAACTAACTGTTTTATTCTTTTTTTTTTAATAGATAAATGAGATATTTACATGATATATGAAGTACAAAATATAAATTTTGGGATGAGTCTTGCTACTGACACAGCAAGTCTGTGTACAGATTGTGCACAGATTGCGTTGTGGGACTCACTAAGGATTCCATACAAATAATTCGATCCGCTAATTTTGTTTAAAATATTTTTTCAAGGGCCTCCGCGAAAAATTAGCTTAATTCAATACCTATAAGTGTTTGATCTAATTATCTAACTTTTCATTCAGGTTTTTAGAGAATGTAAAGTTAGACGATTATATCAAGTACTACTTATAGGTATCGAATTGAAAGGTTTTTAGAGAATGTAAAGTTAGACGATTATATCAAGTACTACTTATAGGTATCGAATTGAACTGATTTTACATGAGGTCCCTTGAAAAAATGTTTTAAACATAATGAACGGTTTGGATCACTTGTGTGAGACCCGTAATAGGCTCCACATAGATCGTGCACAGATTTGCTGTGTCCACAGACTTGCCCTCTAATAGAAGAAAACAAACACGCAGGTAGAAATTTTCGAACTCTTGATCTCTTAGTAAGATGTAAGAGCTCTCATCAACTGAGCTAGCCATTGTTGGTTCACAAGTAATTGTTTAATATTGTAATCAATGTTTTTTATATATGGATGACATACTCATGAAGCCTAATTAAATAAGCAATTTAATATGCGCATCAAGCCTAAAAGTAAAAAGTTTTGTATATACCGGGGGGAAAATTCAAAAAAGCTCCTGAATTTTCTGGCAATTCGCAAAAAAATATCTGAACTTTCACTATGAACAAAAAAAATCTAAACTTAGCATTCCATTAACAATTAAATCCCTGTTGTCCAATTCCGTCAATTTGTAACGGATGGAGTTAACGGAAGGCATTAACTTTTTTTTTTTTCTTTTTACATTTAAAAATTACTTTTAAACTCTTTCTTTTTTTATTGGTAAATAAATATGTAATAAATTTTTTTTTCTTATTATTTATCAAAAATTACTTTAACCCTCTTTTTTATTTTCAAAATTTACCTTTCCCTCACCCCCCCTCCCCTCCCCTCCCCCTCTCTCTCCCTTTTTTTCTTATTAGAATCGACTCCACACTACCAATTAATCCCACAACCAACCGCCAAAGCCTTAGCCACAATTTCAGAAATTCAAAAGTTCTTTTAACATCCTCTTTGTAACCTTTTCTTCTTTTTTTTTTACTACTTTTACTTCCAAAAATTACTTTTAACTCATTCTTTTTTTAGTTATAAATAAATATGTAATAAAGTTCTTTTTTCCTTATTCTTTGTCAAAAATTATTGACCCCATTTTTTAACTATTTATGGAAATTATTTTAACACCCCCTATTTCCCCGCACCCCGCCCCGTTTTTTTTTTTTTTTTTACTTTCAAATTAAACCCTACAACCAACTAATAGAGGAATTTTGGGTTTCTCCAAACTGATCGGTGGAGAGAAGAGGGGGGAGGATTTTCATCAGTGGAGAGAGAGAGAGAGAGAGAGAGAGAGAGAGAATTTGAAAGTAAAAATGGGTCTTAAAGTTATTATTATAAATAGTAAAGATTTGAGTTAAAGTAATATTTGATAAATAGTAAGAAAAAAAATATTTTATATTTATTTACTACTAAAAATAAAAAGTTAAAAGTAATTTTGGAAGTAAAAAATATAAAAAACAAGAATGCTAAAAAAAATGAGGTTAAAAGTAATTTTGAATTTCTGAAATTAGAGCTGGAGCTTTAGCAGTTGATCGGTGGAGTGGGGTTAAAGTTTTTAAAAGAGAGAGAGAGAGAGAGAGAGAGAGAGGTAAAATTTGAAAGTAACAAAAAAGATGGTGGTTAAAGTTATTTTTGTAAATAGTAAAAAATAGAGTTAAAGTAATTTTTGATAAATAGTAAGAAAAAAAAGAACTTTATTGCTTATTTATTTACCAATAAAAAAAAGAAAGAGTTAAAAGTAATTTTTGAATGTAAAATATAAAAAAAATATAAAAAGTTAACGCCTTCCGTTAGCTCCATCTGTTAGGACTAGACGGAATTCGATGGGAGTGGCCTAATTGTTAGCAAAATGCTAAGTTTAGGTGTTTTTTTTCAATAAAGAAAGTCCATGTGTTTTTTTGCAAGTTGTCAGAAAATTCAGAGGTTTTTTTGAAATTTTCCCTATACGATGGCATACACATGAAGCCTAATATAATAGAAAATTTAATATACACGTCGAGCCTAAAAATAAAATGTTTAATATACACATCGAGCCTAAAAATAAAAAAATTTAATGTTCACATCGAGCCATATAAACAATAATATCAATTATTCATATTGAACCTTGGTCGCGAGAAGATTATTTAAGGAGGTGTTCCGCTTTTTAAGAAAAGTAACTTTTTGAAAAAAAATGCAATTTCAAGCTCAAAAATCATATGTTTATCCAAATAATTTTTCTACCAATATGGATTTTGTTTGATAGATCTCATTAAGATCTTTTAAACGATGCAAAAAAATTTGAAAAAATATTTTTCATTTTCATTATATTTAGGTTTGAAATTACCTTCTTTTTTCAAAAAGATGATGTCAATCATAATAGCATCTCTCATTGATGTACTATCCAATGTTCTAAAAAAAAAAAAAATTTCATTTTAATGCTAGAGGTAATTGGGGCTAAATCCTCCCCCCACTTTTGAGGGCTCTTTTCGGGTCATCTTCGATGATCGGAAGAGTGGCGGACCGAGAGGGCAGTGGTGGAACAATAAGTTTCTTATGAGTCCTTCTACCATCGCACCCCTTTATACATTTATTCACACACACATACTCACAACAAGGGTGGAGCCCGCACATACTACACATCCAGTGTGTGTGGGCCCACCATTTTTGTGAGTGTGGGTGTGTGAATGTGTGTGTAAATGGGTATGGTGTTAGAATTATTGTTTTCTTATATGGGTGCCGAAAGTTAAAAGTTGAAGTAGAAATAAGAAAAACAAAAAGTAACTAGAATTTCACACCCTATAAAGTAGTATGAATAGATTCGATTCAATATTGGCAAAGAATAGATATATAGAGGCGATTTTGAATACATGCAATTCTCGAGGGTCAAATGGCAATTGACAAATGAAAAGATAGCGCATTTCTCCAAAAAAAAAAAAAAACTTTACTTTTGAGCGATTTTATTTTATTTTTCCCACTAGATAAAACCGTTTTGCTTTGATTGTTTCTAGAGCATTTGATTGTTCTTATCCGTCCTGAATGGTTTGCTCTGTTTCATGCCAAAGGTTGTGTACAATAGATGTGCGCTTGTTCCAATAGATGTATCTTTGGTTGGCCTCTTGCCAATCTTGGATTTGGGATCGTATATTTTCCAATCCTTGTTCATTTGTCTTCGTAACAATTTCAAAGATTCGCCGATAAAAAAATAAAAATAACAAGTGTTTCAGAAGAAAAACTGTCACCAATGGCGCATAATTCGCTTTTCTGTCAACTCTATCTGTTAAAAAAACGGTTCCACTTTACCTAACAGCATGGAAAAAACTACTATACACACCACTACATATGGATTTTTTGGCTGATTTTTACAAGTTTTTGTGGCTCATCTTACAAAAGTGTGTACAGTACACTCTTATGAATTTTGTGGCTTATTTTGTTGAATTTTTGTGGCCCAATTATGAGATTTTATGATTGTTTATATATGAAATTTTGTGATGTTGTATATGAATTATATGAGATTTTGTGGTGTTATTTACGAATTTTTGTTGTGGTGTTTATGAATTTTGTGGTTCAGCATACGAATTTTTTGGTGATTAATAATGAGATTTTGTGGTGATATATGAGTTTTTGTGGCTCAAAATACAAATTGCATACCTTATGCTATTTTTTACGGGTGTTTATTGTAATCGTTCTCATAAAAACCCGCTGAGTTTGTGTCAAAATTTTAAATTGGATTTGTGCCTTGTTGTGGGTACGTATATCAAAAAAATATGGAAAGCGGATGAGGGAAAGAGGGCAACACCCTGTTCGGTTTGGGGTTTTGAGAGTAATGAGTGGAGAAAGATAGAAAAAATTTATTGGAGACCATGCACAGGGATTTTGAGATCTCAAAATCTTGATAATTTCACTAGCTTGTTTCAATCCCTTCAAAATCCATGTCAAAAAAAAAAAAATCCCTTTAAAATCAAAATGTGAAGGTTTTTTTTTTTTTTTTTAATCATAATCCTTTCAGATTCAAAGTATTTAGTTGCCTTCCACTTTATCAATTTTCTTGGTCTGCCACCAGCTTCGGTCGATTATGGAAGACCTTAACCTCTTGTAGCCTTTCTGGTAATTTTACCCGTTCGGCTAAATAAGTCAACTGGCTTATTTTTTTGTTCCTATTCAAATTTTTTTCGTATTTGTTAGTTTTTTGCCAATTTTTTTGGAGATTATTGCATCGTCATGACAAGAGGAATCTAAAAAGTAAAAAAATTATGATCGAAACCTAATTTTTTTAATAAAGACAAAAATAAGTCAATAAGCCAATTTTTTCGTCTTTATTCAAAAAAAATTGGATTTTGATCATAATTTTTTTATTTTAGATTCCTCTCGTCATGAAGATGCAATAATCTCCAAAAAATTAATAAATACAGAAAAAATTTGAATAAGAACCAAAAAATAAGTCAAGTGGCTTATTTTGCCGAACAGGGGTTTCTGTCATTGCTTATGCGGTATATATACCACGAAAATGATTTTTTATTCTCATATCTAGTTCTAAGTTTTGGCAAACCACTTCTAACTATTAGTATGAATTACACTTGAAAAGGTACTGAACGATGTTTCCACTCGAGCTTCAAGTCATGAATCAGGTAGGAAATTTGCAACTGGCGAACTCAGTTACTCACCGCTTCGACCCCTGTACGGACTAGCACAATGCACGCCAGATTTGTCTGTTTTTGATTGCAATACATGCCTTCAGACTTGTATCTCGATATTTCCGAGGTGCTGTGGTGCAAATATAGGAGCGAGAGTTCTGTTTCCGAGCTGTTATGTCAATTATGAGGTGTACCCGTTTTACAACGCCAGCGTTGGTGCTGCTCCACCGCCACCTTCGCCAGCCCTACCTCCTCCGCCTAGTAGTACTACTACAAGCAGCCCAGGTAAAACTTCCTTTCTTTTTCTGAAACACGTAGATTTTAGAGTTCAATTTTGAAGTTTCTTGCACTAAGCTTCGGGTCGTCATTTGTTTGGATGTGCCCAATATGATTCATTTTGAATTGTCAAAAGCAAAATTTTGTTAACATTTTTTGCCTCAACTCCCACAAAGGACCAAGAACATAGTAAAAAAAACTTATACGGTGTCAATTATTATACGATATGCTAGTCGTCAAGATGTGAGCAATCGTGGAGTTAGACATTCTACTTGAAACCAGATTGTTTGAAGCCTTAGTGAGCGGCACTGAGCGCTACGGTTTCTAATGAAAATTATTGATGAAATAACTTTGCTAATGCAGGAAAAGGGGGAGTCTCGTCGAGAGTACTCATTGCAATTGTCGTTCCAATTGGGGTCTCTATTATGATTTTCGTAGTAGGCTTCTGGTTCGTAAGTAGTAGGAGGGCGAAGAAGAAGTATAATGCTATGATAGAAGCTAATGGTAACAAGGAAAACTCTCAAAATTTCATCCTAACTAAATGAGAGAGAGAGAGAGAGAGAGAGAGAGAGAGAGAGAGAGAGAGAGAGAGAGAGAGAGAGAGAGATCCTGCTACAAACTTCCTTCTCCTCTTTTGTTGTTATCCCGTTCCAGTTTCCAAAATTAATAATTAGAAAATAAGTACTTATTTTCAAGCTTAAAAATTATGAACTTATTGAAATAAAAAAAAATGCAATATGAATCTTATTTGATAGATCTCGATGAGATCTTATGAACGATGTAAAAAAAATTTGAAAAATTATTTTTATAAATACATTATTTTTAAGTTTGAAAATTAAAAATAAGTATTTAATTTTTTAAGAAGCGAAAGTGGAATGGGATATGATGTTAATGTTAATACAATAATGCTACTCCGTATTTAGTACTCATTTGGGAAAGTTTTGTTGATTGCTAGAAGACTTGTTTTATGCTAGCAATTGTTTGGCGTTTCTTCTTATTTGGCTATATGTTCCCGCCATGGTTTGTTCTGTTTTCATTAATGTAATTTCTCCATGAAAAAATAGAAATCGACGAATGGAAGTGTCAGTGGGTGCTGAAACTCGCTTGGTCGGTCACAATCCTCCTAAGAAACTAAGTTGGACTTTTCGATGCTTTTTTTAGAACGGAATGTCCGGATCAACTAGCGCTTTATTCTTGAGCCATGAGTTAACGGTTAGACAAACCTCTCTAGTAGCTCCCAAGTTAATTTGTGCTATTTGGCATCAATAGGAATGGAACATCTGATCTTATGAAAGAGCACTTATTGTTTTCTCATAGAAACTTGGCAAAACCTCTCGGGGGGCTAGCACGGCATTCGATGATTTAACATGATTAGTGAGGCTGGATTTGGCCCAAAAAAAAAAAGAGCAAACCTTTTTTGTTTGTCTTTAATCAAAAGTTTTTTTTTTTTTTTTTGCATTTGTTAGTTTTGCGTCAAATTTTTGTGATTATTAATTCATCTCAACGAGAGAAATGGGAAAAGTAAAAAATTATGAGCGAAACTCATAAGTTTTTAAATAAAGACAAATAAAACAAAAAGACAGATTTTTAAGTTTATTTTCGTCTTTATTCAAATAATGAGTTTCCATCATAATTTTTTTTACTTTTCTAGTTCCTCTTGTCTAGCTAGACAAATCAATCATTCACAAAAGTTTGACGTAAAATAAATGAATGCAAAAATATTTTGAATAAAGACAAACAGAAAGTAAAGTTTAAATTGGTTGTAATCATTTCCCATTTTATTTTTGTTTTTGTTTTGTTTTCTAATCATTATTCTATTTTTCTCTCCAATCATTATCCTATTTTTTCAATTATTATTTTGCCATATCTCTCTAATCATTACTATATTTCTCCCTCCATCCACTACCAAAATTAAAATACCCAAAAATGGGAAGCAAACACAGATGGTTTTTTTTTTTTTTTTTCCCCAAAACCAGCCTGAGTATGTTAGTCATTTGATATTTAGCAACTTAGCTGGTAAATTTGTCAAAGGAACTTTTACCTGAACAGCGGGTGATTGAATACTTATTGGTGTTTTGTTTGGTTGATCAACAAGGCCTTGAGTTATGCTCTCCCCATTTTTTGTTTGGTCTTAATGATAACGTCACGATAGAAAAAACGGTACACATGCAAAATAATCACTTACAAGTAGCATTCGTTCTTAATCAAAAGACTACGAAAGTTACAAAAGATGATAGCCTTCCTAGGTACAAACATTTGCAAAGAACGGGTCATATCCCATTTGCACTCTAACGAACAAAAGAAAACTCAAACTGATCAACATACATGTTACCAGAAGCTTCTATTTTGGAGATATGGAGAAATAAAGTATGGATTGGAGCAAATACATCCTCTAAAACACCTAAGTAATGAATCCGTACAACCCTGCACTTCACCCCAACCCACTCTCCGGCCCGGCCCGAGCCTAGGGTTGGAAAAATTATTCAATGCCCCTGGGACACCACACACTAGCCTCTTCTAAACCACACATTTTTATGAGCCCCAAGACTAAATGTGAGGACCCCAAAATAATTGTGGACACCTCCCCAAAGGAGTGATTAATAAACTCCCCCCCATTGTCACTTCTGACAATCTGAATAGATGTATTAAACTGTGTGGAAACATAGGATTTAAATTCTGCAATTTTATGCTTCACTTCTGACTTGTAATGAACAGGAAATAACCAAGAGTGTCTAGAAAAATCATCAATAACCAACAAGTAATAACGAAAACCTTTATTAGAAGGGAGTGGTGAAGGTTCCCAAACATCCATGTGAACAAGTTGAAAGGGTGCAGTAGTTTGAGACACAAAGGAAATTGCAGTTTATGACTCTTGGCCTTATTACAACATGAACAATTCAACAAAACAGACTTGGACACAGGTATACTAAGTTGTTTTATTAAAGCATGGAACAAAGGAGGACTGGGATGACAAAGTCTCCTATGCCACAACTCAGCAGAAGAAGAAACAGAACTCACAAAAGCTGTGGAAGATTGCTGAGAAAGTGAAAGTGGACTTTTAAACTTGCTCATACGTGGATAGAGCCCCTTGTGACATGGCCCCTGGTAGAGAATCTTGTGAGTAGTCTTGTCCTGAATGACAAGGCCAAATGAATCAAAGATAAGAGAACAATTATTATCTTTGGCAAAGTGATAAACTGAAATCAGATTATGTGTAATGTTTGGTGTATGAAGAGTACGAGAAAGATGAAATTGAGCTTCAGGTGTGGGAAGAAGTCCTTTACCAGTGTGTGTCACTTGAAGAGAAGTGCCATTGCCAACCAAAACACCTTCAGTCCCATGAACAGGTTGAGAAATTTCCAAATTCTGTAGATTGTTGGTAACATGATTGGTTGCTCTACTATCGAAAAACCAAGGTTGAGGAGAAAAGTAGTTTTAATTGACACTGGCGTCGTATCCATTTCCAATACCAGAATGTGAACCTGATCCATGCCCAGAACTTGAAGCAAATGAGGAACCAATATGACCAGTAAAATAGGCCTGTGCTGAAACCTGTGCAGATGATTGAGGAGACAAGTAACTACCAGCAAAGGTTGGAGAAAATGACACACTTGTTATGCCTATGAACCCTTTGCAAAGACTTTGGTCCTTTAGATGAAAAGTGTGTTGGATGTGGTGGTAGAACAGGATAGCTATACTGAATAGGAGTGGAAGTCATCCATGAATTTACTTGTGAACCTCTCCACTGACCATGTGAAAACTGATCGTAAGGATAGAAATTCAGAAACTGAGACTGAATCTGTGGACGACAACAACAGAAACTGGTGATATGGTTAGTTCTACTACAAATTTCACTAGGATCTCTGGGAAATCTAGGACCTCTGCCTCCTCTTCCTCTAGAAAAAATTCTGGATGACAAAGTTGGATAGAACTGCTGTGGAGGCACAAATTGTTGCTGTTG
This sequence comes from Rhododendron ovatum, assembly GCA_019656835.1. Classification (NCBI taxonomy): domain Eukaryota; kingdom Viridiplantae; phylum Streptophyta; class Magnoliopsida; order Ericales; family Ericaceae; genus Rhododendron; species Rhododendron ovatum. The sequence continues at coordinate 12,027,603 of CM033793.1, read as the reverse complement.
AGGTATAAATTGGTTTTGAGGAAAAGAAGGGAGAAACTGATGTCCAACTGATGGCATCATAGGAATGGATTGCATCAGAGGAACTGATCTAACCACAGAAGCAGTGGGAGTAGATGCTTGAGGGTTAGAAAGATGTGAAGTAATGTAAGCTAAAGAAGACATATTGCACAAATACATCCAGATCAAATAAAGGTTACACCAGTGACAAATTAATCAAGATGGTTAGATGCCGGAGCAGCGCAAACAAGTTGTCAGATAAACAACTATTACGATAGTTCTAATTTTGAAGAGACTTTCTGCAAAATCTGATCGATACCAACCAAGTGACTTTAGCATTCCCAGTAGACAATTGTAGGTCTTTAGTTTCGGTATAAACAGATTATAATGCAAGAGTGAACCAGGTTGCAAGGAGGGATAGCTGAAGTTGTTAAAAGTTTTTCCTCCATTAATGAGTCGTGTTCATAAGCAAGGGATTGGACGGAATTTAGGCAGTACGTAGATTTGTGCTACTCCACTACATATATATAGCCACCGCATTACTAAAAAGTCCAATACAAATCCTGCACGGAGAAGACTGAAAAGACATTAAATTAAGGAAATAAATTTTAAAAAAAAGTTCCTAGTGAAAAGGAGTCATTACTTTTGACTTACATGGTCCAAAGACCTCAAAAAAAATAAATAAATAAAGGAAAAAAAAAGAGTAGAAGACTACTCTGTGTTATATTTGTTGTTACCTTTTTTTTTTTTTTTTTTTCTTTTTGGCATGAATGTGACATTTTGAATCCAGTAGTGGATTACCTCTCTAACACGCGAACAGAGCTGAATGGTATACTGAGAAATAATTTTAGCACTTGCTTCTTAGAACAAGAGTCCTTTTCTTACCTTGTTGGTGATTTACCTAATGACCCTTGCAACAATTCTTGTCACTTTTTTGCAATTGGGATGGAAAAAGGGAAGTTCTAAATCATCTCATTTACTTTTTGAGTTAATTTTTTTGTGCCTTAGGATCTCATTTGTTTCACGTCTGAAAAGTACTAGTGTCTTCTGTTCATGACTAACTGATAATTGTTGTTTGTAGGGGTTATATGTCTCCAGAGTATGTAATGTGTGAATAGTTCTCCGCCAAGTCTGATGTGTTTAGCTTCGGTGTCTCAGTTATGGAGATCATTTCTGACAAAGAAGAACAATAAATTTTACAACTTAGCTGGTGCTACGGACCTTGTGAGCTATGTAAGTTTTTAGCCGTACATTTTAATTACTACTCCGCATATCCCATATTGCTAGTCTTCTAAATATTTAGGGATGTTCAAAAATGTACATCCTTGTTTAAAGTTCTTAAAATTTTCTTTTACTAAGTAGCTAAACAATCAAACAAATTAAAGCATTAATGCCATCAACAATGCTTTTAAAATTTGAATGCGAATCTATTCATTAGACTTATTTTTAAACGTGACCATCAATATTGCACATAACATTGGGAATAACTTCCTCTTTAGTGCAAATATCATCACATCCACAATTCATGTGTGTATGGAATTGTTGCAGGCTTGGAAACTTTGGAAGGAAGGAACTCCCTTGGATTTGATGGATCCAACTCTCGAAGGGTCCTATGCTATAAATGAAGTCACTAGATGCATCTCTATTGCCTCGTTGTGCGTCCAAGATGATCCAGACGCTAGGCCTTCTATGGCAATAATAGTTCTGATGCTCAATAGCTATTCCGTCACGTCCTCAGCCATCGGGGTTCTTTGGCCAGAACATAATAGAATCGAATATTCCTACAGATGCAGAGATGGATCATTCTACAAGCAAGTCAATACAATGGTCAGTGAATGGAGTATCAATGACTGAAATAGACCCCAGATGATGTGACAAGTCTAGACCAAATGAGCTTCCTGCTCTCTTGAACTGAAATCAGAAGGGTTTGAGGGAGCATCGGTTGGGTTGGGTTGGGTTGGGTCAGATACAGATGCGTTGGGTTTGTGAAAACTGACTCGACTTGGGTCTTGCTTCCCGAGGGCCCAAGGATAGCACCCATGATGGTAAGAGTATAAAGGAAATTGTTAATGTAAATCTTAGGATAAAAATACATGTTATGCATAACAAACGATGTAAGTTGGACTCTTTCTTCATTCGATATATAGTGGAACTGGTGGGAGCCATGATGTACCAATTTCTCAACAGGGCGTGGGGAAGACCAGTAGTGGATCCAAGAAATCTGCATATGAGAGACATTTTTCATTTACAATCTGGAAAAAAAATTCTGACAAATAAATAAACCAAAGTAAACATTTATCAATACGATATACGATTTGCAAAGATTACTAAACAGTGTTCCCGGTGAAACTAATGTTTTTTCCTTTACAAGGTGTGGGAAAATTATAGAGAGCTTGAGAGCTTGAGAGGGTGAATTTGCCCCCCAGGCCAGTACCTAATTTTGCGGAACAACGTAAAATTTTCTCACGTCATCTCTCTTTCTGTTATCCATTGTGTCAGAGTGTGTGTGTTTGGTTTTGATCCGTTCTAGCTCAACAAAAACAAACCACCTTTCTTGATTAGTATGTGGCTCTCCCAACTTTTTGACTACTGTAGACACCCCAATTTAGCTACATAAGTTTGTGGCTCCTGCTCCATTGTAACTCACGATGGAGTAGGAAAATCCCTAGTGCATGCGGCAAGTGGTCGCGAGCATGGTAGCTCTCGATGGAGAGGGTGTGGTGAATAAGGCCGAGTTTGGACACGGTGTTGGAGAATGGTAATAAATCAAGAATTAAGGGGGAGTCGAACGGATCAAATCAAGGGGGAGAAAGGCTTTGTTAGCCCAAAGGCTCTTATGGAAAGTGTGGGGGTTCGATTTGACGAGATCTTGACCTTGGTGTGGGGCCTGGTTCCCTCCTTCACAGCTTAGTCCTCTTGCCGCCGGACCTGCAATAAGTCACTAGGGCTATCGCCCAGTGACCCTCCGACCTCAAGTTAGATCCCAGGAGAGATGGAGAGGTCTAGGGTAAGGGTAGAATGACATACCTCTCTAGGTTAGAGTCCATTTGTATTTATAGACCTTACTTTGCTTGGCCTCTAAGCTAGCGCGTGGAGGGTACGCTCGGGTAACTGCCTCGGGCGACGTCATAGGTGATGTAGGGGATAAGGCAGTTACGGAACACATGGCCAAGTCACACCCCAATGATTATCCTTGTGGTGTAACTGCGTGGGACCTCCTAGAATAACTGCTTTCCTTCAAGATCGAGACCTCGGGGAGTCAGGGTCATATAGGTCCTGAGACATTAAGCAATGGTGGAGCCCTGACTGGACCTCCCTTCAACCGAGCGACATACCAAGGGAAGTGCCATGATCCTCCTGATTCTCCAGTCATAGCGGATAGACGTCCTCACGACGGCTCGGTGCCTCGTGGCTAGGTGGGATGATGGAGCGTTGGTTCCGGAGCCACCACAGAAAGCAAATATTAATCAAGGAGGAAAATTGAAGATTACTTGGAGATTTTTTATTTCTAACGGCAAATTGAAGGCTTGATTGTAGTTGATGTTGGTTAAGATGGAAGATGCAAAAGTTTGGAAAGGTAAGATTGGAGCTCAATATTTTTGCAACGGCTAATGGAGCTTCCACATGCAGTATTATTCTCCAAGATTAAATAGAAAAAAGAGGAAGGAAAGAACGGGGAAACTTGTAACAAAAATTTCAACAGAGCTTGTTCGAAAAAATCTGTGCGCTCAACTTCGTTCTTGCATCTTGAATACTTTCATAGATTGAGTGTTGTTCTTGAGCCATAATTGTAAAAGGGGTTGTACAGCCTTATTCATACTCTTGTGAGAGAGATCTTTTTGTAAGTGGTATTGGAGAGAAAATCACTTAAGAGTTAGGTGTTACTAGCACTAGAGTCAAAACTAGTTAAATTAAGTGTGACCATCACCGGAGTCAACAATAGTTGGCGTGATTGGGGAAGGATCGCTCGTTGTAAATGTTATCTAGCACCCATGGAGATAAGATTGTAACTATTGGAGATAGTGCAACAAATCCTGAATTGGACACTTGAAGAGTGGACTAGCCTATGAAATTGCGGACCAAACCACTATAAATCATTGCGTTCGATTTTCTCTTCCCTACTGTCTTTAATTTCTATTTTGCATATTTATTTTGCTTGTGTAAACTGATAATCTCTGAATCTGGCATGGGGCATTTCAGCTTACTTAATTAGTTAATTTTGTCCATATATTAAAACCCTAAAAATCTGCTAATCAGTTTTCTATATCTGTTGTTTTTTCTGTTATTGAGCTTGCTCTATCTGTTAAAGCTTAGTGTGTGTTGGTGCAAAACTTGGAACCTTCAAATCTGGAGCCTTCTGAAACTTGAACAAACTGATGGAAACCGCTTCGAGTCACGTTACGTCGTCGCTTTCCGAAAACAGTATTCGCCCCCACCAATTGGTGTGCACCGGGTTACAGCGAATCTGTTCTGAGGATAAAACGAAGCCCGATCAATGATCTTCTGCCTGCGTCCGCACAAACGAAGGACAGACAGAATACCGAGCCTAAGAGAATCAATTGAACCAAGGACTGTTAATTCCGTTTCTGCAGAATAACGGAATAACAGTATAGAAAACAACGAGACAGAGAAGCAGGAGAGTTTCTAGATATTTTTTTGGTGTATCGAATGACTTAACCATTGGCCTATTTATAGACTTATAGGCACCCTTACGTGAAAGGTTGTGTCTTTTGTAAACACACATTAGAAAGGGTATGTCTTTTGAAGACAATTAATTATGAGAAAGGATCATGCCTTTTAGTAGGCACCCTTTCATGCAAACAATTAATTAGGAAGAGTCATGCCTCTTGGAGGCACCCCCACGTATCACATCCCTTCCTAACAATCACACCCCATTCTAATAGTCACACCCTAAGTTAATAGGTGTTATAACTATTCACGTAAAGTCATACCTCATGTGAAAAGGTGTCGCACCCCATGAGAAAAGATGTCGCACCTTTTCACAAAAAATCTCCTGCAATCTTTTATTTTGAAAAATCTCCAACAATCCCCCACCATTTTCGAAATAAAGAAAAAGTTTTCTTGGTTCCTTTGAAAAGACTTGTGCATCAATGAAGGTGTCTCACGACTTGAACCATTCACCTAGTGAAAACACATCAAAGTTAGTCGGAAAGCATAGTAGACTTGTCTTTGAACTAGCGATCCTTAAATGACCAACCGGACACGTCTCACGCACGCATCTTGTCTGACTCAGGTATTCAAATTTGCCGACACGTGGTATGGCCGTGTGTCTTTATCCTGAATTTCATGAGCGCTCTAGAGTCCTAGCCCTTGAACCCATAGAAGGCGGCACCACCTTCACACTCATATAGGTAGACTTTGAAAGTGCCCCTGTAATTACAGCACTTGAAACCTAACAAACCGTTAGAAGTCTATTAAAAGCTAAGTAGCTTAACCTCCATGTTTACATTACAGGTACCAAGCATTTACCATGGGATGGATAAATCGGAAAATGCTTGCAACCACAACTTATGGTGTACTTTGCTCATTGAACCCAAGACTTGATGTTATTCAAGCGTTGAGTCGAGTTTCCACCAAGAGTGATTAGATTTCAATGGGCTTGAGTCCCATCCCCTGTGATGTTCTCCACATCAAATCCCTTGCAAGACCTTTTGTTAAAGGATCAGCTAAGTTTTGACTTGATTTTACATAATCAATGGTTATCACCCCATCTGTAATCAAGTTCCTCACATAGCTATGTCGAAGTCCTATATGCCTGGACTTTCCATTATACACCTGGCTATAAGCCCGTGATAGAGTCGACTGACTATCACAATGCAAAGATATAGGTGGCATAGGTTTTGGCCACATGGGTATCTCCCACAACATACTTCTTAGCCACTCTGCCTCTTTGCTCCCTGCTGCTAATGCTACAAACTCAGCTGCCATAGTAGAGTCTGTAATGAGACTTTGTTTCTTAGATCCCCAAGAAACTGCTCCTCCACCAAGTGTGAAGACCCATCCACTTGTTGACAAGATCTTCATTCTCGGCTATCCAACTAGCATCAGTATATCCTTCTAGAACCGAAGGATAACCACTATAAACTATCCCATAGTCTATAGTTTTCTTTAGATACCTCAATACCCGATTAACTGCGTGCCAATGGACATCGCTCGGATTATGTGTGTACCTACTTAGTTTCCCCACAGCGTATGCAATATCTGGTCTCGTGCAAGTCATGGCATACATCAAGCTTCCTATCACTCTAGAATATTCTAGTTGTGAAATTGCTCTACCAGTATTAGGATACAACTTAACATGTGGATCAAATGGTGTAGAAATCGGCGTGCAATCAAAGTGATTAAACTTCTTTAGAACTTTCTCAATGTAATGAGACTGACTAAGGATTAAATTTCCTCTTTGTCTCTTAATTCTGATTCCCAGAATTACATCAGCAACACCCATATCTTTCATACTAAAACTAGATGAAAGGATATCCTTTGTACTTTGAATGCTTTCTAGATCAGTCCCAAAGATAAGCATATCATCCACGTACAAACATATGATTACACCTCGATTACCACTAAATTTACTATATACACATTTATCAGACTGGTGTATCCTAAACCCGTTTGATACAATCACCTTATCAAACTTTTCATGCCACTGTTTAGGTGCTTGTTTAAGTCCGTAAAGAGACTTAACAAGTTTGCATACTTTGTGTTCTTGACCTTGCACAACAAATCCCTCCGGTTGCTCCATATAAATCTCTTCATCCAACTCACCATTTAGGAATGCAGTCTTAACATCCATTTGGTGAATCTCAAGTTTATAAATGGAAGTCAATGCAATTAGTACTCTAATTGTAGAGATCCTTGCCACCGGAGCATAAGTATCGAAATAATCAATACCCTCTTTTTGCGTAAAGCCCTTGGCAACCAACCGTGCCTTGAACTTGTCGATTGTACCATCGACCCTCATTTTCTTCTTGAAAATCCATTTGCAGCCAATGGCTTTAGAACCCGGAGGCAAATCAGCAAGAACCCAGGTATTATTACCCATAATAGAATCCATTTCATCCTGGATTGCTTCTTTCCAGAAAGCATAATCTTGTGATTTCATAGCCTCCCCGATGGTCAAGGGATCCGATTCCACATGAAGCGAAATCATGAAATGATTATCTGCAATCTCTCTAGTTCCTTCAACTAGATAAACTATGAAGTCAGGACCAAATGACTTAGCAACTCGAGCCCTTTTGCTTCTCCTAAGTCCGTCATGTTCCGTAGGTTCCGCCTCTATGTCAGACTCCACAGAGTCTGGCTCATCTTCCTGATTAGGCACCTTTGGAATAGATACGAACCTATTCTCATAAAATACTGCATCACGTGATTCAATAATGGTGTTTACACCAACTGAATCATTTGGCTTAGAAACTAGAAACTGATATGCTTTACTATGTAAAGCATAACCAATGAATATGCATTCAATTCCTTTTTCACCCAACTTCTTCCTTTTGGGTTTCGGCAATCTAACGATTGCTCTACATCCCCAAGTTCTGAAATAACTTAGGTTCGGTTTCTTTCTTTTCCATAACTCATAAGGAGTTATATTAGACTTTCTGAGAGGCACCCTATTCAAAATATAAGCAGCGGTAAGTATGGCTTCGCCCCACATACCACTACTCAATCCTGAATTGCTAAGCATAGCATTAACCATCTCAGTCAAAGTCCTATTCTTTCTTTCAGCGACTCCATTTTGTTGTGGAGTATATGGTGCAGTTTTCTCATGAATGATCCCAACTGATTCACAGTAATCAGGAAAATGGTATTCACCACCCCTATCAGACCTTAAACGTTTTATCTTTGTTCCACATTGATTTTCAACTTCGGTTTTGAAAGTAATAAACTTCTCAAGAACTTCATCTTTTGAATGCAATAGAAACACATAGCAATATTTGGAATAGTCATCTATGAAAGTTACAAAATATTCCTTACCTCCTCTAGTTGGAGTTCTATGCATGTCACCTACATCACTATGAACAAGTTCTAACAGAGTAGTTGTTCTTTCAATTTTAGGAAATGGAACTCTGGTTATTTTAGTAAGCGAACACACTTTGCATTTATCAACCATATCAACATCATATTTAGGTATCAAATCTAATTTAACCATAGTATCCATTTTCCTAGTATTAACATGCCCCAACCGATTATGCCACAAAGAAAGAGAGTCAATCAAGTAAGCAGAAATAGCAACTGTGTTATTAATGTTAAGCTTGAACATGCCCTCGTACAAATAGCCTTTCCCAACAAAAGTACTACTCTTAGACAGAACAAATTTGCCTGACTCAAACACTAACTTGAAACCATGCTTATTAAGCAGGCTTCCAGATACAAGGTTTTTCCTAATTTCTGGTACATAGTAAACATCAGTCAGAGTCAGAATCTTCCCAGAAGTGAACTCTAAGTCCACTTTTCCTTTGCCTTTGATAAGAACAGTTGATGAATTACCCATGTAAAGAACTGTACCATCTTCAACCGATTCATAGTCGGTGAAGAACCTCTTATCATTGCACACATGCTTTGTTGCCCCTGAGTCAATCCACCAGTTATCAGCATCCTTGAGAACATTAATCTCGGATATGACAGCCACAAAGTTATTCTTTGAACTGGATGCCCCTGGATCATTCTTCTTGTTGGACTTGCAGTCCTTCTTGAAGTGCCCTGGTTGACCGCAACGCCAACATACAACTTTTGGCTTTTTCCCTTTGGTTCATCACCACGGTCATCGCCCTTTCGGGCTTTCTGCTTCTGTTTACCTTTACCCTTGTTGGTACTCTTTCCTCCCTCCACCACATGGATCTTGGAAATATTATCTCAAAGTTCCTCCTTTTCTTGACGCTTTGACTCTTCCTCCACCCGAAGATGGACAGCCAATTGTTCCAGCGTAAGATCTTCAGTTTTGTGTTTAAGAGTTTTCTTATACTCTTTCCAAGAGGGAGGAAGTTTATCAATCACAGATGACACTATGATCGATTCATCCATGTTCATGTTCTTAACCTTAAACTGATTTAAGATATGCTGAATTTCATGCAACTGATCAATCACAGACTTGTTATCAATCATTTTGTAGTTCATAAATTGACTGACCAGAAATTTCTTACTTGTTGCATCTTCAGTCAAATACCTCCCTTCCAAGGAATCCCACATCTCCTTTGCAGTCTCCGTATCCGAATATACATCGAACAAAGCATCTGAAAGTGCATTCAGAATATGACCCTTGCAAATGTAGTCATCACTTTCAAACTTCTTCCTCACACGAGCCTCCTCCAATGTTTCATCTTCAGTCTCCTCCGGAAAGGGGTTGGTGAGAACATACACGACTTTGAGAGTCGTAAGCAAAAAATGCAACTTCTTTTGCCAACGCCTGAAGTTACCGCCATCAAACTTGTCCAATTTCACGAAATCTTGTGTCAACGCTCGCAACGATTTTGAAGCCATGGCAAAGGAATACTGTTTTCGATTGTTGGTGCAAAACTTGGAACCTTCAAATCTGGAGCCTTCTGAAACTTGAACAAACTGATGGAAACCGCTTCGAGTCACGTTACGTCGTCGCTTTCCGAAAACAGTATTCGCCCCCACCAATTGGTGTGCACCGGGTTACAGCGAATCTGTTCTGAGGATAAAACGAAGCCCGATCAATGATCTTCTGCCTGCGTCCGCACAAACGAAGGACAGACAGAATACCGAGCCTAAGAGAATCAATTGAACCAAGGACTGTTAATTCCGTTTCTGCAGAATAACGGAATAACAGTATAGAAAACAACGAGACAGAGAAGCAGGAGAGTTTCTAGATATTTTTTTGGTGTATCGAATGACTTAACCATTGGCCTATTTATAGACTTATAGGCACCCTCACGTGAAAGGTTGTGTCTTTTGTAAACACACATTAGAAAGGGTATGTCTTTTGAAGACAATTAATTATGAGAAAGGATCATGCCTTTTAGTAGGCACCCTTTCATGCAAACAATTAATTAGGAAGAGTCATGCCTCTTGGAGGCACCCCCACGTATCACATCCCTTCCTAACAATCACACCCCATTCTAATAGTCACACCCTAAGTTAATAGGTGTTATAACTATTCACGTAAAGTCATACCTCATGTGAAAAGGTGTCGCACCCCATGAGAAAAGATGTCGCACCTTTTCACAAAAAATCTCCTGCAATCTTTTATTTTGAAAAATCTCCAACAGTGTGTAGTTACTGTTATGAGTTGACTCAATTGTGCTACATCGTTGATTTGTTTCTATCTTGCATTTAGTTGTTTAATTCGCTAGAAAGTCAGTGTGACACCCAATTCACCGCTCTTGCATGGGTTGCTTATCAGTGTGAAATTTTTTGGGGGTTAGCCCATGGCAAAATCAATTCCTGGTCCGCCCTTGCTTGTGGCCATGCCCACCGGAAGCATAGCACTGCACGTCTGCAGTACACTCCCTCTTGTAGTGGCCGTATTCAATGCAACGTACTGACTCTTTTCAGTGCCTAAGCTATCCCTCTTCTTTCTCTATTTCTTCATCTGTCCCTCTAGATCCAATGGTCCTCCCCCCCTTGCCCCCCAGCCCCCCCTCTTGCTAGACCTACCGCCTGACCATGTACACGGCCTCTACCTCTAGCTCTTTGTGAATTCCCAACTTTTCGACATTCCTCCTAAATGTCAGGCACCTGCAGGGCCTCCTCGTGCCCCATCGGGCACAAGCTCTTAACTATCCTCTGCCAACATGGCCAATAACTCTTCCATAGTCATGGTGGTAACCACAACATGATCGAATTTTGGATCCAATGACCGAAGTATCTTCTGACACTTTACCTCGCTCACTCTCACACTCACGGTTCACACACCCACCACTCTCTCTGTGTGTGTGTAATTCTTTGATACTGTAAGGACACCAACACTTTACAAAGCAAACACACTCTCACATATGACTTACCTATGCTATACTAGGATTGCTCACAACCACACAATACAAACCTTCCCAACCTCCAAACGTAAGTACTTCACCGCAAACACAGTCTCTCACCCTCTCGCAGGACCCTCATCTTTACCCTTTCAACTCTCTCTGTCCCCCAACTCCCACACACATAAAACATAACACATGCCTACAGATGCAAGCTAAGATGAAGAAACTTCTTCTCGCCGACTTTGACTAAAGAGGGGGAGAATTAGTACGTGTAATGTCTATAGAAATCACCACCACAAAGTATGTATCAGTTTTCAGTTGTTTGTAGATGATAGGGATTTGTCTCTTTTAATTCCCTACTCTTTACAAAAATTAGACTGGTCCTCTTACGGAAACAAAATGTTAATGGAAATAAAATGTTATATATGCAGTCACCTGGAAAGTTCTGTTGACTGACATGCAATAGGGTGGTCCTCTTACGGTAACAAAATGTTGGGTTAGTCAAAGCGTCAAGGTGTTTTTAAAAAAAAAAATAAAAGTGGATCAAATAAATAAATAAAAAGAAAACAATAAAAAAAGACCTCTAGACATGAAACTATAAATACGACTTGGGTATAGATAATGACCCATGAGGACCGATTAACAAATAAAGCCGGCTTTTTGGATTTATCTTGGATATTTTTTAAAAATTGGGTAAAAATCATAATTTTTTACTTTTCCGATTCATCTTGACAAGACGAATCAATAATTTACAAAAATTAGACCCAAAACTGACAAACGCAAAAAAAAAAAAAAAAACATAATAATGACGAAACAAGAAAAAAGTCCAAATTTTTTTTTTTTGATTGGCAACAAGATTTTATTGAACTCGACAAAGAGTACATCGAGGAGGACAAACTCTAGATGCAAAGAAAACTTGAATCATAGAACAGGCCAAAAGAAAAGAAAAAAAGAGAAAATTACATTCAACAGAATTGAATGATACCATATGAGAAATGGATCCATCCAGAACCAAACAGAGCTTGCAGCAGAAACCATTCCAAAAAGCTTGCACTACCAGCCAAATAACCATACCAGCTTCAAAAATAATAGGCAGAGGATCAACTTCATGGCATCCAACAAACCAGCGCCATAAAAGCAAGGTCAAAAAGGTTCATTAGCCATCCAATGCAGCATAATTACCTAAGTATCACAGCACATGAATACATAACAGCTGAACTATGTAAATTCCATCCAAAGACCATAGTGATCTGTAACACTCCGTCCCACATCGGAAGTCTACATGGATGATCTTGGGCATATAACAAACCTTGTGGGCTACTACTAGTACCTTGTGCTTAAGCTTTTGGGCCATGTGGTGTGGTTTGTGGATCAAAATCAGGTTATTGGGCCAGTGATCTACTTGAGGCGTTACAGATTAATCACAAAACACCTCTCCAAATAGCCTTAGCATCATGAACCAGCAAAGTCATTAAAACAGCAACAAGGGATAGTCTTCCAAATCAGTTAACAGCTAAAGAACTAGCAAAATCCACCAGAAAACAGAACAACATCAAACCCAGCAAATGATCTAGACACAGTATGAGATGAGCCTCTTAGCCCTCCTACAAGGTTTGGAGTTGAAAAGAGGATATATATAAAATAGCAACTACAAGTTCTGAAATTGTTCACAGATTCCAAAGTAAAGCAAAGCAGTATCCAGTTATCATATCAGCAAATAAATAAAGCAACATTTGTATCTCTTAGCTCGCCTACAGGTAGGAGTTGGAAGAGCAAAGCAGGAATGATAACAACAATAGTTTATTCTCTTAGCCCTCCATAATTTTAGAGTTGAAAGAGACTATAAAGCAGCATCCAAATATCATATCAACATAATCATTGCTGATTACAACAGCAACAATTTCATCCATGTTAACCATAACAGTAGAAAACTAATACCAGAGACCGGACACAAAAAACCAAGACACAAACTCACAAAACAAGATGGCAAGAGGATATACAACATCAACCACCAGTTCTGGAAATGATCACAGATTCCAGAATAAAACAAGGCAGCATACAGTTATAAAATCAGCAAGTAAATAAGGTAGCTTCAGCATCACTTAGCCGTCCTAGTGATAGGGGTTGAAGGAGCAAAACATGAAAGATAGCACCAGATTATTCTATTAGCCCTCCCAAACATTGGAGTTGAAAGAGAATAAAAACAGCATCCAACTTATCATTAGTTTTAGGCATGAAATCAGAATCCAAAAACCTCTTAGCCCTCCAAGATTTGGAGTTGACAAGAGGAAGACATCCTTTGGTGGATCAAAAATGCTCTTAGTCCCAACAACATAGGGATTGGGAAGGAGTCAAGAAAACTTACAGCTTGGCATCAGCAGAATCACCAACTATGAAGTGCACGTAGCCCTCCATAAAATAGGAGTTGAAAGAGCAACAACTTCAGCTCAGCAGCAACAAAAACAACCAGCCATGAAGTGTTCTTACCCCTCCAAAAAATAGGAGTTGAAAGAGCAACAGCTTCAATAAGCCTGACAAAGAACAAGGACAACAAACAAGAAAGAGACAGACAAAAAGCTATGGAAGACACAATAAGAACAAGGACAAAGACGAACAACACCGCACAAGCCCAGACCCGACCAGACCAAACCAAACCAGACTCTAGACAAAGACAAGCAAAACAAGACCCCAACCCGACCAAAAACCATAAGAATCCAACAGGACTCAAACTACCAGAAAGCCCAAACCAAATGGACACAAAGACAAGAAAATGACCAAAAGAAAAGAAAAACTAAGAACCTACCCAAAAGAAAAAATAATAATACAGCCCAAGAGAGACACCATACTCAGATTTTCACTTTTCGTAACTCATCCAAGTTCCACTTAAAATCTTCAATAGAGTAATCTCTAATGTTGTATTTGCCTTTGATCTAGCTTGCCATTCTCGTTTTAACCAAGTCAAAAATTTCCTCCACCTCCCACACTCTATTACTAAAAACTAACTCATTTCTGCATGTCCACAATGTCCATACCCTAGAGTAAAAGGAAGCCTGCCAGCAAAGCTTCTCCAGATTGTTGAATTTGAAGCTATCCCAAAAGGCAAGAAGATTTTTCAGATTATGAGGGCATACCCAAACCATATTCCACCAAGAGATCACATTGCTCCATACCCTACTAGCCACATCACATAAGAGAAGCAGATGATCTGGTGTTTCCTCAGTAGCATTACAAAAATGACATTGCCCAAGGTTGTTGTGGTTGATACCCCTACTCACCAGAACTGACTTGGAAGCTATACACCCTTAAATGACCATCCAAACAAAGATATCTACCTTTGGAAGGCATATATTTTTCCAAACAGCAAAAAGCTCTTTGTCCTCAATGAATTTTTGGACTTCCCACTTAGAGTATGCGGACTTAACTGAAAAAGATAAGTCCTTACTCCATTTCCATTGAAAGCAGTCTTCCTGTGAATCCTGTAGTTGAACCATACTCATGAGCTGACTCAAAATGTTGAATTGATTGACTTCCCAATCATTCAATCTTCTACTAAACTGGAAATTCCATTGGTCTTGATTCTCTCTGTCCACAATATCAGCAATCCTTGCATCTTGTTGGGTAGATAATGTGAATAATGCAGGGAATACATTTTGTAAGGTCTCCTCCCTCAACCACTTATGTTTCCAGAAACTAAAAGCGGAACTAGAGTTAACCTTAAAATTAAAACCTTATAACACATTCTCCCCTATCCGCAAGCATATTACTTACTAAACTGCTGAACATATACCTTTCTATACATTGGAAGCTTTCTTTCTTCTTGGAAGGTGGGGCAACGAAGCTCCTTCACATAGATCATACTTGCTAGCTTGAAACCAATTTAACCCACAGAGCATCTTTTTCCTTATTGAACCTCGACCACCGCTTAGCAAGGAGAGCGGCATTTTGTTCCATGAGCCTTTTAATGCCAAGACCCTCATACTTGTTCCTTGTTAGCTTGTCCCATCCGATCAAGTGCAATTTCCTCTTTTCCTCTATATCTCCCCATAAGAACTTCCTCTGGATTTTCTCAATTTTGTTGCCCAGTAGTGCTGGCATTCTAAATGGAGACATATAATAGATGGGTTAGCTAGAAATTTTAAAGTTGACAAGAGTCAGCTTGCCACCCATTGAGATATGCCTACTCTTCCAAGATTTGAGTGCCTTTTCAACTTTCTCTACGACGGGAGCCCAAGTTTGAATCTTTCTTGGATTAGCTCCCAAAGGTAAACCCAAGTACGTCATTGGGAGCTTCCCACTCTTGCATCCTAAAATAAGAGCCAGGTCATTCACTCTCTTATCAGGAATTCCAACACCATATAGCATGCTTTTTAAGAAGTTAATCTTGAGGCCTAACATTTCTTGAAAGTACCTTAAGATTCTCGTGAGGTACAGAAACTCTTGTAGATCATCATTGCAGAAGAAAACAGTATCATCAGCTAATTGCAAATGGGAAATATTAACTCTGCTGCCAACTTGAATTCCTTTGATTACACCTTTCTCTTTAGCTCTTTCCACCATGATGTTCAAACCCTCCACAACCACATTGAATAAGAAAGGAGATAGAAGATCTCCTTGTTAAGCCCTCTCTGTGGAAAGATTTCATCTATAGGAGATCCATTAATAAGAATGGATAGTGATGTTAAAGAGATACATTTCTTGATCTACTGGCACCATTTATTCCCACATCCAAGCTTATACATCAAATAAATTAAGAAGTTCCAATTCACACAGTCGTATGCCTTTTCAAAATCAATCTTGAAAATCAAACCTAGATCCCCTACTTCTCTGTTTCCAAAAGTCAATCACCTCGTGTGGGCAGCATGCCCTAAAGAATGGGAGGATCGATGAGCACACTTTTGGGGCAAACGAGGGCTCAATGTAGAGTCACCACTTGGGTTTGAAAGTCCGACACCCAAGGAACCGCACTTGAAACGCTCGCTGCGTTATTTGATTTGAAAAAGGTGAAGGTACCAGTCCGTCATAACCATATATGGGTTCGGGAGCCAGGTTACCAGAAGAGAAGGGTTTTAAGGCACCTCTCTCACCCAATCCGGAGATCGGTCTCTACTTAGGCATTTGAAAACATTTGCGATTTTGTTTGATTAATCAATTCTTTAGTCAATTAGGGTGAGAAAACAGTTTAATGGGGATTAAAACTGTAACAGTTTGCAGGTTGTGAATGATAACATGGATGAGCAGTTAGTATAGGATGAGAACAGACTGCTGTGGGAATTTAAACAAACTGAGAAGCCCCTGTTTTGGAATGACGAGCGCAGGAAGAAACCAGCATGTACTGAACAAGTCACTGCATACTGTTCACTCATGTGCGTGCAACTCCAAGACAGGCACGCGCCAGTGAGCTTAAACCCACAGCTCTTATTCTCAAACCCTCTAGGCTCTGGAAGGACCAGTGCACACCCAGGGCAAACCAAGCAGTTTATAGGCAGTTGATAAGCAGTTCTAAGCAGTTTACAGGCTAAAAGAGCCCTACAAATTAACAAAACACCCCATACACCCCATAAAAAGTGTGGGGACAAAATAATGGCCTAAAGCCAAGTTACCCGTGCAAGGCCAGCCACTGGTCAGAGGCAGACCGGCGCCAGATGGTGGCGCTCTGGCGCGTGATGGTCACGCTCTGGCGAGCGCGGGACTGAACCAGACCAGTGCTTGGTTTACACGTTTCTGGGTTCTGAGGTATGTTCAGAAAGGTCCTAGTGGTACTCCATAACAACAGAAATACATATTAAACTACAGCTACCATTTCTAACAAAGGAAAGCAGTAAACTGGTTCTTAACATGCTTAACAATTATCTATATGTAAATAAATACACAAAAATAGCATGATACCAATCCCCACGAGGATTGTCGCACGAGTGGGTCCATCGCGCGTTGGTTCCTACCATGACGGTTTTTAAAACCGTATCAACTTTAAGACCAGGACTGGTATTGATTACTAACCTTAACCATGCCAGCCCCCCTTAGGGATCAGAACAGAGAGCAAAACAAATGTAAGCTATACCTTTGGTTTTTGAGTTTTGAAAGGTGTTTGAGCTTTGAATTGAGATTGAGGTTGTTTGAGGTGTTTGAGTTGAAGAAGAACAAGCTATGCTCTTTATGGTGCTTAGGGTGTAAACCTTTGAATGCCAATTTTTGTTAACCCTTTAAAAGAGAACAAATGGAGGGTATTTATAGGAGAACAAGAGAGTTAGGTCTAGCTGCAAAGAGAGGAGCTCAGCTAGTCCACGAGGCTGGCTGAGGGTGCTTGGTGGTTAAGCTTCCTAGCTAATAAAGGTGATGGGGACAGGTTGGACCGTAGCGCGCTAGAGTCAGTTTGACGCGCAATGGTCAAGCTTTGACTGTTGACCACCACCTGGCAGTTTGACTGGCGCGGGCGGGAGTTAGTTCGACGAGCGATGGTTGCGCCCTAGCGCGCATGTACCACCTATTCACGCGTTGGTCAACAGTTATACTTTGATCATTGACCAACACCTGTCAAGTTGATCTACGCGCGCAGGCTTCAAATCAGCGCGTATCAGTAGGGCTTTTTGGCTTTTGAAGTGGCTTAGGCTAGATTAGGTTCAATGATTTTGCAAACATTCAAAGCTCAAACACGTTATCATTCCCGAGGTGTTCTTGATCCATTTCATCATCGGAGAATCAAATACCGTAAGTAACCTAATCTGGAAGCCCAGATTGGGGTGTCTACACCTCGCTTGCTATCAAAACCCCATCAAGAATCTGTTTTCCACCAATAAACGTTGTTTGTGCCTCACCAATAATGATAGAATCTGTTTTCCACCAATAACCAGAAATGTGTGTATAGAATGTGGGTTGTTTGATTTTTTAGGAAAATAATTATTTAGACTTTGACGCTATTGATATAGAGATTATCATGCAATGATTTCAAAATATAAAATCGTGTCGAATGCAATTGTAGAAGCTCCTGTAGCTTTTTCTTCTTCTTTTTTTGTTTGTCGAGAACTTGTAAGAAGGATTATTAGTACTATATATGTGCATTTTGATATTTTTGTGTACAAGTTGAAATGCTTGTCGAGCTTTAAATATGAATTTTGTTGGAAGTAGGTTATTAATTGCCATTATTGTGTCATATTTTTTCAATCTTACAATTGGCAAAAGTATTGATATTTATGGATGACCCCATGCTCCGAAATTCCTGCAGTCGCCAATGTCTCTGTGGGCCTTATTTTTAATGACCGCAACGCGGGAGCTTCACCGATTCGAAAATAACCGACCGCAATGGGTGTCGCGAGAAATGTCTGGGACACCAGTGATTTCCCAATTCTTCTTATTTATTTTAGGGTGACAATATCAGGTTCTTAAAATCTGCAAAACAGTTATACATCTTTAGAGTGATCTTCCATTATATTTTTGCACTATAGGTTAATTGCAATAGTCAAATTGTTTCCATTAAAAGGTATTTTAGCTTATGTATGTGAGGAGTATGACCTCTCTAAAAATTTGTGAAAACATGTGCTTTGGTTCAATTAGTAAAATTAATTTAGCGGAAAGGCCCCTTTATTTTGGTATAAATAAAGTACATATGATGCAAGGAATGAACCAGGTTGCACGGAGTGATTGCTCAAGTTGTTGAATAAGAATTTGGCTGGTCTTTGGACTGCGATTGTGCAGTTCAAGTGATCGCATCCGTCGGGTGAAATTTTTAAGGATTCATATTTATTTTCAATTTATGATCGATAATAAATGATTATAACCAATAATAAATTTAACAAATCTGAACCATTAATTTTTAAGATAAACAATCCAAATAAAATCGCACAATTAACTACTGAGAAGCCAGGTTCTTGAATAATTAATTAACCATGGTACCGCATAATTGATGTAGCCGCCGCATTACTAAAAGTATTACTACAATACAAATCCTCCGCGGGAGAAGATAAAGTATAATAAAAGAAAAAAAAAGAAAAAAAAGAAGAAGTTTCTACTGAAAAGGAGTCGTTACTTTTGACTCGGGGTCCCGAAATCCTCAAAATAATCGTGAACCCAACGTAATCTGCCATGGCCAGGAGTAATTATTCAATGTCCGTCCGCATCAAATGGTTGTGTCCAAACTTTTTTCTACCGAATATTTTATGCTTGAATTGGACCGGTGAACAAAAAGTTTGGAACACTGCTATAGGTAGGTATGTATACAAATTGAGTTGCTCGTGGCTCGGCTTGTTTAATAATTCAACAAAATTCGAGTTCGAATTTTAGATTTTTTAGCTAAATGAGTTGAGCTCAACACTAAAAATCTCTCTACTCGTCTTACAAAAACTCAACTTGTTCAATAATCTTTCGTCGCCGTTACTTGTACGAGATGTAGATATTTCAACTAAGTAGACCCCAAATATTAAATACAAATCAGGAGTTGAAAGGAACCCAGATTTGACCAGTTTGTTTTGAGATTTTGAATTAAAATTTATAGATAACAAATGTATAGAGAAATAAAATAATGCTTGAAAATAGAAATAATAATTAGAAAGAAGTAGAGAAAAAAATGTAAACAATAAATAAATAAAATAAAATAATAATTAAAATTAAAAATTCCAAAACAAACAGAATGTCACTTCACTGCACTCCAATTCAATTCAATGGGGCCCTCATTGACCAGACCCAAGTCGTCGAACCAACAGCTATGATTCACAATCTCTCTCCCTCTCCACCATTTATTTCTTCCCCCTCACCTAATCTTCGTACTTACTCCCAGGAGCCCCCTAGAGCCATCCCAGGCACTCAACAATGAATAATTTGCCCCACAAAATGCCCAGAAAGGCGCTGTTTGCTTTCACGATTTGCTTCCTCAGCTTCATGATCCCAATAACTATGGGAGCTGACCCAAATTACTTATACGTAGAATGCCCAAACGCAACCCTCAGCACAACCAGTACCTACGCCGCCAACAGCACCTACCAAACGAACCTCAACACCCTCTTATCCGGTCTCTCCTCCAGCTCCTACAACTCATCCATCGGCTTTTACAACTTCACCGCCGGCAGCAGCCCCCCTGACGTCGCCTACGGCCTCTTCATCTGCCGCGGCGATGTCTCTGCCGCCGTGTGTCGGGACTGCGTCACTTACGCTGTCGGAGATGTAGTCAAACGGTGCCCCAGGTCGAAGCGGGTCACGATCTGGTACGACGAGTGCATCCTGAGGTACTCCAACGTGTCCATCTTCTCCACTTCGGACACTTCGTTCAGGCTAATGTTGATAAATCCGCAGAACGCGACGAATGCGACCAGTTTTAGGGAAGCTTTGGGAAAGGTATGCAAAATGCAAACTCTTATATGAAGTACACAAGTAACTGTTTTATTCTTTCGTCAATCGATGTACGAGATAATTTACATCGTGTATATGAAGTATAAAGTACAAATTTCGGGACACTAATATAGATTGTGAGAATTCATGAGAAAACTAAGTCTAAAAATTCAACGAATACGAGAAATAAGCTCATCATGCGAAGGAAACAAAGAAATAAAGAAAAAGTCTTCTGAGAAGAACACTCTCAGGCAGATGAGAATTAATTTTCAAACTCATCCAACTGAGTTTACCCCAAGTTGGTTCACAAGTAACTGTTTAATATTGCATGTTTTTTGTATACGAATGGCATACACATGAAGCCTAATAAAATAAGAAATTCAATATACACATCAAACCTAAAAATGAAAAGTTTTGTATATACATATACATGAAGCCTAATAAAATAAAAAATTTGATATACACATCGAGCCTAAAAATAAAAAGTTTAATATACCCATCGAGCCAAATAAATAACAATTTCAATTATTCATATTGAACCCTGGTCGCAAGAAGATTATTTAAGTAGAGAATATCAATCTTAAGAGCATCTCCAATTGACTATCCAATGTTCTATAGAAAAAAATTCATTTTATTGTTAGAGGTAATTGGGGATTGATCCTCCAAGGATGAAATCAGGGAGTCTAGTGACAGCGGCCGCCCCACAAGAATTTTAAAAAATATAATTATTATATGTAAAAAAATAAATTATACACAACTTATGTAGACCTGCTACTGTTAGATTTTTTTTCATTATTTTTTGTTACTAGTCCTCTTTTTTTTTCACTCAAGGAGACCCAAGAAAATATTCAAAACTAAATTCAATAGGTGAAAGTGAAGTATTATAAAAGATAAGGTCTAAATTAAGGGGAAAAAAACTTCACACTGGATGGAAAATAATTTTCTGGCAAGTTTTTTGATCACATACATTGAGAATGACACATTTAGAAGTATTGACGCTGATTCTATCATGCATACTTTTAATGACATGAAGGAGTGTCAGGCACAATTTCAAATGCCTACTTTAGTAGATATATTAAATTACATTAGTCTTTTTTGGTACGCTATATGCATATAACAAACATCATTTCTTATAGTTTTCATTATGTAATTTAAATTTTTCTAGATTTAATAATGTTTCATATTATAGTTCATCGTTTTAATTTTTTACTAGTATATATATTTTGCCACTGGTAGGGTAAAATCCTAGTTCCGTCCCTGCTCCCGACATCTTTTGATGATCGGAAGAGTGACAGACCGAGAGGGCAGTGGTGGAACAATCGTTTTCTTAAATGGGTGGCGAGAGTTAAAAGTTGAAGTAGGAAAAAGGAACACGAAAAATAATGAGAATTTCACTCCCCAAAAAAAGTATGAATAGATTTGATTCAGTCTTGGCAAAGAATAGATATATAGAGGAGATTTTCAAAACATACAATCTCGATGGTATTTGCGACTTTTGTGTTTGTTTTTTCTCCGGTTATTTTCTTGTTTTTTCTGACCGATGGAGTTCCGGTCTTTTGTACTTTGTTTTATTATATAAATGGAATTATCTTGTTTGTCAAAAAATCTCGATGGTCAAATGTCATGTGATAAATGGAAAGATAGCATTTCTCCAAATTTTTTACTTTTGAGGGATTTTATTTTTCCCCCACTAGGTAAAACCATTTTGCTTTGATTATTTCTAGAGCATTTGATTGTTCTTATCCGGCCTGAATGGTTTTCTCTGTTTCAAGCCAAAGGTTGTGTGACATGAATAAATGATTCATCTTCTCATTAATAATCCCACCTCATTGCCGATTTCAATACTAATCTCACCTCATTATCAATCCCCCAAAACAATATCTGTTATCAAACACGCCCAAACTATTATGAAAGGCTTTAACGGATTAACCTCTTGTCTTTCTGGTTATTTAGTTTGGATTCTGTCATTGCATATGCGGTATACGACGAAAATGATTTTTATTCTAATAGCTAGTTCTCACTTTTGGCTAACCATTTCTAACTATTAGTATGAATTACACTTGAAAGGTAATGAACGATGTTTCCGCTCGAGCTTCGAGTCATGACTCAGGTAGGAAATTCGCGACTGCCGAACTCATGAATTACTCATCGCTTCAACCTGTGTATGGACTAGCACAATGTACGCCGGATTTGTCTACTACTGATTGCAATACATGCCTTCGGACTGGTATCGCGATATTTCCAAGTTGCTGTGATGCAAAAATAGGAGCGAGAGTTCTGTTTCCAAGCTGTTATGTCCATTATGAGACGTACCCATTCTACAACTCCAGCATTGGTGCTGCTCCACCACCACCTTCGCCAGCCCTACCTCCTCCGCCTAGTACTACTACTACAAGCAGCCCAGGTAAAACTTCCTTTCGTAAAAAACATGGATTTTAGATTTGAATTTTGAAGTTTCACTTGTAGAATTGTCCAGTAACCTTAGCAATAATTAGTTATTCCCTTTGTTTCGTATTTTGGGTGATCTTTTGCTTGGATGTCCCCAAATATTGTTCATTTTGAAATGTCAAGAGCAAAATCTAATAACTTTCTTTGACTCAACTCCCACAAATTACCAATAATATGGTTCCAACGGCATATAGAAATTATAGTTCTCACATTATAGTTCTCAAAATATGATCGATCGTGGTATTAAAACAACTTGAAACGACTTACTATGCCGCTTGAACCAGATTGTTTGAAGCCTTATTGAGCACTACGGTTTGTTAATGAAAATTGTTGATGAAATAGTTTTTCTAATGCAGGAAAAGGGGGAGTCTCATCGAAAGTCATCATTGCCATTGTCGTTCCGATTGGAGTCTCTATTCTGCTTTTCGTAGTAGGCTTCTGTTTCGTGACTAGAAGGGCGAAGAAGAAGTATAACTTTGTAAAAGAAGCTGATGGTAAGAACAAGGAAAACATTTAAAATTTCACCCCAGCTAAACTAAAAAAGTTCCTTCTCTTCTTTTATTGTCTTGACCATTTACTCTTGTTTAATTTGAATTTTTTATTTGTCCAGGTGAGGATGATATCTCAGCAGTGCAGTCCTTGCAATATGATTTCGGTACAATTCAAGCTGCCACAAACAACTTCTCAGATGATAACAAAATTGGCGAAGGAGGATTTGGTCCAGTTTACAAGGTATTTTTACTTTTTCTCTATAATTATCCTTTGAAATTTACGGAATTTGTCCTAATTTGGTCTAGATGTTTCGTATTCTCAGGGTTTACTTCCAGACGGTCAAGAGGTAGCTGTGAAGAGGCTATCTCAAAGCTCAGGACAAGGTGCACTAGAATTCAAGAATGAGGTGTTATTGGTAGCCAAGCTTCAGCATAGGAACCTAGTGAGGCTATTGGGATTTTGCTTGGAAGGAGAAGAAAAGATACTCATTTATGAGTTTGTGACCAACAAGAGCCTCGATTACTTTTTATTCGGTTTGGCAATCTAAACAACTCTTTGTTAATATTGCTTGCTACTACTTTTCATTGCAATGACTGTTAAATTCGGAATCCAATGAGGAATTACCTCGATCTCAAACACGCCATGCGTTGCTGAATGGTACAAAAGTATGGATCGTGTGTTCAGAGAAGCATTTCACATGCATGCTTAGAGATGAGACCACTTTAAATGTGGTTCTTGATCTTGCGTCACAATATAGAGAAACAGAATAAGATAATATACATACATTTGTTCCTTGCTTATAACTTGAATTTGTGTTTGGATCGATCATTGTACAGACCCACGAGAACGAGAGAAATTGGATTGGTCAAGACGTTACAAGATTATAGGAGGGTTAGCCCGGGGGCTGTTGTACCTTCATGAAGATTCTCGGCTTAGAATTATACATCGTGATCTCAAAGCTAGCAATATCTTATTAGATGGTGATATGAATGCGAAAGTTTCAGATTTTGGCACGGCTAGGATCTTTGGAGTTGATCAAAGTCAAGGAAATACAAATCGAGTCGTTGGAACATTGTAAGTAGTGTCCTGCATTCCTTTGTGCTCGTTTTTTGATAAGTTGCATTAATGTGCACTGACTTTATCCCTTCTCAACGAACGCATTATCCTTGATTCATCAATATCCTACCTTGGAGTTGACAAATTGACGTGCCTGTTATGCCTAGCAGTGTAATGACAATTTATGCGTTGAACTGTATCAATTAGTGATTTAACACTCGCTTTTCTTAGGAATAACAGTTCTTTTTACCTTCTTCTTGTTGATTTACCTAATCACCCATTCATCAGTTCGTGAAAAAGTTCAAGTATATAAATCAGTAGTATAACTGATAACTAGTGAAAAAAAAAGGGGAGTGCTAATTCTGTCCACTTTTTTCTTTTATTTCCATCTTTCAAACATGATTAACTGATAATGGTGGCTTGCAGTGGTTACATGTCTCCAGAGTATGTAATGCACGGACAATTCTCCGTCAAGTCCGATGTGTTTAGCTTTGGTGTCTTAGTTCTAGAGATTATTTCTGGCAAGAAGAACAATAACTTTAACCAATCAGACGGTGCTGAAGACCTTCTCAGCCATGTAAGCTTTATTCCATACATTTTAATTGCCACTCTGTTTGTTCAATATTGCCAGTCTTCTTATCTATTTCCGGGATGTTCGGAAATGTATGGCCTTGTTGAATGTTCTTAAAATAATCCCTTATGAGTAGCTATAATTATCTCTTAAAATGCAAAATAAGGGATTAATGCAATAAGTAACTCCTTTCAATTTGAATGCAAGTTTTTTCAATACATGTCCTTCAAAAAATAAAACTTAAAAAAAAAAAAATTTGACTAGCAATATGGGACATTACGGAGGGTGTATCTTACTCCTTAGTTCCAAAATTGTCACATAATGCAGGCTTGGAAGCTCTGGAAGGAAGGAATTTCTTTGGATTTGATGGATCCAACTCTTGAAGGGTCCCATTCAAGAAATGAAGTCACTAGATGTATCCATATTGCCTTGTTGTGTGTGCAAGATGATCCAGATGCCAGGCCTTCCATGGCAACAGTAGTTCTGATGCTCAATAGTTATTCTGCTACTCTGTCAATTCCTCAAGAGCCTGCATTCTTTGTTCAGAGCAAAACAGGGGCAAATACTCTTCAAGGCCTTGAGTCAGATCAGTCTACGAGTAAGTCAATACCGTATTCTGTGAATGAAGCATCGATTACTGAACTGGAGCCCAGATGATAGGCCATAATTTTGAGCGCAATAAGACAGATCTTTTGTCATGATATCAATGGGAATAGTTTCCTATTTAGTTATTTCGGAAAGTGTCGTTGATTGTTATGCATTATATTGGTCCTACTACAGAAAAACAATATTGCAAGTGTTATCTAGGAGACTTGTTTTATTTGATAAATTAATGCTATTCTTGCTATGGTTTGTTCTGTTTTAACTGAACTAAATTTAGATGGGAAATGATATTGGCACTCCAAAAATTAATGCAGCTCCAAATCAGTGTAATTCCAAAGCCATTTCCTTTAATTTTTGGAGTGTTTGCATCAATTTTTGGATTGTCAATATCATTTTCCTAATTTTTTCATGAAGAAATAAAAATCAACGAATGGACTGGAATGGAGTGGTCGGTCACAATCCTTCAAAGAAAGTTGGACTTTTCTTGCTAAGACTGATTTTTTTTTTCCTCCCTTTGGCTTTATTTTTCTCTGTTCATGTTTATTTGTAAGGAAAATGCTACGGAGCACGGCGTAAGTTGTTTAGTGAGTATATTAGTTATAGGATGTTTAGCTGATAAGTTTCTCAGAAGATACTGTTATCTAAAAAACTTGCACATGAATATAGGAGACAAATAATACATCAGATCAAATAAAGGTAACATCAGCGACAAATTAATCAAAACGGTCAGATGTCGAAGCAGTGCATGCAAGTTGTCTTTTCTATTTGGGAGCAAAATGCGAGGCTATATAAGGTAGCTTGGTCTGAAGCCTTGAAAATGTCATGATGAATCCTAGCCACACAATGGACCGTAATGGACAATAGCACACTGAAGGGGATCCAACCCCAAGTCCCTCATGGACCACTCCCAAGTCCCAAGTCGTCGGACCAACAGCCCAGATTCAAAATCTCTCCCCTCTCCACCACTTATTTCTTCCACCCTCTCCCCAAAAATTATTCCATGCACTTGGGCACTGTCGCGTCATGCCCCAGAGTCATACTTCATCACGCATTGTTGTGACATCTACGAGAAAAGTGTATGAAACCCACTACAATACGTGGTGGAGAAAGTCCTGCACCACATGATCGTGTCCTAAGGCACTGAATAATTAATCACTCACCCTCTCGCAAATTCCATTCTTATAAAAGCCTTGCCCAATAGATGAAGGAGCACAGGCTCAACAATCGATAATTTGCCCCACAAAATGCCCAGAAAAGCTCAGTTTGCTTTCACGATTTGCTTCGTTAGCCTCATCCCAATAATCAAAGGAGCTAACCCAACTTTCTTATTTGTAGAACTAGCGTCCAATCCGTTCTATGCACGGACAAAACTTATATGTACGAGCGAGATTAACATGCACACCCAATATATGTATATGGTATTATTGATAGCAGGTGGACCAAAAATGATAAGTGCATCATGCCCGTTCAATGCACGGGGCAACAAAAAAAAAATGTCCACGATGTGTTTTTGTCCGTTTTCGTGCATCAATCGGGCACAACGCTAGTTTTAAATTGTATATCTATTCACACTTACATCACTTAATCACTTCCAAATGAAATTGGCTAATTTACGGCGAAGGAAATCATAAAATATAATTGTAAGTGGGTAATTCCACGATGAAAATAAATATTTGAACCAATATTTGAGCAACGGGAAAAACAGTACCAAAAAAAAAGATGATTGTAATTAGGTAATTCTAGAATTGTAACCAATCTTTAAGCAATTGGTAACTGGTCCACCAAATTTTTGCACCAAAAGGAGTCGAGCTTGAACCAATCTTTAGCTTTGACTGAATGCAGCGATTTGCTTGAATCAAAACCTTAAGAAAAAATTACTACAAACAAAAAAATAGATGATTGTAAGTAGGTAATTCTAAAATAAAGAATAATATTTGAGCAATTGGTATTTGGTTCGCCAAATTTTCATATCGAAAGAAGTTGAAATTTTTTTGCAATAGCAAAAGAAATTTATTAATCTTGATAAAAGATTACAAAGATTAAACGGATCAAGGGCACACCGGCAAGAAGCCACCCGAGACCGAAGGAAGGCAAGACGCCAACCGAAATACCAAAAACAAAAAGACACCACAAAGAAACACCTACAGAAGCCAGACACCAAACCATCCGAAAAAACAAATGTAAGATTTCCCATGAAATGTCAAGGAATACATGCAAAACCACATAGGGGCAATCCTGTCTTTTCAGGTTGCAATTGTATTTCCTTCACCCGATATTGACTGACAGGGGCTTTAGTGTCATTTCCTATACATTGAGGGGGAATGCTTTATGAGTAAACCTCAGGGTAGGGATGGCATTCGGGGCAAACGGGGCGGATATTGGGTATTCCATACCCGATACCCGAAACCGAAGTACCACCCATATCCACCCCGATAACCGAACGGGGAGGGAACTGGGTAACCAGAACCGAACCGAACGGATATTGGGTAGTAACCGAACCGAACGGATAACCGAAATCAAGCAAAAATATTGAATCTTTTTAATGAAGAAAAAAACTAACCCTACCAAGTTTATAGTGAATAACACCTTTTAATCAAGCAAAATAACCTTGTAAACGAATAATTGACATTTTCTTGACAAAAATCTAAAGACTAATACATCCCTTGACAAAAATCAACTAAAATATTTCGTTTTAGTTGGTTTTTCCACCAGTGAACCATTTTATACCCCAACATTCTCAATAGATAATAGCTACCAACATTCACAACAAAAACACCAACTACATGCTGGCTGATATCAGTCCACAAAACAACTACAAAGCAAAGTAAAACTAATACAAAGTTCAGTCAATCCAGTGATTCCAGTCACCACATGCACACCAATCAGTCCAGCCAAAGTTGAAATAATACAAAGTTCAGTCACCACATCGCACCACATCACAAATCTTGAAATAATACAAAGTTTCATTTGCAGAATTAAGAGACGGAAAAATAGAATCAATTTTGATTTCCATCTTGAAATGCCAACTTCCATTTGTCGAGTTCATAACTGTTAAATTGAAGGGCAAAAAAAATGAATTAATATCAACAAAAAAAGTTCAATTAATATGAGCAATATGTAATGTTAAAACCACAAGAGATGTAAGAGAAATGCCAATTACCTCACGAGTCACGCACGAATCCCCCGTTTCCGCATCATCTAATATAGTGGCGTACCCTGATGTTGATTCACCTAACAAATATAAAGTAAAAAATTCATAAGTACTAGTTTTAGTTTACTAAAGTAGAAAAATGCAAGATACTAAATTCATTACCTTTCATTTCGGCAGCCCACAACCAACTTTGAGCACACATCAAGGCTTCCATCGTGTCGGGATGAAGTCTACTACGATGTGGACTCACCAACCTACCACTCGTGCTAAATACGGACTCAGAAGCAACCGTCGATACCGGAATAGCTAACAGATCCCTAGCCATGGCTTGCGAAATTGGATACTTGGGTTGATGTGATTTCCACCAATTCAAGACATCAAATCCCACGGATTTTGGCAAGACATCTTCCGATAAATAATGATCCAACTCTAATTTTGCAGTATCGATTGTCCTACTTCTCTTCGACTCCCTAAGCATATAGACATCATACTTTGATAGTGACTCTTCATCAATGGAACTTGATTGGGAAGAAGAGTCACCAATACCCTCCATCATTGAACTAGGACATTGATACTCCTTAAGCAATTTATATTAAAGTGCACGAACTTTCTCAACTTCTTCCTTATAACTTGTTGGAAACAATAATTTAAAGTAGAATTCCAACACGTTGATCTTATACCTAGGATCCAACACAGTAGAAACCCCCACAACACCATTTACCACAGACCAATACTTGTCAAATTTTTCCACCATTCTTTTGGCCATTTCCCTAATCACCTGATTCTCAGAACGGAGCCAATCTCTTAATTCAAGTCTAATCTCACATATATTTGGAAAGTATTGATTAGTAGTGGGGTATTTAGTTCCAGAAAACAACTCTGTCACCTTAAAAAAAAAATTGAGCTTCTGACAAACATCTTTAGCAAACCCCCACTCACGTTCACTCGATAAGGAATTATCTTGAGCATCCCGTTTGCTTAAGCGAATGAACACATCCTTATAAAGTAGGGTTGTTTGAAGCATCAAGAATGTTGAATTCCACCTAGTTGCACAATCAAGTCCTAATTTCTTAGTACTAGTCACATTCAATTGGCGGACTGTTTCTTCAAATTTTTCGTCTCTTTTTTGTGATGATGTCCAATAAGCTACGCTGTCCCGAATTTTCTCAATACCCACCTTGATAACATCCAACCCATCTTTAACAATAAGATTAAGAATGTGCGCACAACAACACATATGAAATAAATCCCCACCCAACATGAGCGACGCACTATCAAGTTTGTCCCACAAAAGATCAATCATGGCATCATTGGTAGAGCAATTATCAACCGTTATACTTGAAATCTTCCTATCAATGTTCCAATCCATCAAACAATTCAACAATTGGTCACATAGAACTTCTTTTGTATGTGGACATGGCACATATATGAACCTAACATGCAACATTGATATTTAGTTAAAAATAGAAAAATGAAGATTTACATTGCATAAAGGAATAAATATAGTGATATAAGTTAGAAATACCTCAAAATACGACTTTGCAAAGTCCAAGAATCATCAATAAAATGCGCTGTGACAGCCATGAAGCCTTTCTTTTGATTACTTGAAGTCCACATGTCTGTTGTGATAGCTAATCTACTTGCATTACTCACCACCAAACTCATTGTCTTCCCCTTCTGGTACTCATAAATCTTAAATATTTCAGCTTTCATTGTGTTCCTACACGGCACCTTAAATAAAGGTTGAAGAGCATTTGAATACCTCCTAAATCCAACATGGTCCACAATTGAAAGGGGATATTCATGCATGCTTATGGCACTTGCAAGTTCTTTCCGTGCTGTCTCATGATCAAAACTATATGAAGTTAGTAGCGGAGGACGGTCTTTGTTCATAAAATTGTTTGTTAGAACTTGTTGCCTCATGTTATCCTTCTTTTGGTGTTTCCTTAAATAGTGTTCTTTCAAATGCGAAGTTTCATTCCTTGTTTCTCCAGAAATTTTTGTTCCACAATACTTGCAAATGGCCTTGAAAACCCCGTTAATTTTCACCCTATTATAGTGAGCCCAATAAGGACTCCTTAACCTTTTTCCACCATCATCATCATCATCGGATTTTCCTTATACAACTTCAACTTCATCAGTAGGATTGTCACTTGGATGAGTAGGATTGTCACTTGCATGGTTATCAAGAGGGGATGATGATGGTGCGGGGCTACCACTTGGTTGTGATGGTCCAGAACCATCAACCGGATTTGTTGACTGAGCACTCGAACCGATAGGTGATTCAGACATAATTAATCTAATCCTAAGAAAACACCAACAGATTTAGACATGATTCAAGCTACAATTACAGATTTAAGCTGTAATTATAATTCAAGCTACAATCAGATCACAAACTAGTCAAGCAGACTAGAGGGGCTATGCCGCCGCCTCGTTCTCAACACAATTCTATGGGGTTATGCCACCGCCATGTTATATAACTAAAAGCAATAAAAGGCAATTGATGCTCAATTTAGCTTCGTTACACCTCAAGTCGAATTGGTGGCTCAGTTAGAGGTATCTGCTAAATTGAGCTCAATGTACGCAAAGGGAGCCATAATCAAACAAAGGGAGCACAAACAATGACTATTCATAAGAGAAAAAAAAATTATCTTGATTCATCAGAAGTTGAACAGGTAAGCAAATTAATGCTCTCCTAGTACAAGGATCAAAGCTTCTATTTCTATTAGCATCCTGTCCCGTGAAAGATCACGAGCTACCCAAAATCTGACTAAAATCCTAAACCCCAATATTATCCAAACCCCAACTTCCATTTTTACTTCCAGCCAACACAATTGACACTAATTTCACAACCATATACCCATTAAAATCCTAAAATCTGATTAATTCAATGCCACAACCAGATACCCATCAAAATCAAGAATCAAGAAATAATTGGCGTTCTTGTGATGTATGTTGCGACCCTAATCTTATTGTTTCAACTATTTATTGCTTTTAAAACTTGATTTTAAATTTTATTGGCCATTATTGCTTTTGATGTTCATACAATCCCTCCATGGAGGAAGTGTTCTTTATGTTGATGCTCTACGAAACAAAATCACACGCGTATATGGTCTTCCTCAAACAAATAATATACGCCTCCATCTTTTAACCTTAATCACATTTTCTCTTTTGCTTTGTTCGATTCCAAAAAAAAATAAACAGTGGGCTTTTTTCCTTTTTGATAGTTTCAACAACCTTCAAGATATGTATATATATGTTCATAGAAACCCCCCATGGAGGAATCAATTTGAAATCTGAACGAAAAATTGATTCACAATAAACGTTGTCATTTTTTTTTTGTTGCTCTCATTATCAGTTATACAATTGAGTATGGTTTACATGCCCACGACAATTGGGAGGCCAAACAGAGCGATATGGAGGAGACCTTAGAAATAAATCTAGTGAGGTTGGACCAAAAGTCTATTGGGATGAAGTTTTAGTTTAGGGTTTAAATTCTAATCACATATATACCTCTAAAACACACTTTTCAAGCATATATACTTTGCAGTTGAGTGACTTTCACAACCTGTGTGGTTTACATGTCCACAACAACTGGGAGGTAAAACAGAGCAATATGAAAAAATAATCTAGTGACATCGGACCAAAAGACTGTTGCAGTAAATTCAAGCACATAGATCTGAAGCAGATTATATTTTCGAGCACGAGAGAGAGAGAGAGAGAGAGAGAGAGAGAGAGATAAACCAATGATAACAGTCGACTGCGTCAACTGGGCTCCGAAGAGTGGCGACTGCGGAGTGCGGACTACCAGACTGCTGCAATTGATTTCCTGAAAAAACCGAGAGATGAGAGACAAGATCGAGAGAGAGAGAGAGAGAGAGAGATCTCACGATCGAGTTACAGTCGACTGAGTCAATAGATTGTCGTAGCCTGCAAAAATAGAGTTACAGAGACATGAGAGTGTGCAATAGAGATTAGAGAGTCCAGATTGAGAGAGAGACTAAGAGAGATCGAGCGAGAGAGAGAGAGAGAGATCTCACCGAGTAGTCGTTGCTCTGGAGTTGTGGAGTCGAGTCTGGTCTGGAAAGGTTCGAGAGGAATCAGGAGTGGCCGAGTGAATAGAGATTAGAGAGAGAGAGTCCAGATTGAGGGAGAGACTAAGAGAGATCGAGATTCGAGAGAGAGAGAAAGATCGAACGGAGCAGTCGCTGCTTTGGTGGAGCTCTGGAGGTGGAGGCGAGTCTAGCCTCTGGAGTGGCCGAGTGCAATGAAAACCCTAAGTGGGAAGTGTGTGTATATATATACAAGGGTATTTTTGTAAATACACAGTTTCGGTTCGGTTCGGGGAACGGTTCGGTTATCAGCTCCACCGTAACCGAACCGAACCCGTTCGGTTATCTTCCAACCTCCACCATATCCGTACCAACGGAGAATTTTTCGGTTATGGTTCGAGGAAAAAAAACGGTTTCGGTTCGGGTACCCATCGGTTCGGCCGAGATTGCCATCCCTACCTCAGGGGTGTCAGTGAAATTTAGCATAAAAAAAAGAAGTAAAACCATGATGTTGCAAGTAGTGCTTGATCAAGTTCTTAAAGTTTCTTATACATTGAATTATAGTATTATTACTTGTCGGGTCAAATTTTTTTTTTATAGTATTATCTTAAGAAGCGAGGTTAGGATGCGATTTAGGAAGTAAAATTAGTGTAAACTTGGACTTTTGTCGGTCTGCTATTTAATATTTCCTCCATATAATTAATCGTGCCACTCAATTAGAACCACTAAACATTGATATCTTAATAAATAAATCCAATTGAACACGCTACCCCAAAATTTTTTTTTGAAAAGGAGTCCTCACTTTTGACTTTACTCCTACATCATCTAGAAACCGGAAACGATCACGGAACTCTACCTAATGTGCTTGTGCAAGGGAAGTTTCGGACAATGACGTCGCAAGAGGTGGGAGCAAACGTAAGCGAGAATGGGGAACTTGAAAATTTCCAATTATCCCCAAACTTTACTCTTAATGTCCAATAATAGGCACCTATACTTTAACAAACTTCAATTTTACTCCTAAATTGTTCTTCCGTTATTCGATTAGCCCCCTACTGTCTAATTCTATCAAATTGCAAACGAAATTTGCTGACTTGGCTGTATACGGTGGGAGGAAAACATTAGAGGGTTGATTTGGCATTGAGATGGGTTAAGTTAGAGGAAACATTTAAAAATACCCTCCATACATCGACCTCAATGTTTAATAGAAACTCAAATTTTAATAAACTTCAATTAGACACCTAAAATATGAAGTCGTTATTCAATTAACCCCCAATTATCTACATTCTCAATATACCCAGTTTAATCAACTACTAAAACATTGATATCTTTAGAGTTTTTGTTTTTGAATAAGGTTTTGGGAGTTTTATTAATTGTAGTAGCTAAAGCTATGAGATTTTTGAGCTATTTTCTTCTAACTTTAGAGAGTTGTGATAATGAAATCCCATATGAAAATTATGGTAGAATGAGTGTGTGTGTGTGTGTGTGTGTGTGTGAGAGAGAGAGAGAGAGAGAGAGAGAGAGAGAGAACATCCAAATAAGCATGTAACGGAAAAAGATAACTCAAGTGAGTCATTCATGTTAGTAATTTGATGGTTTTAAACCATAGGGGTTAATTGAATAACGACTTCATAGTTTTGGTGTCTAATTCAATTTATTAAAGTTTGAATGTCTATTAGACATTAAGGTTAGAGTTTGGCGGTATTTTGCAAATTTTCCAACTTAAAAAATACTGTTCGAGATATTTGATACTGGAGGACCTATTAAAATTGGTAAGAATAAAAATTAAGACCAGTTGATAACCAAATTCGAAGGAGTTGGCATGGTGGTCAAAACTTGAGAATTAAGGGTTTGTTCATTATCAAAGTTTTAGATTCGAAACATTTTACGTTTTATCAACTCTTTCGGGATCGGTCCTTATTCTCTCAAGCTTTCAAGGGGCCGCTCTGCTAGTGAACGGTGGGTTTATTATGATCTTCTCAAATTAAATGAGGTATGCGTAAGTTAATCTTCGCTAATTGAGGTACTGGTAAGCTGGTCTTCTATGGTTAGTTGATCTACCATGATCTTTCAGAAATTCAGGAAGACCGGACAGTCACTTTTGACCAAAGACACCACGTTTGCTCTACCATTGATCCTTTCCAGTCGTCAGCTCTACAGCTACGATTCCCAATCTCGATTCTCATAAATCAACAATTGAAACCATCTCTATATAGTTTTGTTAATGTCAACATGTCTTAATGGGGATTGGGTAGATTTTTCATAATCCCATCTCTCTCTCTCCCCTGAAATACTTTCCACAGCGGTGTCACTGTCACCCTCTCGTTTCCTGGACCAGTGATCGGTACAATTCAATCCAATTCAATACAATTACGCCATCATTGACCCACTTCCAAGTTACCAAGTCGTCCTGGCAGCTACAGCCCCTGATTTCCAATCTCGACTCACCACCACTTGTTTCTTCACCCACTCCCAATTTACATGTTCATAAAGATTGAAAGAAACACACCCCCCACCCCACCCAACCAACCAACCACCCACAACCCCCCGCCCCCTCCCAAAAAAAAAAAAAAAAACTTTAGCCTGCCCAGGTGCTCAGGAATAATTTACCTCACAAAATGCCCAGAAAAGCTCTGTTTGTTTACACGGTTTGTCTGCTCAGCCTCATCCCATTAATCGAAGGAGCTGACCCGACTTTCGTCGCCATAGACTGCCCAAACATAACCCTAGCCACAACAAGTACCTATGCCCCAAACAGCACCTACCAAACAAACCTCAACACCCTCTTCTCCGTTCTCTCCACCAACTCCAGCAACGCATCCGGCGGCTTTTACAACTTCATCGCCGGCACCAGCCCGCCCGACGTCGCCTACGGCCTCTTCCTCTGCCGCGGCGATGTCTCCGCCGCCGTGTGTGGAGATTGCGTCGTTTACGCTACCAGAGATGTGGTCAAGCGGTGCCCCAGGTCGAAGCAGGTCACGATCTGGTACGACCAGTGTTTGCTCAGGTACTCCAACCAGTCCATCTTCGCCGCAGCGGACACACAATCGTGGATCGTTTTGAGCAATCCGCAGAGCGTAACCGATGCGACCCGTTTTACCGAAGTTTTGGGACAGGTTATTTCCTTTAATTAACTCTTTCATACAGATTTCTAAAGAATGTTGATTTTGTTGTTCTAAACGTACAAACCATCTTTCCAATATCAAACTAGGATTATAGGATATTGGCACGTAGAGGTGGCAAATGTGAAGGTCTGTGCCTATTGAAACATGTTGCAGGTCAAATAATAAACAGGTTGAAACGGGTCAGGTCGGATATGGGTCAAGTCAAACCCAAATCCGTCCGACCCGACCCATTCCTCCCTCCCTTTTTTTTTTTTTCCCTCTTCTCCCCGTCCCCGTTTTCCCCTCTTTTCAAATACTACTCAAAATTAACTCGACTCCCTGACCCGCACCTTGTACAATGTCGTCACACCATTTTTCCCTTTCAAATACATTCCAACTGTTGAATGATGAAATTTTGTGTGCTGTTCTCTGTTTTTTTTTTTTTTTCCCAATCCCCACAACACGTACATGTGAATTCTGATCATATGCCAAATTTTGTCTTCCAAAATCTCTTGATTTTGTGTGTGTAATCACATGCCAAATTGTGCTGTAATTCGGTGATGAAATCGTTTCGTCGCGATAAACCATTTTTGTTGCAGTGAAATGAAAAGAAAGCGCAGAGTTTGTTCAAATATCGGTGAAGACCAAATGAAATCAAAAGAGCATATAGGCTATTTGGATTAAAAAGTAAAGTTGATTTTTTTTTTTTGTTTTTATTCAAAAAAATTCGCATTTGTTAATTTTGCATCAAATTTTTGTGACTTATTAATTCATCTCGACTAGAGGAATAGAAAAATTAAAAAATTATAATCGAAACTCATAATTTTTTGTATACCAAAAAAATTAAATCAAATAGACAGTCTTTTTTACTTATTTTTGTCTTTTTGAAAAAAATTATGAGTTTCGATTATAATTTTTTTACCTTTTCTATTTCTCCCGTTAAGCCGAATCAATAAGTTACAATAGTTTGACACAAAATTAAAAAATGAAAAAAATTGAATAAAAACAAAAAAGAAGAAGTACATTTTTGACTTATTATTGTCTTCATTTAAACCGACGGAATAAAATTATTGATCTGTTCTTTAGATTGATATAAACCGAAAATGTTTTACTTTTTTAATCCTAAAAAGATCATAAATTTTCATATCTGTCTGGGGGAGTAGTTTTTAATCTGTATTATTTGTATACAGAAGTAGCCAGATATCAACTAGTACTAAGTTGAAAAACCAAAAAAACGTCTGGGGAATCCACATACTGGTCGGTCATTGTTTTTTAATTTCAATCCACATTAAACCCATTTTTAACTCATCTAAACTCATGTATCAACCCATTATACAATATGGATGAGTTGGGTTGGGTTTTAAGTGGATGGATATAGGCGGGTTCAAAAATATGGGTTGGAATTTCCACCTCTACTGGCACGTACTTAGATTAGATCAAATTATATCTGTCAAATTTAATTTGTTCACGTCTTTTATATGTATTCACTGGGATTTGGAAATCCTGTAGTGCACAGCCGCTCTACAGGGTTATAATGCGGCCATTCATTTCGACACAAAACGGTTCGAATTTAATCTGAGCTTCTATTGATCTGGGCCGTTCATTACTTGGATTAAAATCCGAGTCATCCATTGCCGAAATGGATTATCGGATTGACCGCACTATAATCCTGTAGGGCAACCCTCCCTGTAGGATCTCCGAATCCCACGTTTTCACTGGCCATCTTATTAGATTTTAGATTTTGATTTTTAAGGAGACGTACATTTAATATACTTCATGTCAAATCTACTTGTTTATTACTCCATAATTGTCCTCTCTTAAGGGTTGGGGTTCATAATATCTTCTTTTCTTTTCTTTTTTTGAGAAATGCTACAATACAATTATACAAATCCCTATTTATTTTAGCACGGTATGCACCCCTTCAATTCTAGTACATTCATAACATTTGCATACAAATTTAAAATATGAGTGCATTTGGATGATTTTGGGTCTTGATCTTGTAAATTTTCTATGCAAATATTACTAATTTTAATAAACATGATAGTTTTACACAAATTAAACATGATAGTTTTATGCAAATGTTGCGGCAAATTGCTATCCCCCCCATCCCCCCCCAACCAAAAGACCCGGCCCCCCTCCCCTCTTTTTAAATTTTGTCTTTTTTAAAATTATTTTTATCTTATTTATTTAATTTCTATAAATACATCCTTTTTATATTAAAAAATATAATTCAAGAATTAAGTGTTTCAATTTTCAATTCAATTGAACCGAGGCGAAGATCGTATTTTTTTTGATCATTTTATTTTAAATGGCCATAATGAATTTTTTGCTCTAAGACCTTTCAACAAACACCTTAAAACTCATTATTTAGTTTCAAGATTTTCTTAGAGTGTTCATTGAAAGGCCTTGGAGGCAAAATTTATTACGACCATTTAGGATAAAATGATCGGAAAAATAACATCTTTGCACCGGTTCAAACGGATTGAAAATTGAAACACTTATTTTCGTAACTATATTTTTATTAGACTTGAACCTAGAATTAGACTTCAACCATGGAGCAAATATATGGGGGGGGGGGGGGGGGGCATATGGGGTGGGGAGAGAGGTCCCCATTTTCCTCTAAATAGGACCCTTTGTGAAGCCATTCAATTCACACCTTGAATCTCTCCAACTTTTCTCTCTAGAAACCTTGTATTTGTTCTTTGTTCTTACTTTGTTCTTGGTATTCTTGAGTTTCTTCTTGAGTTCTTCAAGAAACTCAACCCAAGGCCGCCACCAAACCATCACCCGACCAGCCTCTCGATCCAAAAAGTATAGTAGTTTAGTCAATATTTATTTTCGAGAGAAAAAGAAAGTCTTTTCTTTTCTCTTTCGAAGCTACCGTAAGCTTACCGTAAGAAGTCACTTCGTTCGATAGCCACATTCACCTTCTATAAGCTACCGTAACCTTCTGTTATATTTTCTTTTTGTGTTTAAAAATGCATGTTAAGTTAAAGTACTAAAAATAGCTAGCAAACTTATTCTACTAAAATTACTGGTCTAAAGCATAAGTTGTTTCCACTCTAAAGGTGTCCGTCCATGTGGCACTATGCTTTACGATCGTTTTTACGACTATGGAGTAACCCAAGGCTAACACCCTCGAAAGTTTGTTAACAAGTCTGGTTTCGTACCGACTAAGGAAGAAATGGTGATGCTAATTATTTTTATTATTCATTGTTAAGACTAATTAATTAATTAAAATAATATAAATTCATTAAGTATAAAGACAAATTTAATTGAAAATAGAATTTGAGTTAACCAAAAAAATAAAGAAGGGAGGTAAATGGGAAAACAAATAAATAAAGAAAATAATTGAAAATTAAAAAAAAAATATTCAAACTGAAAAGAAAGAAAAGGAAATAAAGAGAAAAAAAGAAGAAGAAAAGAAAGAAAGAAGCAAACTGGAAAGGGGGGGTGGTGTGGGTTGCGGGGGTA
Organism: Rhododendron ovatum; assembly: GCA_019656835.1. Taxonomy (NCBI): domain Eukaryota; kingdom Viridiplantae; phylum Streptophyta; class Magnoliopsida; order Ericales; family Ericaceae; genus Rhododendron; species Rhododendron ovatum. The sequence goes on along the minus strand of CM033793.1, from coordinate 11,988,388 downwards.
AATGAGGAAATGAGGTGTGGGGTCGGAGGGGGTGGGGCAAAGCAGGCCTCTTCAAAGCGGTGGGTGTATTGTAGCTTTTCCTTTTTCTATATAGTATATATTACTTGCAATGAGTGGGTGTGTATTTTGAGACATCTCCAAATGAAAAGAAGGATAAAATTATGGTTCGGAGGAAGTATTTTATTTGGATAATATGCCCATCGAGTCTAAAAAATAAAAATTTCAAGATTATTCAAGGAGATATATTTTTTGACCTACAAGCATATCCAAGTAGGACCCGGGGGCCCTGTAATGACCTGAGTATCCAAGTAGCTAACTCATTAGCCAGAGTGCACTTTAGGTTAGAGGAGGAAGGATCAAGGATGTCAAGTGCTTTTTTTTTTTTTTTGATCCCCAAGGATGTCAAGTGCTCAACTCCTCCTCCGATGAGATAATCAACTATTCTAACATTAATATTAACATTTGCCGATCAAAACAAAAATGGTACAAATGGTGTTTCGTTATTTTTAAGTTTTGTCTTTGTTTGGTATAAAGGCCACTTATTGTATGAGAGAAGAACAACTGAACTTGCTATATTAAAACATAAAAGAATAAAAACCCAATTTTTTGGGTTAGAAGTATTATTAGGACATAAAAGGACAACTCAACAAAAGGTTAGTATCGTATTACAATTTAGTAAATTGGGTTCGGGCCTTGTAGTGAGGGTGTTGTATCATGAAAGATTGGTTAGGGATGCAGTACCTCCAAATTCGTGTATCTTGAGATTTAAGTTTTCCGAGTCTAATCATGACAAGCCATTCCTTTCAAATTTGGGAGTTTTGGCTAGGGGTCCATAGTATAAGGGTTTATACCATAATAAGGACATTAAAATTTTTCGTACTAGGACATTTGGCTTTCACCTTACAAAAATACCCTTATAGAAGAACGGAAACAGAAACCACCCACCCCTTGTATAATTACTGGTGCAATTACATTTTGTCCCATGCTTGCTATATGCACTCGAATCAATGGAGCTTCAGAACAGCTCATGAATCAACGACGAGGCGGCGACGACATCTGATCGTCTGTGGTCTGGCGTCTTCGTCGACGCGGCGATGGCAGAGTTGTTCTTCGCCGGAGAAGAAGAGTAGCTCTACCGGAAAAGCTGTATTTGGAACATGAACGATTCGTCGCCGGAGGTTTGTGAAATGGTACATAAAAGCAATGAACCTCTCTCAATCTCGATTAACCTCTCTTCAATGGAGGGAATTGCCGAGGATTTACCGTCGAGAAGATCGACTTTAGTAGTACCAGTGGTCCAGTACCACCACCTGCCCTGAGTTATTGTTGGGCCTTTTAGGAAAAGCAGAGGAAACTTAACAACTAGTCTCAAATTCACAAACTACCACTACAATTTCTCCTTAAATAAATAACTAACCATTTACTTGTAAGATTTGGAATAAGAGTAATGTTTTATTGTTTATTCATTTTATTTTGTTTGACTTTCTGGTGTGTAAGAAATAAGATTTTCAAAATGTAGACATTTTTATTATTTATAAAAGCAACAAATAACGTTATCCAAAATAAAGCAATTTATTTATTTTATTCCATGTAACTTTCAAAATAAAACAGCAAATAACATTATCTGAAATAAATCAATTTATTCCAATCTATTCCTTTTTTTTCCCTCTAAAATAAAGCAACAAATAACGTATCCATTGAAGTTGTTGGCATACAATACAGTCTAGAATTCCACAGTTAATCACATTTGTTTGTGTTCTTATCTAGATTTAGAGAACATATTTTGACAGTTATGGTTATCTGTTGATGTTGTTAGCATATCACACAGTCCAGAATTTTGCAGTTAACCACATCTGTCTGTATTTTTATCAAGATTCAGAGAACATATTTTGAAACAATGCGGCCATCAAAAAAATTTTACTCTCTGCACGATTTTCGATAATTTTCTCTATCTATCTATCTCCACTTATTACATCAAAAAAATTTCTCAAAACCAAACAAAAGTAAACTATTCTTATCAATACTTCTCACCAGTTGAGATTTTCAAGAACACAACCAAGTCAATACTCTAAATAGGAAATATTACTCAGTGCTCATCCATCCATACACATCTAAGATGCTCCAATTTGCATATTAAAAAAATCCATATTCAAATACGCATTTAGATTTAGTGGATAGTGTCTACTAGTAGTACATACCAGGAAATCACTTCTCTCTCTCTCCCTCTCCCTCTCTCTCTCAAGTGTGTGAAGCATTGGTGGTAAAGTACAGTTCTTCTTCTCTGACTCCTGACATCTCTCTCTCGCCCAATGGGCCCATCAACCACCAAATGTTCTAGGAGGAGGCTGCGTAATTCAGATTACCAGATTTCTCTTTTGAGACCGGCGAGGATGCGAGGCAATAGTGAACTCTGACCACTGGCAAACCTGGAAGCAGAGACCAAAGAGCTAGGCGCTGCACAGACGGTGAACTCTGGCCACCAGTAAATCTAGGAGCAGAGACCAGAGAGCTGGGAGGAGAAAGTTCAAATTGATTTCTAGGAGAGAGAAGAAATGATCTTTGAATATAATAGGGGCAATTTTGTCAATTTGGGGATCTTAAACTCTAAAATTAATTCATTAATGGACTCCATACCTTACAACCACTTAACGTGGGCTAAATGCCTTATTTGGGCTATTCTTTTGGACTTTAGCCCAATTTGTTGTTCAAATTTAGAGCAATTATATAGTTGGCTCCCTCTGTATCAATTTTCTGCTTCTGCCATTGGCTAGGGCCGAGTATGAGAGGCCTTAACTTCTTGACTTTTCTGGTAATTTTGCTAGTTTGGTTTCTGTATCCTTCGCGGTATACCAAAAAAAAAGGGTTTTTATTATAGGGAATGACTTCGGTGTCCCCGGTCATTTTGGGGACACCATAACTTTTGGCATAACAAAATCAGTATGAGCATAAAAAAAACTTATTACAAGCATAATAAAACCATAACAAGGCATAGCTTGTTTGTTATGCCTTGGTTGGGTTTGGTTGTCTTGGTGGTTTTTTGGATATTCCTTAGTTATGTCTTGTTTAGGTTTTGTTATCCTTGTAATAGGTTTTAGTTATGCTCATAATGGTGAAGTAATGCCAAAAATTACGGTGTCCCCAAAATGACCGGGAACACCATAGCATCATCTTTATTATAGTATCTACTTCTTGGGAATGACTTTGGTGTCCCCGGTCATTTTGGAGACACCGTAACTTTTGGCCTAACAAAACCATTATGAGCATAACCAAAACCATTATGAGCATAACAGAACCATAGCAAGGCATAACTTGTTTGTTATGCCTTGGTTGGGTTTTGTTATGTCTTAGTTGGTTTTTTGGATATTCCTTGGTTATGTCTTGTTTGGATTCTGTTATGTTTGTAATGGGTTTAGTTATGCTCATAATGGTGAAGTTATGTCAAAAATTACGGTGTCTCCAAAATGACTGGGGACACCATAGCATCATCCCTAGTTCTAACTTTGGAAAACCACTTCACTAACTATTTGTAGTCTGAATTACACTGGAAAGGTAATTGCCGATGTTGCCAACCGGGCCTCGATTGATGACTCGGGCAAGAAATTCGCGACTACACAAGCCAATTACTCAGCGCTTCAATCGGTGTATGGACTAGCACAATGCACGCCGGATTTATCTGATGATGCTTGCAATGGCTGCCTTCTGAATGCTAGGTCGAAGCTTCCTGATGATGCAAAACAAGGAGCGAGAGTTCTGTTTCGGAGCTGTTATGTCTGGTATGAGGTGTACCCGTTTTTCAACGCTAGCATCGGTGCTGCTCCACCGCCACCTCCGTTAGTCCTCTCTCCTCCTGCAAGCAGCCCTGGTAAAACTCTCTTTTGCAAACCATGGATATGGAATTTAATTTTGAAGTTTTTAGAATTGTTAAGGACCTTATCAATAATACGTTTGTCCTTTTGTTGCATATTCTCGAATGAGATTGTTTGCAGCGTTTGTGAGCTCCACCTTTTGTCGGTGAAACTTGAAAGAAATTTTGTAATGCAGGAAATGGGGGACTCTCATCGCAACAAATCATTGCCATTGTAGTTCCAATTTGCGTAGCCATTATGCTTTTCATAGCAGGGTTCTGCATCCTAACTAGGAGGGCGAAGAAAAAGTATAATTCCCTAAGAGAAGACACTGGTAAGAACTAAGAACAGGGGAAATTAAAGAAAGAGAAATAGAATGAGAGGGATCTAAAGAAAGAAAGAGATTGAGATGGATCCCAAAACTTCTTCTCGTCTTTTCTTGTTTTGACAATTTCTTCTTGTTTCAATTTTTGATTTGTTCAGTCGGGGATGACATATCAGCAGTGCAGTCTTTGCAATATGATTTGGGTACAATTCAAGCTGTCACGAACAACTTTTCTGACGATAACAAAATCGGTGAAGGTGGATTTGGTTCAGTCTACAAGGTCTTTTTTTTTTTTTTTTTTCCAAAATGGTTTGACAGTTTCAGAGGTTGTCGTACTTTGGATGTAGGAGTTTCACGGGATGTTTTGTATTCTCAGGGTTTTCTTTCAGATGGACAAGAAGTAGCTGTGAAGAGGCTATCTCGAACCTCAGGGCAAGGTGCAACAGAGTTCAAGAATGAGATGGTATTGGTAGCCAAGCTTCAACATAGAAACTTAGTGAGGCTGCTCGGATTTTGCTTGGAAGGAAAAGAAAAGATACTCATTTATGAGTTTTTGCCCAACAAAAGCCTCGACTACTTTTTATTCGGTTTGGCAATCTAGACTACTCTGTGTTATATTGCTTGTTACCTTTTCTGGCAGAAATGTAAATCCAATAATTAATTAGCTCAAACACTCAAACATAGCTGAATGGTTTTCTGTGAAAACTGAATAACAACTTAGAGATCAGACCACGTTAATGTCTTCTGGTTGTGTCTAGAAAACTGAATAACATACTGCGTATTATTCCTTATTTCCTTACTTCTTACTTGAACTTGCATTTGGATCGATCAATGCACAGACCCATTGGAGCAAGCGAAGTTGGATTGGTCAAGACGTTACAAGATAATTGGAGGGGTAGCCCGGGGGATGTTGTACCTTCATGAAGATTCACGACTTAGAATTATACACCGTGATCTCAAAGCTAGCAATATCTTGTTGGATGGTGAGATGAATGCAAAAATATCAGATTTTGGCATGGCTAGGATCTTTGGAGTTGATCAAACTCAAGGAAATACAAGTCAGGTCGTTGGAACATTGTAAGTAGTGTCATGCATCCCGCATGTTCGTTTTTCTATGGTTTGCACCAGCAGGCGCTGACTTTACACGATCTCAACTGATGCATCATTTTGATTTACTTAAAACCTGACCCTTCAGTTAAACAAATAGATCGATGTGCTGTTTTGCCTAGTTGCATAATGAAAATTTATTGACTTTACTATACTGAGAAATGATTCTAACATTCCTCTTCTTAGAATTCTTAGAATAATAGATCTTATGTATATTGTAGTACTTGTGATTTACCTAATTACACTGAATTCTTGAAAATTTTCAAAATTGTTAGGATAATTTAGTAAACCAGCAGTAAGAAAGTAGTGTTATTATAAAAAGGGACGTGCTAAATCAGTTTGGGTACTTGTTAAGAAAGTAGTGTTTCATGTCTGATTTCATCCGAAAAGATAGTTTCTTTCCATTTCCCATTCATGATTAACTGGTAACGGTGACTTGCAGTGGTTATATGTCTCCGGAGTATGTAACGCGTGGACAATTCTCTGTCAAATCCGATGTGTTTAGCTTCGGCGTCTTAGTTCTGGAGATCATTTCTGGCAAGAAGATCAACAGCTTTTACCAATCAGATGGTGCTAGGAACCTTCTGAGCTATGTAAGCTTTTACCCATACATTTAATTGTTACTTCGTCAGTCTTATATTGCTAGTCTTCGATCAAATTTAGGGATATTCGAATATGTATCTCCGCATCAGAACTTCATTTTAAAACTAAAACAAAGGATTAATGATATAAATAATGTCTATAAAAAGGAATGCAAATTTATCCATTAATTACATGTCCTTTTAGAAAGTTAAATATCCCGAAAGAGACCAACAACATTATACGTAACCAGTTGATCAACCCGAAAAAACAACTCGACACGAGGAGTACCATACTTTTTAGTGCCAATATCATCACATCAACGGTTCTACATACTGATTTGTTGCAGGCTTGGAAACTTTGGAGGGATGGAACACCCTTGGATTTGATGGATCCAACTCTTCAAGGGTCCTATTCCAGAAATGAAGTCACTAGATGCGTTCATATCGCCTTGTTGTGTGTCCAAGATGATCCGGATGCCAGGCCCTCCATGGCAACAGTAGTTATGATGCTCAATAGCTATTCTACCACGCTGTCACTTCCTCCACCGCCTACATTCTTAGGACGAAGCATACCGGGGTCAAATTTTCTTAAAGCGATAGAGTCGGACCAGTCTATGAGCAACTCAGCACAGTTCTCTGTGAATGAAGCATCAATTACTGAGCTAGGCCCTAGATGATGTGACAACGTCTAGGCCAATACGAAGTCAGGTTTGTTTTTACGCCGTGAGATGAGTAACTTGGTGACTAGGCGCTGGGGCATAGAGTATGTTGTATTGCATCTGCACAAAATTTATACATATAATGTCTATCGGAATTAACTTCTACAAAGTATATCAGTTTTCACCGGTTTGTAAGATACTTTCATAAGCGTGTATTTTGAGTCCAATAAGACGAATCGCATGTTGTGATGTTCATGGAAATAGAACTGTGGATGTACTCGGCATCCTGTAAGTAAATCTCTTCTCGCACCCGCCTGACACAGGGACCTCTCGACTCCACCTCCCCTCTTCCGAAAATACCCCCACGCATCCCAGAAATATCGAACCCATTTTCTCTTTTTTTTTATTTACATAATACTCCCTCCGTCCCTATTTTATAGTCCAGTATTCCATTTTGGGCTGTTCCTTAATAAGTGTCCATTTTGTAAAGTTAATGGGTAAAAGTTGGTGAATTTTCTATTTTGCCTCTAAAAGTAGATTCCATTTTGAAAAGTTAGTGAGTAAAAGTGTAATGATGATGGGTAAGTAGGGAAAATGAAGAAAAAAGTTGATGTGAAAAATATAATGATAATGTTTTTTTAATAAATTGGAGTTACGACACTTAAAAAGGGACGGAAGGAGTAATGTTTATACTCTGTATCTTTTTCTCTTTTATTTATTTAATATTATTTTAGTTTTTCAATTTTCAATCCGTTTGGATCGGTGGAATTTTTTTATCATTTTATCTTCAATAGTTATAATGAATTTTTGGCACTAAGAAAGTTATAGAATCAAATATCTCTTAGGGCTAATCAACGAGTGTCCTAGAAACAAAATTTAATTATGGTCATTTAGGATAAAATGATCAAAAAATTAAAATCTTTCCACCGATTCAAACGGATTGAAATTTGGAACACTTAATTTTTTAACCTCTTTAGACAGTTTATTAAAAAATATGGTTAAAAAATTAAGTGATCCAAATTTCAATCCGTTTGAACCGATGGAAAGATTTTAGTTTTCTGATCATTTTATCCTAAATGGTCATAATAAAAATTTTTCTCTAGGGCTCTCTCGTTGATTAGCCCTATGAGATATTTGATTCTATAGCTTTCTTAGGGCTAATTAACGAGAGTCCTAGAGTCAAAATTTAATTATGACCATTTAGGATAAAATGATCAAAAAATTAAAATCTTTTCACCTGTTCAAACGGATTGAAATTTGAAATACTTAATTTTTTAATCATATTTTTAATATATAAACTGTAAAAAGAGGTTAAAACATTAAGTTTTCCAAATTTCAATCTGTTTGAACTATTGGAAAGATTTTAGTTTTCTGATCATTTTATCCTAAATTGTCATAATTAAATTTTAACTCTAGAACTCTCGTTGATTAACCTTAAGAGATATTTGATTCTACAACTTTCTTAGGGCTAATTAACGAGAGTCTTAGGGTCAAAATTTAATTATGACCATTTAGGATAAAATGATCAGAAAACTAAAATCTTTTCACCGGTTTAAACGGATTGAAATTTGAAATACTTAATTTTTTAATCATATTTTTTAATATATAAACTGTATAAAGAGGTTAAAACATTGAATTTTCCAAATTTTAATCCGTTTAAAGGAAAGATTTTAATTTTCTGATCATTTTATCCTAAATAGTCATAATTAAATTTTAACTCTAGGGCTCTCGTTGATTAGCCCTCAGAGATATTTGATTCTATAACTTTTTTAGGGTTAATCAAAGAGAGTCTTGGAGGTAGTTATAAAATCAAATATCTCTGAGGGCTAATCAACGAAAGCACTATAGTTAAAATTTAATTATGATTATTTAGGATAAAATGATCAGAAAATTAAAATCTTTCCACCGGTTTAAACGGATTGAAATTTGGAAAAGTAATTAAAGTAAAAAAAACTAAAACAGTAATTAAAGTCTTAGTAAAAAACATAGTGAAAGTAAAAAAAAAAAGTATTTAAAGTTTTTTAAAAGTAAAACTAAAAAGAAACTAAAAAAACCTAAAACGGGGGGCAGGGCAGGAAAACCGGGGGGCGGTGGGGGGGGGGGGGGGGGGGGGGGGCTAGAGGTGTCAAACGTGCCTGTCGTGCCGTGCCGTGCCATTTTCTTCCGTGCCAACCGTGCTTCGTGTCGTGCCGTACCGTGCCCGTTTACTTCATCGTGCCATGGCGTGCCGAGCCATACCGTGCCCGTGCCGTGCCGTGGTGGGCCATTTTGCTTTGTCGGGCCGTGTCGGGCCGTGCCTTTTTAAATCGTGTCATGTCTTGCCGTACCCGATTAATTAATCGTGCTGGATCGTGCCGTACCTTTTTTTGTCGGGTCGTGTCGTGCCGTGCCTTTTTTTGTCGGGTCGTGTCTTGCCGTGCCGTGCCTTTTTTTTGTCGGGTCGTGTCGTGCCGTGCCTTTTTTTTGTCGTGTCGTGCCGTGCCTTTTTTTGTCGGGTTGTGTGTGTCGTGCCGTTCTTTTTTTTTGTCGGGTCATGTAACTTGTGTCGTGCCGTGCCTTTTTTGTCGGTTCGTGTCATGCCGTGCGGCCCTTAATCGTGTGTCGTGCCGTGCCATGTTGTGCCATCGATTTTCATATACACATTACCAACCGGCAATTGATTTTCGTCTAAAAAAAAATCTTCCTATAAAACACACATTCTGGTGCCCAAAAAACACAGATTTTTGACATTCAATAGAAAAGCTTGGTGCTCATTCTCGACCAGATCAAAAGCTATTTGAAATGCGAGCAAAGCTGATTCCTTATTTTCAGATCGTAGAATCATGAAACTAAAAGAATTTATCCCCATCACACCACAAAAACAATAACGACATAAAAAGGTAAAGACATATTATTAAATCAATCAATCTTTGAAAACATGATACAACCAAAATCATCCTAGTTTATGTAACAACTCTTGTTCAATTAAGCTCAAGGACAGAACGGACTACAAGATTAAGAAAATAAAACAATCAAAACAGTTGAAGCAGCTTCTACTCTGGCCAAAAAAGCTTGCATCAAATAAAATATAAAGAGCCTGTTAAAATGTGGGAGACATGAAAAAACAGAAAAATAAGTGTCCAAACAAAATTCAAACGAAGTCTTGATAATCCAACCATTCATTAGCCAAAGATAATTAATAGTAAGAAACACAATTGCAGGATCAATGATCAATGCTATTAGAGTACAGGACATGGAAGTTGAAACAGCATTTCAAGTAACCCTAATTCATAACCAGAATGACACTAAGCCGTTTCCCGATACGTGTCTCCCTTGAGGCACATATTGATAGGTGCGTAAATGAATAGACTAAAACTCAATTACAACATGGAAAAACTCTAGACAAGTGTAGAACCTGATTACCCTGCGGGAAGATGCCCATATGGCAGCCCCAACATGAAGAAAGTTAAAAACAGACCATAATTTCACAATGAAAATAACCTGTTTATTGTTTCGACCAACACTTATCCAACCATTCATTAGCCAAAGATAATTAATAGTAAGAAACACAATTGCAGGATCAATGATCAATGCTATTAGAGTACAGGACATGGAAGTTGAAACAGCATTTCAAGTAACCCTAATTCATAACCAGAATGACACTAAGCCGTTTCGCGATACGTGTCTCCCTTGAGGCACATATTGATAGGTGCGTAAATGAATAGAATAAAACTCAATTACAACATGGAAAAACTCTAGACAAGTGTAGAACCTGATTACCCTGCGGGAAGATGCCCATATGGCAGCCCCAACATGAAGAAAGTTAAAAACAGACCATAATTTCACAATGAAAATAACCTGTTTATTGTTTCGACCAACACCTACATAGCAATAAGCTCACGAAGATGATTATGATTCAATCTTTAGCTGTATAACAAGAGGATGATGTCAAAAATAAGAAAGCGTTAACGGAAAAATCATGTAGCATTAATCTAAGTGGTGGGAGTGAACTATAAGTTGTTCATGCCATAAACGATGAGTGTTCGCCCTTGGTCTATATGTACATAGATAAGGGGCCAGCTAATTTGTGAAACACTCCGCCTGGGGAGTACGGTCGCAAGACCAAAAATCAAAGGAATTTTGAGGATCTAGCAACATTAGTCATCTCAGATAAGCAAAGACACATGAGAAAGGATTCCATCCTCAATGGTTACCAAAGATCCTCCAGATCAGCCTCACACAACAGACCCAAGGAACTTAAATCAACGTCTCGGCTTAATGATAAGAAGCTAACTAATGGCAAGGCATAGTGTATATACTTTGAGTCCTACTCCAGGAAAGTCAGAAAGACAAAGGAGAGACTACGGGAAAGAGCTCAATTTGTGTTGAACACTAAAATCAGACAAGAAAGGGCCATTAGCAAATGGAAAGGGGAAGCAACCAATTGATCCCTTTTTAGTAATAGAATACAAGCAGCAAATCAATTGATTTACAAGTCCAAACAACCACAAGTTAGGGCAAACAGTGATCTGAAAAAAAACTACACATAAGTTAGGGCTATTAACAGACGTACATATGTACAGATGCATACATACACATAAGTTTAGGGCTTTTCATTTTCAAATAGATTCAATTCGATTCATACATATACATATTTAGTGTGAACTCAACTACGGGTGAAAACTGAATGGTAAAAAAAAAACCCTCAAGGTTCAATTCTAGGCAAAGTAGTTGTTGGTTATTGGAATGAATGCAGGAATATATTGGATTGAAGAGAGGGGTTAAAAAAAGTAGTTGTTGGAATGCAAAGTAGTTGTTGGAATGAATGCAGGGTTAAAAAAAAAACCCTCAAGGTTTAATAAAAGAACTGAACCAGAACAGTCCTATTCTCAGCAGGTTGTGTTTCAAAAATTAGCATATGATGTATGTTTGTGATTTTCTAAACTTCTTGGCTGTTCATTAAACCATTTGACTCTGTCAAGTACATACAATAACATTCCAAAAGGAGACACACACACACACACCCCACACTGTCCAGAACGCATGCAGGCATCATCCACTTCAGTTAAGCGAAGATAAACAGACCACAAGGCATGCAATCAAATAAACAGCTAACAGACTAACAAACTAACAGACTGGAGGGGCTAGGCCGCCACCTCAACTCAGCAAACAGAATATGCGAGGGGTTATGCCACCACCTCGGCTAAGAAATGCAATCAAATAAAAGTAACTATACTAACTAAAAACAACTCAATATTTAGCCTGGCTTCGTTACCCCTCAGGTTAGCATAAAAACAGGTTAGAGGTATCCACCAAGCTAAATATGAGATACTAACACATAAACTACTAGAGTCTAGAGATTGAAAATGCTCCAATCCTTACTATTTCACGTATTTACTTTTGGTATTCAAATAGATCAAACTGCATATGTTGTATGCACTATTTCCAACACATAAGCAGACTAAGCAGTAAGCACCATTTACTTTAATTGAGGGAATCATAAAACAACTATGAATACAAAAATAAGTAAGAAAATCCACCTTCAACATTTTGTTGGTATTAATTTGCTTCAGCCTTCACGTGGTTTGGTTCTTGGCGTCTATGGTCTACAATGTCCTACAAAACAAGAACCAACAGCAGCAGCAGCAGAAAACAGGTATATAAAAGCCAAATGAACAAGGAAATTGAATAAGAAAATTGAATTCTGCTCAGATATTAGTTCCTTTTATCATCATAGCAGAAAATTGAAATGGATGCAACGTTAAGTTGCCATTATGGCCTTCATAAGTTGCAACACCACTTCATAGTTCATAACAACACAACTACGGCTCAGACATAAGTGTTTTTTTATCATCATAGCCGGAAACTGAAATGGATGCGGCAACGTTAAGTTGCCTTAAAGGCCTTCATAAGTTGCAACACAATCACACTTCGCTTTGCCAAAAACTGGGGTTATGTCTGTGGCTTATTCATTTCAGACTAAAAGGAGACACACACACACACACACACCCCACACTGCCACACTGTCCACACACACCACAACGCATGCAGGCAACATCCACTTCAGTTAAGTGAAGCTAAACAGACCACAAGGCATGCAACATAACTTAGGGCCTTAGGCTCAGCATGTTAGTTAACAAAATATATCATAGCCAAAAATTGAAGCGGGGGCAACATCATGTTGCCATTTAAGGCCTTCATAAGTTGCCACAATATCCACTTCAGCCCACTTACTGAAATGAATAAGCCATACACAATGCTGAAATGAATAAGCCACAGACACAACCCCAACAGAAAAAATGAATAATAGATTCAAACCAAATGACAGCAGGTCCCCCTAATCACTGTCTATATCAGAATCTGCAAAATAGCCTCTGAATTCATCTTTAGCCGATCTTTTTTGAATTCCAAGGCGTGCATCCTCCCAATCTTTCAAACATATGAGACAATCCAAAATGTCTGGAGCAAGTCTGCTCCTCCTCTCATCCAACACTCTTTTACCTGCACTAAAAGCAGATTCGGATGCCACTGTAGACACAGGAGGGGTAAGTAGATCACGTGCCATGATTGAAAGAACAGGATATTTATCTTCATTTTTTTTCCACCAAGCTAAGACATCAAAATCACGCCTGTCATTCACGTTAATAGATTCTAGGTCCAAATATTTCTCAAGTTCAATGCGTGAAGTTCCAGTGCTACTTCCTATTCCTAAATTTGAACTAACAAAATCCCAAAATTCATCATTGGTACTTGTAGAAGATGTTAAAGGAGCAGCAGTACATGAAGCATTAGAACGAAACTTAGATTCATATTTGGCATACATGATATTCAGTAAATCATTCACATTAGCAGAAGAAGGTAAAGCGGTAATCCCCAAATTCGTACCAATCTCTCTTAAGAGCAAGCTAACACCTTGTAACTTCATCTTAGGGTCCATTACTGCAGCTAACATAAATATTGGTGGCATTTCCTCATAATATTTTCTGAATTTTCCTTCCATATCTATACAAGCATGTGCAAAATTTGGATGTTCCCTATGTTTACGAAAATTGACACTGATATTGAAAAGATGATGAAGCACAATACAAGAAGTAGGATAACGAACACCCGAACAAGCTACGGTAGCAGCATAAAACACTTTCAAAAATTTCATGAACTCAAAACCAATTTCCCAATCAGCTATAGTTAAAGGATTACCACGACACGGTCGATACCTCTGATTAACATAAGAAGATATTGCATCACTATATTTTTGACAAGACTTTAACATAAGGTAGGTCGAATTCCAACGATTTTGAACATCAGAGTTCATATTTTTGGGTTTAAGATTGTAAAGTGATGTGCACAATTTATCAAATTCTTGTTGCCTAGATGGGGAAGTAGCAATAAAAAGAACAGCATCTCTAATTTTTTTAATCTGTGGTGCTATATGTTTCAAACCATCTTGCACAACTAAATTAATGACATGACATACACATCGCAAATGCAATAATTCACCAAAATAAGGAGTCATCAAATTTCTTATAAACAATGGAAGTGTAGCACTATTAGCACTATGGTTGTCAAAAGTAATGCTATAAACTCTATCAACAACTTCAAAATCCCTAAAAACACCCATAATACTTTCATAAATCTGTTCAGCATCATGAGGAAACACCACTAAACGGAAAGCAATAATTTTTTTTTGCAAAGTCCAACTAGAGTCTATATAATGAGCAGTCACACAAGTATAACCACGATTATTTATACCAGACCACATATCAGAAGTAAAACCTATAGCACCAACAGTTGCAAGTTCACTAATCAAATCTTTTTTAACTTCACTATAAGCTTTCTTCGTATCACTACGGGTTGAATTTCTAGAAACTTTAGCAAATGAAGGATTCAGACAATTTTTGACAAAATATTCAAATCTAATATCATCACCAAAAGTAAATGGTTGTTCTGCTGCAGCTACATAAAGGGCCAGTCCATGTCTCATTTTTTCTTTTGAATAAACAAAATTACTACTATCAGATGCATCACCAATTTTATCAGCATGTTTACTCCTTAGATGTCTACCATGTGGCCCTACACCATTATTACTTTTGCATTTATAATTTGTGTCACAATAATGGCATACTGCCCTAGCTCCTATGTCAACACCATTTTCATTTTTGAAGTTTTCATTTATAGAGAAATGATTCCATACCCATGAGTGGCGTCGTGACCTTTTTGAACCACTAAGGCCTGAATTTGCAGCTGCATGAGTAGAATCTGTCGGAGTACCAGTGGAACCTAGAAGGCCTGTTCCACTTGGACCACTTCCACCACCAACAATGTTTGAAGCAGCCTCCTCACCTACAGAACCCACACGCTGTGGTCCAATAGGGTTTCGTGGTAGTTCTTCAGAACCTGAGTGGGAGTCACGATCCTCCCCATTTTCAGCATCCATCTACAAAAAAAACAATATAACAGGGGTTAGTGGGAAACACGAAAGCCCTAATTTTGTAACCCCAAATGCAATATTCAAGTAATGCAAAAATAAACTAATCCATATCAAATATGAAGTATCAACAGACAACAGTGCATATCTATAACAAAATCCTCAGATCTGGTCATTTCTAGAATATACAAAATATCAACAGTGCATCTGTGCATGTGTGTACTAATATACGAAATTAGTGCAGGTGTGTCCCGTGTCCGTGTGTGTACAAAATCAATTTCAGAAATTAGCAACAAAAATCCTAATTCCGTAACCCTAATTTCAGAAATTAGTAACAAAATTGAAAAGCCCTAATTTGTTGTTACAAATTTGAGAAATTAGAAACAAAAACCCTAATTTCGTAACAAAAGTGAGAAGCCCTAATTTCTTGTTACTAATTTCGGAAATTAGCAACAAAAACCCTAATTACGTAACCCTAATTTCAGAAATTAGCAACAAAAACCCTAATTCCGTAACCCTAATTTCAGAAATTAGTAACAAAATTGAAAAGCCCTAATTTGTTGTTACAAATTTGAGAAATTAGAAACAAAAACCCTAATTACGTAACCCTAATTTCAGAAATTAGCAACAAAAACCCTAATTCCGTAACCCTAATTTCAGAAATTAGTAACAAAATTGAAAAGCCCTAATTTGTTGTTACTAATTTCAGAAATTAGAAACAAAAACCCTAATTTCGTAACAAAAGTGAAAAGCCCTAATTTCTTGTTACTAATTTCAGAAATTAGCAACAAAAGCCCTAATTTCGTAACCCTAATTTCAAAAATTAGTAACAATTAACAAGAGGGAAGTGAGAGAGGTACCTGTGCAACTGTGTTGAGAGAGATACGGTGAGTCGGTGACTGGTGAGTCACGTGAGTGAGTCGGTGAGCTCACTGCTCAGTACCTGAGCGGCTGAGCCTGAGGTGATGAGAGAGTCTGACCGTGAGCAGCGAGACAGAGAGAGGAGCAGCGAGAGCGAGAGAGAGAGAGAGAGAGAGAGAGAGAGAGAGAGACAGAGAGTGTATGTGAGTCCGATTCTCTGAGAGAGTGAGAGACAGAGAGAGGTGAATCACTCCATTCACCGAGTGAATGGATCCAAAGAAGTGCAACTGTGCAAGACAGCAAGAGGCCCAGAATCCGAACGTTGCTCACAGAGAGACGTTGAGACTGAAGAGAGACAGAGAGACGTTGAGAGTCTTGAGACAGGAGTCTGAGAGAGTGAGATTGGAGAATGACTGAATGAGATGTCTGCTAGGGCAGCATCTCATTCCTTTTATATGATGTGTGTGATCATGTGCATACGATACACCATAATCCACGTGCACCAATTTATCGAAAATTCTCGTAGAGTCCTATAATGCATCACTCGAGGGCATCTTGAGCTGTTTATTGAAAATCCGAACCGTCTACCTTTTATGTGAGAGTGACTATATCATTCATGCAAAAAATGAAGCAAATTGGCTATCGTTATATGCTACATCGCACATGACAAAAAATTCTTATTAATGAATCTATGTTTCGATGAAAGGGTGTCCAAAACCCGATAGACCCAAATTTTTGCCAGAGTGATTAAAACACCAATAACAACGAAATGAACGGTATGGATCATCATACTTGTGTCGCAATCATGTGGCTAGCGTACATTGGACTATAGCGGAATACATTGGTTTAGAACTAAATAAGTTAGATGTATAGATTTAAACGGTAGCTGCAGACTCATTATTTCAAATATTCGATCTAAACCGTTACGATTTAAGATCTTATCAGATTTATCATCCTCCCCAAAATAGGTGATAATTGGATATCGGAGAACATGTGATCAGAACATATTCGGTGCTTCCAACGACGTAAAAGTCCTATAATGCACCACTTTAGGCCCGCCTGAGTTGTTTTTTGAAAATCGGAACCGTCTACCTTTTATGTGGGACTATTTATATCATTTGTGCAAAAAATAAAATAAATTGGTTATAGTTATATACTCGATCGCACATAAAAAAAAATCCCCTATCAATAAATCTACGTCCCGATAAAAGGGTTTCAAAAACCCGATAGACCTGAAAATGGGCGAGAGCGATTAAACCACCAAAAGCAACGAAATGAACGGTATGGATCGTCATACTTGTATTGCAATCATGTGGCTAGCGACCTAGCGTACAAGAGGCCATTTTTTAAAAATAGAATTATATAATATTAATATAATAGTTTGGATAAGTTTTCTTTTTAATTTAATTTTCAACTTTTAAATTTTAATATGTAGTTCACATCACAGGGAAAAAAAAATACTTTTGACTATATAAAAGTATAATATTTACTTCGAACTCAACAAAATTTGATAAAAGTTGTTTAAAACAATTAATTCTCTTATTATTAAAAATAACATTCTTACAATTAAAGTTCATTAATAAAAAAAAAACATAATCGAACGATACTGATACGTTTGATTCATTATTTTTTCTAATGGTATAAATCGTTTTAAAATTTTATTTTAATTAAATTATGAAGCTAAAAGTTTAATCTCTTAACCTCATTTCCTCATATTAGACACATACTAACATACATTGATTTTTTTTTGTTAAAAATATAGAGCCTCATTTTTTAAATTCGCTTTATGCCCCTAAAATCTCAAGATCGGCCCTGCGTGCCCGTGCCCGTGTCGTGCCGTCCCGTGCCAAGCCAACTTTCGTATCGTGCCCGTGTCGTTTTCCATCACTTCCGTGCCCAAACCGTGCCACGTGCCCGTGCCGTGCCCCGTGTCTAGCTAGAACCATGTCGTGCCGTGTCGTGACTCGTGCCCCATCTCACTTCCGTGTCATGCTAGTGTCGTGCCTGTCTAAGATCGTGCCGTGCCGTGCCCTGCCAAGTCAAACTTTCCGTGCCCGTGCCGTGTCGCATGCCCATGCCGTGCCGAGCCGTGCCGTGCCGTGCCAAGTCAACTTTCCGTGCCCGTGCCGTGTCGCGTGCCCGTGTCGTGCCGTGCCGTGCCGTGCCAAGTCAACTTTCCGTGTCCGTGCCGTGTCGCGTGCCCGTGCCGTGCCGTGCCGTGCCGTGCTAGAGCCGTGTCGTGCCATGTCGTGACTCGTGCCCCATCCCACTTCTGTGCCGTGCCAGTGTCGTGCCTGTCTAAGACCGTGCCGTGCCGTGCCGTGCCAAATCAACTTCCGTGCCGTGCCCGTGTCGTTCCTGCTCACTTCCGTGCCCGTGCCGTGCCGCGTGCCCACTAAGACCGTGCCGTTCCCGTGCCGTGCCAGGATTATTCCGTGCCCGTGCCCGTGCCGTGCCGCCTTCAAACGTGCCGTGCCGTGCCGTGCCCGTGCCGACACGGCCCATATTACACCTCTAGGGGGGGCAAGGTGGTGGGCCCGGAGGAGGGGTTGTCAGGCGGGTGCGAAAAGAGCCTCTCTTGGGAACCAAGTAAAATCAGTGTCTTAGATTACAGAAATGCTACAGTCACCGACCGGGAGGGTCGGTGACTGGCCACCGATCCAATGTGGGGTCTATTCTGGGCCCCGCACGAATGATCCGAGCCGCTCAATAATTTTAAAAAAAAACCGAGTGGGCCACGTGCTAAATAAGCTCAATCCGATGTGTGTACGTGCTCATTCCAAACTTTTATTTTTGAACGGCTCGGATCATCTGATTTTGGAACGGCTCGGATCGAGTACGTACACTCATCGGATTGAGCTTATTTCACACGTGACCCACTTGGTTTTTTTTTATTAAATTATTAAGCGGCTCGGATCATTCGTGCGGGGCCCGGAATGGACCCCACACGAGGTCGGTGGCCGGTCACCGACCCTCCCGATCGGTGACTGTAGCACTGCTGCTTACATTATTTGTTTTTTTTATTTAAGGAACTTATATAGGGTCCTGTCAAGTGGGTTTTCTGCCAAGTTTGATCAAGTTGGGACCATTTGCGGGCTTTTTCTAGGCCCACAATAATGATCGGAATCATTCACTTCTTAGAGCTTGTTGAGTACATTGATCACACCAAAAATAACGTTGATCGGATATTATTTGATATGATTTCAAAACGCATTAAATTTGGAAAAAAATGAACGATTTCGATCATTGTTAATTTGTTATGAGTCCGAGAAGAGCCCACAAATCCAAAACTTGACCAAACTTGACAGAAATGCACACTTGACAGGACCTTGCCCGTGGCATAGACATACTTAAGTCACCCTCCTTGTGGGTTTGAATCACTATATCTTCTGAAATTTGAAAAAACCCAACAATATCTCCTTATTAAAACGAAACACATCTTTTATGAAACTAAATCAATAACTGGATTCAAAACCCTAATCAATCCCCTCTCTCTCTCTCCCCCTGGGTCGAGACCACTGCCATCGCCCCACACATCTACCCAATTGTTGCCGATCAACCCCAACGTCGATGTCCGCCCCATGGTTGCTGAGTGGCGCCGTCAAATCCATCATCAAATAGGACATCTGGAATTCGTATTTGTGTTACTTAATTTTAGATATATTTGTTCCATTTCAGTTTCAGGTCTAGCGTATTTTACACCCATAGTATCATATGATTTTTTTCATTCCCGTCCAATATCTATTTGAGCTTGAGGTTAATATTTGCTTGTGGTAAAATGATTTAATTGCAACCGCTTCTTGGGATTACTTAAACATTTATCACTAAGGTTTGTATTCCAAGGATTACTTAACACAAGAAGAACAATTATAATATTCTACACACAATAAGTGAAACTCGTTAGGACAATTAACCATGTCAAAAATACGTTGATCGAATATTATTTGTTATAAATTCGAATCACATTTATATTGAGATCAATGGGGAAAATGAGTTGTGATCTCGCATTGTTAACTTGTTATCCTTTCTTGGTCAACGTATATCCTGTGAATTACCAAAAGATATTTGATCAACGTCAAAAAAATGTGATTACTGTTTTCAACTAGATCTAAAAAGTGAATCATTTCAATCATCGGAGTGGGCTTGGAGTGGGCCAGCCAACAAGACAGTTCAGTCCATTTAAGGAGCTAAATCCTTAATAATTTACTTAATGTTGGAAGACACAAACAGTATCTTTAATCATGCACAATAATTTTTAATGAGAGGCATATGATTGTCGGAGGTAGGGTGTCAACCCAATTAGAATTCCTTTAATCACTTGTATCTATTGCATTTGATTACTAAAATCTTACTTTTATCGTAAAAAAAAAAAAATTGAATATTTGAATGTGGGTAGTTATAATGAATATTTGAATGTGGGCAATTTTCCATCTTGTTTTTTAGCGCTTTTTTTTTTATAATTATTGGCGCATTAAAAGTAGTTCTCCATAACATGCAGGTTGCTTGGAAGATAGAACGATGCTCTTGTGGCTCCCATATTCCGTCAAATTAATGACCTCTTGATAAGCAGAACGATGGAATTCTGTTCCTCAACCGAAGGATCAGTAAAATTGGGCTGCGACTCTTCTTTAAGCCTTGCGTCGCCATGACATCATACTACAATAAGAGCCGTAAAATTACAAGACATATCTAACCTAACCATAATCATTGACCCTCTTCCTCCAACAAAACAAGTGGGCATCATTTCCGGTCTCGGACATACTGCACTGCAGGACATAACAGAGTCATTAGGATTAAGAGAAGCAAAACATCATTGGTGAGGAATACTCTCACAGATAACCTTTTTTGAACTTTCATAGATAAGCTAACCGGTGACCATATTTTTGCACCAACTTGGGACCAGTCGTAGTACCCCCTGCTCCATTCAACAAAATCTGCATAGGACAAGCAAAACACTTGTGATGAAGACTCAGGGATAGCAAAATACCCCAAAGTAAACGACAAGGAAGACATACATAATTTTAAGCATCAGAAAATATCTTCTCAAATTACCTGTTCCATCATTGCGCACACCTCTTTCAAGTCAGTTGAAATAACAAAACTTCTCTTCTAAATGAGAGTGCTTATTTTTTACTTGATAGACTGATACTCCACAAGCTTTATTCCACCCCCAATTGATTGGGACACAAGGCTAGATTTGGTTTGGTTTGGTTTAGCCCCACAAGCTTTATTCCAACTAGCCAATATGTTTAGTGAGACCTCCTCAGTAGTCAGTCAGGCATCAGAATAACTCGTATCCAAATATATGTTTTACAAGATTAGGTTATGGACCGGCCCCAACAAGACAAGAAGGATGAACAATTAGGCCATAAAATGCATCAAGACCACAAATAAATAAAATATCAAAATGCTGTATGTAGCACATCATTTCAATAGAGCAACATCTGATGAAACCAAAATTTTGACCCAAACAAGTGAGAAGGAGAAATCAGTTTAGTACGTATATATGAACAAACCTCACAAAATACTTACCAATTGTGAGAGCAAGAATAAACCGGCCCCCACTGCTTTGTACAAACGTCATGTGGCCCAGTTTTTCTGCTATAAATTTGCTCCCCTGCTCATGGTTTAAAAGGTGTAATTGCAACTGGTACGTAATTCAAGAGGTGGGATTCCTATAAATAGAGATTCCAGCTGGACAAAAATTTCCTGATCTATTCCTATTATTATAAGAGATAAGAGATTAACAAAATACCTTTGTTACAGTGACAAGGTGTTTTTAACATTAATACCCAAACTCCAAGCCGCCATGGTGAAATTGGTAGACACGCTGCTCTTAGGAAGCAGTGCTAGAGCATCTCGGTTCGAGTCCGAGTGGTGGCATGCCAGCGGTAATAATTCCATATTGACTCGAACCAACCTATACGCTCCCATTTTTAATAAGATTCCAGCCAGAAACATACAAGTACTGTAATGCCACATGCAATTAGCTAAGCATTTAATTCAAACAAATATCGAACCAGAATGGATGATTTTGTGTCTATTACCAGTTCTTCCTCCCCCCAAATATATATTTCCTTTTTCTAATTTTTTTTATTGAGGTCCCTAAAAATGGGTTAGCACTAGGGGTGACAAATTGAATCCAAACCCATTAAGAAACCCAAACCTACATTCTAAAAAATAAACCCAACCCATCCCATTTATTAATTGGGTTAGAATGGGCCTAACCCATCTAACCCATTTATTAATTGGGTCTTAATGGGTCCACTTAAATGACCCAATAAGTTATGCATATAACCCATCAAAAAAAATCCTTTTATCCTTGATCTCCTCCTGATTCTGCTCCGAATCGTCTCTCATCTCAACCTCTCTCGCCGAATCGTCTCAGATCTCTCTCTCTCTCTCTCTCTCTCTCTCTCTCTCTCTCATCTGTGTTTCGAAGGTTCTGCATACCAAACAGCGAGGTCCAAAATCTGGGGTGTTGCTTGACGTCAACTCCGTTCAAATGAATAGATTTTATGTTCAGTTTCGAGAAATTTATGAAACTGGATTAGAAGACGGACCAAAGTTAGAACATATATGCTCCTTGTATAGTCTCAATCGTCAAGATGAAGGATTTAATTCAATCACTCCTACGAAATAGTTATTGCAAAGCTGATAACCTCTTAACAACTTTTAGACACAGAGAATTGGTTATTCATTTCATTTCATTGTGTTGTCAAGAATACAGAGATCAAGCTTACACATAGCTATTTATACTAATCAAGAATTGAATTGGATTCAAGAAAGCTAATAACTGCTCTAACAGACTAACAAACTACCCGGGATGATGCTATGGTGTCCCCGGTCATTTTAGGGACACCGTAATTTTTGGCATAATTTCACCATTATGAGCATAACTAATATCCATTACAAGCATAACAGAACCCAAATAAGACATAATCAAAGAATATTCAAAAAACCAATCAATGCATAATCAAACCCAACCAAGGCATAACAATCAAATTATGCCTTATTATAGTTCTGTTATGCTTATAATGGTTTTGGTTATACTTATAATAGATTTTGGTTATGCTTATAGTGGTTTTATTATGCCAAAAGTTACGGTGTCCCCAAAATGACCGAGGACACCGAAGTCATTCCCAACTACCTGCCTTCCTTTTCCACTTGAATTCCATTAGCCTATGAGCTGCTCAGCTCGATTCATTTCTGATTTTTTTTTTTCCGAAGGAAACTTTTGGAGTTGGCAATAGTGATTCTTTTTTTTTTTTTATCTAGTCAATTCATTTGAATAATTTTTTACTGGATGCTAAAATTTCAACAGAATCTCCATTTTGTTCAGTAATTTTAGCATACAGGAGTAATTTGGTCATTTTAGTATATAGGGATATTATGGTAATTTTAGTATACAAAGGTAATTTGGTCATTAAAATGTATAAGGGTAATATGGTCATTTTAGTGTATATGGGTATTTTAGTCATTTTAAATTTTAATATATGTGTAATAGGCCGGGTTAATGGGCGGGTCGGGTTTGATATCAAATAAATGAGTTGGGTTGGGTATGGATAATTGAGCTCATAACTAATTGGGTCTAAATGGATTAATGACCTATTAAAGGGTAATTGAGCTCATAACTAATTGGGTCTCAATGGGTTAATGACCCATTAAAGGGTAATTGAGCTCATAACTAATTGGGTCTAAATGGGTCAATGACCCATTAAAAACCCAACCCACTAATAACTTACCCAATTTGGTCTAAACCCGCCCATTTGACACCACTAGTTAGAACCAAAGGGACGTTCAAAAAAGACAAAAAAAATTCAGGATAGCAAAGATTCTCTAGAATTTCTCTTAGATTCGAACCCTTCCAACGACGACAATTTAGTATTTACGACAAGCAGTATTGTGCATTTGGGCTATACTTTTGTCTTTCTCCAATACGGATTTGTAGGTTCGGCATCAACTAAAATCATGAAAACAGCACCTTGCCTCTCACAAACGGCAGCGAAACACACACCCAATCTTCCATACGGCATCACGAACCATCACCTTGACGCCTCCCACAGCAGCCACCCAAAACCCGATCTGCAAAACAACCAAGCACAGCCACAAACGACCACTGGACGCGAGGTCTCCACTACCGTTAGGTGAGAACCGATTACCCCCAAGAGCTGCAATCGGCGGGAGACGAAGCGTCCTTGTCTCCACCTGCCGCCCTCGCACCTCGCAGTTAAGACAAACCAGGAAACTGGCGGCCAAACGAAGACAGGGAAGAGAAGAGGAAAACGCGGCGGCGCCGATGAAAAGAGGGAAGAACGACGGTGAGGAAGGAGCACAAGGGAGGTAGAGTGGAGAGAAAAAGAATAGGGAAAGAGAGAAAGATCAGAGAGGAAAGGGAGGAAAGTGAGCGCCTGGGGGGAGGAGGGGAAGGGCGGCACCTCCCCCGGGCCAGAAAATCCTAACTGTTCAATTTGTTAATAACACTCTCTAAAAATTAGAACAACCAGAGGTTATTTTTTATTATCACATGATTTCTTGCCTTATGGGCCCCACTTGAGTGTTAATCCTGCTTCCACCGCTATTCGATTGCTAACATCAAGCTACTAACCAAAACTACTGCTAAAAATTCGGTCAAATTCGGTCAAAAACCGCACCTTCGTATGGCTAGATCGGGCAATATTGTCATCCCTAATTACTAGCTAATTAACCGTGTAATATTACTTTTCACGGAACTTCCATGTAAAACTTACTTTCGTAGTAAATATAAACAAGGAAGATAAAAAGGCAAGTGGAATAAATTGGGGGCAAATGCAAACTAGGAAGATAAAAAGGCAAGTGAAATAAATTGGGGGCAAATGTAAACTCTCAAAGCGAAAATTATTCAATACTTTCGGAGTTAAAAAAAAAAATTATTCAATACTCCTCTCAAAGTTAAAAAAATTCGCGCATGGCGCCTACAAAATGGGTCGTGGCATTGGGGCCTTTTATCTTCCTGTTCGTAAAATTGTAAATCGCTCAACTTTAGTCCCTTGAGTATATATTCAGTTTCACTTCAGTCTAAACTTCGGACTTTTGTTTTTGAATTTTTTTAATTTGGCTCAAGTTTGTCCAATTTACATAATTAATGTGAAATATTCCCAAAATGTGTCTATGGTGCCCAAATTATGCTTTTCATGTTACTATTGCCTTCAAACTTCTAATTTTTGTAAAAATATTTGTCTGTGATCACAAGAAGACCGTAATTAGATAGCGGTAATCTTAAGGGTTTGAGAAACCTATCCCACGGAATCTGGCACCCTTATAAATTACTTTCACTGGCTTTCTTTTTATTTTTATTGGTAAATGGATTGTAAAGATGGAGGTGAGGTTGATTATAGCTATTTAATCGGTGAATCCAATTAAAGATTATGGTAATCAATGTAATATTTGACTCTAATTGAAGGCCAAGAGGACTTCGTACATCCTTTAAGGCTAATATTCTAGAAATTATATCTATTTTTCAACGAGTTTCTTGAATGGTACTCCTTCCGTCAAAATTCTTTTTGTCCTTTAGACAAAATAGAAAAGCTAGCTATTAATGAAGTGCAGAACGAATATGGGAGAGAATAGAGGGTTAATTAACAAATTTACCCCATAAAACATCCACATGCTTTATAGTTGACTGTTTTTAGTGTTCCCTATAAATAATAATAAACACAATAAGTAGAAATTGCAGAACACAGAAACGAAAATTAGAAGAATTAGATTAATACTCTTCCGGTGATGGATAAGGTCTTCCCAACTGTATGGTTTCTCCTAGC
This sequence comes from Rhododendron ovatum, assembly GCA_019656835.1. NCBI lineage: Eukaryota > Viridiplantae > Streptophyta > Magnoliopsida > Ericales > Ericaceae > Rhododendron > Rhododendron ovatum. The sequence continues at coordinate 11,962,806 of CM033793.1, read as the reverse complement.
GGTTCTCTTGTATGCATCAGGTATCTATGTTTCGGTATTTACAAATTAAGTCTGGTTGAGATGGGTGCATGGCGATCAATTTTTCGATAGAGCTAGTGCATGCAGATTTCTCTAATCCTTAATTTGTAGCTTTTATCGTTTGGTTGGTTTCTCCGGTAAACTGTTGATTAATTTATTGAAGTTCTTACTCTTTCTCAACAAAAAAGAGGTCTTGTTGAGAAATAAATAAAAATCAAACTACAATAATTCATATTGCTAAAGTACGTATGGGTTTCATATATACAAGTATGTACACCTACTTTTTGAAAATCTCTGCAAAACATTTTTCTAATAATATCCCGATATAGAGTTTCAATGAAGATCAGAGGACATGGTAGGAGATAAATATTGTTCAAACAACAAATTACTTCTTCCGTTCCATATTCTTGGTACTTTTTTGGGGTAAATTCTTGGTACTTTTTTGACATACATGTTTTTTGATTTGATCGTTAAATTCTATAAACGTTTTTTGAATTCTCTCCACTAATTAAAAATCTCAACTAGTTCTTCCCGAAAACCTTTCAAAATATTCTTAATGAGAATAGAGACAATTATTTAAGATGTCTGGAATACTGAACTAAGAATATAGGATGGATGTAGTCATATGAATAAAGAATGGAGGTAGTCATATGAGTGCAATCCCTCTTGATCATGTTGCAAAAAGCAGGTAAAGTGTGTTACCAAATAAACCTTAAATCCTAGAGAATTTTTACCGTTTAAAATTTCATATTTTCTCCTCTATAAAGATTATTTATAGCTCGTATTATCTTGTTACATAGTATTTCAAAAAGACCTTATAAGATGTCCCTTTGAATTTAAAATCTTATTTAGAGGCCTTTTTATATATACATATTATTGGGACACAAGACTCGATTTGCTTCCAAATACGGAACTAGGGGTTGGCTTATTATATGACACCATTTTGTTACGATTGTGTATAATAGTTTCCACACGAGAAGAAATTACATGCCCATATGCCACAGTACATATGCATGTATTATGTGTATGATTTTATATCTACATTGCTCACCTATCTATCGTTCCAATTTTATCGGATGTTGCTTAGATACAGTCAAGATCAAATTAGTGGTGGGGGAATGCTTCCAGAGATTAGGACCATGTGGTACCGGTGATGACCGTGATGCACGCGAATGCGACCGGAAGTGCAAATCAATACATCCTCACGTCCCAAGCAAAGGCTTTTGTACTTCTAATCGCTACGACATGCCCAAGAACATATTTTGTGAATGCAGCTATGCTTGCAAGTAGAGATACATTCGGAGAATAATAATAAATGTTTGGATGCTTCGTTGTCACATTTTCAATTTCTCGTTTTTCGGTTTTAAGTGTTTGGCTCCCAACCCGAAAAATGCATTTTTATATTTTAAGGACGTAGGCCAAAAGCCAAAAGTAGTCCGAAAGAGCTTTTCACTTCTCGTTTTTTTTTTTTTCCCAAGAGAGATAAAGACTTTTTTGACATTCTCATATTTTGATAAGTTGATGCCTATAAATGGAGTTGGTACGTGAAATTATTCTCTTATCCTTTCGTGTTAAAAAAAGTGGATGCCTATCAATGTTAGAGGTATAAACTCTAAGGGATTGGCCTAGTGATCAAGACTTGTGACTTAGGTGTTTGTTTCCTCCTATCTGATCTCTGATTCGAAACTTCTTAGGAGCTATAACCTTTTTTGGGGCTCGTCTATAGAGAGCATTTGCTTCGAGTTCAAGTGGGACCCCGCTAGTTGATGGTGAATTTATGGTCCCACAGGATTAATCTAGGTGCGTGTAAGTTAGCCCGGTCACGTACATGGTTATCAAAATTCTAAAAAAAAATGTCGGTAATTAATTCGTCTAATGTTGTTTTAACGTTTCGGGCAATTTTTTCGTCTAATGTTTTTGTACGATGCATGTGTGATGGTTGGTACTTATCTGAGATTATGCAAGTATGTATGGGTATCATCTACCTAATAAAACACAAGGGTGTGGGGATCACACAAATATAAATTGAAAGGAGAGTTGAGATTCATTTGATCCAAGAGCTGATGTATGCTCTCCAACTCTCTTAAGAAAACACCCGCACTCCTATAAATATATTACAAAAGGCCATCGGTTCATTTTACCCATCGCTCGGCTTCTAACGTTGGCATAAAAAAATAAAAATATATTACAAAAATGTCCGGGTCTACGGCAAAACCAAGGTGCATAGTACCATACGCACAGACAAACACTAATATATATACCCTTCAGCTGCGGACGACCTTAGCCAAGGAAAATGCGGACTTCAATTCCTAGCCGTTGGATCTCATCCAACGGCTGTGATAAAAGAAAGTAGCTCGCGGGTAAAATGGCCTCAGGATCGGGTAAAATGATAACCGGGTCATGGTTTATCACCACGCGGATCCCCAGTCACTGTACGCTTCCAGAGTACGCTTCGTCTCTCTCTCTCTCTCTCTCTCTCTCTCTCTGTGGCTCGTTGATATCTCAAAAGTTAGGGCTTTTTGCAGATCGACGAAGAAGACTTCGACGAAGATCAAAACGAAAAAGAAGAGAACAACGAAAGTTATTTCTCTCTCTCTCTCTCTCTCTCTCTCTCTCTCTCTCTCTCTCTCTCTCTCTCTCTCTCCGGCTTTGCATCTCTTTTTTTTTCCTGGAATTTAAAATCTGTCCATTTTTTTTGTAAATGAACTGTTTTTTTTTTCTCTCCAAAAAATGGGTATTTTAGGAACCCTAACTGATTGTTATGAGATTGTTTTGAGATTATTCAAGTGAGATTTAATTGATTACCCTTTTGTCTTGAGATTGTTTATTTTACAAACTAACAAACTAATAGTTATAGCCCCCATACCTGAAGGCAATTATCGCCAGCCATTTAAATTCACAACCAGTTCGACCATAGTACAATCTGCATATCACAACTGGCAAAACCCAACTGTAATCAATAAATTCACTTTATGTGCTTAAAAAAAATCAAGCTTCAAAATGTAAGAATACAAAACCAATAATTATATTTAATCAACCCTTCAATTAAGAATACAAAACCAGTAACATCTAGCTTTTATTCATTAAGTTTTCTAAAATCAAGAAGAAAAGACAATCAGTCCTTCAATTGAATATAAAAATGTAATTCCACTTCCATTGCATTATTGGAAAAAAAATTTGTAGACTTTCTAAGTTTCAAGCTCTAACCAACTCGTTATCTGTTACTTGTTAGCTAATGCAACTTGTCAAAAAATATTTGGCACTTCAGTTCATATATATACCATTTCAATTATCTAGCAAAAAAATTTAATATCATACAACCTGTCAAAAAAAGAAGTAAACAACAGTAAACCATGACTTACTGATGTTTACGTGGTTCTCCCTAAATAGAGACCGCGGATCGATTCAAAGTCATCCACTATAAAAATGTAATTCCACTTCTTCTCAATCATTGCCTGTGCCTGAAGGCCCAAATCAAAGAATTCATTATTCAATATGATTTCGAATGACCTTAGCTAGGTGTGAGCAAACTGATTGTGCCTAAAGACACATACCAATACAATTTTATCACCACCAAAAACCAATTGCTCGTTATGCTATTGACTACATTGATTACTACTACAGAAAAACTCATATTTGTCCAAAATAATGTGATTGTATAACCACCATAGTATGAAATAGCAACCATTATGGCCAAACTTAAACAAATGAAAAGCCAAATTCAATACTTGCCATAGTCAAATCCAATTCAAACTTTTGGTACATTAATTGCATTCAAATTCTAACATGAAAAAAAAACCAAATAATAGAGTCAATCTCATACACAAAAGTAACAAAAAGGGTACTCCACAAAGGTCGTATTTAGCAAAAGGATCATAGTTGCAAAAGTTTGTCTTCAACACTTTTCAAGTATCTTGAAATTTTTCTCTTCATCACCATCCCAAAATTTCTTGTGTCAAAACATACCTATTTCGTCGAAAGAGCAGAATTATATGAAACTGAACATAATTATGTGAATCCTTTCTTGTAAAAGTTATCTTAGTCATCAATCTCGTCTTTTCGTCCGAACACTATTGTGGTAAGATCATTTCTTTTGTAGATGTACTTGTGAATATACTTCACACATCTCATTCCTGCAAAAACTTCCACATTGATTTGGGGATTGAATAGTCGAGCAAGATATGTATTGTAAGAGACCACCTCCTTGTTATCAACTATTGACTCCTCGCAAAGTACACCTAAAGAGTATAACGCTATTTAATCTTTATACCAAAAAATAATAATGAAAGAATGCAAATAAAAAAGTATACATAATAATGGATTAAGCATGGAATTGAGTAAGTTGTTTTTACAGTTTTCACAAAGTCCCCGTTGAGCTGAATAAGAAAATAAATAATTCAATGAAAGACATAAGTCACAATTAAACTCGACTCTTTTAGTTACTACACCTATGTGCAAAGCAAATTGAATTTGATACGTCAATGGAAGTTTATATAATGCATGTCACTTTTACTATAAATGCATACCATTAGGTGTGTCAATTTCAACAATTTGCTCTTCATTTGCTTCTTAAGCATTCTCATGCAGACGAACTTTTTTTGACACGTGAGCCACATTTATTTCTTCATCAACTACTACTTGAGCATCTACATGTGTCTCCACTCATTCAGCCACTGGAACCATATTAATTACAATCTCACTATTCATATCTGGACACACAAAAAGAAAATGAGAATTAAAAGAAGGCATAAGAAAATGAGGGTCAAACAACTTGTAGAAGTTTGCTGAATAAAAAACTAACTAATTTTTCTACTATGGAATCCAAACCATTAGATTTGATGTAGAATACCAATAAAAAATCAAAGGAAACATGCATGCTGAGAAACAAAAAAAGATGGTATCAAACTTTTTAAGATAGGGAATTGATAATGCCAAAATCCTTTTTGTTTATGTAAAAATTTTTTTTGTTCCTGCCAAAACTCAATGCTTATCTCTCATTGCATGATTTAATTGCCCTCCACTACACAAATTATTTTACAAAAATGCACGTTGAAATCTCTTGGGAGTATTTTAACGTTATTGCAGACATTTTCCGAAAATTATTTCGCCTGGGAAAAATAGAAGAGTTAGTCTATTCAGAATATGTGCAAGATTTTGAAAAAGTTTAACCAAAAAATAGAAGAGTTGATCTATTCAGAATATGTGCATAGGAATTTAAAACAGAATATACTCCATATCTATACTATATAATAATTAAGCAGGGGTTTAGAAACCGAGCGTAAATTGCCGAAAAGAAAGAGAACGAAAAAGCCATACCTGGGAAGAGAGAACTGGAGGGAGTCGGGGAGACAGAAAAGAGAACTGGAAAGAAAACCCCCACACCGTCGCAATTTGTTCCTTAGGTAAACAAAAAAGTAATCGGAAAAAAAACTCGAACGTAATTTGCCGAACGAAAGAGATATACCTAGCCTGTGGAGAGGGCAAGAGTCATGAAGACATGAAAGAGAATTGGATTGAAAACCCCCACACTGTCGCGCTTTGTATTTTCAGCAGAGAGAGGGCGAGAATGAGAGTGAGGGAGACAGAAAATAGAAGTGTAAAGAAAACGATCACGAAGAGAGAGAGCGAGAGAGAGAGAGATTCGTTCACCCAAATTTCGTTACCAAAAACGGAAAAGAATAAAACAGTAATTTGAAGGATTGTTTTCCATTATGGCATGACATTATGGCATGACATTATGTCATTACCCGAAATTCTTCCCTGTAGGATGGCATTATGATCAGTCATTATATTCAGTCAAAATTAATCATCTTTATATTCCATAACTCAATATATAATGTCAACCCAAAAATTTCGTTCATTGCCAAAAAAAACTGACTGTTCCATAACATAACTCAATATAATGTCAACCCAAAAATTTCGTTCATTGCCAAAAAAAATCTGACCATGTTGAACAACTCAACGGCTAGGATTTATGCAGAAAAATGTGTATTAAATCAAACGGTGAAGATTTATGCAGGAAAAATGTGTGGGCCACCACACCGTCGTGAATTGTATTATAGACTAGCGCATGCCCGTGCCTGAAGGCACGACGCAACACATTTTGAAGACAACTAAAGCTACGGGTCGAGCAATGAGCAAAGGGATGACATGTTGAAAAAAATGGGTAGGAACAAAGTAAAATACGGTATATTTTTGTTGTTGCAAAACTTTAATATGCTAATTACCTATGCCTACAGAACTCCGCAACAAAAAGTTTTATTTGTTAAGCCTCTATCCGTTTGTACATCACTACCAATGATAATTCTAATCAAATATACCGAGTTAATTGCATTTATAGGATACACACTGAACTATATTAATCCAAACCACAAAACTCAAAACCAATACCATGTTGCATTCATAGAATCCAATTTTAACATGCATAAAAAATCTAAAAATTTATATAGAGTCAAATCTGATACACTACGTAGGGGAAAAAAAAGGTGTTCAACATAGATCTTATTGTCTTGAAATTTGTTTCTCCATCTGCCTCCCAAGAGTTTTTGTACCAACGCATATCTACTTCATCCAAAAAGCACAATTAAGAACATGAATAACAGTCTAAAAAAATAATTAATGAGCAAGAATTTCTTCTTGTAAAAGTAAAATGATGACTAATAATAGTTACCTTAATTCTATATCTTGTTTATTCGTCTCTCAAAACCATCATGGTATGAGCATGACCTTTGTAGATGTACTTGTGAATATACTTAACAGATTTTATTCCAGGACAAACTTCCACATTGATATGAGAATTATATTTTCTCGAAAGGTATGTATTGTATAACACCGCATCCCTTTTATCAATTCGTTGACCCCTTATAGTACAGAGGGAGTAAAGTAATAATGGCATTGGTAGGCATACCCCATGCATAAAAATACGATTAACTTCTTGCTCATCATGAATCACCACAATTACATTTTTTTCTCGAACACACGTAACCTTTGTACTGAAAAAATAAAACAAAGCAAATATGAATCAAATATATAAAATCAGATTAAGTAATGCAATTGAGTAAATAGTTCTTACATTTTCTGCAAGTTACCGTTGAGCTGCATAAGAAAATGAAGAATTCACCGAATGCATAGGAAACAATTAATTTGATTATTACGACCAAGGTATAAAATGAAACGGTTGAACTCACATGGCCATAGACGCTTAGATTGTCCATGATGAGTTAAGTCCCAAGAAGTTATCTGAAATTTGAAAGAGAGTAATAGTCAAAAGTTATCATGGGAATAACAACAGAAAGCATCTTAAAGATATATATATAGACTCCTATAATATTAAATGAGTGACAAAAAAAAAAGGAACACAAAACTCCAGTTTGCGATGTGTTTGGTTAATATCATAATATTTTCATCGATGCATATATTGTAATGTTTAAAAGAGTGTAAATAACAACACATGTTCTAATGAAACGAAATTTAAAAAAATGAGAAAAAAGGTTTACAATTACTCCATTTGTTAATCTTGCAAAAAAATGTTGTTTTGACACCTATCAAGGAAAAAAAGAATAGGGTGTTGCCGTTCAAAAAAAAAAAAGAATAGGGCGTTAATTAGTTTTGCACTCTTTCTTTTCCTATGTCAAAAAAAAAAATGAAAAGTTTGAAGTAGCAAACGTTTGATCTTACTGTTTAAAAAAAAAAACGTTTGAAAACCACCCTAATTTTCGGCATTAATTCCCTGAATCACAGGGATCCATTCTTACCCGGAAATGTGGCTGTAAGCATTATTTTTCAATTTATGTGATAATCAATAGAAGTTTAAATGTCAATATTTGGTAAATATGGTAAAAAATTAAATTCCTGAATCACAGGGAATCAATCTCATGCATCCTTTTAAATGTGGTAAAAAATTAAATCCCTGAATCACAGGGAATCAATCTCAGGGATCCTTTTTTTTTTTTTTTTGATTAGTCGGTTACCAAAATGTGATGATGATAACCCTTGAACAACCAACAGTCTAGATTTATAGAGGGGACATTCTGGTCCGTTGGTTGTCTTTTGGATTCAAACCCAGTCCTCCCTTATCGATTTTGTAAAGAATGATGAAGGAGTTAGCATGCATGTTCCAAACGACAAATAAAATTGGTCATGAACCTAATTAAAACGTTTATAAGTTTAACAACAAAATCATTGTGAGTGCTCTACATGAAAAAGGATAGCAATCCAAAAAAAAATTGCAGTATCTCGAATTTAAGCTCAACGCAAGAATTCTCTAAATATATTTCTTGTGATCTTTCCTGTAGTAAAATAATAGAAAGTAAGAAGATGGTAGAAGAATTCTCTAAATATATTTCTTGTGATCTTTCCTGTAGTAAAATAATAGAAAGTAAGAAGATGGTAGAATAAACAACAAAAGAAAGAAAGAAGATGGTAGAATAAACAACAAAGTTAGAATTAACGCAAAAGACCCATGCAAGGTTGTCAAAAAAAAAATTTCTCGCACACTCATATTTTTTCTTCCAATTTTCGACAAAAGAAACCCAATATGAAAATTGAACTTGCATGAGAAATGAAAAAAATCCTTTGATGTTTGAATCCCTTGCAATAAAACTAAAAAAAATTAGTCAAGAAACTTCTAATTTACGGCAAAAGAAACCCAATATGAGTAAAACTCGTCCATGAAAAAAATCAAACTTGCATGAGAATTGAAAAAATCAAACTTATATCACTATCGGTAATGGTCGTTCAGGAAGTTATTTTTGGCAAAAAAAACCCAATATGATTAAAAATCGTTCAAGAAAGAAATCGAATTTTAGTGAGTACTAAAAAAAATCGAACTTACCTCACTATAGGTAATGGTCGTTCAGAAATTGGACATGGAAAATCTATGCATGTGACAAACAAATCCAAAAAATGTGGACTTCTAAATAGAAGGTATTAATTGCACACAGTAGGTTGGTCTTCTAAGAAATGGGGACTTCTAAAACGTAGTGATAAGTTTAAATCTTCTAAAATTTAAATCTTATGTGATAAGAAAATCACATGGAACCAATCACTCCCACATTCCTAAATAGAAGGTGTATTCCTTTTAGGTTGTGGACTTCTTATATATTTTACCTAATGCTTAAATAGAAGGCAGAAATGACTCCTTATATACAGTTTTGTCTATATCTCAAGTGATATGTATGTAATTCTCTTTTTAAAAAGGCTAAATCAATTACCTATGGATTCCTTTTCAATTATCGATCTATGAATTTAAAATAGACTAAATCAATTCCATATATGTACGTATTCTCCTTTTCAGTTTATAATCGATCCCATAAATCATGGGATTTCAAATGTTTGGAGATACATACAAATTGAATTTTAATTAGAAGGGCCAAATGTTTTCTTTTTAATCGGAAGGAGTATTTTAGGTTTCATTTCATTAATTCTTTTCAAATATGTCGCTGGCTATACTACCCGTATATACGAATTCAAAAACTAATTCCGTTAAAAAAAATGTATCAATCTAATGGTCCAAAATATACGAATTCAAGAGATGAAATATTTACCCACCAAATCAAAGATTTAATAACTAAAAGAATGCGTTGAAAGATTTAACAAAAATCTACTGTAATTAAGCAATTGTCTTGACCAATTAGCATTTGCCACTAATTAAGCAATTACGGTGGTGTTCCAACTAAATAAAAGGAAGGTTTTGGAAAAATGAAGATAATTTCAAGCCCAAAAATTATCTGTATACGCAAATAATTTTTCTACCAATATGGATCTTGTTTGATAGATTTCATTGAGATCTTTTATACGGTGCAAGAAAAATCAAAAAATTATTTTTCATTTTCATTATATTTGAGTTTGAAAATTAAAGAAAAATAAGTTTTAAAGAAGGAATGTTATCTGGAACACCCCCTACGTTTACTCTCCAATTCTCTTCCAAAATAGAAAATAGATGGGGAATGTGTGATTAGAAAATGGTCAAAAAAAGTTATCAATTTATGGACATGCCATTTTGTAGAATGGAGGGTAGAGATTTATGCAAGAGGAAGAGATAAATCTGGAGCGTTGGTTATCTTTTGGATTCAAACACAGCTCTGTTTTATTGTATAGATATAATGTCAACCCAAAAATTTCGTTCATTGCCAAAAAAAACCTGACCATGTTGAACAACTCAACGGCTAGGATTTATGCAGAAAAATGTGTACTAAATCAAATGGTGAAGATTTATGCAGAAAAAATGTGTGGGTCACCACACCGTCGTGAATTGTATTAGAGATATATATATATATATATATATATATATATATATACACACACACACACAAGTACACCTACTTTTTGAAAATCTCTGAAAACATTGTTCTAATAATTACCCCCGAGACAGAGTTTCAATAAATATCAGAAGGCATGCTAGGAGATAAATATTGTTCAAACAACAAATTACTTCTTCCGTTCCATATTCTTGGTACCTTTTTTGGGTAAATTCTTGGTACTTTTTTGACATACGTGTTTTTTTTATTTGATCATTAAATTCTATAAACATTTTTTGAATTCTCTCCACTAATTAAAAAATCTCAATTAGTTCTTCTCAAATTGTTTTCAAAATATTCTTAATGAGAATAGAGAAGAAAATACTGACAATTAAGAGGACACTGGTTATGCCTCTCAAAGGTGGCATTTTTGTAATAATGACATAACAATAGCATAACACTTGTTATGCCATCTTTAAAAAATGTTATGCTTTTGAGTGGTTTGTTATGCCATTTTTGAAAAAGTTTGTGATCTAATATAATAATAATAAGCAATATTATACCATTTCAAAAAAAATGATCCACAAAATGGTATGACATGTTATGCCATTTTGTGATTTGTTATACCATTTATAATTGGTGTCCCCTTTTGGGTAAGGGACATGCACCATAGCATTATCCTATACTCAATTCCCATATATATATATATATATATATATATATATATATATATATATATACACACACACACACTTAGGATCCCCTCAGGGATCCCGGACGGAAGGCCTGGTGCGGACCGCCTCTCTCAGCCGTTGGATTTAATCCAACGGCCACGTTTTAAATAGCCAATCTCACGGATCTAAACAAGGTTGGGTCGGGTAAAAACTATAGGATCCGGGTTATAACAAAACAATATCTCACCCGGCTCCTCCCATTTTTTCTGCGTTTGAACGAGACCACGAAGAGAGAGAGAGAGGAAGAAGAAAAAGAAGAAAACGATTCATGCACAGACGACGAACAAGAACAAGATCAAAGCAAACCCACACCAGGTATATCTCTCTCGAATCTCTGGCTCGTATCTCTCTCTCAACCGGACTGTAAATTAATTTTTTTCCCCCTTTTTTTTTAACCAGATCGACAAAAAACGAAGAAGAAGAAGACGAAGCAGATCGAGTCAGAAGAAGAAGGACGAAGACGAACAAGGTATATCTCTCTGTCTCTCTCTCTGGTTGTTCTATGTTTGAGCCCTAATTGTATGATTTCGAAGCCCTAATTTTGGGATTGGATCTGTAATTTCAAAGCCCTACTTTTGTTCCTTCGCTGCTGTGGGTTTGCTATCTAGTCTAGCTATATGTCAAGTTCACGAAAGCATGTGATTTTGAATCCCCGCGTGTGATTTCGATCGGTACGACAAAACGATTCTTGTCGAGTTTGCCAGTTGCCACCCACTTATAACGAACTGTGAAAATGGAGGCTTAATAAGAAAAGGAAAGCAAAACCAGTGAGAAATTAGCACAATAATTCTTAACAGTTTTCTAAGGACTTGAAAAGGCTCAATAATTCTTAACGGTTTTCTAAGGATTTGGAGTTTTCTTTTTTCTTCTAAAGGCTATGAAAATGTCAGTAAAAAACTCACCAAACTTTCGTAAGTATAATATCTAGCTAGCTTTGCTTTGTTGTACATTCAACAGCCTAAAGCATGTACAATAATTTAAGTCTGCTTTTAAAAAAACCGTAATTGTAATTTTGGTTATAAAAAACCCTGATTCTAATACAAATTTGATTTCATTGTCTCTGCTATTTCCAGTTACACATTCTTAAAGAGGAAAGGGTTCGAACTAGACCAAAGAAGAAAGGGAACAAAGAAGAAGAAATGGAACAAGAACATATTTCCAGCGTCAATCCAACCTCCTTGTTTCAACCAAAACTTATGATGTAAAGACCCGGTATTTTTAATAAATAATAATAATTTCCAAAACAAAAATAATATTTTGCTCGTAATTTTATTTAATGCAAAAAAAATTATTTATATCGTCACGCCAATTTTATTTCCATAATCGATTGTGCGCGCACATATCCAGCGAGTAATTTTTCTAATGTGTGCATGAGTTGCACCGGATCATTTTTTTCTAATCCAAACCAATACTCTACCCTCACCTCACATCTCCCGCTCCTTTCTTCTTTTCAGCCAAAAATCCCACCTTCTCCCCTGCAAAAATCAGAAACCCACTCCCCAACCATACCTCCTATCCCATCCCACCACTTCAACACTCCACTTATTCACTCTTCCTCTTTTTTACAACCTCCAACACAAACACTCACATTGGTATTCCTGTCCAGAGAAAAAGAGAGAGGAAGAGAAATCAGCCGAGCCTCCATTTCCTATTCCCAGCCGTGTACCTCCATCACCAACTCCATTTCCTTCTCTTCTTCACCATCACCAGCCATATACCACCATAACCACCACCTCCTCTCACCAACACCACCGAGCTCACACCACCATTACCGAAACCCCAGCTGCCGTAGCTCCATCGTCGCCACAGCCGTAGCACCATCACCACCGGACTCCGCCGCCACTCCGAACCACCACCGAAATCCCTCCGTAAATCGTTTCGTCGGACGAGAGGTAGTCCGGAACTCATCTCCCTAAGTATATATCGTGTTTATATGATGATTTTAAAGCTTTGATATGATAATAATCGAACCCGATGTCGTCGGTCGGAATCCAGCCGAAACTCCCCTGTTTTTGTTCTTTTCTTCGCCGACTGTTCCAGTGACTTAAAATATTGAAATGGTTTTGGTATAAACACAATTTAGTCACTGATTTATGGTTAGTTTGTAAATCTACCTAGCGTACTAAGAAATAATATTTTAAGTCCCGATCGAGTCCGGACAAAAACCCACGGCTTGGTTCGAACTCCATTAAACCCACTGTTCCGTTTTTCCAAAATATATGACAGCTACTGTAATGTGAAACTTTAGTTAGAAAAATCACATTTTGGCTCCTTGATGGTTGAATAGCTTTTGAAACCACCCTGAGGAATAAGTAATAACATTATAAGTCCTATGGTTAATAAATTTCTAGTTTAATCTTAGTTTAATTGCATGATTAACTCGATGACATGATAAATTTTAATCGTATGATTAGTTTTATTGCATGACAAATTTTATTGCATGTTTATGTGTTGTTAGCATGTTAGTATATTATTTTTTTTTTAGTTGAAATGTTAAATCGTGTGATATTTTATTGTGATGGTAGAATGGACAAATAGATTCCCGGGATCGGTTGCGATGTGCGGACTTAACTTATTAGACGTGAAAATAGGATTAATGGAAAAGTTAATAAAGTGAGAGGCTGAGATTTGGATTCCGGTCTTGGAACCCATAGTGATATTTTGATTGGAGATTGATTGGTGGTGAATTTGGAAATTGTTGGTTTATGAAACCTTGGGTACGGCATGGTGGTGGTCGACTCTCGGATATTGGGACGGGTCATAAGGGTGGTATTGTGTTTGTGTCACAAACCGGGACAGAGTGTGCTCGCGTGCGCACCCGGGAAGTTTTATCCGAACTTATGGTTGCGGATGGGATAGCCGAGTATATAACTTAGGTATCTTTCATCCGGATCTGGATAAGGGGAGTCGGACCACACCAGTGTTTTGTGCCGGAGGTTATGGATAGGAACGGATCTGTGGATAAGATCCGAGATTTCACTTAGGTTAAAGAATAGTAATGAAATAATGGATTTGTTCTCTTTTGATGTTATTCTCATTGCATTCCTATTATATATCTTGTTGCTTGTAAGTTACGGGTTCGGGTGGATTTTGGTTACTGAGCGTCATTGCTCACGGTACTATGTTGCCCTGGTAACTCGAACGCCAAGTACTGAAGACAGAACGGAAGTGCCGTTCGAGCAGCCTAACTTTAACCATGCTACGAACGGAGGCGAGGAGCCCTAGTTGCCGTACGCTTAGATGCTCTGGCAGAAAATTGGTCTTTGATTTTGAAAGCTTAAACGTTTAAATTTGGAAAATGTAATTACTTGACTTGTTCGAAACTTTAAACTTAATTCGATATGGTTGTAATATTTTGACGTATGCTTTTGGAATGACTGACGCAGTAAATCGGATTAATCCTTTGAGAAAATTGTCTTTTAATATTTATTTAACGTTTCCGAAATTCGGGGCGTTACATATGAACATGTAAGTGTATGTTAATTTGCAATTTGAATTTAATTATTTATACACGGAATATATTTTAATTGTTGTCTTATTTTTTTAGGTCTTCACAAGATGTTAGGTTGGACAATGGCGATGACGAAGATTATTAGGTCTTCGCAAGCTTATGAGGTCTTGCAAAGGATGAAGCTGCTTTTGTTTTATTTGATTTTTTGTGGAACTATGATGTAATATTGTTGGACTTAGTAGTTGTAATCTTGTTTAAGGGCTAGAATTCTGGATGGTTTTTATTTTTAGTGGCTTGATTGTGACTTGATTGTGGGTGTTGCGAAACGGTTGGTTTTTTTTTGTAATCTGGGTAAGTTAGATTGGTTGCTGCAACTCCATTTTTTGGTAGATTGGATGAACTTTGATTGCTTGAATGGAAAAGAGAATGGTGTTCTGGCCCATTTTTATTCTGGGGTTCTTGGTATTTGCTAATTAATAGTGCAATTGTGGAAATGGGTGGATGGCACTTCCATCTGAGGTTCTGAACAAGCTGTTGATGGAGAAATACTGTACGGATTAGCTTCTATTCGACTTGCACTTCTAGAATTTAACTGCATGCTTGCAAATCCCTGCACTAATTGCATATATCATAGTTTATTAACAGATACAAGAGAGGTCCATTGCAAAGGAAAATGCTCCTAGGAATTTGGCTCAGCTTGTGTAGAAATTTGTAAGGCTCTCATCAGAACTTTGTTTGAGATCCTAGACCTATAATTAGAACACGCGCTCATGCATGCAAATAAAACAAGGAACTAGACAAATACCATGATTTAGCATCCTGTACTTTGGCTTTCAACATTATGGAGATTGAACAAAAAATTTCACGCATCCTGTCCTTTGAACAAAAATTTACAAGTCTCAACACAAAAAGCTTAAAAGCCTATTTCACTAATTTAGTAATAGTATCATAAGAAACACACTTCACTATCATGAAGAAATACTACTACTACTACTTGAGACCACTTGCTGCTTTTGTTCTTGCAGTACTTGTGCTGATTAAATACCAAAACCTACCACATACAAATTCGCCATACTAATTAACAAACTAATTTAACCCAATATGCCACACATGTACCACATAACACAGAAAAAACAACCCAAAAGATAATTCCAGTTCATTTTCCCCCATTCCTCATTTGGATTGCATCAATCTCTTTCTGCATAGCTTCAATCTTCATCTACATTGTAATTGTTGTCTTCTGCATTTCTTTACTAATGCTCATAGATACTGAACTCTCACATTGTTCAACAGTCCTCACAGCCTTTAATTTTGTCTGAATCGTCATTGACCCCAAATCAGCCCTGTCTTGCAAAATGCAAGGCTCATTCCAGCAACAACAAAAAAAACACAATCCAACACCTACATTCAAAAAAAGGATAACCAATAGTCGAAATGAGAAGTTGAACAGAAAGACATTTAGAAATTAGCTAAAAGATTTGTTTATAAAAAAAATGGATTTCGTATTATCGAAATCAAGCCCTAGGCCAAATGAGATCGTTAGTCAGTTTGTGTTTCACAAATGAAGACCTGGGCATTTCAAAGCCCAAAATAAATCTTGCAGAAAAACACAGATAATAATCTCGTTCGAAGCCCTAAATTGAACCACAAAGACTTAAGCCTAGAATCCTTCAAGAAGCATAAACAACCAGTCCAAAATAAAGGCAGTCCGGAAAAAAAAAAAAACAGGTAAAAGCTAGAAAACACAATATTGGAATATTCCAGACCAAAAATTCAGGAAACAAGATTCGCTAAATTATCCCCAATATCAATAATATGACAAACTCTAACCCAATGTCACCAACCCTACCGACAAAAAAATACAGGTTCGAAGAGAGAGAGAAAGAGAGAAAGAGACCTTGAAATCGACCCTAATTTGGTGGTTGTCGTGTTCTTCCTCGAACTGTTCACAACCCTAATTTGTGAAAATTTTGAGATCGATCGAGAGAGAGATACGAGCCAGAGATTCAAGAGAGAGATATACTTGGTGTGGGTTTGCTTCGATCTTCTTCTCCAGATCGATCTTGTTCTTGTTCGTCGTCTGTGCGTGAATCGTTTTCTTCTTTTTCTTCTCTCTCTCTCTCTCTCTCTCTCTCTCTCTCTCTCTCTCTTCGTGGTCTCGTTCAAACGCAGAAAAAATGGGAGGAGCCGGGTGAGATATTGTTTTGTTATAACCCGGATCCTATAGTTTTTACCCGACCCAACCTTGTTTAGATCCGCGAGATTGGCTATTTAAAACGTGGCCGTTGGATTAAATCCAACGGCTTAGAGGGGCAGTCCGCACCAGGCCTTCCGTCCGGGATCCCTGAGAGGATCCTGAGTGATATATATATATATATATATATATGATACCAAGAGGCGGGGCGGAAGCACAAATACAGTAGAATAAAAGAAAGACATACACAGATATAGTTAAGAAAAGAAAAAGATAATCAAACATGAAATTTATTCACAGAAAGGAGGCCCAAGTACAACATAAAAGAAAGAAAACTTACTAAAAGAGGATGAAGATCAGGGTCTTCGTATCCTGAAACTTAGAGAGGGGGAAGAAGAGAGTAATGAAACTAGAAAACTGAAAAATTGAGCCTGCCTATTACTGGAGTCTGTGGTTCCTTTTATAGAATAAGGAACCAGAAACTGTTTACAAATAATGAGTGGATTTACTGTGGCCATGTGACTTGCTTTTACTGTGGCCATGTGTGACTTCTTTCGGTGGGAAATTGAGTGGATTACTATTGGGAGATGCCCTTGGTCTTCCTGAATGACTAGTGATGCCTTTTCTTTTAGTAAAGCTGACTGAATAGGAGGATGTTTCCTCATGATGTGAGTAACTGGTGATGCTTTTGTCCTCTATGAATGACTGTTGAGAGATGCTGTCGGTTCTTGATGATGACTTTTGCTTATGGTGAATTCAGAATTCTTTTCAGAATTCCATCAAATTATCTAAGTTGTGCATTTCTTCCGATGTCAAATTATCCCAATAATCTTGACCATTGTCTTCACTGGCAGAAAAATCGGATGCTGTTGACGAGTTGTTGCTGGTTTGTTGACTTTGATATTTGGCTACTAATTCTCCAAAATGAGTATGGAAAATAAATGGAACTTCTTCAATAGGTTCAATAGATCTGATCTTCTGGATTGAATCTTCACAAATTAATTTGTAATTATCTTCTAAGTATTCAGCGTAATGATCAATATCTCCAAGTTAGCAAGCAATTGACCAAGCTCTATGATGTCAGATTTGACTTCTGGTTGATTATGAACAAGGCCATGGGACCTCATCTTCAATAAGTTGAATCGGGAGATGAATTCTGCTGAATGGCCAGTTGGCTGAGAGATACATAATATGCTGGGCTGGTATTATGCTCCCAGTATGTGTCCATTCCGGCATTTTACTCTTGATCAGAAATTGGCGACATAAATCTCCATATTTGGCGAAAAGGTTATTAACACAGACTGCCAGTTTTCTGGTGACTTGGTCTGTTTGCTCCGGATCAGTAAAAAGGATTTGTCTAAGAAATCCATGATCTAAAAGAGTCATGGGAGTAATTTCAATAATTTTATTTTTGTAAGTAGCATAAATATTTTTAAAGTACTGCATATCAATGCAGGCTTTAGGAATGCTAAAAATTAGTTGACAAGGGCAATCAATTCTTTCTAAAGGTATATTTTTACAAAGGGGGTTGGTTCTGGGACAATTGACTCGATCTTGGTTTTCCCTATAAAGAGTTTCCCAAGTGATTTGTAGGCCAGGAATTATTTTTGTAGATAATTTAGTAAGAGTTTGAAATAGAAATTCTTGAAAATGATAACCACTTTGTCTGCCCAGATGTTGAATATGGCTAATTAGATCAATAGGGAAATTGTTTGGAAAATATAATCGGTTTTTGGGAGACAGGTGGTTGGTTGAAATATTTTGCATAAGAACAGGCAAATGGCTAAGTGCCTCTGGTAGCTGGAATATCATGTTACTGATGTTTCTTTCTACAATCTCACTGCTCCCTCTAAGCTCATTGCTTTTTACAATCTCACTACTCCCTCTATGCAAATGTTTACTGATGTTTCTTTCTACAATCTCACTGCTCCCTCTATGCAAATGTTGAGAAAATTGTTGCTGAATAGTTTTGATTTCATGTTGTAAAATATAATTTTTTGCTTTAAATTGAATATTTTGTCGTGAGATTTTTGAAAGTTTAGTAGTTGAATGTTGTAATTCAGTGACTACTGAGACAAAAGATTTATCATTATTATCTCGAATTTTATTTTGCTCACAAAAGTAATAATTTAAACTATTTAATGTATTTATATAACTAGGATTATAACGATAATCCCCACACAAGTTCCAGAGAGCATCTAAGAGACATTGTTGGGTTTCGTCAATATTTTCTAAATAACTGAGTTTCCTAAATTTAATACTAGCTCCCTCAGGAATGACTGGTAGTGTGAATGCTCCGAAGGCTATTCCTTTTTGAGTCATCATCTGTAGAACAATCCAAGAAATCATTAGTGGGATAAATTGAATAAGTCTTGAGTTGTTGTAATTCATTTTGTCTTGGTTTAGTAAGGAATTCAAACTGTATTTTTTGTTTATTCAAAGTAGTAGTAATCTTGTTATTAGAAACCGTAAATGGATAAAGTAGATAAATAAAAGGTACTCCTAATATTACTTTATCAGATAAATCCTTTACTAAAACAAAAGAGGTGATAAAATCTGTTTTGTTTTGTTGAACAATTACTTTGGGCAGCTTATATGCTATTTTCATGTTACTACCATTTGCTGAGCTTAGCATTTCTGTTGTTGACTGATAATATTTGACAGGTATTAAATTTTCTTGAATACAATTGAGATCTGCTCCAGTGTCAATTAGAGCTGTTATTTCTATAACAAAATCATTTATTATAAGCTTGACTTTTGCATGCCATTTCTGGATATTTATGTTATTTATTATTTTTAATCTGGTATTTTCATTTTCGTTTTCTAATCCTTCCATAAAATATTCTGTATTTTTACTATGGTTGGATCTAGAATTACTAGAACTGGACGATTCGGATAAAGTTTGGTCATCAGGAGTAGATGAGTTGCTTTTAGGAGTTTTTAATTTTCTTGGTTGGAATTCTAATTCTAATTTTTGGGTTATTACTTTTAATTTGGTTATTTCTGTTTTAATGAGATTTATTTCTTGTGCCAGATCTCTGACAGTGATCTCTTTGTGGGTTTTATTAAATCTTTCTATGGTTGCATTGAGATTTATTATTGGTTTAGTGTATTGTGGTTGTGTTTTATTCTGCTGAATCATTACCTTTTTGAGTTTGTCAATATATTGTCTTTTTAACTCAAAATCATCTATTTTACTAATTAGATCAATTAGTAATTCTTCTTCAGGTATTTCTCTGTTGAGTGTACTTATACTTTTATTACAGCAATTATTAGTGCATCCTATTTGTATTGGATCATCATTAGAACTGTCATTTAGAGAGTGATATTCGGATGATTCGGATGATTCTTCTAAACTGTCTTCTAAATCAGTTGTATTTGCTAATCTAAAAATTTCTAAAATATGTTTCTTTTCGGTTTCTGAGATATTTAATTGATTGATTTTTTTCTTTGACTTTGCATTCTGTTTTATAATGTCCCTTTTTCCCGCAATTATAACATGTAACTTGACTTTTGTCATTCGTAGTAATTTTCTTTTTGTTTTTTGATTGGTGACTTCTTAATTTTTCATAATATTTATCTTTGGAGAATTGAGGTTTATTTCTGGAGTATTGAGGTTTATTTCTGGAGTATTTTTGAATTTTTTGTTTTTCAACACTTGATTTCTTTTTACTTCTAGAAGGGGCTATAGGGGGTAAACCATATTGTTGACAGAAATTTCCTAATTTATATTTAGCTTTATTCTTATCTTTCTGTGCTTGTTTATTAATTTTCATATCAATACACATTCGTAGTCCTTCTTTTTGAATAGTGCTGACTATGTCACCATAAGTAAGTTTATCATATTCAATTATTCCAGTAGGTTGACTTAAGACATCCCTAATCTTATGAGCAAATAGGTTAGGAAGGCCATTAATAAATTTTTCTTTCCAAAACGACTTTGTGCAGTCGTCACGGAGCATTACTCTGGACATAAAAACATCTTTGTATCATCTAAAGTCACTCAATGTTGGACAGTACAAATTACTTAACTGGTCATGGATTCTAGAGGTAATGTTACTAGGTTGACCAACAAAATGCTTAATTATAGTATAAATTAATGTATTTATTCCATCAGGTATTTCCAATCCTATTTCATTATCAAAAATTGGGAGGCCATCTTCTCCTATTTGGGTGGCATGTATTATTTCTTGTCTTGACTCATGGGAGAGGTACTTATCCCACCATGCCTTTAGCATTCCAGTGAAACCGGAGGTTAACAGTTCTACTATTTGTGGTTGACCATGGTCAAGGTTACTTAGGTAACTATTTGCTACCATTGACATATGATTTAACTTTTCTAAAATTTGATTTTCACTGAGTCCATCAATATTCCATTCGTAGAGTTTACTAGAAGATACTGAAAACTGATGAGTTATTTCTTCATACTGTAAATCGGGTGGAGTGGGGTGAGAGTACCAATTTTTGGTTAGGCTTGTTGGATTAAATGTTGGTGTAACTAATTTATTTATTCTTTGGGCAGAGAATTGCTGTTGTAGTTGGGAAATATCACTGTCAGACGAAGACTGTGATTGTTGACTAAGAATAGGACGTTTAGTAATGGTGCTAATTTGTGATGGTTCTGCTTTAATGGTTAATTTGGTTAATAATTCTTCTATTTTATTAATATCCTGTTTTGTTGTAGGGATTTTTGCCCTATTTTCAGTGAGTCTTATTAGGGGTTTTTCTATAGTAGACTTACTGGTTGAAGGGGTGGATTTTACTGATAATTCATCCATTTTAATTTCTAGTTTATCTAATTGTTTACTAATGGTATTGAGGCACTGATTGGTATAATTATTTTGTTCAATAATTTGACTGTTGTCTGGTTTACTAGGTATTTTAAATGGTGAGGCTGTAACAGCGGAGCCTTTGTGATCTATAATTATGGTGTCTAAAGGGGGATGACTTGTGTGGACTATGGAATTATCTGATTTTTTCCATCTTACTTTTGTAATAGTATTTACTCTCTTGTAATGATTTTCTAGATATTCAAAAAATGGGACTTGACTATTAGTTTTGGCAATATACTTTTTCCAACAGACTTTTATCTTTTGCCACTTTTCTTTGTTCTACTTTTTCCTAAACTTTTCACGTTTTTCTTTGTTTTCTTTTGACTTGTATTCTTTTTTTAAATTATTATAAAAATTCTTTCCTATCAAAGTTACACTGCTAATAGACTTTACAACAGAGTTTTCTATTCTGTGTTCTGTATCCTGGTTTTCTGACAACGAAGCCATAGAGGAAGAGCTGGCTGAAGAATTACACCTAAATAATCTATTCATTATTCTCTAATTTTAGAAACTTCAAACTAGTATTCTAATTCGTAATTGGTACTTTTTGGAACATACCCCTATACACACATACCCAATTCCGACCTAGCACATACCGCCACATACACACATGCCATTTTGGTCTAATCCAAACCCTCCACTGCCTTACCCTGAGACTTACCAACGGGAATTACTGGGAACTTACACGAGGCGGCTTAAGTGAAAATGGTGTCTAGACGATGGGTGGCTTTACCGGGTGCCCAAACGTGTACTATTACGAACCGGACGACCAGTTAAAAATTCCTAAAATCAAGAAATTAAACAGATAAATTGAAGTGTAATTAAACTACCAAGAACCTCAACGTGGCTCTGATACCAAGAGGGGGGGCGGAAGCACAGATACAGTAGAAGAAAAGAAAGATATACACAGATATAGTTAAGCCCCCCTCTTGGTATCAAAGCCACGTTGAGGTTCTTGGTAGTTACACTTCAATTTATCTGTTTAAATTTTTGATTTTAGGATTTTTAACTGGTTGTCCGGTTCGTAATAGTACACGTTTGGGCACCCGGTAAAGCCACCCATCGTCTAGACACCGTTTTCGCTTAAGCCGCCTCGCGTAGGTTCCCAGTAATTCCCGTTGGTAAGTCCCAGGGTAGGGCAGTGGAGGGTTTGGATTAGACCGAAATGGCATGTGTGTATGTGGCGGTATGTGCTAGGTCGGAATTGGGTATGTGTGTATAGGGGTATGTTCCAAAAAGTACCAATTACGAATTAGAATACTAGTTTGAAGTTTCTAAAATTAGAGAATAATGAATAGATTATTTAGGTGTAATTCTTCAACCAGTTCTTCCTCTATGGCTTCGTTGTCAGAAATCCCGGATACAGTACACGAAGAAGAATATGAATACAAAAATTTAGATAGTGAATTAGGATACTGGAATATACCTAAGGTTTCCATTAAAGAAATATACAAAACTAGTTTTCTAAATGATACTTTTAAAACTGATCAAGTTGTAAAAACTTCGGAGCAAATCTACGCTCTAACTAAAAAACAAGAAAAATGCATTCTTCTTAGTAAAGAGTCCATCAGAAGACACTTAGAACGAGGATACAATTATATCCACATAGGATTAGTACAAGTAGCTGTCAAACCCCTCACTAGGACAGGATTAAATTCTGCTGTACTACTGTCATTAAGAGATAGTAGATTCACCAATTTTAGTGATAGTCTGTTAGGATTAATGGAGTCAAGTTTACACAATGGACCAATTTATTTTAACTGCTACCCAGACTTACCTTTAAGCCTGAAAGACAAAAACCTATTAAAATCATTAACTTTAAATATTCAAACTTTTGGAGCAATCACCAATATGCTAGAAGGAAGTCATTCAATTGCATTAATTTACAGATTATATTATAAATGTATGAAAACAAATTTAAATATCCATGCCTTAGTCAAAAGCCCAAAAGATAAGACTATCTTAATTCAGAGTAGTTCAGAAGCTAACATACAAGTCCCCAAAATAATTTCTTGGAACGATATCCAGTTACCCACAAGTTGGATTACATAAAATGAAAGTTTTCCACAAGTAATTCAAAATGACACAGTCAACCTTGATTATATTCAACAATATTTAGATGGAACTATTAAAATCAGTTTTGATCAACAAAGACTCAACCCTCTTCGCATTAGAGAATTAAGTAGAACAAACAGTACTACTAGTATACCCAGGCATAGTACATCTAGTATTCCTAGGCAAGATTCAGAGTTATTAAATCCCTATGTTACTCTTAAAGGAATAGATTCCAGTTCCCAAATCAGTAAACCATGTTATTCAACACAGTCAAAACTAGATGATGAGGATACTCATCAAGGATCACCTACACAGTCTGATTTTGAGTCAGCCATTCCACAATCAACCACACACCACCATTCTCTTGATGTCCTGCATAAACCTTTCTCTATTGATTTTAAAAAATTATATAAAAATTATAAGTCACCCAAAAATGAACAAAAAAGACAAGAATTTCGTAATAAATATAATAAAGAACAACGAGCAGAAATTCGTAGTCAATGGAAAGAATTCATGAACGATACAAGAAGTCAGATCAAAATCTTCAAATATATAAAAAATCATTATGAGAAAAATAATAAAGTAAAAAAGAAAAAAGAAAAGCATAATAGTACTACTAGTACTAGTACTAGCAATGTTTCATTGTCCGTTCTCACCAAAGATGAGATTCCCATCCAAACTTTTCAAAAGAAAGTAAAAGAAGTCAAAAAAGAAATTATTTCATTAAGAAATACCCCACCTGGAGATTTTAACTCAGTAAACTGTTCAATCAACACCCACAAGTGGTACATTCAACCCAAGTTAGTAATCCAAGATTATACCATAGAAATTCCTACACTAATTGATTCAGGAGCAGATTTAAACTGCATTAAAGAAGAATTAGTACCAGTTAAATATTTCCAAAAAACCACTGAACAATTAAGCTCTGCTAATGGTAGTCAAATGCAGATTAGCTATAAGCTACCCAAAGTACACGTTTGCCAGGATAATGTTTGCTTTAAGACATCCTTTTTGTTAGTCAAAAATCTTACTGAAAACATAATCCTAGGAACCCCTTTTCTTACATTGCTATACCCATTTACAATTAGTAACTCTGGTATAACCACTCAACCTTATGGTAAACAAGTATTCTTTCCCTTTTTAGAAAAACAGCAACAAAGACAACTAAATCAACTAGAAATTAAAAAAAATCAACTAGTACAACTCCAAAAAGAAATTAGACATAAAAGAATTGAGCAACAATTGCAAGATCCAATAGTTACCCAACATATTGACATTTTCAAAGAAAAATTAGAAACACAAGTGTGCTCTAATCTCCCAAGTACTTTTTGGTATAGGAAAAAATACATAGTCACTCTTCCATACATTAAAACCTTTAGTGAAAAACAGATACCCACTAAGGCTAGGCCAATTCAAATGAATTTTGAGTTAATGGAAATTTGCAAACAAGAAATTAACAACCTATTAGCAAATAACATTATTAAGAAAAGTAAATCTCCTTGGTCATGCTCAGCCTTTTATGTAAATAAAAATGCCGAAATAGAAAGAGGAGTACCAAGATTAGTAATTAATTACAAACCATTAAATGATGTATTAGAATGGATTAGATACCCGATTCCTAATAAAAAAGATTTAATTAACAGAATTCATACAGCAGTCATATTCTCTAAATTTGATTTAAAAAGCGGATTTTGGCAAATTCAACTACACCCCAATGATACTTATAAAACAGCTTTTGTAACACCATTCGGTCATTATGAATGGAACGTAATGCCTTTTGGATTAAAAAATGCCCCAAGTGAATTTCAGAATATAATGAATGAAATTTTCAACCCATTTAGTCACTTCATTATAGTTTATATTGATGATGTACTTGTATTTTCAAATTCTTTAGAAGAACACTGGAAACATTTAAAGTCATTCCTAGAAATAATTAAGAAAAATGGATTAGTCATTTCTGCCCCAAAAATTAAATTATTTCTGACTAAAATAAGATTTTTAGGATATGACATTTACCACTCAACTATCACACAAATTAGTAGAGCCATTCAATTTGCTGATAAATTTCTAGATATAATTACTGATAAAAATCAACTACAAAGATTTTTAGGATCATTAAATTATGTAGCTGAATTTTACAAAGATCTTAGAACAATTTGTCAACCATTATTTGAAAGATTAAAAGATAATCCTCCTCCTTGGACAGATAATCACACTTCAATTGTCCAAAAAGTCAAAAAATATATTAAAATCTTACCTTGTCTTGGCATTCCTACTAGCCATAGTTTCAAAATTATCCAGACTGACGCTTCTAATGCAGGTTATGGAGGAATTTTTCTACAACAGACAGATTCCTCTTCCCCAGAACAGCTTGTCCGATTTCATTCTGGAGTTTGGAATAAAACCCAGAAAAATTACAATACAATTAAAAAAGAAATTTTAGCAATAGTTTTATGTGTTTCAAAGTTCCAAAATGATATATTAAATCAAAAGTTTTTAATTAGAGTAGACTGTAAAAGCGTAAAATATGTTTTAGAACAAGACGTTCAAAACATTGCTAGTAAACAAATCTTTGCTAGATGGCAAACTATTTTAAGTATTTTTTATTTTGATATTACATATATTAAAGGT
This sequence comes from Rhododendron ovatum, assembly GCA_019656835.1. Taxonomy (NCBI): domain Eukaryota; kingdom Viridiplantae; phylum Streptophyta; class Magnoliopsida; order Ericales; family Ericaceae; genus Rhododendron; species Rhododendron ovatum. The sequence goes on along the minus strand of CM033793.1, from coordinate 11,936,653 downwards.
AGTCAAAATTCAATCCCAGATTTTCTTACTCGAGAATTTCTCCTCAATAGTAAATAATTATCATTTGCATGAGGGAGCGGTGAGAATTTAGCAAGTTAGTCATTTATTGAGGGAGCAGTGAGCTTTGAGGGAGATACATCCTAATCTATATTTTTTACAGGAATGGCGGATCAGAAAAAGCAGCTTGCCCTTCCACCAGCAAAATTAACTAATCGATACCAACCACTCAACCAAGTTACCAGCTACAAGTCAGCATTAGCCACAGCCTCCTCCTCCTCAGAACAGAAACAAATCTCTGACCCAAGAGGGGGGCGGAAACTTACTCCCTCTATGCAAATGTTTACTGATGTTTCACACCAATTAGGGATGTCTTAAGTCAACCTACTGGAATAATTGAATATGATAAACTTACTTATGGTGACATAGTCAGCACTATTCAAAAAGAAGGACTACGAATGTGTATTGATATGAAAATTAATAAACAAGCACAGATTAGGATGTATCTGTGCTTTGGATTAGACCGAAATGGCATGTGTGTATGTGGCGGTATGTGCTAGGTCGAAATTGGGTATGTGTGTATAGGGGTATGTTCCAAAAAGTACCAATTACGAATTAGAATACTAGTTTGAAGTTTCTAAAATTAGAGAATAATGAATAGATTATTTAGGTGTAATTCTTCAGCCAGCTCTTCCTCTATGGCTTCGTTGTCAGAAAACCAGGATACAGAACACAGAATAGAAAACTCTGTTGTAAAGTCTATTAGCAGTGTAACTTTGATAGGAAAGAATTTTTATAATAATTTAAAAAAAGAATACAAGTCAAAAGAAAACAAAGAAAAACGTGAAAAGTTTAGGAAAAAGTAGAACAAAGAAAAGTGGCAAAAGATAAAAGTCTGTTGGAAAAAGTATATTGCCAAAACTAATAGTCAAGTCCCATTTTTTGAATATCTAGAAAATCATTACAAGAGAGTAAATACTATTACAAAAGTAAGATGGAAAAAATCAGATAATTCCATAGTCCACACAAGTCATCCCCCTTTAGACACCATAATTATAGATCACAAAGGCTCCGCTGTTACAGCCTCACCATTTAAAATACCTAGTAAACCAGACAACAGTCAAATTATTGAACAAAATAATTATACCAATCAGTGCCTCAATACCATTAGTAAACAATTAGATAAACTAGAAATTAAAATGGATGAATTATCAGTAAAATCCACCCCTTCAACCAGTAAGTCTACTATAGAAAAACCCCTAATAAGACTCACTGAAAATAGGGCAAAAATCCCTACAACAAAACAGGATATTAATAAAATAGAAGAATTATTAACCAAATTAACCATTAAAGCAGAACCATCACAAATTAGCACCATTACTAAACGTCCTATTCTTAGTCAACAATCACAGTCTTCGTCTGACAGTGATATTTCCCAACTACAACAGCAATTCTCTGCCCAAAGAATAAATAAATTAGTTACACCAACATTTAATCCAACAAGCCTAACCAAAAATTGGTACTCTCACCCCACTCCACCCGATTTACAGTATGAAGAAATAACTCATCAGTTTTCAGTATCTTCTAGTAAACTCTACGAATGGAATATTGATGGACTCAGTGAAAATCAAATTTTAGAAAAGTTAAATCATATGTCAATGGTAGCAAATAGTTACCTAAGTAACCTTGACCATGGTCAACCACAAATAGTAGAACTGTTAACCTCCGGTTTCACTGGAATGCTAAAGGCATGGTGGGATAAGTACCTCTCCCATGAGTCAAGACAAGAAATAATACATGCCACCCAAATAGGAGAAGATGGCCTCCCAATTTTTGATAATGAAATAGGATTGGAAATACCTGATGGAATAAATACATTAATTTATACTATAATTAAGCATTTTGTTGGTCAACCTAGTAACATTACCTCTAGAATCCATGACCAGTTAAGTAATTTGTACTGTCCAACATTGAGTGACTTTAGATGATACAAAGATGTTTTTATGTCCAGAGTAATGCTCCGTGACGACTGCACAAAGTCGTTTTGGAAAGAAAAATTTATTAATGGCCTTCCTAACCTATTTGCTCATAAGATTAGGGATGTCTTAAGTCAACCTACTGGAATAATTGAATATGATAAACTTACTTATGGTGACATAGTCAGCACTATTCAAAAAGAAGGACTACGAATGTGTATTGATATGAAAATTAATAAACAAGCACAGAAAGATAAGAATAAAGCTAAATATAAATTAGGAAATTTCTGTCAACAATATGGTTTACCCCCTATAGCCCCTTCTAGAAGTAAAAAGAAATCAAGTGTTGAAAAACAAAAAATTCAAAAATACTCCAGAAATAAACCTCAATACTCCAGAAATAAACCTCAATTCTCCAAAGATAAATATTATGAAAAATTAAGAAGTCACCAATCAAAAAACAAAAAGAAAATTACTACGAATGACAAAAGTCAAGTTACATGTTATAATTGCGGGAAAAAGGGACATTATAAAACAGAATGCAAAGTCAAAGAAAAAAATCAATCAATTAAATATCTCAGAAACCGAAAAGAAACATATTTTAGAAATTTTTAGATTAGCAAATACAACTGATTTAGAAGACAGTTTAGAAGAATCATCCGAATCATCCGAATATCACTCTCTAAATGACAGTTCTAATGATGATCCAATACAAATAGGATGCACTAATAATTGCTGTAATAAAAGTATAAGTACACTCAACAGAGAAATACCTGAAGAAGAATTACTAATTGATCTAATTAGTAAAATAGATGATTTTGAGTTAAAAAGACAATATATTGACAAACTCAAAAAGGTAATGATTCAGCAGAATAAAACACAACCACAATACACTAAACCAATAATAAATCTCAATGCAACCATAGAAAGATTTAATAAAACCCACAAAGAGATCACTGTCAGAGATCTGGCACAAGAAATAAATCTCATTAAAACAGAAATAACCAAATTAAAAGTAATAACCCAAAAATTAGAATTAGAATTCCAACCAAGAAAATTAAAAACTCCTAAAAGCAACTCATCTACTCCTGATGACCAAACTTTATCCGAATCGTCCAGTTCTAGTAATTCTAGATCCAACCATAGTAAAAATACAGAATATTTTATGGAAGGATTAGAAAACGAAAATGAAAATACCAGATTAAAAATAATAAATAACATAAATATCCAGAAATGGCATGCAAAAGTCAAGCTTATAATAAATGATTTTGTTATAGAAATAACAGCTCTAATTGACACTGGAGCAGATCTCAATTGTATTCAAGAAAATTTAATACCTGTCAAATATTATCAGTCAACAACAGAAATGCTAAGCTCAGCAAATGGTAGTAACATGAAAATAGCATATAAGCTGCCCAAAGTAATTGTTCAACAAAACAAAACAGATTTTATCACCTCTTTTGTTTTAGTAAAGGATTTATCTGATAAAGTAATATTAGGAGTACCTTTTATTTATCTACTTTATCCATTTACGGTTTCTAATAACAAGATTACTACTACTTTGAATAAACAAAAAATACAGTTTGAATTCCTTACTAAACCAAGACAAAATGAATTACAACAACTCAAGACTTATTCAATTTATCCCACTAATGATTTCTTGGATTGTTCTACAGATGATGACTCAAAAAGGAATAGCCTTCGGAGCATTCACACTACCAGTCATTCCTGAGGGAGCTAGTATTAAATTTAGGAAACTCAGTTATTTAGAAAATATTGACGAAACCCAACAATGTCTCTTAGATGCTCTCTGGAACTTGTGTGGGGATTATCGTTATAATCCTAGTTATATAAATACATTAAATAGTTTAAATTATTACTTTTGTGAGCAAAATAAAATTCGAGATAATAATGATAAATCTTTTGTCTCAGTAGTCACTGAATTACAACATTCAACTACTAAACTTTCAAAAATCTCACGACAAAATATTCAATTTAAAGCAAAAAATTATATTTTACAACATGAAATCAAAACTATTCAGCAACAATTTTCTCAACATTTGCATAGAGGGAGCAGTGAGATTGTAGAAAGAAACATCAGTAAACATTTGCATAGAGGGAGTAGTGAGATTGTAAAAAGCAATGAGCTTAGAGGGAGCAGTGAGATTGTAGAAAGAAACATCAGTAACATGATATTCCAGCTACCAGAGGCACTTAGCCATTTGCCTGTTCTTATGCAAAATATTTCAACCAACCACCTGTCTCCCAAAAACCGATTATATTTTCCAAACAATTTCCCTATTGATCTAATTAGCCATATTCAACATCTGGGCAGACAAAGTGGTTATCATTTTCAAGAATTTCTATTTCAAACTCTTACTAAATTATCTACAAAAATAATTCCTGGCCTACAAATCACTTGGGAAACTCTTTATAGGGAAAACCAAGATCGAGTCAATTGTCCCAGAACCAACCCCCTTTGTAAAAATATACCTTTAGAAAGAATTGATTGCCCTTGTCAACTAATTTTTAGCATTCCTAAAGCCTGCATTGATATGCAGTACTTTAAAAATATTTATGCTACTTACAAAAATAAAATTATTGAAATTACTCCCATGACTCTTTTAGATCATGGATTTCTTAGACAAATCATTTTTACTGATCCGGAGCAAACAGACCAAGTCACCAGAAAACTGGCAGTCTGTGTTAATAACCTTTTCGCCAAATATGGAGATTTGCGTCGCCAATTTCTGATCAAGAGTAAAATGCCGGAATGGACACATACTGGGAGCATAATACCAGCCCAGCATATTATGTATCTCTCAACCAACTGGCCATTCAGCAGAATTCATCTCCCGATTCAACTTTTTGAAGATGAGGTCCCATGGCCTTGTTCACAATCAACCAGAAGTCAAATCCGACATCATAGAGCTTGGTCAATTGCTTGCAAACTTGGAGATATTGATCATTACGCTGAATACTTAGAAGATAATTACAAATTAATTTGTGAAGACTCAATCTAGAAGATCAGATCTACTGAACCTATTGAAGAAGTTCCATTTATTTTCCATACTCATTTTGGAGAATTAGTGGCCAAATATCAAAGTCAACAAACCAGCAACAACTCGTCAACAGCATCCGATTTTTCTGCCAGTGAAGACAATGGTCAAGATTATTGGGATAATTTGACATCGGAAGAAATGCACAACTTAGATAATTTGATGGAATTCTGAAAAGAATTCTGAATTCACCATAAGCAAAAGTCATCATCAAGAACCGACAGCATCTCTCAACAGTCATTCATAGAGGACAAAAGCATCACCAGTTACTCACATCATGAGGAAACATCCTCCTATTCAGTCAGCTTTACTAAAAGAAAAGGCATCACTAGTCATTCAGGAAGACCAAGGGCATCTCCCAATAGTAATCCAGTCACTTTCCCACCGAAAGAAGTCACACATGGCCACAGTAAAAGCAAGTCACATGGCCATAGTAAATCCACTCATTATTTGTAAACAGTTTCTAGTTCTTTATTCTATAAAAGGAACCACAGACTCCAGTAATAGGCAGGCTCAATTTTTCAGTTTTCTAGTTTCATTACTCTCTTCTTCCCCCTCTCTCTAAGTTTCAGGATACGAAGACCCTGATCTTCATCCTCTTTTAGTAAGTTTTCTTTTATGTTGTACTTGAGCCTCCTTTCTATGAATAAATTTCATATTTGATTATCTTTTTCTTTTCTTAACTATATCTGTGTGTGTGTGTGTGTGTGTGTGTGTGTATATATATATATATATATATATATATATATATATATTATAAAACAGAAGGGTGTGGGGACAAATTGTTGGAACGGCTTAGATTCATTTGATCCAAAGGCTGTAGTGCATTCTCCCACTTTCCGGTTAAGTGCCCATGGCTTTCATCTAAATCACACAACTGTCATATTCTTCCAATCGGAATGCGTAGTGCCGTAGGCACGGGTTAGCACTAGTATATATATAAAGAGACTTGGATATACCAATTTTAGGTTTGGTGTCTAAACTCCAGAATAAAGCTATGAGTACCTATAAGTTTGTACATATTATGTACATATGAGTTTTGAAGGGCCCACCTTAGGTCCCACAAAGATAATTTAAACCGCATACTATTTTTTTAAACATTTTTTTATGGAGCATTGTAAAAAATCAGCTAAACCCAATATCGGTAAGGATTTCTTCTGAATTCCTGGGAGCGAAACTACTTAATTGCTCAATTTCGCTCCTACAAACACACCCACACCCACTAACACACTCACATGAGTAGTGGGTCCAACATACTGGAGGTGCTAGTATGTGCAGATGCATCACTCGTATGAGTATGAGTGTGTGTTTGGATATGTAAGTGGATGTGATGCTAACAAAGTCGTAATAAGAAACACTTGGCTTTGTGAATTGTGCAATTCGGTGTATGACAGATTTTGCAGAAGGCCTTGTTTGATATGAGGGATTGGAGGTACTAATTGGACTATTTCCTCCCACGCAATTTAATCCCATGTTTGTGTAACATGTAATCCTGGAATTAATAATCCCAATCAGATTATTAATCCCTTTTGAAGGGAGACAATATAGTCCTAGAGGGAAAGTGAGATAGATAGTCTTGGGATTAAGGGAGGTCGGGATTGAGGGCAAAGTTACCAAAATACCCCCATGTTTGCCTTGAAAACGAAGGATTAAGGGCAAAGTTACCAAATTGGAACTTTATGGCTCTGTTTGGTTAAGTTTATATGTCTTGTTTTTCGTTTAATTTTCAATAATTTTGATAACAAGCCTAAAAAATATGTTTGTAATGATAAGAGAACATAAGAAAAATGATTTTAAAAAATAGCAATTCATTTCTTTCTTCTTCTTTTTTGGTTTGGTAAATAGAATAGCAGTTAAACCACACTAAAATTTCCGTACATTTTCCTTATGGTTTGTTTGTAACATGTAGAAAAGAATTGCCTCGCTTTATCTAAGTTCCAAACATAGCGGACGTAGTCTTTTTTTTTTTTTTTTGAAAACCTTGTCTTCGTAAAAGTTTCAGACTTTTTGGTGAAAAACGGAGCAAGGGGCAACATAGTCAATTGGAGATGGAGTTTTGCACTGTACAGGGTGTATTTACCTTTTTTTCCCCAAAGTCTTAGCGAGTGGCCAATTTCGTCTCCAATCTAAACATTTGCCCAATTTCATCCCCAACGTTTAAAATGTGTCAATTTAGTCCCCGGTCTAGACTCAGTTCCACTTGTCCGTTAAAATAGAGGGCATGAGTGGTATTTCACCCCTTGCATTCCTCTCTCCCCCTCCCCCTCCCCCTCATTATACGCCACACAGTCACATACCAACATACAAACCCACTTTTTAGGTTCAAAAATCAAAATTGAACAGTACTCCATCGAACAAAACCACTTCACCCCCACCCACTGCAACTGCTTCAGTGGTCATTCCAGCGGCAACTCCGCCTCCAACCACTACTCCAACAGCATCTCCGCTCACCGCCTCCTCCTATATCCCCCGCCGCCTCTCCCCCTCCGCAGCCGTCCACCACCACTCCCACCGCCACCCCTCCCTTATCATCCTCAACCCCATCTCCCCCTCCTCCTACATCCACCGTCTCGTCGCCTTCGCCGCCCCCTGCAAGTAAGTCCACACCTTCGCCGCCCCCAGCGAGTAAGTCCGCGCCTTGCGATTGGAGGGGTTATTTTTGCATGTTGCAGTGGTGGGTTTTTTCGCCGTCGTGTGAAGGGCTTTGGACGTAGCAGGGTTGGCAGCTTGTTACCTTTAAATCGATCTTACCGTGGATGTGCATTTTTTTTTTCCGGGGCGCTCTCTCTCTCAATTTGGGTTTTTGCTTTGTCTGTGCTGAGGAGAGAGAGAGAGAGAGAGAGAGAGAGAGAGAGAGGGGTGTTTGAGATTTGGTGGTGGAATATTAATGGACATGGGAGGGGGAGGTGGAGATGGTAGCGGCGGCGGCGGCGGCGGCGGAGATGGTGTAGACTGGCGGTAGTAACTGATTAGAACTTCGGGTAGGGTTAGATTTGGGTGAAATTCCGGAAAAGCCCCTTATTCTAACGGCCTAAATAAACGGCGTCTAGACTGGGGACTAAATTGACACACATTTTAAACGTTGGGAATGAATTGGTCATTCGCTAATACTTTAGAGACTAAAAAGGTAAATAAGCCACTGTACAGCAAAGATGGAGTTCCGTGTCAAGACGAGAAAATATGATATCGACTCCATCTTCCAGAATAAGCTTAGATACAAAAATTCAAGATCTATATAAGCAAGTCACAGTCTCTCCACTTTCTTTTGTCATAGTCTCTCTCTCTCTCTCCCAAACTGTACTGGGCTCACTTTGCTTCACGGCAGAGGTTCCAAGAGAAACCATCCCCATAACAAAGGACAAACAAATTTCAGATCCTTCTTTCGTCTTCCTCTAGGCAGATCGAGAACTGTCTTCATAGATCCTGTGTCATTTCTACGGGTATGATTAATTAATAAAAAAAGTGATGACTTAGAATAAGTAAACAAATTTTAAAATGGAAAAATTTCACGTAGGCACCGGATCTTTCACACAAATCACACATAAATACTTGATCTTTCTTAAATTTTATATAAATACCTGAGCTTTCTAAAAATTCATCAATTCAACACCTGATCTTTCTTAAATTTTATATAAACACCTGAACTTTCTAAAAACTCATCAATTCAACATCTGTCGTCACTCCTCTGTCTAAAACCAAACGGAAAAAAAGTTAAGTGCTCCAATTTTTTATTTGTTTGAATTAGTGTTAAGATCTTATTTTTCTAATTATTTTATCCTAAAGAATCATAATTAATTTTTAACTCTAAAACTCTCGTTAGTCAGCCCTAAGAAAATCGTAGAATCAAATATCTTTTAGGGCTAACTAACGAGAGCCTTAGAGTCAAAAATTAATTATGATTCTTTGGGATAAAATTATCAGAAAAATAAAATCTTCGCACCGGTTTAAACGGATTGAAAATTGAAGTAATTAATTTTCAACCATATATAGACCATTTATATATTAAAAAATATGGTTCAAAACCCAGTTTAAACAGATTTCAAATTGGAGTAATTAATTTTTCAACCATATATAGACCGTTTATATATTAAAAAATATGGTTAAAATATGAGGTGCTCTAATTTTCAATCCGTTTAAACCGGTGCGAAGATCTTATTTTTCTGGTCATTTTATCCTAAAAAATCATAATTAATTTTTTACTCTAAAGCTCTCGTTAGTCAACCCTAAGAAAGTCATAGAATCAAATATCTCTTAGGACTAACTAACGAGAGCCTTAGGGTCAAAAATTAATTATTACCCTTTAGAATAAAAATGATCAGAGAAATAAGATCTTCACATCGGTTCCAACGAATTGAAAATTGGAGCAATTAATTTTTCAACCATGTATAGATCGTTTATATATTAAAAAATATGATTAAAAAATTAAGTGCTCTAATTTTCAATCCGCTTAAACCGGTACGGAGATCTTATTTCTCTAATCATTTTATCCTAAAGAATCATAATTAATTTTTGATTCTAAGGCTCTCACTAGTTAGCCCCAAGAGATATTTGATTTTACGACTTTCTTAGGGTCGACTAACGAGGACTTTCTTAGGGCCGACTAACAAAGACTTTCTTAGGACCGACTAACGAGAACTTTAGAGTCAAAAATTAATTATAATTCTTTAGGATAAAATGATCAGAAAAATAAAATTTTCGCACATGTTCAATCAAATAAAAATTGGAGCACTTAACTTTTTTTCCGTTTGGTTTTAGACGAAGGAATGATGGCAGGTATTGAATTGATGAGTTTTTAGAAAGCTCAGGTGATAATATGAAATTTAAGAAATGTCAGGTGTTGAATTGATGAGTTTTTAGAAAACTCAGGTGTTTATATAAAATTTATGAAAGGTCAGGTGTTTATGTGTGATTTGTGTGAAAGGTCAGATTGTGAAATTTTCCTTTAGAAAATTCAACTTTAGTTAGTTTAAGTTAGTGAACTTTTTTTTTCTTATTAACCTTTTTGAAAAAGACAAGATTTGGTGAATTGAAAATAATTTATAATAAAAAGCTTTTTTATGGAACATACATATCAATATGCATGGATCATACATTTGTTCTACTTTCCATTCCTTTTTTTTTTTTCACAGTAAGTGCAAAGCACGATGGTGAAAAGAATAGGCGCAACAAAGCCGGATGGCTCTAGAAATGATCCTACTTCTAACCATTGATCAAGGAGGTTTTTGTTTTGCTCGGCAATACTAAATTATTAATTGTTGAAAGTAATTTACACAAAATATTAGAAAATAAATATAACACTTGTCCTATTATATGTATTCATGTCGTTCTGTGCTCGTGTTTGTTCCGTGCCATTGTCGTGTGTGCCCGTGCTTTTTCCATGCCCGTGCTTGCTCCGTGCCATTGTCATACGTGCCCGTGTTAATTTGTTCCATGCCCGTGCCACGTTTTCCAAAATAACACACCAACCAACCCACCAAGAGTGATTGGTGATACACTTTCTTCACTGACATAATTGATTAATTTGGTTCGGAAAGAATACATTCACCATCCTATAGAGATTGAGAACGGTGTAGATCGAGAAAGAGAGAGGATTTGTTTTAGTGGTTGCCCCAAACCAAACGCCTTAATCTCGCTTCATTGGAATCTAATTATCTTCCTTTTTTAGGCACAAACATGTTATAGGAGTTCTTAACGTGTCGTAGCACAAGAGTTTTGAACTTTGAAACTATTAAAAATTTGTGCTTGAACGGTGTCAATACACCAAATGACAGATCAATTGTTCGGGGTTTTTTCTTATTGATCAGTACTAGATCTTTTGTTTTGGGAAAAGTGATTTGTTTATTTTTCACAGTTTTTGCGATGCGGAATGCATTTTTGAACCAAAAATGCTATGCGCACAACGGTTGTGCAAAATTCTTTGCACAACCGATCGTTATCCGTTCTTTCGGGCAAATAGTTTACTCAAAATACAACACACACAATGATTGTGTGTGTAGCATTTTTGTAGAAATAATAGAATAATAGGGTGTTGAGTGTACAGTACCATGTGAATGTGGAGAGGTACTGTAGCTAGCTCAGGATAAATTGTAGTTGAGCCGTATGTTGAGGTTGGTGTAGTGTGTTTTTAGCTAGTGTTCTGGCTAGCTAAATTAAGATTTGCTTATCCCATTCACAATATTGATAATTTACTTTAGTCTCTTCAAAATGAAAATTGACCCTTTTTTTTTTTTTACCACACCTCTTTCAAATTCAAAGTAATTACATAGTCGGCTCCTTCTTTATCAAATTTCTGCATCTGCCACCCGTTGGAATAGAGTATGAGATTGAGGCCCTAACCTCTTGTTTTTAGTAACATAGTTTGGTTTGTGTATCTATTTGCGGTATACATAAATATGGCTTTAATTCTGATATCTAGTTCTGACTTTTGGCAAACGACTTCACCAACCATATATATATTAACATGAACTACACATGAAAAGGTAATGAACTATATTGCCGATCGCACTTTGAGTGATCACTCAAGCAAGAAATTCGCAACTGCAGAAGCCAACTACTCATCTCTTAAATTGGTGTACGTACTAGCGCAATGCATGCCGTATTTGTCAAATTCTGAATGCAATGCATGCCTTTGGAGTTCTATCTTGGTATTTGGGTACAACAGTGACGCAAAACACAGAGCGACAATTATGCTTCAGCGTTGTTATGTCAGGTGTGAGATGTACCTCTTTTACAATGCCAGCTTTGGTGCCGCTCCTCCGCCACCTTTGCCAATACAAGCTCCTCCAGCCAACGGGATCGACTGATGCCGCTGGTGGCAGTGGTGAATAATTAATCTTGGGTCCTAATTCCCTAAAAATGTTAGGTGCACGTGCAACAGTCAAAATATGTAGGCATTTCATCAAAATCACGCTCTCAAAGCCTCGCCTTTGGCTCGCAATTGCAGTCAAGTAAAAATTAAACAAACTAGCCAAATGCTAAAAAATGCTGAACATGACTCAGATTTAATTTGATGGCTAGACTCCTAATGCAATCCCTTATCCCTATCTGTTTAATACTTTAATGGATACAAGTTATTTGATGTTGACTCATACTCGACTTGTTAAAATTTAATTCAAGACGAGTTCGTTATATTACAAACCAAGTCTAAAAACATTTTCCAACACTAAGATAATTGAGAATAGGATCAACTTGATTAATGCTTGTTTTAAATGAATGTTAGACAAACCTCACCTTATAGTATATTTTTTATTTTTTTTGCAAACAAGCTGAAACAACTCACTACTCTACTCAAATCAGATTGTCTGGAGCCTTAGTCAGTGCTACCCTTTGCTAATGAAAATTGTTGATGAAATAAATTTTCGAATGCAGGAATTGGGGGAGTCTCATCATCGCAAGTACACTGTCATCGTAGTTCCAGTTGGAGTCGCTATTATGATTTTCACAGCATACTTCTGCTTATTAACTAGGATGGCGAATAAAAAGGGGCGAATAAAAAGTATAATTGTACAAAAGAAAACAATGGTAAGAATAATTGAAAATTTCAAAACTACCCCCGCCACTAAACTGCTAAAGTAAAGAAACTTCTTCTGACCAAAACAAACTAAAGAAAATATGTCATTTCTTGTTTTGACCATTTATTCTTGTTTCAATTTTTGATTTGTCTAGTTGGGGATGACATCGCAACAGTGCAGTCTTTCCAATATGATTTGGGTACAATTCAAGCTGCTGTGAACAACTTCTTAGACGATAAAAAAATTTGTGAAGGCAGATTCGGTCTAGTCTACATACAAGGTATTTCTCGTTTTTCTGAAATCATTTGAAATTTTCAAAAGTTGTCCTATATTGGATCTAAAATTTTCGCAGCATGTTTTGTATTCTCAAGGTTTAATACTTTCAGATGGACAAGAGGTAGCTGTGAAAAGGCTATTTCGAACCTCAGGGCAAGGTGCACTAGAATTCAAGAACGAGGTGGTATTGGTAGCCAAGCTCCAACATAGAAATCTTGTAAGGCTACTGAGATTTTGTTTGGAAGGAGAATAAAAGATACTCATTTATGAGTTTATGCACAACAAACGCCTCGACTACTTTTTATTCCGTTTGGCATTCTAAACAACTCGTGTTATGTTGCTTATGAGGAGTACTTCGTATTGCCAAGAAAGTTAAATTTGGAATCTAATATTTAAGGAATTAACTCTCAAGTGGACAAACATAGCTGTGAATGGTATACAATGTGAATCGTATGTTCATAAGCAATTCACATGCATGTAGAGGTACTGTTGAGCGGGTCAGGCCGGCACGAGCACGGCAAAGGCACGGCACAAGCACATCATAGGCACGACACGAGCACGGCATAGGCACGACACGTTTTGAGTCGGCACGGCACGGACTGTAACGCCTTGCTATTTTCTAAAAATAAACTTCAAAGTACACTATATTTCAAACACTTCTAGGCCCCTATTTTCTCTATAAATAAATTACAACACCAAAATAAACTTAAGCCACCTTCTAAATAATCTTCTAGATACTCCAAAATTATCAACTCTTCCAAGACCTCTCCGAAATTAATCATTATATACTCCGATTCAATTTCCACTAATCCGGCTCCACACCTGAAAAAGAAATTATCCGGGAAGTGTACGATACAACAGAATAACAAAGCTCATAAGTGGAATTAAGAAACGATAATCGACGAAGTCGAAGCAACAATCACAAGGAACCTTATACCATGTTCTCCTCAGTACATGACCTGTGATCCTCCCCCAACTCCTTCCTCACCGGGTCATCCTCGACCCATTCTGGCTATTGGATAGGCTATTGGTGCATGAGTTCACTCGATCCATGTACAAAACAATTCCATAGTACTCAATCAACAACATCATATTCAATACCAATTATTCCACTTTTCAATAATATTCCACAAGATTGAACGAAAATCACGAGATAATCAAAAGGAGTACAAAGGTGAGAGTGAAGAAAAGATTTTGGAAGTAGAAAGCATATCGTATACTCTCCGGATTACCTCAAATATGACCGGCCGCATCGTCTATGAATCAATGCCTAAAAATATTTTTCCACATTCATCAATAGCCCACCAACTTTTTCCCTCTTCTCTTTCTCCCCTTCTATTTTCTCTTTCCTTTCTCTATTGTGTGTGGTGTGGAATGGAGGGGAGGGGACTTTCCTATTTATACTAGTGGAAGAACAATCTAAATCTTTTATAGAAATCTTAACCATATCCTATATAATCCTAACAATATCCTATATAATCCTTACAAAATCTTAACCATATCCTATATAATCCTAACAAAATCTTATATAATCTAATAATATCTAACAAAATTTATATAGTATCTAATAAAATCTAACCTAGTCCAATCTTATCCATTCATATTTTAATAAAATCCAATCTAATCAAATCTAATAAAATCCAAAATCCAATCTAATCTTGTCCTAATCATATCTAACACAATCCAATCTAATCTTATCCTAGATTTTTAGGATTATGAAGAAGGGTTAGAAGTAGGGCTAGGGTTTCCTAGAAAGTCTAGGTTTTCCTAGAAAGTCTAGGTTTAGATCTATCAATTAACAAAATCAATTATAATTACAAAAAAAAAATACTTCAATAAAATATTTAATTTGATTCAAAAAAATATTGGCCCGAATTTCGGGTCATTACACGGACACATATAAAGGCACAATAAAAATACAAGCAAGAAACATAAAAAAAAAAATTATGTTGATTGTGAATTTGTATACTACTATCTAATATCTGTATAATAATAATAATTAATAAGGGAAGGAGCTAGCTATCTCAAACACCTCTAGTGTCTTCAATTACATCAGAGTCTGCTTTTAGTGCAAGTAATCGAGTGTTGGACGGGAGGAGAAGCACACTAACTCCAGAAATTTTGTATTGCCTCATATGCCTAAAAAATTGGAAAGATGCATATTTTGAACTTCAAAACTCAAAAGTGCATGATATTACATAATACTTTTTGAACTTAGATTCAGACAGTGACTCGAATGATTAAGGAGTCAAAATTCCTTATGATTAGGGAAAAAATATTTTATTCATTTTGTATTTTGTATTTTATTTTAAGAAATGCATATGATTGATAATTGAATGGGTGCTAACTTAGTTGGGATGTATTCAAACTATAGTGAACACAATAGGATCGATCAATGCATAAACCCACAAGAGCAAGAAGGTGGATTGGACAACACGTTTCAAGATTATAGGAGGGGTGGCCAGGGCCATGCCGTACCTTCATGAAGATGAATGCAAAAGATTCAGATTTTGGAACGGCTAGGATCTTTAGAGTTGATCAAACTCAAGGACGTACAAGGTTTATCAAAAAAAAAAAAAAAAAAGGACGTACAAGTCAAGTCATTGGAACATTGTAAGTAGTGCCCTTACATCCTGTATGCTCCGTATTTGTTTTCTACGATTTCCATTGACAGGCCCTGACTTTACTTTATGCAGTCTCAATTGACAGATCATTCTGATTCATCGAAAGCCGACCCTTTGGGTAACCAAACGGATGTGCAAATTGCAATTATGCCTAGCTGCTTAATGACAATTTATGGACTTTTCGGTTTAGAGAAATGATTTTAGCACTTGTCTTCTACTCTTCTTAGAATAAAGCTCCGTTTCAGATACTTTCTCAAAAATTAAGCAGTTTATTTTATATTTTTAAATTAAAAAATAATATAAATGAAAAATAATTTTTTAAATTTTTTTGTATCGTATAAAAGATCTCATCGAGATTATTCAAACAAGATCCATATTGCATATTTTTGAATTTTAATAAATCTATAATTTTTTAGCTTGAAATTGTCTTTTTAAAAAATAAATGCTTATTTTTGTTTCTGGAACGCTCTCTAACAGTCCTTTTTCACCTTATTATTGGTGATTCACAAAATCTAGAGTCAACCCATGGGCTGACGGTGGTGAGTCTCACGCGCCATAATGACTGATCTTTCTAAACGTCAATCAATGCATTTGTCAGTCTTTATGCCGAAGTCGTTTTGGTTTTGGCGGAGATGACAATACTAACCCTTAAAACTTTTTTCAACATGGTGTTACCTGCTACTTCAACCCTTCAGGAAAAATTATTCCGTGCTCGTAAGATCTGCTACCTCAACCTTTTTTTTTTTACAAGAACTTCAACCCTTTGGTATCTACACTTTTCAATAGGTTTTTCCCCGCTCTAAAATCACGCAAATATCATCAGATTGTAAAAATTAAGAATCAAGATCCTATTCAGTCCAATGATTTTGGATCAATGATTTGGATTGGATGACACAGTCCAAATCGGGACCACCCATTGGTAGAATCAATGGTTCAACTTTGCTTATGAATTCTTACCGGTAAAAATTACTCTTTTCGTCCCACTTTGTTGCGCCTGTTTCCTTTTTGGAACCTCCCAAAAAGGAAACAATCTATATAATATTATAAATTGTGAGATATAGATAATTTTTTGGAACATTCCAAAAAAGAAACAGACGAAACAAAGTGCAATGGGAGGAATAACTTTTTCTGATAATTAGAGTTTAGAAATACATCCACACCATTAATTGCACCAAATGAACGGTACCAAGTAGAACTGTTTTTTAGGACTCGAGAGGATCCATTTTCAAAAAGTAAATAATATAAAGTACCGAATCTATTGTGTTAAAAAGTCAATACTCTCGCCATTCCAAAATTAAAGTCGGTAAAACGTTCAAATTTTGGATAAAAAAGAAAAGCACTTTTGTGCATATTTTATTGAGTTGTTGTACTTGAGTTTTAATAATATTAAAAAAGTTACATTATTATTTTATTTTAAGTTTTTTTTTTTGCATTTTTTAATCTTGCGTTAATATTTTTGTGAAATGTTGGTTCAGCTCAATGAGAGAATGTAAAAGTTAAAATAGTAAATCAAGTTAATTTTTTTTTTTAAAGTTCAACAATTTTAGAAAAAAAATCGAATGACCTTACGAGAAATCAACTCAATTCGATATGTGTAGGTGTTTGATCTGATTTTCAATTTTTTCATTCAGATTTGTGTCTTAGAATCTGAATAAAAAATAGAAGATTGGATCGATCACTTACACATATCAAATTGAACTGATTTCTCATGAGCCACGGTATTATTTTAAAATAATTGAACAGATTGAATTATTCGTGCGGGACCTAGAATGGGCTTCGCCTTCCCTTTGGTACCCGTTGGCTACTCGCTGTCTGTACCTATATTGTACCAATAGCTGGGGGTGTTTGTGACAAAAAAAAAGACGTTTGCTTAAGTTAAAATAGTCATTTGATGAAGATACCCTGCAGACATTGGGAAAGGACGACTGAGAGAAGATACAATTTTACACACGTCCACTTTTTTATTGAATACACCTTCCCCATGCGTCCGCCCAGAGGGCGGATAATAGCCGCTTTGATCATGGAAAAGTTGAAAGACAGTTTCCGCAACACTAATATATTAAAAAATATGATTAAAAAATTTAATTTTTTAATTTTTAATTCGTTTAAATTGATACGAAAATTTTACTTTTCTGATCATTTTTATTTTAAAGCGTAATAATTATTTTTTGACTTTAAGGCTTTCATATGAGAGCCCTAAAGCTCTATAACCAAATGAATAACAGATACTTTAGGGCTCTTATATGAGTGTCATATAGTCAAAAATTAATTATGATACTTTAGGATAAAATGATAAGAAAAATACTCCATCCGTCCCAAAAAGAATGACAATTTTTGAAATTTGTGTTATTTTTCATTGCTTATATATTTCAATTTAGGGCAAATTTTCATAGTCTTCCCTCTAGTTTTACGGTTGTCTCAATTTCATCCCTCTAATTTCAATTGCTACCAAATAAACCATATAGTTTATTTTACGATCCAAATTGGTAAAATTGTTAACAACGTTAATGAAACTAACAGAAAAATATGATTAAAAAATTAAGTACTCTAATTTTTAATTCGATTGAACCGGTGTGAAGATCTTATTTTTTTGATCATTTATCCTAGATGGTCGTAATGAATTTTTTGCTCTAAAGCCTTTCAACGAGCGCCCGAAGACTCCTTATTCAGTTTCAATGCTCTCTTAAGATACTCATTGAAAGGCCTTAGAGCCAAAAGTCCATTATGACCGTTTCAGATAAAATGATCGAAAAAATAAGATCTTCACACCGGTTCAAATGGATTGAAAATTGGAACACTTATTTTTCATACCGTTTTTATTTTAAATGGTCATAATGGATTTTGGCTCTAAGATTTTTCAATGAGCACCCTAAGAGAGCCCTGAAACTAAATAAGGAGTTTTCGGGTGCTTGTTGAAAGGTCTTAGAACCAAAAATTTACTACGACCATCTATGATAGAATGATTAAAAAAATAAGATTTTCTTACAGATTTAACCGGATTGAAAATTGGAGCGCTTAATTTTTTTAATCATATTTTTCCGTTAGTTTCATTAAGGGTGTTAACGATTTTATCAATTTAGAACGTAAAACAAACTATAGGATTTATTTGGTAACAATTGAAACTAGAGAGACGAAATTGAACAATCATAAAACTAGAGGGATGACTACGAAAATTTACCCTTCAATTTATAATATTTTTCATGAGTTTGAAAATTGTGTATAATAGAACTAATCGAAAACTTTTAAATAAGATTCATATTGAAATATATAAAGAATTGAAATTGATGCGATTATCAAAAATTATCATCCAATATGGGACGGAGGGAGTACGATCTTCGTAACGGTTTAAACGAATTCAAAATTGGAATGTTTAATTTTTTAACCATATTTTTAAATGTATACATCGTCAAAAAAATTAAATGTTCCAATTTTGAATCCATTTAAACCATTGCGAAGACCATATTTTTTTTTAATAATTTTATCTTAAAGGGTCATAATTAATTTTTGACTCTAGGACTTTCATATAAGAGTCCTAAAATATCTCCTATTCATTTGGTTCCAGAGCTTAGGGCTCTTATATAAAAGTCCTAAAGTCAAAAATTAATTATGACTCTTTATGATAAAATGATCATAAAAATAAGATATTCGCATCAATTCAAACAGATTTAAAATTGAAGTATATTAATGATCAAAGCCGCGTCGTTTTTGGACTGCTCGAAACGGAGGCGGGGGGGCTGCTGCCCCAAGGGGGCAGCAGCGTGCTGCTGTCCCGGCTTTCCGGGCCCGCTCCGGTCTCGCTCCGATGATCTGAAACGTTCACTTTGTAGAGCTCGTCGAGTAGAATAACTATGCAAAAAATCAGCTTAATTGGATATCATTAAGTGCCTGATTGGAGCTCATATAACTCTCGGTCCATGGGTTACAATGGATTTGATTCAGTGTTTCGGATTCATTCTTTTTAAGATAAAAAGATTCCAATCAGGCACTTAATGATATCCAATTAAGCTGATTTTTGCATAGTTATTCTACTCGACAAGCTCTACAAAGTGAACGTTTCAGATCATCGGAGCGGGCCCGGAAAGCCGGGGCAGCAGCCCCCCGCCTCCCGCTGGAAACGGCTTCATAGCCCGAAAGAAGTTTATCTCTTACTAATTAACTTTCCATCATCTCTTGATACAATATTTTCAAAATTGAAAGGAGAATAATTTGCTAAATGAACAGGAAAAAAGGAAAATAATATTCTCAGAAACAGCCTCTTTGCTTGCAGGGGTAAAACTATGTACATCAACCCTTTCCCAGACCTTGCAATGACAGGAGCTTCGTGCATTGAATTTGCCATTTTTTGTTATAAAAAAGAAGAAGAGAGGAGTTAGTACCAAAAATATAATAAAACAGGGAGTATTAAATGAGTTCATGTACTTTTTGAGTCAAAATTTTGGTGCATTATGTCCTCACTTGTTTCATGCATGTCTAACTTCGTTCGAAAAGAGCTAGTTCTGTCCATTTTCCATTGGTGATTAATTGATAATGGTGGTTTGCATTGGTTACATGTTTTTGGAGTATGTAATGCTTGGACAATTCTCAATCAAATTTAATGTGTTTAACTTTGGTGTCTTAGTTTTGGAGATTATTTCTGTAGACCTTCTCAGCTACATAATTAAGCTTTTAGCCATACATTCTTATTGCTATTGCATCCATCCCATATTGGTTGTCTCCAATCCAATTTAGGTATGTTAAAAAATGTATGTCCATGTTGAAAGTTCTTAAAATTATCGCTTACAAATAGCTTTAAATATATTTTTTAAAAGTCAAATAAGCGATTAGTGCTATAAATAATGCCTTTACATTCGAATGTGAATTTATGAATTAATTGTTCTTTTAAAAGTAAAACCTTGAAAAAGAGACTAGCAATATTGGACATAATATAGGGAGTATCTTACTTATAGTGCCAATCTCATAATATTCTCAATTCATGTATATAATGAATCTTTGTAGGCTTGGAAACTTTGGACCGAAGGGCCCTATGCAAGAAATAAAGTCAGTAGATACATCTACATCGCTGTGCATCTAAGATGATTCGGGCTCTAGACCTTTCATGGGAACAATAGTTTTGATGCTCAATAGCAATTCCACTACTCTTGCACTTCCTCAATAGCCTACATTTCTTGGTCAGAGCAGAACAGAGTCAAATAGGTTTAAAGAACAGTCGAACCACCAGCATATCAAAGCCAATAAAGAATGAAGCATCAATTGCTGAATTAGACCTTTATTTGATGATGTGACAAGGCTAGTCTAGTACCACTAAGAGCCCGTTCGAGAACACTTTTTAAAAAAATAAGTACTTATTTTATATTTTCAAATTCAAAAATAATGTAAACAAAAAAAAAATTCAAAATTTTTTGCACCGTATTAAAGATCTCATTGAGATCTCTTAAACAATATTCATATTGCATATTTTTAAATTTCAATAAACCTATTATTTTTGAATTTGAAATTATCTTTTTAAAAATAAGTACTTATTCGGATTTCTGGAACGGGGCCTAAGAGAAAATCGTTTTATAACAACAATCGAAAGCGTCACTTAAAAACTTAAAAATCATTACTAAAGACCCGTTTAGGCTATATCAACGGATATCGGATTGATCTAATTTTTTACAAGAACACAAAAAAAATTAAGAATAACTCGTGTTTTGCATCATTTTTTTGGACTTGAAATGAATCTCACAAAATCATCAATAATCATGCCGATTTATTACGCAACAAACTTGCATGGGCTCTTTTAGTGGATTTAAAAATATAAAAAAAAACAGTGCTCGAGGAGCCCTAAGGGCGTTTTTCCGGATTAAAAATAAATTAAAAAAAAACAGTGATAAAGTAGGTAATTACACGAGAAAGGCAGAACGGTGCCGTTTTGGTGTGCGGTAATTGGAGCGGTACAGGTCGTCCAGGCTATACAGTGTCGGTACACTTCCCCAAATAATAATTTTTTGGAGAGATGCTACATACACTACATAGTTACACTACACGTTACACTACATTTTATATAGAGTTTATTTCAGGTTTCGAAAAAATTCAAAAAAATATTCATAAATTCTAAAATATTATTTTATGGGGTTCTGTAAAAAATTAGCTTCGACGGATATTGGTAAGTATTATTTCTAGATTCGTAGTGGCGAAACAGCGCAATTAAGCAATTTCACCCCAATGAATCCAAAAGTAGTATTTACCGACATTCATTGGAGCTAATTTTTTATAAGATCCCATAAAATAATATTTTAAAATTTATCGGTATTTTTTGGATTTTTTTGGGACTCAAAATAGGTTCCACATAAGATGTAGTATAACTATGTAGTGTAAAAAGGTACTGTACCTATCTTTAGTGAATTTTTTGCGGGGCTCATTTTGGTCCTACAAAAATATAAAAAAGTGTTCATAAATTTAAAATAATATTTTATAGACTCTTGTAAAAAATCAGTTCTAATGAATATCTGCAAGCCTTATTTTTGGATTTGTAGTGACGAAGCTGAGTGGTTTTGCCTCTACAAATTAAAAAAAATTATAAATATTGGTTCAATTTTGTCCTTACAAATCTAAAAATATGACTTACAAATGCCTGTTAAAGCTAATTTTTTACAATATCTTATAAAATATTATTATAAATTTATACATTCGTAGAATTTGAACTGAGCTCCAGAAATAATGTTGTGGATGATGTAATACTGTAATGGTTTGGTCATTTGGTGTATGTTTGTCTTTCGTAATCCCCCCAATTTCCCCATCCACCACCCCCACCCCCCGGCTCTAACTTTCACTTCAGTCACTCTCACTCTCTCCCCTGAAGGCTGAAGGCTGAAGTACTTCCACACCGGTGGCACCCTCTCCTGTACCAGGCATCGCAATCCAATTCAATACTACAATACGCCATCATTGACCCGATTCCAAGTCGTCCAGGCTACAGCCCTGATTTCCAATCTGCACTCTCCACCACTTGTTTCTTCACCCTCTCCCAATCTCCATTTTCATCAAAATTGAAAGAAACCCTGCCCAGGTGCTCAGGAGTGAATAATTTAGCCCACAAAATGCCCAGAAAAGCTCTGTTTGTTTACGCAATTCCCCTGCTCAGCCTGATCGCAGTAATTAAAGCCGACCCAACTCTCCTCTCCGTAGACTGCCAAAACACAACCCTTGACTCAACCCTTGACCCACCTGGTACCTACGCCCCAAACAGCACCTACCAAACAAACCTCAACACCCTCTTCTCCGTTCTCTCCTCCAACTCCAACAACGCATCCAACGGCTTTTACAACTTCACCGCCGGCAGCAGCCCGCCCGACATCGCCTACGGCCTCTTCCTCTGCCGCGGCGACGTCTCTGCCGCCGTGTGCCGAGACTGTGTCGTTAACGCTACCGGACATGTGGTCGAGCAGTGCCCCGGGTCGAAGCGGGTCACGGTCTGGTACGACGAGTGTTTGCTCAGGTACTCCAACGTGTCCATCTTTGCCGATGCGGACACAAGGTTGTGGGTAGTTTTGCCAAATAGGGTGAACGTGACGAATAATGAGACCAGTTTTAACGAATTTTTGGGAGAGGTAATATTAAGGTTTCCAAATACTATCTCGTATCCTCCTCTGATAGAGCAAGAATATGAATCCTTTTTTACTCTTAGTTATGTTGTTCTAAATGTTTTAACCATCTTCGGAGACGGAATATGGGGGCCACAGCCCCGCGTGGTTTCGGATTTTTTTATTATTTAATTTCAGTATTAATATTAGTTATTTTTTGTTTATTAAAAGCACCTAAATATTGTGTTTGGTATTGAGTGTTATTTAAATGCTTTAAGAATGTGTTTGTTTTGGATTCCAAACTCAACTCACCTCACTTGACCCCTCTACACACGTTTTCTCAAAAGTTTATCCTTCAATTATTAATTTTATTTCTTTTTCTATCTAATCCATTACACAAAAAACTTCCCTTCAAACCAAACAAACTACGTATAAAGATTTTGAAACCTTGAAATTTCATAATGTTGTTCATAGTTTAGTCCCCGCGTTTGCAAAATTTTGGCTCCGTCTTCCTAAATTTAAACCAGAATGGTAGAATGCTAACAAGGAGTAATAGATTGGATTATGTTTGTCAAATGTGATCACCTGAAACACCAGCATTGTTGATAAGAACATCAATGGTCCCAAACGCATCCCAAGCCCTCTGCACGGCCGCCTCGACGACGGGCCGTCGGCACTAACGTCAAGCTCCACACCCAACGCCCGAGGAGCGAATCTGAGCCGAGCGGATCGAGTTGGAGGGAGTATTTTGAAACGGAAAATAGACTAAAAATGTGGATGCTTTGGTGGGGGTATTCTATCTGAACAGAAGTTGAGAAAAGTGAAAGATTCCAAAACTATTTAACGAAATAATGTGTTTTAAACCTATTCAATAATTTGGCCTTTAAAGAGAGCCCTTTGGCTCTGGCTCCTTGCATTTTTATAAGAAAACAGAGGAGAGAAACACGAGTGAATGTAAAGCTGTATTGTGAGTGTGCAGAGTGATTGTAATCCTCTACAGATAAAACGAATCGATTTGCTGCCCTCCGCGGATGTACCGTTGCTTCGGAAACCACGTAAATCTTGTGTTGTATGATTGTGCGATTATTGGTTTCGGTCCTATACGAAAACTTGCACCAGATTGGGTCGAGTATGAGAGGCCTTAACCTCTTGTCTTTTGGGTAATTTAGTTTGGTTTATGTATATCCATTGCAGTATACCCTAAACATGGTTTTACTTCTGATATCTAGTTCTAACTTTTGGCATACCGTTTCACTAACTATTAGTATGAACTCCACCCGAAAAGGTGATGAACAATATTGCCAATCGGGCTTCGAGTGATGACTCAGGTAAGAAATTCGCGACTGGAGAAGCCAACTACACACCACTTCAACCGGTGTATGGACTAGCGCAATGCATGCCGGATTTGTCTGATTCTGATTGCAATAACTGCCTTCGGGATGGTATCTTGAAGCTTCCTTATGCACAACAAGGAGCACAAGTTCTGTTCCCGAGTTGTTATATCAGATATGAGATGTACCAATTTTACAATGCCAGCTTTGGTGGTGCTCCTCCGCCACCTTCGTCAGTCCTCCCTCCTCCTAGTACTACAACTCCAAGCAGCCCAGGTTAAACTTTCTTTTGTAGTACATGAATTCGAAAATTCAAAACTTTTAGACTTTTAGTACTCCTTTGGTTCCTTATTCTTCGTTCTTATTTCTTTTGGATGTCTCCAAGTATATATTGTCCATTTTGAAATGTTAAAAGGAAAAAAAATTTAACATTCTAAATGCATCCATAAAACTTGAAAAAAGTGGAGGCTAATTAAGAAATAATGCTACTAATTTGATTACATTTACAAGGAGTGCATGTTATAGCATATCTAAAGGACCAAGAATATGGGCGAAGAGCGTAAAACAATTATAGTATCCAAAATGTGAGCAATCGTGGCATCTAATGCATTCAAGCTATTTGGTGAATTTTTTTTTGATCGGCACTATTTGGTGATTACTCGTGTTCAGCTTGTTAAAACTTAGTTGAAGATCAGCTTGTTACCTTGCAAACAAAGTCTGAACACATTTTTCAAACTCGGCAAGTTTTCAATCGAAGTTT
Source organism: Rhododendron ovatum (assembly GCA_019656835.1). Lineage (NCBI taxonomy): Eukaryota > Viridiplantae > Streptophyta > Magnoliopsida > Ericales > Ericaceae > Rhododendron > Rhododendron ovatum. The sequence goes on along the minus strand of CM033793.1, from coordinate 11,911,557 downwards.
GTACAATTCACTAATATACTTGAGATCCTGATTAGTTTCATTAATGCTTGTTTTAGTTCAGCTCGATTGTTAAACAAGTCAAACTGGATACATTATTCGTTTTCTTCAAACAAACTGAAAAAACTCACTATGCTACTCGAAACAGCTGGTTGCAGCTGTAGTGAGCACTACCTTCTTTTATCAATCAAAGTTGCTGATGAAGTATTTTTCTAATGCAGGAAAAGGGGGAACCTCATCGCATGTAATCATTGCCATTGTCGTTCCAATTGTGGTTGTTACTATGCTTTTCATAGCAAGCCTTTGTTTCCTATCTAGGAGGGCGAAGAGGAAGTATAATTCTCTAAGAGATAACAATGGTAAGAACAATGGAAATTTCGAAATTAACTCCAAATTAACTATAATGAAGAATCTCCTTCTGGCCAGATTAAAGAAAGAGAGAGAATGAGGGAAATCCAAAAAAATTCTCCTCGTCTTTTTTTGTTTTGACAATTAATTTACTTTTGTATGAACGTTTGATTTGTCCAGTTGGGGATGACATCTCAACAGTGCAGTCCTTGCAATATGATTTGGGTACAATTAAAGCTGCCACAAACAACTTTTCAGATAATAACAAAATCGGTGAAGGTGGATTTGGTCTAGTCTATAAGGTTTTCATTTTATTTTCTCTTTTTTTCTTTTTGTCTAAAATCATCCGAAATTTTCATAAGGTGTCTTACTATGAATCTAGAAGTTTCATGGGATGGTTTTTTTTGTCAGGGTTTGCTTCCAAATGGACAAGAGGTAGCTGTGAAGAGGCTATCTCGAACCTCGGGGCAAGGCGCAATAGAATTTACGAATGAGATGATATTGGTAGCCAAGCTTCAACATAGGAACTTAGTGAGGCTACTGGGATTTTGCTTGGCAGGAGAAGAAAAGATACTCATTTATGAATTTGTGCCCAACAAAAGCCTCGACTACTTTCTATTCGGTTTGGCAACCTCAACTACTCAATGTTATTGTTAACTCTTTTTGTCTGAATGGTATGCTATGAGCATTTGACATGTATGCTCAGGAGATCAAACCACTTTAATCTTCTTCTGCATGTGTCTCGATATCAAGAAAACGGAATAACATACTACGTATTATTCCCAACTACTTAATTCTTACTTGAGTACTTCTTACTTGAACTTGCATTTGGATCGATCAATGCACAGACCCACAAGAAGAGCAAGTGAAGTTGGATTGGTCAAGACGTTACAAGATTATAAGAGGGGTAGCTCGGGGGATGTTGTACCTTCATGAAGATTCACGTCTTACAATTATACACCGTGATCTCAAAGCTAGCAATATCTTGTTGGATGGTGATATGAATGCAAAAATTTCAGATTTTGGCATGGCTAGGATCTTTGGAGTTGATCAAACTCAAGGAAATACAAGTCGGGTTGTTGGAACATTGTAAGTAGTTTTTGCGTCCCGCATGTTTGTTTTTCTATAGCTCCCATTAATGGAAATGACTGTATAGAATCTCAACTGATACATCATTTTGATTTATCAAAAGCTGATCCTTGGGTTAAGCAAACACATGTGTTGTTTGGCCTAGCTACTTAATGACAATTTATGGATGTTACTATACTGAGAAATAATTTTAACACTCATCTTCTTAGAATAACAGCCCTTTTTATTTTATCACTTGTGATTTACCTGATTACCTTTTCATCTATTTTTGACGATTTTCTAAATGGTTAGGATAATTTTGTACATCAACAATAATGAACAAAAAAAATTATTGTTATAAAAAGGGGGAGTGCTATAAATTAGTTGGCATACCTTTTGAGTTTTAAAATTTTTGGCGCATTATCCTCCATTGTTTCATGTCTGATTTTTGTGTGAAAAGAGCTAATATTTTCCATTTTCCATTCATGATCAATTGATAACGGTGGCTTGCAGTGGTTACATGTCTCCTGAGTATGCAATGCATGGACAATTCTCTGCCAAGTCCGATGTGTTTAGTTTCGGCGTCTTAGTTCTGGAGATCATTTCTGGCAAGAAGAACAACAACTTTAACCAATCAGATGGTGCTCCGGACCTTCTCAACTTTGTAAGTATTGGGATTTGTCCCACATCGGTTAAATATCTCCTCCAAAACTAGTATATGAGCTTGGGCAGCCTCTCCACTCTTTACCAATTGGTTTGGAGTTGGATGCTTTAACATGGTATCAGATCTAGAGTTTCGGGAGCTTTTCCCCTTTGTTTGTGCCATAGTTGCACTTTATTTCATTGTGATTCGTGTGTTCCGAATCCTTTCTTGACCTCTCCACGTGCGAGTCAGGGGTCGCACGTGCGGGGGAGTATTGGGATTTGTCCCACATCGGTTAAATATCTCCTCCAAAACTAGTATATGAGCTTGGGCAGCCTCTCCACTCTTTACCAATTGATTTGGAGTTGGATGCTTTAACAGTAAGCTTTAGCCATACATTCTAGTAAATACTCCCTTCGTCTTATATTGCTAGTCTTCAATCCAAGTAAGGTATATTTTAAAATGTATGTCCATGGTGAAAGTTCTTGAGTTATCCCTTATAAGTAGCTGGCAATATATTTTTAATTCTAAAACAAAGGATTAATGCTATAAATACTAATGCCTTTAAATAGGAATGCAAATTAATTCATTACGTGTCTGTTCAAAAAGTTCAATATCCAAAAAGAGAGCAACACCACAAATAATAATGAAATAAACATTAGACATAACTCAAGGAGTACCACACTTTTTACTCTAAATATCATAACGTCCACAACTCATGTATGTACCGCTTTGTTGCAGTCTTGGAGACTCTGGAGGGAAGGAACGCCATTGGATTTGATGGATCCAACTCTTGAAGGGTCCCATTCCAGAAATGAAGTCACTAAATGCATCCATATCGCCTTGTTGTGTGTCCAAAATGATCCAGATGCCAGGCCCTCTATGGCAACAGTAGTTCTGATGCTCAATAGCTATTCCTCCACGCTTTCACTTCCTCAACAGCCTGGATTCTTAGGCCAGAACAAAACAGGGTCGAATATTTTCAAAGAAATAGAGTCAGACCAGTCTACGAGCAAGTCAATACAGTATTCTATCAATGAAGCATCAATTACCGAACTACAGCCTAGATGATCTGACAAAGTCTAGGCCAATACTGAGATTCAGGGTTATTTTTACATCGTTAGATGAGTAACTTGGATACTAGACGCGAAGCATTATCGATATGTTTGAGACATTTAGAAATTGCCTTTTTCACGATAGCATAGAGTTTAAGTTTCATAGCATCTGCACACAGTTAATGCATACAATGTCTACTGGTTTAGGCACTTGTCTCTGTTATCCTTCCTTTTTAAAAGATGTTTTTATTGGTCGGTATTTGGAGTCTAAGAAGACGGATCGCCAGTTATGATGTTAATGGAAATTGATTTTGACACTCCTGTTTTAGCCACTAGCACTCCACTCCATTTTGTGTCTTGATCAATTATTCAGTCACCTGTGAAGTTTTGTTGTTTAGTAGACTTGTGTGTTTTGCTAGAGTTGTTTGGTGTTTCTTGATATTTGTAGGGGTTTGATTTGACGGAACCTTGACCGTGGTATAGGCTAGGGGTCTCCCTCTGCTGGACCTGCAACAAGTCACTAGGGCTAAGATAGCCCAGTGACCCTCCGACGATCAAGTTAGATCTCAGGGGAGAATGTAGATCTAGGGTTAGGGAAGAATGATATACCTCTCAAAGATAAGTATCCATTTGTATTTATTGACCTAGGTTTGCTTGACCTCCATGCCAGCGCTTGAAGGGTATGCTCGGGTAATTGCCTCGAGTGACGTCATATATGACGAAAGGAGCGAAACGGTTACGGAGCATATGACTAAATTTGATCACAATGATTACATTTGCCACGTAATCCTTTCGGTCCCCTCTGGTGTAACTAACTCTCTTAGGAGGCTTCGGGAACATCCATACAAATATATTGCATGTTGTCGATAATTACCGAAGCAGGCACGGAAGGCTTGATACCGAGCGATTAACTGAACGATACATCACGGTCCACCACTTGTATTAACTTGCTGATCGGTTCTTTACCAGACCTCAATTAACGGTAACTAGGCAAGGTTACCGAGCTCGTAACCGAAGCCACCACTATATTTGACAAGGCTATTCCCTGTGTGGTGCGGTGATTCACTAGGTCTATGACAGGTCGGATCCTCTAAGGGACCCTCCCCCTTCGAGCAGGTCTGCAAAACAAGGAACCGATTAGTGCTACCGAGATGGATTAAGCCAGAGAGAACAGGTAAAAGCAAGCATAATAAATCTCAAATCTTGAAATGGCGTACTTCTTTGGAGTTTCTCCCAAAGCAGAGCCAAGATTTCAATTCAGAGGTGGCACCCAAAATCCATGTTCTTCCTTCCTCCTAAAAAGATAGTCTATTACAAACAACAGACATACAATTTTTAGATAAAAATAAGTACTTTCGTGTATAATTTTTTAATTTCTTAACACCGCATTAGAGATCTCAGTTAGTTCTTTAATTTTGCGTTAAGAAATGTAAGAAATTATGCACGGAGTACTTTGGTTTTTTATCGGAAAATTACAATTTCTTGGTAGTGGACTTTTTTTACAGGACAAAAGGAGTAATCAGTATAAAAAAACTGCAAGTGTTCTAAGGTTAATAATTTATAATACATACACATTTTTATATGTTTATTATACATCAACATACTTAATTCCGTAAAGAACACACTTGTTCTAAGGTTAAGCATTCATAATACCGGAAATAGTACACATTTTCATCAATTAATCACTCCTAAACATACTTAATACGTACATAATGCAGAAATTACATAACTAGTTTTTGTTTTTGGGACACCCCGCCCCTTGGTTTCTCCCTCAGGCTTTTATAGAAAAGGTGTACTTGCTTTCCAAATAAGTCTATGTTAGGCACAAGTGACGTGCATGACGCTAAGTGCTCAAGTGACCGAACACATGTGGCAGGAACGTGTCGCCGGGACACCAGGTAGAAGCCAAACGGTGTTGAGTCGTCCACATATGCCAATCATGAACCTATCAACCCGGTCCTTGGGGTTTCCCAGCCATATTCGCCATGCGGTCCTCAGTGGAATATTCTGCCTTCAGGCACGACCTATATGTATCCGGCCACAGCAAGCCCTCAGGCCCAATGGCCAGTCGGACTAGGCTTACTAAACCCTACGTGTGGTTTTTTCTGTTTTCATCCGATTTAAATGTACTCTTAAAATGTACATAATAGACGTACTTTTCCATGAGAAACTAAGCTTGTTAAGTTGATTGTGTCATTTCTCTCTCCAATGGTGACTTGAGTTCAAGTCCCATGGAAAGCAGATTTGAGGTTCAGGATTATAGATAGCCTCCATAGCCCTGAACCCCACGTTAACCAACATATTAACACCCTACCACCCCTGCTGATGTATATCGTATGACCAAAAAAAAGAAGAAGAAGAAGAAGAAGACGTACTTTTCCCAATAAAAAATTTACATATTATTTGAACACACTTAATAAGGGTTTGGAGTAGGTATAGGGAAAACTGACCCTTGATCCGTTGTATATGTTGCTAGGATAATAGGATACTCTCTCCCCGTTCCAAATTGTTGGTCCCACATGAAAAAAGACATACGATTTTTGAATAAAAAAAATCTAGTACTTTTGTGCATACCTTTTTAAGTTTTTTGACACCGAATTAAAAAACTAATTGAGATCTCTAATTTAGTGTCAAAATTTTTTAAAAAATTATGCACCAAAACACTTTATTTTTTTATCCAAAAAAATTGTACATCTTTTTGCATGATTAACAATTAACATACTTGAAGACAAGCTATTTCCATATATAGGCCGGTTAACTCCAGTAAGCGGATGACGTACGTGCTACTGAAAAATATCATGTTATTCAGTCATCTGGAAAGTTTTGTTAATTTGTTATACGTCAGAGTGGTCCTGTTACGGTAATTCACTCTATGGTTTATTGGTTACCTGAAACTACGTATCTCCAGCAGCCATACATCGGTGGAATTAGTAGGATGGGGTTCCGGAGCCTTAAGAAGAATACCTTGTAGGCCTAACACAATGTTGAGTACGTACGTCATTGAAATACCTTCGAACTGTTTCACCGCTCCTCAAGAAATCAAACTCGATGACACAATTCTTTTTATGAAGAGCTATACGGTTCAAAAAACATATTGCAACCTTCTCTTCCAACACGATGTACCTCGAGTCCGTTAAACCTGCCCCCTCTTGTCATTTTGCGTAACCGCAAGAATGCCTCCCTACTCATTCGGAGTTGGTCGCGGCAATATTGTTCGTTATTTCTAATCAATCGGTTTAAACAGCCTAACTGGTGGATCAGATCCGGTCAAGTTTCCCCCGACCAGTTTCATCCATTTTTCATCCGGGTCATCCAAAAGTGTTTTGAACGGTCCAGATTTGTTCGGGGTGTTTTGGTTATTTTTTTTTAAAACATCCGAACACATCTGGGCTGTCTAAAAATGAACGAAACTTGTCTGGAGAGACTTGACCAGATCCGACCCCACAAACTGGCTTTGGAAATGATGTGGAGGAGGATGCACACGTTGTTTTACAAGGCTGCGGGCATGACCTCAATAAAAAGAGCACATGCTAGGCAGTGCCGGTCCTGACATTTGAGTTGCTCTAGCTCAACCTCATGCTTTGTTGTCCACTTACTATTAAATCATACCAAAAAAAATTTTACAAGTACAAAAAAAAATTCAAAATTACATTGTGTTTTTAGCTTTAATAACATCAAAAAAAAAAAATCAACATCAAAATGTAAACCCCGTTTATGGTACTTTATGATTAGCACGATCCGAATTAAAGAAAACAACTTCTCCTAGCATTTCTTGAAGCAAATTTCTTAATTGAGTCATCATATTTTACTTATCCAGGAAGTCGGAGCCCGTTCCACTAACTTTTATTTGTTTGTTTTTTTGGGCTTTTTAGTTGATGGAGTATATGTTTGAAAAATATAAGAAGTTAATAAAGTCTCAAATGCTCAAAAATACTCTTAGTAGAATTGCGCCTCATTCTTTTCAATTAATATCACAGCTAATCTCTTTAATCTCTTTTGCGAAATGGTAGTTCGAAGATAAAAATAAAAATCGTGTTATCTTGCTTGATTGATTTTAGCTATGACTTTTTTTTCATCAAATGTAAGAACATATCACTTATTGATTATTATTGGGAGAAAAACAAGAAGGGGTAGAATAAAAATAGATTGGGGGTAAACAAAAAGACGTAGAAGATGAACAAAAACATGGAGAGAAAAGAAAAAGAAAGGCGCGCAGAGAAGGGTTGACTCTTGGGAATTGAATGAAGCACCTAATGCTTTGACGATATGCCCGTGAAACCACCACACCAAGAAAAGGGTTGTGGCATTATGGGAAATTTTTTTAAATTTATATATAACTTAGATTTTTTTATTTTTTTTGGGGTTGCCCAAGTCGAGGACTTGCGGGGCTTATTCCGGGGCCGGCCCTGATGATTGGTTTATTGAGGCCACAAATGCATGCATATAAGGTCGATCTTGTCATCAGGCAATAAGATACCCTAAACTTGGAAATTTTTCATCCTTCGTTAATTTTTGACTAATTGTGCTACCTCAGTGATTTTTTTTCCCAACTAATAACGGATAATATTATAACTCCAACCAAAGATTACATCAAGATGAAACTCGTTTTCAGACAAAGGACCAAGTAACCAAGACAACGGAAATTCATCCTACAGACTATATCCCAAATCAACTAAATCTTTTCTTGTAGAAACAAGTAACAATCCAAAGCAACCTAACTGAGAGAAACCCAGTTGGGAGAAAAACTCACGGCAAAAAACCGGAGAGAAAACCTCCACAAAATGGAGAAGAATAAGCAAAAGATCGTAAACCAACAAGAAAATGAAAAAAAAAAAAAATCTCGCCATCATCATCCACCAACATAGATATGGCTAGCTGCATTACTAAAATACAATCATATCCTGCACAACTGGAAAAAAGTAAGCCCGTTTCGCTAAACACTTTTTCTTTTAGTAGCATTTTTTGTCCTTATTCAAATGTCTTAGTGTTTATTAATTTTCTACCAAACTTTTGTGGATTATGGATTAATTTTGATTAGGCGAATCGAAAAAGTAAAAGGATTTTACTTTTACTAAAATATTTTGAAAAATAATCACTTTTTTGCAAAAAAAAAAAAAGGGCAAAAAAGTTAGTTTTTTATTTTTGCTTAAAAGTGGTTATTTCCTAAAATATTTGGGTAAAAGTCATAATTTTTTACTTTTTTCGATTCATCTTAACCAGACAAATCGATAAACCAAAAAAATGAGACACAAAATTAAAAAACACAAAAAATAAAAATAAAAATAAGAACACAATCAAAAGAAGTCCTAAAAGTCAAAAAAGTCTATAGTGATAAGGAAATAGAAAAACAAAAATTCTAACTCCACACTCATATACACGTCCATACTTACAATAGAGATAGAGTCCACACATATTGAATGTGTAGTATATGTGGATTTCACATTTATTGTGAATTTGAGTGTGTAAATGGGTGTGTAAGTGAGTGTAGAAGTAGAATAATTGATAAAGAAAAGAAGTTTCGAAATGGAAACGAGTCGTTACTTTTGACTTTCATGGTCGTGAACCTCCAAAAGTCCATAGTGATAAGGAAGAAATAAAGAAAAAAAGTTTCGAATGGAAAACGAGTCGTTACTTTTGACTTACATGGTCCCGTGAACCTCGAAAGATAATGAAATTACTTCCAAACAAGATTCGTATTACATATTTTTAGATTTTAATAAATTCATAATTTTTAAATTTAAAATTATCTTCTTAAAAAATAGATTTTTTAAGGTTCCGGAACGGAGCCTTAGGGCCTATTTGGTTACCCATTTTTTACATTTTTATTATTTTCTCATTTTTGAGTTTTAACTGTTTGGCTCTCTCATGCTAGAACTCATTATCCAAAAATGAGTTTTGGGTTTTTCGTTTTTCGTTTTTAGAATAGAACTCATTGTCTAGATTTAGTCCAGTAGTTTGCTGGTCATGTGTAGTTTTTATTTTTTGCGAACCTGATGTCGCTAGGCGAGTTTGAAATAGGGTTACACATATTGTCTGTCGTCATCTGTTGCCATCTCTAATGGTTTGTCTTGTTTGTGGACGCTCATTTGCCCCCTTGGGGTTCCTTTCTATTGTGTAGATTTTCGCCTCATAGTTGAATACAACTACACATTTGCCAAAAAAAATATATGTACCTATTTATGTATGATAAAATTGATTTTTTAAAGGGACCTTGAAAAAATATTTTAAATTTAATGAACGGTTCAAATTATTTGCGTAAGACCCGAGTGATCTGTGCACAGATAATATGTGTGAATAGTTGGATTGGATTTTCATAACAATAGCAACCGTGCAACTTGCACAGATTTTTGTGCACATATGATGTACATATATTTTTGTGGGGCCTATATCGAGATCCCACAAAATGATCTGAATTGTTCATCTTTTTTAAAATATTTTTTGGAGAGTTCCTGTAGAAAATCAACTCTAACGAATATTGATAAGGGCTTTCTCAAAATTCGTTGGACAAAACAGAATGATTCACTCTACGATTTTTGATAAAGCCTTTACCGATTTCCGTTATAGCTGATTTTTTACAAGAACCTTCCAAAAAATATTTTAAAAAAGATGAGTGATTTGGATCATTTTATGGGACTCCGATATGGACCCCACAAAAATGTATGTGCAAGATATGTGCGAAAACATCTGTGTGAGAATCATTACTGTAACAATAGTGCTACCCATATAGACATTTTAAAATAGATTGTGCATAGATTTTTGTGTGGAGCCCACTACAGGTCTCATATAAAGGATTCAATCCGTTCATTAAATGTAAAACATATTTTCAAGAGCCTTTGCAAAAATTCAGCTCAATTCAGTAATTATAAATGCTCGATACAATCATCTAGTTTTTCATAATCTTATATTCTAAATGAAAATTTAGATGATTTGATCGAGTATGTATAGATATCAGATTGAACTGATATTTTGCAAGAACTCCTCAAAAAAATTTTACATTTAATGAACGGCTCAAATAATCTGTATAGAAAAAAAAATGTGCACAATCTATTTTGAAAATGCCTGTGTGAACAGACCCGTTTCTTTTCGTAATCCGATCGCCGTGACGCCATCCCCATCCCCCCTCTCCCCTCTCTCTCCCCCCCTCTCACTCTCTCCCCTGAAATACTTTTCGACAGCGGTGTCACCCCCAAGAAATTATTTGTTGGCCCCAGGGCAACACATCTATCAAAGGGACACATCATTTTGACAGATGGTGCCTCAAACCAATCAAAACCTGCCTTTTGGACTTTTTGTCATAACTTTTGCCACATCAACAACTCCCAATGGCCATACACCCAAACAACACAAACGGCAAAACAACGGCGTTAAGATTTACTTACCCCTGTCTTTTCATTCTTGACGTCCTTTCTATTCTCTCTCACCTTTTTTTTTTTCCAATAATTCGAGTGACACATCCAAACGCATATTCATCACTCATGTGTGGTGAGTGTGAGTTTGGGTGTGGTACTACCTTTTTTTTTTTCCAATAATTCGAGTGACACATCCAAATGCATATTCATCACTCATGTGTGGTGAGTGTGAGTTTGGGTGTGGTACTAGCACATTATTTTTTTATCCGCGGTTGTTCTCTCTTAACTGGTTTGTTAATCTTTTAAGCTACAATTGCCTAAAAGTTCAATCTTGATTTTTTGATTCGAGTAATATTTTTTAGATTAATTATCCGTCTCGATGAGAGGAATTTAAAAAGTACAAAATTATGATCAAAACTGCTAACATTTCTATTGATTTCTAAACGAAATGTAAATGAAGTTTTGCTATTTTCCGAACTGCTAACAAAATTATTTATATCCAAACCTATTGTTATTTTACGGAACTGCAAGCATTTCTACTATGGCTCAGTTCATCCGGCAAGCCACTTTTCACTAGGTAGGCAATGTCTATGCAATTTCATAGAACTTTCGAAATAGAATTTTAAAATTGATTAGCATACACTGATTACAAAATTATCCGAACCAGTTATTCTGTAGGGATTGTTAAGAAGTTTAGGCATTAAAATTTTGTCTCCAATCAAAATAAAACTTTCTTGAATGATACTCTCGATGACACCAACGATATCCGCAATTGGGATTAACCGCTTGTCTACTATTTTTTCGGTGTTCGTTATTTTTTACAATCTTTTTATTTGCTTTTCGTTGTGATTTTTAGGATTACTCATTAGTCTCGACTTAGATAATTTAGACAAGTATAACTATGGATTGAAATTCAAAAAAAAGTTCATATAATGCCTAGAACAATAGCAATTGTTTTGTAATTTTTTTGTGTCAAGTAAACTCTTTTTTTTTTTTTTTGCTTTGGATCAAAATATTTATTTTGTAGACACGAGGAATTGATGATTAATTCAAAAAATATGGCACAATCAATAAAAATATCAAAAATAAAAAAATACTAGAATTTTGGGAAATTGGTTATTTTTACGTCGGTCCCTCTATAATCAATCCATTGGATTGATAATAATTTCTATTATTTTATAATATAAATTCACATGTCACAAAAAGAAAGAAAGTTGGACAGGCACTAAAAGCCCATTTTGTTCCCTAAATGTCAGATGCGCTTTGTATTTTACCTAAATGCCAACTTTGCCCTTATTTGTTCACCTTTACTTTTTTTTTTTGCAAGTCCACGGCTACCTTCTTCTTCTTTTTCTTTTTCTTTTTTTATAATATTCACGGCTATTTTTTGCTTTTTTTTAATAACTCAAGTGTCCATATTATCTTACGCGCACTTCAACTAATTATGGAGGCCTAATTCCACCGCCCTGTATGGACTAACCAAAAATAAAATTTAATAGCACTTGTGAGGTTTCGAGCCTGATACCTTTAGAAGAAGCAAATCCTAAATCTCAAATTTTACCTACTAGGCCAACCCCTCGAGGCTTACTTTTATTCTTTCTTTTTCTTTGTATTTATTGACTTCTTTTTTCCCTTAATGGACTGTTTGGATGGGGAATTGTGAAGAGGTGCCGTGATATACCCCCTTTTAGTACCTAGGTCCAGCCCAACACCCCGTTTGGCAAGTTCAAATGGAGGGGGTTTTGTCTTTGGTCCTCTTCGACAACACCAGCTAAGACCGGCTGAGGGGGTCTTAGCGATGGGTAAGGTTGGACCTGATGTTGTGGAATCCCTTCTAATCTGCCACCATTTTGGACGATTGTACCCCTCGTAATCTCTCTTTCCCACCTCGAGGTACAACAAAATATGTTAGATCTAACCAACGAGAGTCCTAAAATTAAAAGTTAATTATGATCCTCTAGGATAAAATGATCAAAAAAATAGAATCTTCGTGCTGATTTTCAAACGGATTAAAAATTAGAGCACTTAATTTTTTAATATATAAACTGTAGGTTGAAAAATTAAATATTTCAAATTTCAATCCGTTTGAATGGATGTGAAGATTTTATTTTTCTGATCATTTAATTCTAAAGGATTGTAATTAAATTTTAACTCTATGACTCTCGTTGATTAGTCATAAAAAAGTCGTACAACCAAATATCTTAGGGCTAACCAACGAGAGTCTAGAGTCAAAATTTAATTATGACCCTTTAGAATTAAATGATCAGAAAAATAAAATCTTCCCACCCATTCAAACGGATTGAAATTTGAAACACTTAATTTTTCAACCTAGAGTTTATATGGTTAAAAAATTAAGTTCTCTAATTTTCAATCCGTTTGAATTGGTACAAAAATCCTATTCCTCTGATCATTTTATCTTAAAGGGTCATAATTAATTTTTGACTTTAAAGCTCTCGTTGGTTAGCCCTAAGATTTTTGGTTATACGACTTTCTTAGGGTTAATCAACGAGAGTTCTAGAGTCAAAATTTGTTATGACTCTTTAGAATTAAATGATCAGAAAAATAAAATCTTCTCATCCATTCAAACGGATTGAAATTTGAAACACTTAATTTTTTTTGCTCAGCTTTCCACCAAATCAAGCCTTACACTTTTTTATTTTTTTTACACTTTTTTCTTTTTTTCTGTCCCTTGCAACTCAAAAAAATATGGATTTATTCTAATTATAATGAAACTAATAAATTTTGTTATAAAACATTGCATAAGGGCAAAAAAAAAGTCATTTAACAGCTTTTTAAATCAATTTCCCTTCATTATACCCCAAATTAATCCTTCATCAAAATCAAGTACTATTTAATATCTCTTCCATAAACATTACATCAATGTGGGTCATCTCTTATTAACCAATATCTCCTACTATCCAATCCCACATCATTCATAATATCTCCAAACCTAATTCTGCATCCAAACGAGCCCTAAGAGTGATTTTTTCAAAACTAATCACAAAATGCAGAAGAAGATTTGTACTTACAATGGAGCTATAAAGGCCCGATTTTTCACGGAATTTCGGAAGCATTAACCCTAAAATACACTAAATTTTATAAACTACTAGGCCCCTTTTTGTCGTTATACAAAATCTACATTAGAAAAAAAAATTACAAAAAAAGAATTTAACATTTTCAGAGCGACTCTAGTATTGATATAGCTCTCAAGCATCCTCGGTCTTCGCCCTTAGTATTCCTCCTGCGTCAAATAACTCCACCATTAAACCCTGCATTCTCTGGCAAATTGATCGCCGAAACAACCGATTTACCAGGGTACAAACGTATCCGTGAGTGATAATTCACCCAGTAGAATAATCTCAATCCTACCAACCCCTTACTCGACAATTAGCATTCAATAATAACAATAATATCACAATTGATAATACACGAGAGGTACAAAATTATAGCATATCGCCTTTTTCTTTACTATCCATCATCTTACATGAAATCTAAGGATCATTTCCATGAGATCCTTTCTTTCCACATCCACTAACTACAACCGTCTCATGGGTCCACCCTTCCTCCTGTTTATCCTGTATCAGGATCCTAGGTGAGTGCACCTAAATTATCTACCGAGCATGTTCTCACTTAAGACCATAACAGGAGGATCGAGTCATCTCATGACGTATCGTATATTAGGGTCGGACATCCACTACCACACGCTAACTATAACTTCTCATGGGACCCATTCTCTTCCTCAAAGAGAAACTTCCCATGACTTATCATACATTAATGTCTCACTAACTATAACCGTCTCATGGGACCCATTCTCTTCCTCGAAGAGAAACTTCCCATGACATATCATATGTTAGTGTCACAAACATACCTCATCACTGGGCCCCGCAGGTAACCCTTTTCAACACAGGGCCCCATTGGTTACCCTTGCCATCACCATGACTCAAATCATAATTCACACACAATCACACTTTCAACACTTTACCAATTTCCATTTACTTAACATCGTCTACATGAGTCACTACTCGTAACCACCCAGAGAACTTAAGTCCATTCTAGCACGTACAACATGATGCAATCAATAACAGCTCAATTCATAACAAGATACATTTCAATGAGACAATAATATAACATTTAATATGGTGCGAAAAAGTAAAGCACGTAGTATTTTACGAGCAGGCCGATGCCCTTGAATTTGTTTATCGATTAAGAAATTTTCTTTAAAAAAAAAAACTAGAAGGTTGCTTTAGTCGTTACTCAAATATAAGGGTAATATAGCCATTTTATTCTTTTAGAAAGGATGACGTCTATAGCTATCCATTGGATTGGCCATCAATTTATCAAGGAATAAAATGTTTCATAACTCATTATAAGCATTATTTTACAGTAACATATAATTCATTTATTATCATTCTATCATAGATGCAATAAAAAGTCAACCCAATTAGGCTCAAGTAAAACATAACAATCAGATCAACATGGCATACAACCATTTATGTTATATAAATTCTACTGGTAGAAATACGTTTAGACATAGCCTAGAGTCAGATCTGAAAACTAAGATAGCACAGGGGGGTATCTGTAATTCCAGTACGTCATTTTTTTAAAAAGAAACGTGCATGGACAGTGAACTGCAAAGAAAACAAAAACAGAGCAGTGACTTGTTTCCACGGCTCCAATCCGCGGTTTCAATTCATTCTATTACAATTTGTTTAAATTAACATTTAGGGATAAATAATTAGGAGTGCTTAAGTGATCTCAATAATTGAAAACCCACTCGTGGGTTACTGTTCATTGTAGCGAAAAGTAGAGGAAAATGGCCGGTCTCGACCACGTGACGTCAAGATCGATTTCTTTCATTGCCGGATCGTAAAATCCATAGGTAATCACATAATATACTTAGGAGAGGGTAGAGAAGCGATTATTCTACCTCGATCCCAACCGAAAAAGCAGGTAACGGTATTCCGGACAGCTTCGGATGGCTTTGGAAAAAGCCGGGCAAGACGCCGGAGCAACAAGACATCGTCGCTAACTTCAGATGATTGAGGATTCGTTTAGAGGTGCTCGGGGTCGTTCTAGAAGATGGGCAGTCGAAATGGGTGCTCGGATAAGTGTAGGATCGAAACCCACTTTTACTCTCTCACTCTAAACCACCATTGTTGGAGCCCGAAAATCTCTCTTTCTCTCCTTTTTGCTACTGGATTCAGTTGTATGAGTGTGGGGTTTTGTGTGTAAATCTCGGGTTTCACGTCGTGGTATATATGGAGGAGTGAGTGAGGAGGGAGAGGGATGGTTTATTTGGAGGAGGTGGTGTGCCTGCAAATTTTCGTGGGATAAGAATGGCAACCTTGCAGCCGAAGTGTAAGGGGGATGGAGTGATGGTTCCGCAGGAAACAAGGAGGGGGGAGAGAGAGAGAGAGAGAGAGAGAGAGAGAGAGAGAGAGAGAGAGAGAGAGAGAGATGAGGATTGGGGAAACACAATCCCACAATTTTACTGAGCAATTATCATGTACACAAACATATATACGTATCTGCATATATATATATAGAGTTAGGTTCCGGTGAGAAATCCCTCATTTTATTAAAATGCGGGACTCTCCTTCCCGATTGAATTTCGATGATCCGAGCCGCTCAAAGTGATCAAAACGTGATTTTAAGGGTCCCCGGGAGAAATTAGCAAAAAAAATGACCGGGAAGGGTTTCATCCGAGCAGTTTTCATTGAACGGTTAAAAAAAACTGCTCGGATGACGCCCTTCCCGGTTATTTTTTTTGCTGATTTCTTGCGGGAACCTTTAAAATTACGTTCTACACACATTGAACGGTTCGGATTTTCAAAATTTGATCGGAAAATGAAAGTTTCTCATTTTAACAAAATGAGGGATCCCTCACTTGAAAATTCCTCTATATATTTATTTGAAAATTTTAGGACCAAAATTAGGGTTGTTACAAGAGCGATAAATGAGCTAGAACACGAGAGAATCGTACAAAACAAGGTTTAGTAAAGTTCACATTGTGAAATTTTTATGTGAAGCAGAAGCGTTCGATTTTAACAGAGAGGGAGGGAAGGAATGGAAAACGGGAAGAATGGGTGTTACCTCTGTAATTCTTCCCTCCAATGGTGTAGTTTAGATTTCGAATTTAGAGTTGAAGAAAGAGAGAAAAATGTAGTCTCAAAATGGATAAAGTAAAAGAAAGAGGAGGAAAAGAAAAGTTACTTTAAGGAAAAAAGGAGGGAAGGGAAATGAGGAAACGGAAAGAAGGGTTATTTTTGTCATTTAAAGAGAAGAGCCTTCACCTGTTAAAACTCTGTCAGAAAACGTACAAAAGTAAAAAGCAATAGTCAGCCCAAAGCGCTGACGTTAGATTTCTCTTTTTTTACTTTATTCTTTGGTCCTTTTACACTTAATACACAAAACTTGATATTCGTCTCTAGACTGAAAAAAAAAGAGAGGATTTCAAATCTTATGCGCCCATTTTAGAGAGTGAGAAAGAAATTAAGATTGGAACTTGGAAGATTGTGTGCCAGACTGCGAGTAGAGAGAGAAGACAGTGTCAGTAATAATTATTGCTCAAATGGTGGTGAACTTCTGTTTAAGATGGGTTCCGCTTTTTAAAAAAGTCCAATAATTTTGTGAAAAAGAACGTAAATTTTAAGATAAAAAATTATGTATTTACGCAAAATAATTTTTTTATCAATATGGATCTTATTTGATAGATTTTATTGAGATCTTTTAAATTATATAAAAAAATTAAAAAATTATTATTTATTTTCTTTATATTTAAATGTAAAATTATCTTTTTTTAAGAAAAAAGATTTTTAGAGAAAACAGAATGGGACAACATTGTTTTGAGTGGAATGGTGATTGGCATCTCATCCACCATGTATTCTATGATTGGTGTGAGGCACTACGTGTCAAAAATGATGTGTTGCCCTCTCGTCACCCCCTATCGTTTCCTGTACCAGGGATTGCTACATTTCAATCCAATTCAATACTCCGTACTACAATACGCCATCACTGACCCACTTCCAAGTTCCCAAGTCGGCCAGGCCACCGCCCTGATTTCCACTCTCCACCGCTTGTTTCTTCACCATCTCCCAATCTTCATTTTCATCAAAATTGGAAGAAACCCCCTCAAAACCTTAGCCTGCCCAGGTGCTCAGGAGTGAATAATTTACCCCACAAAATGCCCAGAAAAGGTCTGTTTGTTTACGCAATTCCTCTGCTCAGCCTGTTTGTAGTAATTAAAGCCGACCCAACTCTCCTCTCCGTAAACTGCCAAAACGAAACCCTTGACACAACCCTTGACCCACCCGGTACCTACGCCCAAAACAGCACCTACCAAACAAACCTCAACACTCTCTTCTCCGTTCTCTCCTCCAACTCCAACAACGCATCCAACGGATTTTACAACTTCACCGCCGGCAGCGGCCCGCCCGACGTCGCCTACGGCCTCTTCCTCTGCCGTGGCGACGTTGCCGCCGCCACGTGTCGAGACTGCGTCGAATACGCCACCGGAGATGTGGTCGAGCGGTGCCCCTGGTCGAAGCTGGCCACGATCTGGTACGACGAGTGTTTGCTCAGGTATTCCAATCTGTCCATCTTTGCCGCTGCGGAAACAAGGGTGTGGGATGTTTTGGAAAATTGGCAGAACGTGACCAATAATGAGACCCGTTTTAACGAAGTTTTGGGAGAGGTAATATTAAGGATTCCAAATACTATCTAGTATCCTCCTATGATTGAGCAAGAATATGAATCCTATTTTACTCTTAATTTGCTGTTCTAAATGTTTTAACCGTCTTCCCAAATTTAAATCAGAATGGTTGGATGCTAACAAGTACTGTAATAGATTGGATTATGTCTGTCAAATGTAATCACCTGAAGCACCAGCATTGCTGATAAAAACGTCAATGGTCCCACATGCATCCCAAGCCCTCTGCGCGGCCGCCTCGACGACGGGCCCATCCTCGCTAACGTCAACCTCCACAGCCACCGCCCGCGGAGCGAATCGACTCTGTGTTGACCGGGCCGAGTCATGGAGCCGGTTAATTTTGCCGCAGAGGGACTCGAGCCGGTTGATTCCGCGAACTGTCGTCGCCTGCAGCCCGATTTGGCAAGGTCGAGACAGAATTCCCGGCCTATGCCCGACGACGCACCGGTGACCATATGCTATACATCCGCTGAATATAATTATCAGTGTGTGTTGTATGTATATATATGTGTGTGTAAGTTTGTATGTATATACATACATACCCTAGAGTTTGGCCCAAATCTCCATAGCCATCTCTCTCTCCCTCTCTCTCTTTCTTTGCCAATGTCTTAAGGAGGGTAAGACCATTTATATAAGGAAGGGTAGCGTGGTCTTTTTACTTCTACTGTTAACGGAGTTAGGAATTGTACTTTACTCTAAAATCCATAGGGGTGTGATTGTGCGTTTAATGGTTTCAGTCCTATACGGGAATAACATTTTCTGTGTATGGCACCAGCTTGGGTCGAGTATGAGAGGCTTTAACCTCTTGTCTTTCGGGTAATTTAGTTTGGTTTATGAATATCCATTGCAGTATACCCTAAACATGGTTTTAATTCTGATATCTAGTTCTAACTTTTGGCATACTATTTCACTAACTAATAACTATTAGTATGAACTCCACCCGAAAAGGTAATGAAGAATATTGCCAATCGGGCTTCGAGTGATGACTCAGGTAAGAAATTTGCAACTGGAGAAGCCTACTACACACCACTTCAACCGGTGTATGGACTAGCGCAATGCACGCCGGATTTGTCTGATTCTAATTGCAATGGTTGCCTTTTGAATGGTATCTCGAAGCTCCCTCAAGCAAAACTAGGAGCACAAGTTTTGTTCCCGAGTTGTTATATCAGATATGAGATGTACCTATTTTACAATGCCAGCTTTGGTGGTGCTCCTCCGCCACCTTCGTCAGTCCTCCCTCCTAGTACTACAACTCCAAGCAGCCCTGGTAAAACTTTCTTTCGTTGTGCATGAATTCAGAAATTTAAAATTTTTACCTTTTGTTCCTTATTCTTCGTTCTTATTTCTTTTGGATGTCTCCAAGTATTGTCCATTTTGAAATATGCCGAAAGGAAAAAAAAATATTGCATTGTGAATGTATCCATAGAACATGAAAAAAAATGGAGTTTAATGAAGAAATAATGCTCTACCAATTTGATTAGATTTACACGGAGTGCATGTTAGCATAAATAAAGAACCAATAATATGGACGAAAAGCGTAAAACAATTATAGTATCCAAAATGTGAGCAACCGTGGTGTCTAATGCATTCATGCTATTTCGTGATTACTCATGTTCCGCTTGTTAAAACTTAGTAGAGGATCAGCTTGTTACCTTGCAAACAATTAGTCTGAACACATTTTCCAAACTCGGTAAGTTTTCAATCGAAGCTTGAACAATTCACTAATATACTTGAGATCCCGATTAGTTTAATTAATCCTTGTTTCAGTTCAGCTCGATTGTTAAACAAGCCAAACCGGTTACATTATTAGTTTTCTTCAAACAAACGAAAAAACTCACTCGGCTACTCAAATCAGGTTGTTTGCAGCTTTAGTGAGCGCTTCCTTTTATCAATGGAATTGTTGAGGAAATAATTTGTCTACTGCAGGAAAAGGGGGAATCTCATCGCATGTAATCATTGCCATTATAGTTCCAATTGGGGTTGTTACTATGCTTTTCATTGCAAGCTTTTGTTTCCTATCTAGGAGGGCGAAGAGGAAGCATAATTATCTAAGAGAAAACAATGGTAAGGACAATGGAAAATTTCGAAATTACCTCCAAACTACAGTGAAGAAACTTGATTAAAGAAAGAGAGAGAATGAGGGAAATCCAAAAAACTTCTTATCTTTTCTTGTTTTGACCATTAATTTACTCTTGTTTGAACATTTAATTTGTCCAGATGGGGATGACATCTCAACAGTGCAGTCCTTGCAATATGATTTGGGTACAATTAAAGCTGCCACAAACAACTTTTCAGATGATAACAAAATCGGTGAAGGTGGATTTGGTCCGGTCTATAAGGTTTTTTTTTCATTTTTTTTGGGGTCTAAAATCGTTTGAAATTTTCATCCATTCTCTTACTATGGATCTAGAATTTTCATAGTATGGTTTTTTTCATCAGGGTTTACTTCTAGATGGACAAGAGGTAGCTGTAAAGAGACTATCCCGAACCTCAGGGCAAGGTGCACTAGAGTTCAAGAATGAGGTGTTATTGGTAGCCAAGCTTCAGCATAGAAACTTAGTGAGGTTACTCGGATTTTGCTTAGACAGAGAAGAAAAGATACTCATCTATGAGTTTGTGCCCAACAAAAGCCTCGACTACTTTCTATTCGGTTTGGCAATCTCGACTACTCTGTGTTATTGTTAACTCTTTTTGGCTGAATTGTATGTTATGAGCATTTGAAATGCATGCTCAGGATCAGACCACTTTAATGTTCTTCTGCTTGTGTCTCGATATCAAGAAAACGGAATAACATACTACGTATTATTAGCAAGTACTTCTTACTTGAGTACTTCTTACTTGAACTTGCATTTGGATCCATCAATGCACAGACCCACAAGAGCAAGCGAAGTTGGATTGGTCAAGACGTTACAAGATTATACGAGGGGTAGCTCGGGGGATGTTGTACCTTCATGAAGATTCACGTCTTACAATTATACACCGTGATCTCAAAGCTAGCAATATCTTGTTGGATGGTGATATGAATGCAAAAATTTCAGATTTTGGCATGGCTAGGATCTTTGGAGTTGATCAAACTCAAGGAAATACAAGTCGGGTTGTTGGAACATTGTAAGTAGTTTATAGAATCTCAATAACGGAATTAACTTTATAGAATCTCAACTGATACATTATTTCGATTTATTAAAAGTTGATCCTTGGATTAAGCAAACATATGTAGGCCTGTCAATGGACCGGATTCGATAACGTCGATCCGATAATTCGAATTCGGTAGTTCAAATTCGGATCGGATCGGATTAAATCTGTTATCAATCCGAATTCGGACTTTATTTTTTTTATTTTTTTTTTAAAAACATTGTAAATTTTTTATTTTGAAAAAAAAATGTTTAAGAAGTTGTAATTTTATTTTTAATTTTTAATTTTTTTTTGGAAAATAATTTTTTTTTGCTAAATTTTTTGAAGTAAAAAAGTTTTCGGATTTGGATCCGGATTACTACTATCGGATTTGAGTCTTATCGAATCTGGATCAGATTCGAGTCTTATCGAATTCAGATTGAATTCGGAATTGTCGGATCCGGATCGGATCCGGCCCATTGACAGGCCTAAACGTATGTATTGTTCGGCCTAGCTACTTAATGACAATTTATGGATGTTACTATACAGAGAAATGATTTTAACACTCATCTTTAGAATTATAGCTTTTTTATTTTATCATTTGTGATTTACCTGATTACCCCTTCATCTATTTTTGGCAATTTTCTATATGGTTAGGATAATTTTGTACCTCAACAATATTAATAAAGAAAGAAATTATTGTGATTAAAAAACGGGGAGTGCTAAATCAGTTGGTGTACTTTTTGAGTTAAATTTTTTTGGTGCATTATGCCCTCCATTGTTTCATGTCTGATTTCGTGTGTAAAGAGCTAATATTTTCCATTTTCCATTCATGATCAACTGATTGCAGTGGTTACATGTCTCCTGAGTATGCAATGCATGGACAATTTTCTGCCAAGTCCGATGTGTTTAGCTTCGGCGTCTTAGTTCTGGAGATCATTTCTGGCAAGAAGAACACCAACTTTTACCAATCAGATGGTGCTCCGGACCTCCTGAGCTATGTAAGCTTTAGCCATACATTCTAGTAAATACTCCCTTTGTCTTATATTGCAAGTATTCAATCCATGTTAGGGATATTTAAAAATGTATGTCCAATTGTCCATGGTGAAAGTTCTTGAGTTATCCCTTATAAGTTGCTGGTAATATATTTTTAAAATTTTAATACTAAACCAAATGACTAATGCTATAAATAATGCCTTTAAATAGGAAAGCAAATTTATTCATTATGCGTCGGGAATTGATATTCGCGCTCTAAGATTTACTGCAAGCGCTTCACCTTTTTGTTTTTACACTGTGATGTTGCCAGCAATATCACAGTGTAAAAACAAAATATACACTGATGTTGCCGGCAACATCACAGTATAAAATAAAAAAGGTGGAGCGCTTGCAGTAAATCTTGGAGCGCGAAAATCAGTTCCCTTATGCGTCCTTTCAAAAAGTTACATACTCCATCTAGAAAGAAACCAACAACAGAAAATAATAATAAAAAAAAACCTTGACATTACTCAAGGAGTACCACACTTTTTACTGCAAATATCATCTTATCATCCACAACTCATGTATATACCGCTATGTTGCAGTCTTGGGAACTGTGGAGAGAAGGAATGCCATTGGATTTGATGGATCCAACTCTTAAAGGGTCCCATTCCAAAAATGAAGTCACTAGATGCATCCATATCGCCTTGTTGTGTGTCCAAAATGATCCAGATGCCAGGCCCTCTATGGCAACGGTAATTCTGATGCTCAATAGTTATTCCTCCACCCTTTCACTTCCTCAACAGCCTGGATTCTTCGGCCGGAACAAAACTAGGTCCAATATTTTCAAAGAACAACAAAACTAGGTCCAATATTTTCAAAGAACTAGAGTCAGACCAGTCTACAAGCAAGTCAATACAGTGGTCTATAAATGAAGCATCAATTACTCAACTAGAACCTAGATGATGTGACAAAGTCCAGGCCAATACCGAGATTCAGGGTTCTTTTTACGTCGTGAGATGATTAACTTGGAGACTAGACGCAAAGCATTTATTGATGTGTTTGAGAGATAGAAATTGCCTAGCATAGGATATAAGGTTTAAAGAATATGTACGGAATCAATACACACAATGTTTACTGGTTTGTAGATGGTAGGCTGTACTTGTCTCTGTTATCTCCTCCCTTTCTAAGAGATGTTTTCACAGAGGTCGGTATTTGGGGTCGAATAAGACAGATTGCATGTTATGATGTTAATGGAAATAAAATATTAATCTGCAGTCACCTGGAAAGTTATGTATTTAAGAAGACTAGCGTGTTTTGCTAGATTTGTTTGGTGTTTCTTGATATTTGACAAGGCTCCCTGTGATGGGTGGTGATTCACTAGGTTTAGACAGGTCGGATCCTCTTAGTGACTCTCCTCCTTCGAGCAATTTTGCAAAACAAGGAACCAGTTAACACTAACCCATCTCGAATTGGTTATAGTCATTGTCGACAAGCAACAGTGATTTTCAAGTCGAGCTTTCAATCTTTGACATTCGATACAATATTCAAGTTTCTTATAAATATCCGTTTGAATATGAACTTTTGGAATCGTATTTGCTTTAAGTAATTCACAAGAAGGAAAACGAACAAAATTTTTAAAATATGCAAAAAAAGTACTTTATTCTGATCTGAAAATAGGATTTTTGTTTTAAAAAAACAAACTAATATGAGATGGTGGTAGTTTTCAAAGAGGAACAATAGTAATGGGAGTCCAAGGGCAGGCATGGAAATTATCTCATGTAGCCCCATTTTTAAGCTTTACTTATAATTACTCAAAAATGTTGTTTAGTGCCCTGACCAGTAACTTTTTAACACAAATATGCTAGGTTATCAAGTTCCCATATGTAGACTAACTAGTACCTAATTTTTAATCCGAAGCTGTAAATGGCATTCTAATCACTCTATCTCTTTTACTGTTCTCTGTGTCCTAATTGAGATCAAACCGAAGGAATTGCGCCCAGCTAACTGTAAGAAAATTATTGACAAGAAACGACAGAAGTAGCTAATATCCCTTACCGATGTCCAATGATCAGATGTGACTAAGGAAATTATTGACAAGAATTGGCAGAAGTAACTAATATCCCTTACCGATGCCCATTGATCAGATGAGACTCGGGGCAGCAACTAGAAGAATAACAACGAACACGAGCAAAGCTTTGATAACATAGATGCTAAATGGGCTGCATTTTGTTAGACCACGTGTTTTTTCATAGACACGCTGGCCACAGTTATTATGTCAAATCAACTCTTCCGTTCCACTTGGAAGAAGTAGAAAATATACAGACTTACAAATGAACCACTGATAAACCCACAACTCCGAACAGCAGCGTGTGAAGACTTTGCCCCAAGTTGTTGTCATATGCGACAACTCAAACCAACAAAAAATTGAATGGACCTAGTGACAACTCAAACCAACAACAATTGAGAGGACACGTCAGAACAGTACGACTGCAAAGAGGGTTAGGATATGAGACTGACAGTAGTAACTCAAGATTATAGATCCCTATGATTGAAAGGGGAAAAAATGAAAGAAGGTTGAGAACCATCACATAAATCTTGCTGTCGGTGACTTGATGCACGTCTTTATGTAGTATGTCTATAAGTGCTTGGGTCAGTTTGCACGAAATGAAACCCCACCATGCCCAACTAGTTGCTAGAATGAAAGATTCGAGCAACATCCCTATGATTTGAGTGACTCTCCAAGCATGTCTTTGCCTTCATCAATACGTCGACAGGAGAATAAACACAAGCCATGACAAGAGCAAACCATATTAACATGATTAGTCCATGAAACAAATCATTCACAAGGTAACCTAACATAAATAAAAGGAATGGTGATAGAAGGGAACCGTTCCGCTACTGGTCCAGACGATAAGGTATATAAAAAGGGAAAAGAAGAGTGATAGGAAAAACAACCATTCCCATAGACTCCATACTAAAAGTTTCGGTTACCGGGGGAAAAAGACAAAGAAGAAGAAACTGTTCATTTCAGAATATCCTTAAAACGCCCAGTGGTTCTCCCAACCGACTGCCTCCTCCAATCCAGCAAGCTTTCGATATACAGGTAGTTTTCTTCCTGGATCCAAAAGAGCAAAACGTCAAAACTATCGTATGAAGTCTTACGTGTTATAAAGACACCACTATAAGAATTGTATGAATTCCACGGCATGCATAATGTAATCACTCTGCTGCTAAAACCATGAATTGATTGCAATAACACAAGACAGCTGTGTATTCTAGCTAGGCACCACAACATATTTCTGGCAAGTGGCAAGAGAACCAGGTTACATGACACGATAGAAGTTTTTTGACCCAGTACATAATCCGCTGCTAAAAGTTAGTTCAAAACAATTGTGATTGACAGTGGCAAGGTGTCGTCAGAAGCTACTTACTAACCAGTAATCTAAGAAGCACAGACATAGATACAAGATACGGACACGATACGATAGGAACACGCTAACACATCTTTTCTCAAAAATTTAAGACAGAGACGTCAAATGTAAATTGTATTTGTATTATAGAGGTATGTTATGATTTCATGTAAACGACAAAGACATTTTAATGTGTCCTTAGCATGTTCCAGTATTTAGGCATGTCCAATACGTGTCCGGAGATTGTCGCATCGTGTCCGTGACTGACACGTGTCGGACACAGATACGTGAGGCCAAAAAACGTTTCCGTGCTTCTTTGCCAGTAATCCATACGCACTTTGAGAAGAGGATGATATTTTCCTAAGAGGCAGAATAACAGTATGTGTTCCCCTGATTTGAAGTCCCATCAAAATTCCATATTTCTACAGAAAATGATTTTCAGAAGAAAAACAAGCAGCAGTTTCATACAATCTGTGGTAATTCGACAAAATAATCAAGAAATGATGCCACAAAAAGCAGAACCCCAACAAGTTAATACATCAAGAGACCAAGCAGAGACCATTAATGTAAATGAACAATGAACGGACCCATACCCCAACTGGAAAGAAGCAAAATACGACACCAACTTGAGCTTCTTTTTTTCAAAAATAATGGAAATTGTTTCCCCATCCAATTCCCACAATCTTCAACAGTCCCCGAAGGCTCAAAGAAATTTCGAACTCGTTGCATAAGTCTCCATGCATCATCCATGTAATTAAGCAATACAAAACGTTTCCAATACATCTAGGTTTGGAGGCAAAACAAAAGCACAATAACACCAATCCACATTGAAGACATCCCAAAATAACTGCATGTCACAAATCATTCTTATTCATGTTGATTGTCCTTGGCAGATGACATCATAAGCTAAACTTCATGACCAATAGTTTCCCTCCAGAATTTAAGATTGATAGCAGCTTTCACGTCATTATCAATCGCAGCTCGTACCTCTTCATCTAGCTCAAATCCAAGACTTGTAGCTAATCCAATAGCTCGAAAAACTCGAACGGGATCATACAAAAATGTTGTCTCCAGATTTAATGTCTCTCATGCCTTTTCCAGTAAAATCTTCAACTGAAGTGGTGCTGACGTTGTAGAACAAGCTGTTAATGGTAAAATCCCTTAGAGATGCATCCACTTCATATTTCACTCCAGGAACGAGGCTGCGACCGCTACTCTCAGTGCAGTGCTCCGATCCTAACTCCACAAAATCAACGCACATGTCGAACAACAACATCCTCGCTCTCTCCAAACATCGCAAGGATTTGTTTTGAATGCCTGTAATTTTCTTTACTCTTTCCCCACGAGAGGACAATAACAGATTGACTTTTTCACAAAATTTTCTACCATTCATGTTGTCCACAACAACCTCGATACAATCAGAAGCAAGCTGTCTGTCTAGAAGCTTATCACGAACCCAACCACCGGCAATACAGATTTCAGTATAGAGATCAGAATGGCGTGTAACCAGAAGAAGAAATTAGAATAGCAGCCTCTCGTTATCGGTTGATCAGGTCAATTTTGTCCCTCACTCGAGAGGAGTAAGAAGGTGGCGGCATTGCCCTAAGTGGCAGACACATTTGCTTCTTCCTCCTCAGGAAGGCCAACATGAATTGGTTCCTTTCCTGCACTACTTGCCGTCATAGCCATTGTTGTTCTTTGACAATACCAGAACCTAGAGAGGGGTAACAATCACAACAGAAAGCACAAAATTCCTACTAACAATTAACCCCTCGATATAAAGTAGTATCAGAAAACATGGTTTGAAAGAGTTGATTTGATTTTTTCTTTTTTATTCTTTATTTTGTTTACTGTTTAGGTACAGGAAATCTGTATAAGCGTGACTGTTATCAACTTCAAAACCATACAACATTAGATTGAGATCAAAAGAAAAAGAAAACCGGGGCCTCAAAGTTCAAATCCCCCACTAGCCCTTTTCGACATACACAAAAATAAATAAATAAATAAATAATTGTTTTAGAGCATACCTAAACCTAAATAACACGGGGAAACCTAACATTTAGAAAAGACCCTTTCTCTCCCTCTCTCTCTTAACCTCTGGTATCTTCCCACCATCGCCGCCGCCGGGGGGAGGCGTCCCTCTCACCTCCTCCCCCGGGCTTTCTCCCGCTCCCTTTTTCCCTTACCTTCTCTCTTCGGGTCAGATTTGATCCCTTTTTCTCTGTTTTGTCTTCGCCGGCGTAGCCTTTCTCACCGTGCCCTTTCCTTTCTCTATTTCATGGGCTTCTCCCGTCGGATACTCTCCTAGATGGATCCGGTCTTGGGCCTAACGACGTGGTGGAGGGCGGCGAGCAGGTGTTTGGGGCTTTGGGCGGTTGTTTCCCACCAGTCGGTATCTCGTGGGCACGACCTGGGTTTCTACGGTTGCCGATGATTGTTGTTTCTTCTCCTCGCTGCTCCAGATCATTTTCGTGGACTGCCCTCAGCCTTGGTTTGTTCGGAGGATAGGAGCGTGCGTGCAAAACCGGTTTGGGTTCTCCCCAGCCGGCAACGGTGGCAGCAGGAGGTGGCGGGTTTAGGCTGGAGGCTGTTTGGTGTGGCTGTGTTGTATGGTGGTCTACGGCGGCGGTGGGCTGGGCAGTGGTTGTTGGTAGGCACGGTGGGTGCGGCGGCGATGGGAGTTTTGTTCCCGTAAGGTTTGGGTTTGGGCTAGGGTTGGGTTAAGGTGTTTGGACTTGGCCCTTTTTTGGGTGTCTGGGTTTTTTTTCTAGTTTGGGCCAAGCCTTGTTGGCAGGCCGATGTACCATTGATCCTATTTTCTTGTAATTTCGTGTTATAAGTTAATGAAATTTTATATTCGCTCAGAAAAAAAAAAAAAACCTAACATTTAGAAATTGTCTGACCTTGTTGGGAGTGCAATAAACAAACTAACATTCATTTGGGGCAAAAAATTGTAGTAAATCAACTTAACAACACCCTAAGGCCCCGTTTGTTAATTGGATTCGGTCTTGGGATTGGACTAACAGTTGGACTGTGAATTCCATGGGGTGAGCAAGCCCCCTAAATAGGGGTATTAGCAATACCCTATTGGAGATGGTATTGGTAATTCCATCCCAACCTCTCCTCATTATCAATCATTTCTCATTACCAATATCTTCTATCAATCTAATTATATCATCTAATCTCATCTCAAACAAACGTACACATTACTAATCCATTTTCATTACGAATCTCAATCATAATCTCATCTCTTTATGAATCCCATCTATCTATCACTGTTATTAAACGGGGCCTAAAAACTCTGTTCACGAAAAGGATGCAACTATGTAGGGTCAAGTGTTACCCATGAGACCCACACGTATTATGGTGATGAATCGTTAGAATTTATTTTATATTAAGATAAATTTTAGTAATAGTCCCTCTAGTTTACATGAATTTTTATTTTCATATAGTGTCAATTGTGTCAATTTCAATTCTTTAGTTTACATTCTGTCTCAATTTTATCCCTCTCACTAGCAGAGTAAATAAAATAAACGGAAAGAAAGGGCAAATTTGTCATTTTACCTCACAGAGAGGCGAAATTGAGATTTTATGTAAACTAGAAGTATTATTTCTAAAATTTTACATTTTACTTTCGTTTTTGCAAATAAAAATAAATAACACCACATAATATATTTCGCACCTCAAATTTTTTTATTGGGTAATCAAAATACGGTGAGAAAATTTTAAATAAATACTTTTTACATATTACACATTATGTTAGAAAAATCAAAAATCAACCCCTTAGACGAAATTTCATGTATGGTCAGAGCACTGTTCGCACGGATATCATTGTGAAGCATTGCTGTCCCTGAAATAATACCCCGATCTAGAGACGAAATATTCGTCCAAAAATGAAACTATCAACTTTCAAGAAGACGAGAAACAAAACTCTTAGAGATCAAATGATAAGTCGTTGATCTGAAGAGATGAACCAAAAACCATCAAAATTATAAATAAAATAAAAAAACTAAACAAAACAAAGTCAAAATTATAAAATAAAAAAAATGTTTAGAACTGCTATCATGGCATTTCTCTACCACCGCGGTATGAGAGTGTGAATTCTTGGAAGGAGAAAAAGGGGAAAGAAAAATATTTGTGGCTGCTATGATTTTGTGAAAGAGTGGCTTCTTGATTTTTTCTTCCTCTTGGAATGAATTATCTCAAAGGAGAAATACTAAGTACAAAGAAAATGGGTAAAGAATTGACCCTTAAAATGTACATGAACGCTCAGATGCACTGCACATTGAATCTGAGCCGTTTATGTACACTTTAAGGGTCAATTATTTGTCTATTTTCTTTATCATAACACTCCTCATCTCAAAGAGGTACACGCAACGGCTTTCACAACATCCAAAGAAGTCGTCAACTTTGTAATTTCTTGGAAGTTGCTTGATGTTTGAGGCTTTTGAACTACTCCAATATCAAGTTCCAAACCATACTTATTAGGCAAATAAAACCATCAGATTGCCTCCGTCTAATAAAGATAGTCTTCTCTTTAAAGAATTTTTGATCCACTCATCAAGCGTCAATTCTGAGCGAGTCAAGTCAAGCCAAGTGGACTGGAGATCCAGTCCATCATTTGCAATCTATCCTCTCCACCGAATAATTATCTATTCACCCACTCCCAATCTCCGATTTCTTCAAAATTGAAACTCCCAAAAGCACGCTCAGGTTCTCCAGAATGGATAATCTGCTTCCCAAAATCCCCAGAAACAAGGCTTTGTTTGTTTGCACGGTTTGCTTGATCAGCCTCTTCCCAATAATCAAAGCTGACCCAGTTCTCGTATCCAAAGAATGCCCAGACACAAACCTTAGCACAACCAGTACCTACGCCCCAAACAGCACCTACCAAACAAACCTCAACACCCTCTTCTCAGTTCTCTCTTCCAACTCCAACAACGCATCCAACGGCTTTTACAGTTTCACCGCCGGCAGCAGCCCACCCGACATTGCCTACGGCCTCTTCCTCTGCCGCGGTGATGTCTCCGTCACCGTGTGTCGAGAATGTGTCATTTTCGCAACCAGAGATGTAGTGGAACGGTGCCCTAGGTCGAAGCGGGTCACGATCTGGTACGACGAGTGCATGCTAAGATACTCCAACGTGTCCATCTCCGCCACTCTGGATACAGGGTTCCGGGCAATTTTGTACAATCCTAATAAATTTGAGAATGGGACCCGTTTGAGTGAAGTTTTGGGAAGGGTATTATTTTGAACTCTTTTATGAACCAGATTACGGAATCTACATGCTCTCTTTTTCTTAGTTTAAGTTTTGGCAAACCACTTCACTAACTATTTGTATGAATTTCACTTGAAAAGATAATGGACGATATTGGCGATCGGGCTTCGAGTGATGACTCAGGTAGGAAATTCGCCACTGCAGAAGCCAATTACTCACTCCTTCAGCTGGTATACGGGCTAGCGCAATGCACGCCTGATATTTCTAATTCTGATTGCAATACTTGCCTTCAGAATTGTATCTCAACTTTTCCGACTTGCTGTGATACATTGCAAGGAGCAAGAATTTTGTTTCCGAGCTGTTACGTTAGGTATGAGCCGTACCTGTTTTTCAACGCCAACTTCAGTGCCGCTCCGCTCCCAGCTTCGCCTCCTCCTCCTAGTACTACTACTACAAGCAACCCAGCTTCCCCTCCTCCTCCTAGTACTACTACTACTACAAGCAACCCTGGTAAAACTTTCTTTTGTATAGCATGGATTTGGAATTCAATTTTGAAGGTCTTAGAATTGTCCAATAACCGTAGCATAACCTTAGCAATGTTCTGTTACTCCTGTCGTTCCATATTCTTTGTCCCTTCTTATTTATGTCACCAAATACTACTGTATCTATTTTGAATTGTCAAAAGAATTTTTTTTGTAACTCTCTGAGTCAATCTGTTCCAGAGACTTTTAGAAGTGGAAAAAGTGGAGGCATGTCTGAAATAAGAACTTGTCTACAGTAAACACCCCCAAAAAAAGGTGCACGGTGTGCCCTTCATATTTTGAGCCACAAAATCTCATGAATAACCACAAAATTTCATAATAACAAGTCATAAAATTTGCACTTTGAACCACAAAAATTGTAAATAACACCACAAAAATTCATAAAAGTGGACCACAAAATTCATAAAAATAAGCCACAAAATTCGTAACCTAGAGCCGCTTTTATTTTACTTTTAGCCATCTTTTTTACCACAAAATTCGTAAAAGTAAGCCACAAAATTCTTAAAAATGAGCCACAAAAATTCATAAATGTTACCATATAATACATATATAAACAACCCCAAAATATCATAAATGGGGCCACAAAAATCTATAAAAGTAAGCCACAAAATTCATAAGGGTGTACCGTCACACTTTCATAAAGTGAGCCACAAAAGCTCATAAATTAAGCCACAAAAGCTCATAAAATTGAGCCACAAAAAATTTTAAAGGTGGTGTGTACAAAAGTTTTTTCCCTGAATTAATGCTATTTCGTTTGAATAGAATTACAGAGATTACATGTTTGCCTAAACTCCCACGAAGGACCAAGAATATGGGATTAAAGACGATATTTGCAAAATGTTGGCAATCGTGGTGTTTAATGGACCCAAGTTATTTGATGTTGACTTGTACTTGGCTTGTTAAAATTTAATTCGAGACGAGTTCATTATCTTACAAACAATTGTCTGAAAACATATATTTTCCAAACTCGTTAATTACTTTTTCGACTGAAGCTTGAACAATTCACTAAGATACCTTGAGATCAGGACCAGCTCGATTAATGCTTGTTTTAGAAGAATGTTAGACAAACCTCACTTTATAGTATATTTTTCATTTTTTGCAAACAAGCTGAAACAACTCAGTATACTACTCGAATTAGATTGTCTGTAGCCTTAGTCAGCAGCCAGAACTACCTTTTGCTAAAGAAAATTGTCGATGAAATAATTTTTCTAATGCAGGAAGTGGAGGAGTCTCATTGCAAGTAATCACTGCCATTGTAGTTTCAATTGGGGTCGCTATTATGCTTTTCATAGCAGGCTTCTGCTTCCTAACTAGGAGGGCGAAGAAAAAGTACAATTGTATAAAAGAAAACAATGGTAAGAACAAGGAAAATTTTCAAAACTACCCCCTGCTAAAGTAAGGAAACTTCTCGCCAAAACAAACTAAAGAATTTTTTTTTTTCTTGTTTTGACCCTTTATTCTTGTTTTAACTTTTGATTTGTCCAGTTAGGGATGACATCTCAGCAGTGGAGTCTTATGATTTGGGTACAATTCATTTTGCCACGAACAACTTCTCAGACGATAACAAAATTGGTCAAGGTGGATTCGGTCCGGTCTACAAGGTATTTCTTGTTTTTCTAAAATCGTTTGAAATTTTCAGAAGTTGTCCTACATTGGATCTAAAAATTTCGCGAAATGTTTTGTATTGTCAGGGTTTACTTCCAAATGGACAAGAGGTAGCTGTGAAGAGGCTATCTGAAACCTCAAGCCAAGGTGCACTAGAATTCAAGAACGAGGTGGTATTGGTAGCCAAGCTCCAGCATAGAAACCTTGTAAGGCTACTGGGATTTTGCTTGGAAGGAGAAGAAAAAATACTCATTTATGAGTTTGTGCCCAACAAAAGCCTCGACTACTATTTATTCAGTTTGGCATTCTAAACAACTCTGTGTTAATGTTGCTTATTAGGAGTACTTTTTATTGCCATGAAAGTTAAATCAGTTCCTTGCTTCTAATCTGAACTTGCATTTGGATTGATCAATGCACAGACCCACAACAGAGAGTGAAGTTAGATTGGACAAGACGTTTCAAGATTATAGGAGAGGTGGCCCGAGGGATGTTGTACCTTCACGAAGATTCACGGCTTAGAATTATACACCGAGATCTCAAAGCTAGCAATATCTTGTTGGATGGTGATATGAATGCAAAAATTTCAGATTTTGGAACAGCTAGGATCTTTGGAGTTGATCAAACTCAAGGGAATACAAAGCGACCCGTGGGAACTCTGTAAGTAGTGCCCTTGCATCCCGCATGTTTGTTTTCCACGACTTTATACTGTCTCAATCAACACATCATTCTAATTCATCGAAAGCCGACCCTTGGGGTAACCAAACCGATGTGCAATTATGCCTAGCTGCTTAATGACAATTTATGGACTTTACTGTACAGGGAATTGATTTTACTTAATTAACTTTCCATCATCTCTCGATACATTTTCAAAATTTATAGGATAATTTGATAAATCAACAGTAAAACAAGGAAAGTAATATTCTTGTTATACAAAAAAAATGGAGTTAGTACCAAAAAGATTATAAAAAGGGAGTATTAAATGAGTTCACGTACTTTTTGAGTCAAAATTTTGGTGCATTATGTCCTCAATTGTTTCATGTCTGACCTCGTTTGAAAAGAGCTACTTTTGTCCATTTTCCAATATTGGTGATTAATTGATAATGGTGGCTTGCAGTGGTTATATGTCTCCAGAGTATGCATTGCGTGGACAATTCTCTATCAAGTCCGATGTGTTTAGCTTCGGTCTCTTAGTTTTGGAGATCATTTCTGGCAAGAAGAACTACAACTTTTACCAAGATGGTGCTGCAGGCCTTGTTAGCTATGTAAGCTTTAACTATACATTCTTATTGCTACTACGTCCCTCCCATATTGCTCGTCTCCAATCCAATTTAGGGATGTTCGAAAATGTATGTCTATGTTGGAAGTTCTTAAATTTATCTTTTATATGTAGCTTAAATATGTTTTTTAAAGTCAAATAAGGGATTAGTGCCATAAATGATGCCGATCCATTAAAATGTGAATTTATGAATTAGATGTTCTTTTAAAAGGTAAAAACTTGATAAAGAGACCAGCAATATTGGACATAACATAGGGAGTATCTTACTTAGAGTGCCAATATCATAACATCCTCATCAATACATGTATATAATGAATCGTTGTAGGCTTGGAAACTCTGGACGAGAGGTACGACCTTGGATTTGATGGATCCAACTCTTGAAGGGTCCTGTGCAAGAAATATAGTCACTAGATGCATCCATATTTCCTTATTGTGCATCCAAGATGATCCGGGCACCAGGCCTTCCATGGCAACAGTAGTTCAGATGCTCAATAGCGATTCCGCTACTCTCGCACTTCCTCAAAAGCCTGTATTTGTTCATTGGAGCAGTACAGGGTCGAATAGGATTGAAGAACTAGAGTCGAATCAGTCCACATCAAGTCAGGCAATACTAAATGAAGCATCAAAAGGCAAAATAGGTGACGAAATATAGATTTCGTCACCAGGTAGGAATCCTCGACAACCTTTAGTTGACAAATTTTTTTTTGTCACCTATATTATTTGTGATGAAAAATATGTAATTTGTGACGATTTTCATTCGTCATCTAATGCAATTTTTTTTGTAGTGACAAGAGTTGGATCAGTCCACAGCAAGTTAGCCAACTACAAGAAAAAACAGTTTTGCCAACCCACGTAAAGTAGTCGCTAAACATACAATTTCGTCAGCAAGCATTTTAGCCAACGAAAATCGTGGCGTCGCTAAGACGTCGCTAAATTTAAAGGTGTGTCGAGAAAATTTAAGCATCAGAAAATATCTTCTCAAATTACCAATTCCATCATTGCGCACACCTCTTTCAAGTCAGTTGAAATAACAAAACTTCTCTTCTAAATGAGAGTGCTTATTTTTACTTAGACTGATACCCCGCAAGCTTTATTCTACCCCCAATTGATTGGGACAAAAGGTTTGGTTTGGTTTGGTTTGGTTTACCCCCACAAGCTTTATTCCAACTGGCCAATATATTTAGTGAGACCTCCTCAGTAGTCAGTCAGGCATCAGAATAACTTGATCCAAATATATGTTTTACAATGTTAGGTTATGGACCGACCCCAACAAGACAAGAAGGATGAACAATTAGGCAATAAAATGCATCAAGACCACAAATAAATAAAATATCAAAATGCTGTATGTAGCACATCATTTCAATAGAGCACCATCTGATGAAACCAAATTTTTGACCCAAACAAGTGAAAAGGGAGAAATCAGTTTAGTACGTATGAACAGACCTAGCTCACAAAATACTTACCAATTGTGAGAGCAAGAATAAACCGGCCCCCACTGCTTTGATAACAAACGTCATGTGGCCCAGTTTTCCTGCTATAAATTTGCTTCCCCTGCCCAGCAACTGGTACGTAATTCAAGAGGTGGGATTCCTATAAATAGGGATTCCAACTGGACAAAAATTTCCTGATCTATTCCTATTATTAAAAGAGATAAGAGATTAAGAAAATACTTTTTGTTACAGTGACCAGGTGTTTTTAACATCAATACCCAGACTCCAACTCCAACAACGACTATTTAGTATTTACGAAAAACAGTATTGTGCATTTGGGCTATACTTTTGTCTTTCTCCAATACGGATTCGCAGGTGCGGCATCAACTAGAATCATGTCTAAATGGGAAAAAGTAATTCGGAGAATTCAGATCTAAAAGGTGAAATCCAACACGAAGAATCAAACTTAAGATAGAGCGCCGCAAAACCTTTGGTGACCGTATCTAGGATACTGAAGATGCATGAGATTACTTAATTTGATAAAAAAAAGTTAAGGCCTTAATTACACAATTGGCAAAATAGATCAAATCAATCGTCATAAATTAAATGAGACCATTGAGATAATTACAGACCATAATGCATCCAAATTGTATGACATCTTTTTGAGAAAGTGAAAAATTACCAATACAATGGTCTGAATGAAACATCAATTACTGAACTAGAACCTAGATGATGTGACAAGTCTAGGCCAACAAGGAGATGTAGGGATTTAATATTTTTACAATTGCGAGATGAATAACCTGGAGACTAGAGGAAGGATGATTGAAATGTTAGAGACATTTCAATAGTAAATTGCATTTTTTTTTTGCAGTAGTGGACAGTCTAAGTTTTGTAGCATCGCAAAATTAGTGCATACAACGTCTATAGGAATTTACTCCCATATGTTTTCACTGGTTTGTAGATGGTAGGCACTTGTCTCTGTTACCTGATCCCTCTTTGGAAGTTATTTTCATGGAAGCAGAAATGTACATGCAGTTGATTTTGATATATAAACCTCAACATAATGCAAAATGTTAAATATGGTAATTTTTTCCCGAAACAACTAAAAGATATTGCTGATAAAAAAAAAGTACGATAAATCAAGAAGATTGGAAAGAGAGCAAAATAAAGTAACAGAATATTAAAAGAGATAAACATACACAATTGCTCATGATTATTCATCCCCAATTCACTTGTTGAACTAAAAGGACGTTCATTTACCACCAAGGATCTACTTGTCTAGAAATGAAAAACTATATAATATATAGGAGATAACAAGGGATAGACCAGTGACTGAGTGGTTGAACATCCAACTAGGCAGATTTTGTGATCAATTGAACATCCCCACAGAAATAGCAGATTCCCAGTGTTATTCTTTTGAATTTCAAAGACCAAAAGAAGTGAAAAAGAAAGCATCAGAGTATACCTTGTAGAGTAAAACCACAAGAGCATTCATCCTAGAGCTCCGACAAACCACTAAAGTATACAGCGATCGAGGACACCTCTGATGATTACAGAACCTTGGCCAAACCTCTAAAAGAACAGAAGTTCTACAAAGCTGTTTGAACACCCCACTGCCACCTGATTCCAGGAGAAACTATTTGAGCTTAATTTGCTATTGAACTCTCATTTCTACAAAGGCTTGTAATGCAAGTTTAGATAAGATGTCAGCACATCATTAGCTAGTCTGTGTATGCGAGTGATGGAGCTTTTGGTCTTTGGCAATGTAAGTTCATGGTCTTATTTCATGTACAGCTCTATGCTTGTGAGTGGAATTGTCCGTCCTTGGTGATTAACTTCACTATATCAGAGTCAGTCGCCTTTGTTTTCCTAGTAGCTTTAGGTCTTGAAGAATGCTTCCAAGTTCAGCCTTTTTTACTTGTTGCTTCCCTTTATAGCCTGTAATCACCTCCCTCTACCATCTCTTATGCCAGCAGCACCAAGACTTGCATGAGCACTTCCATAAGTGTTAGGTTTCAATTTTCCAATAGATGCATAATCTGGTTGGGTAAGAATGGGTAGTCTCACACTGCTATATGCCAAATGATGCTCAGGGAGTGTGGAAGTTTAACATGCAAATCCCTTAATTGGTCTTTGTTATGATGCTTATGAAGGAGAAGTGATGAGTAGGATTGCTCAGCTTGAAGAAATGGATAATAAAATCTTTCATAAGGTCGATTGATGTGGTTGGATCTTTAGGGATGTGGTTCCTTGGTTGGGGATTTTTCGGCTTTGAGTGTGTAGGTTTTGGTTTGTGGGGGATATCCTTTTGGGTCACGTGTGGTGGTAAGGTTTATTTTGTGTGGCGTCTTGTGTTTTGTTGGTTTCTTGCCAACTTTTTTAAGGCGTGGGTGGCATTTGATCTGGTCTTATGCTCCTTGTCATGATGCCGTTGTGCCATGTGTCCTTTTAATCGTCATTTTTTTTATATTCAAAGATTAATAAAATCCTTTTTTTTTTCAAAACAAATATATGCTTTTCTTGCATTTTCATAATTACGTTGATGTTTTCCTATACAAACTGACAAAGAATGATTGAGGAAAATCAATTCTTCTACTGAATGCGAAAGTTGAAAGAATAAAAACTAATTTCTAAGGAAATTACACAAGTATGGGCTTTTAGTTGGCATGCATTGCCTGCATCATGTCATTTTGAATTAACAGGTCGACATGAAAGTTAAAACCGCTATTCATGTTTTTATTGAATTATGCGAGTCTATTCGTGTTCATCCAGTTCTATATATTTTCGTGCTAGCGGGTCATGTCATATTTGTGTTCATGTCAAAAATTGATCGACCTGAACCCTTTAACTTCATGTTGGGTTTGTGTTGTGTCAAGAAGTCTTTCTTGATACTCCCTTTGTTCAAATTTGCTCGTCTCCTTTTCGACTTTTGCATGTTCGAAATTGTTTGCCCATTTGACTTTTTGGATGAGTGATTTTTTTTACCCTTGCCTCTCTAAAATAAATAACTTTTCAAAAAAGTTGAAGGGCAGATATTGAAAAGTACTCCTATAAAATTTGTAGGTGCAATAATAATGATTCCTAAAAAAGTTGAATTTTCAAAATTTTTGAATTTTCAAAATTTTCAAAAAAGTTGAATTTTCAAAAGTACTCCTATAAAATTTTCAAAATTTGTAGGTGCAATAATAAGTACCTCACTTTGCGTAGACTCTATGATTGTGTGAGAGAGTGCATGGCTTCTAGATTAATTTTTTCTCTCTTGAAATTATCTCAAAGAGTCGAAGTGAGGTACCTGCAAACGCCCTTTTCCAACAACATCCAGCACTGAAGTCGTCCACTTTGTAATTTCCAGGAAGTTGCTTAATAATTGATTGAGGCTTTTGAACTACCCCATATATCAAGTTCCAAACCAAACCAAACCAAACCATACTTCTATACTTAAATTAGGCAAATAAAACCATCAGATTACCTCAGTCAGTCAAGTCTTCTTTAAAGAATTTTGATCCACTCATCACATGCATGGACCGTCAATTTTTCTTGGGTAAGCGAGTCAAGTCAAGCAAACTTTATGAGTTGGACGTTGCTTGGCACCCAATCGAGTTGGCCAGCTCTATCTCACTTCAAATTTTGTTCACACACTTTAAGAAAATGGTGACAATTACCAATCATGTTCCCAGTCCTGTTTCGGTGGCCAGTCAAAACGGTTCATTTCTTAGAACATGCATGATAATTTAACTATCCTCGCAAAAACTTAATTCAATTGGATATAAGTAACTGCTGGATAAAATCACCCAGTTTAGAAGCTTGACGATAGTTTGAACTTCAAATTATGTGATTTCAACAAGCAGATTCCCAAATCTAATTGCGTTGATTTTTTAGAAGAATCGTTAAAATTTCATGTTATAAGAGATGAATTGTTTTGATCATCGCAATAGGACCTGCAACATGATGGATAATGTTCACTCAATTTTAAAGGTCGGTGGACAAAACTAAACTCGCTCTATTTTGTGTAGCAGGTATATATGCTTATGTGGTCTCGATTTGGTACGACGAGTTCATGCTCAGCTATTCCAGCCAGTCAATCTTCTAGGCTATTTTACAAATTGTTTGGATCGCTTTTTGAAAAAAAATTCTCAAACTCAAAAAATCCTCATTACCCCTACTTCCAATCATTACTCACCCATATTTCCAATCATTATACTTATTTCTCTCCAATCATTACATTTACTTCCAATTATTACTCTCATTTCTCTCTCTGCTCATAACCCTACAAAATTTCTCAATTTTTTTTCAAAAACTCATGCAAACAAAGCAAGGGAAAGTGATATCAGATCAAAAAGTACTAGAGAAAGGAAAAACCACATCAGCACAATACACACAATAATTTCGCCTACTTCTAGAGGCGGCTCCACCATGGCTTGAACCCTGGGTTCAGGAGAGGAAATGCATTAAAATCTAGTAGTATTTTCTTTTTTTTGCACAATTTGATTTTTTTTAATATTTGCGGCACATCTGCGTTTAAAAATTTACTTAATTTTGTGAGTAAGTTGGAAATTTAACTCAACAAAACAAAATAAACCATACCCAACAAAGTTTAACACCAAATAAAAATTCCTTTTTTATACCGAGCATTAATATATATACAAAAGTTCTCATTAGTTACCGCTCAACAAATATTCCGAAGGCTGGAACTGATGGGGGGAGATCACGTCCAGTTTTTTACCATGTAATGCGATACAATATTTGCATCTCGGCCGTCCAAAAATGTTTAAGATTGGACGGCCCAAAAATATTTTGGACGGTCCAGATTTGTTCAGAGAAATTTTGGGTATTTTAAAATAAAAATCCCTCAGAACAAATCTGGACCGTTCAAAACACTTTTAGATGGCCGAGATGGCGAGATGCGATCACTGGACCAAAAACTGGACACGAAACTGGATCAGATCCGATCCCGGAGCTACTCCTGCCTCCCTCCTCGGGGAGCGGCTCCCATCAGTTTCTAAGAATACATCCAGTTTGGGGTCCAGTTTTGGCAATTTATTTATCGGAATTGTTCACTTTTTAAAGCTCGCCGAGAACATGGACCATGCTAGAAATCACGTTGATCAGTCATCGTCATTTGATATGATTTCGAAAAGCATCAAGATTCAAAAATTTGTGTAAAACTGGTTGCAATATAGTGTTGCACAATTTTTTTTTTTTGCAAGCCTTACACGTTTCGAAATAATATTATCCGGTATCCAATCAGTGTAATTTTCGATGTGGTCCCGATGCTCGACGACCCCTAAAAAGTGAAGGATTCTCATAATTGTTATGGGCCCGAAAGGACCCATAAAAATGCCTGAAACTGGATGCTGGGAGCTGCTCTCCCCTCTCATCTCGGAAAAATTTTCAGTGCCGAGTGGGTACCATGTTTGCCTAAACTCCCACAAAAGACCAAGAATAGTGGACGAATGGCATATCTCAATTTAGGCCTGTCAATGGGCCGGATTCGATCCGGATCCGCCAGATCCGGATCCGGATCCGATAAGACACAATCCGATCCGGATCCGATAAAACTCAAATCCGATAGTGGTAATCCGGATCCGAATCCGAAAAATCCGGATCCGATCCGAAAATCCGAATCCGATCCGGAAACTTTTTTTACTTCAAAAATTTTAGCAAAAAAAAAAAATATTTTTCAAAAAAATACAATTTTTTTTTTCAAAAAAAAATTATTTTCAGAAAAAAAATTTTAAAAATTAAAAAATAAAAATAAAAATACAACTTCTTAAACATTTTTTTTTTCAAAATAAAAATTTTACTATTTTTTTTTAAAAAATTAAAATTTTAAAAAAAATAAAATTCGGATTCGGATTGATAGCGGATTTAATCCGATCCGATCCGGATCCGTATTGAATTACCGGATTCGGATTATCGGATTATTGGATCGATGTTATCGGATCCGGATCCGGATCCGGATCGGATTTTTCGGATCGGATCCGGATCGGATCCGGTCCATTGACAGGCCTATCTCAATTGTATTTTCTAAAATGTGACCTATATTTCCTTGGGTTAAACGAATTGAAGCTATTCGATGTTGACACATGTCGGCTTGTTATAAACTGAAATCACTACGTTACCTTACAAATTAACCAAGTCTGAACACATTGTCAAAGCTCGTTAAGTTTTGAAATGAAACTCAACCGACTTAAGTAACTCTTGTTTTAGCTCGCTCGACCTCTTAAACACCTTACTAGCTGAAACAACTTACAATGGTACTCGAATCAGATTGTTTGCCACCTTAAATGAACGCTACCTTTTGTTCATGAAAATTGTTGAATGAAGTAATTTCTGCAATGCAGGAAATAGTTGAATCTCATCGCAAGTAATCATTGCCATTGTAGTTCCAATAGGGGTCGCTATTATCCTTTTCATAGCAGGTTTCTGTTTCCTAGGTAGGAGGGCGAAGAAGAAGAAGTATAACTTTATACAAGAAGACAATGGTGGTAATATTTAATTTCAACATGCATTACCCCAAAACAAACTAAAGAAAGAATGACCATTTATTCTTGTTTCGACTTTTGATTTGTTAGTTTCTTATTGCCATGAATGTTAAATTTGGAATCCAATATGGAATTACCTGTCAAACACACAAGCATAGATGAATAGTACACAATATGAATTGTGTATTGAGGAGCATTTCACGTGCATGCTCAGGAATGAGACCACTTTAATGTGTTTGTCTGCTGAATAACATTCTATCTGTCGTTCCCAAGTCTAGTTCCTTACTTCTAACTTGAACTTGCTTTTGGATTGATCAATGGACAGACCCACAAGTGCAAACGGAGTTGGATTGGTCAAGACGTTTCAAAATTATAAATGGGGTTGCCCGGGGCATGTTATACCTTCATGAAGATTCCCAGCTTAGAATCATACACCGCGATCTCAAAGTCATAGCAATATCCTGTTAGATGGTGATATAAATGCGAAAATTTCTGATTTTGGCATGGCTAGGATCTTTGGTGTTGACCAAACTCAAGTACGAGTCGAGTCGTTGGAACATTGTAAGAGCGTCCTTTCAATCCCGTGTGTACGTTTTTCTATTATAGCATTAACTGACTATATACAGTGTTTTTCTATTATAGCATTAACAGGCACTGACTATATACAGTCTATATCGACGCATGCATCATTTGATTCATCAAAAGCAAACCCTAGGGGTAAAGAAACAGATAAGATATTAAATGATTTGAACATTCGTATACAACTCTTTTTCGAATAGTAATCCTTTTTTGACCTTACTATTGGTTATTAATTTACCTGATTACCTTTCAATCAATTCTTGACATATTTTGAAAACGTACGAATTTTTAAATCAAGAGTAAAAAAGAAAAAGCAGTGTACGTTGTTAAGGGAAAAAAAAAAAGAGCAGTGCATGTACGAATATATTTTTAAATCAATTCATGAGTCACGTAAGCGAAATGCACTCCAAGGGAAGGCGGAAGGCGGATTCAGT
Organism: Rhododendron ovatum; assembly: GCA_019656835.1. NCBI lineage: Eukaryota > Viridiplantae > Streptophyta > Magnoliopsida > Ericales > Ericaceae > Rhododendron > Rhododendron ovatum. The sequence goes on along the minus strand of CM033793.1, from coordinate 11,868,321 downwards.
TCAGTCTAGAAGGTATGTTTATCTTCTTTTTTATACGCTCATTCAAATTTTCAGATATTGTCCTACTTCGGATATGAACGTTTCACAGGATCTTTTGTATTCTAAGTGATTACTTTTAGATGGACAAGAGGTAACTATGAAGAGACTATCTAGAACCTCAGGGCAAGATGCACTAGAATTCAAGAATTAGGTGGTATTGGTAGCCAAGCTTCAACATAGAAATGAGGCTATTGGGATTTTGCTTTCGAAGGAGAAGAAAAGATACTCATTTATGAGTTTGTGTGCAAAATGCAAAAGCTTGCCAAAAGTAGCAAGTATACTATAAAAGGAAGGCTGAAAAAGGTGAGAAGGATATTCGGTAAGCTCTGGGTATTTTTACCTCCATAAAGTTGGTATCAATACATAGAGCAAAAGTCCTCTGTAAGCTCTCGGTATCGATACCACCATAAAGTGGGGTATCGATACCCCCACGTCTGTTCAGCTTGGAGTAGCTTAGTATCGATACCACACTGTATGGTGGTATCGATACCCAGACTCTTGGATAGGTTCTGCTTTGATCTTGCCTTCCACGGCCTTCACTCGTCCCGTACACCCTCAGGTGCTTCACTTCTCGGTTCTTGGGACTTGGTGGCACACTACCACATGGCCTTAGGCACTTGGACACCCTCGAGGGCTAACCAAAGCGTCAAAAAGCGGCTTAATCCGCAAATTTACTTGAAACACTTACAAAACGACCTTACGTGCAATATTGAATAAAAACGATAACTTATTTGCATGTATAAACACTACAAATTAAAGGACTTAAGCACCAAGATTATACAATCTTGGGTGCTTATCAACCAGCATATCCAAAAATCTAGTCTAGTGGGGTACTTTTTTTTATCGGCTCTAGTGGGGGTAATTTAGCATTTATGATGGGGTAAAAAATTGTTTTCCTAACCAAAGTCTACTATATTAAACATCCATTAAGTAACTACAAAATTTTATAATGCATATTTTTTATAAAAGTATCCATAAATGAGCATGAAATATTAAACAAAACTTTTAGAGCATTTTTGACATTAACATCGATAAGTTTTTAACATGATCATGATAATCTTGTTATGATTTTCTTTTAAGATGTTTTTCCTTGACGGTCAAAAACAAAAATAATCAAGAAATAAAAGGTCCAAGCAGACAAACTGTTTTTATAAACCAATAATTCTAAGTGAACCATACTGCAAAAGTTGAAAAATAAAATTAACTCTATATCTTAAGATTTATATTAAATCTTAAGATATATTCAAGTGTGCATACTAAATATATATAGAACTCTTAGGAACGGCTACGGTGCATACTAGCGTATGATATGCATCCATAACATTTATCACTGAAAGGAGTAACATTTATCAATAAGAGACATAACATTTTATCAATAGACATAACATTAGCATAACATTTTACCAAATAGACATGATTGTGTATACCGTATATATGCCCCCTTAATTATTGAGAGACATAAATATTTATTTACCACTTAGAGGCATAATATTTTTTCAAAATAGGCATAACATATATAGTTATACGGGGTGTGTATAGGAGCTTTTCACATATGATAAATATATATACTATAACAAAAACATTTTTTCAGTGTTATTAGTCACCTTTACACGAGTAGATTCGTCCCTGTTTCTTCCTCATTTCCTACTTCCTTTACGCCAATATAAAATCATCAGATTGCCTGTCCTTTACTCAACAAGTCTTCTGCAAAGAACTTTGATCAACTTATGGAGTCAAGTCAACTCAACTTTCAACAGAGACATCGCTATCTAGGTTCTAAGAAATTCTCTATTTTTGACAAGAGAGAAACTTATTCACGGAGCTTTCTTAAAAAAGTCGTTCACAGAAAACGGTCATTCTCACCCGTCAGTTTCGGCAATCAACAATTGAAATATGCTTTTAATTTTTGATGGATAATAATTTTTTCTTACCGTTAAGAGTTTGTCTTTAATCTAGATCGTTCAAAACATTTTTGAACGGTCAAGATTGGCCTCCGTAAAGTTTACGGAGGTTTCATAAATAAAGATTTAAAATCTTCTTCGGTAATGGGTCATATGTTTCTTCAACTTCTTTAATCAAACACCGTCCAGTCTCCTTAATAAACGGCAAAAATTTCCAATCCCAAATTCTTTTTCCGCGCCAAAAATTTGACAATAACAAAAACTTGAAGAATTTTCTTTTAATGGACGTGATCACACAATCCACTCCCGTGGCCTCTCTCTCTCTATCTCTCTCTCTCTCAAATACTTTTCCAAACCGAACTCCCTCTCGTTTGCTGGTATACCAGGGAACACTACAATTCAATCCAATTGAATACAATACGGCCTCATTGACTCACTTCCAAGTCGTCGGAGCTATAGCCATGGATAATTTTGCCAATCTCTGCTCTCCACGACTCATTTCTTCGATAGCCCTCTCCCAATCTCCATTCTTACAGTAAGAATTTGAAACTCCCGAAATCCTTCCCAGGTGCTCTACAATGGCTAATTTGCCCCACAAATTGCCCAGAAAGGCTCTCTTTGTTTACTTGATGATTTGCTTGCTCAGCGTCATCCCAATAATTGAAGGAGCTGACCCAAGTTTCCGATTCATAGACTGCCCAAACACGACCAATACTTACGCTCCAAACAGCACCTACCACACAAACCTCAACACCCTCTTGTCTGTTCTCTCCTCCAACTCCAACAGCACATCCACCGGCTTTTACAACTTCACTGCCGGCAGCAGCCCTCCCGACGTCACCTACGGCCTCTTCCTCTGCCGCGGCGACCTCACCCCCGCCGCGTGTCAAGACTGCGTCGCTTACGCTTCCAGGGATATAGTCGAACGGTGCCCCAAGTCGAAGCGGGTCACGATTTGGTACGACGAATGTATGTTGAGGTATTCCAATGCGTCCATCTTCTCTATTATGGACACAAAAGGGGGATATTTGTGGAATACGCAGAACGTGACGAATGCGACCCTGTTAAACGAAGTTTTGGGAAAGGTATTGGTATTACGGACTCTTATACTATGTGCAGAATAAGGATTCTCAGTAGTCAGTACTCTCTCGTATGATCCTAATCCTATATATGACTGAACAAGACTATAAACTCTATCTTTTCGACCGTTAATTTTGTCACTTAAACGTATAAACCATCTTCCAAAATCAGGACGACAGAATACTGAGAAGTACGTAGATGGAATCTGGTTTAATATCCTATATTAAGAGATGAGGTTCATTGATTTATTTTACCATTTAGAAAAGAATGTATATGTATTCTGGGACACCTTGAATAGAAAGATGGACTAAAATTATGGATCTCATGAGTGAGTATATTTTATCTGAATAATATCCACAATAGTCTATAAAATGAAAGCTTCGAAGATTGTTCAAGGAAATATTTTTCAAATCTACGAGTATATCTAATTAGCTAACTGGTTTTTTTTTTTTTTTCAATCGATAGGACTATGATTATATTGATAAAACCATAAGAGCGAAAAAAATAGATAAAAATGGGCATTCATCCCTCTGAAGGGACGACATAAGCCACATCGGAGGCCTAAACTACCACGTAGAAGAGACAAGACCTCGCACCGCTTTTTGAGCGATACTATGGGCAACCCCATTACAGCTCCTTCGCACAGGGGACACCTCCGCAGAAGAAAAACCAGCTAGAATATGCATGATATCCGCTACAAGCACCCTAACCTCCGGATGGTCTTCCTTGCGCCTTTGCACCAACTGTACCAATTGTTGCGAATCCCCTTCTATAGTAACTGATTCCAGCCCCATTTCCATAGCAAAATGAAGGTTATCCCTTGCTGCCATCGTCTCCACCACCAACGGATCTGTCAAGAACTGTTTGCCAATTGCCATTGCTCTTGCGCTATAAACCTCCCATTCCAATCACGTACAACCATTCCCATTCCACACCGCCCCCCATGCTTATCCATGCCTCCATAAATATTGATTTTGTAGCACCCATTCCACGGACAGTCGGCCAGCAAATCCTAGCATGCTGCAAGCGCAGATCCGCCCTTACCACTGGGGCAACCCAGGGGCAGGTAGTATTTCGTATTTCAACCCATACAATTAATCTCAATGCTTCATATGGGCCTCTTGAGAAGGAAAAATGACTTTTCCCCCCAAATATTTTTTGTTCAGTTTTGTGTTTTCCTGGGATAAACCGATAAAGCTTATAATAGAGCAAGAGAATAAAAACTCAACTTGTTTTGTTAAAACCTACAGGAATTAAAAATTAAACTTGGTTAGGACATAAAGGACAACTCAACATAAGTCTAGGTTTGGTATTATAATTTTAATTTTAATTCGGGCCTTGATGTGTGCGACTATCATATGGCGCCGCTATTCGCAGCCCTTTATTTTCTCCCGTAACCCACTACATTTCGGTAAATGGTTGTTGAAAATCATAAATAACATTTCGGTAAATTGCTGTTGAAAACAAGATTATATTTCGGTAACTACATGTCGAAAATATGTTCAGCTTTCGGTAAACAACTGCCGAACATGCATTTTCGGTAAACATCTGTTGAAAAAAATATTATATTTCGGTAATTGGATGCTGAAAATATATCTCAATTTCGGTAACTAACTGTCGAGTATAATTGAAAATTTTTAACGGGCTATGGGAGTAAATAGAGGGCTGCGAATAGCAGCGCCCCTATCATAATAGGACGCCCGGTTGAGGATATTGTACTCCAAATCCCTATATCTTGTTCTTTAAAATACGTTTTAATCCTTCCAAATTCACCTTTTAGTTTACCATAATCCTTTCAAATTTACAGTGATTTTATATATAGTTGGCCTCTGCGCGGCCACTGCTGGGTCAATTATGAGAGGCCTTAATTAACCTCTTGTCTTTTCGGTAAATTAGTTTGGCTTCTTTCTTTCATTTGCAGTATGTACACCCAAAAAATGATTTTTAGTCTGAAATCTAGTTCTAACTTTTGGCAAACCACTTCACTAACTACTACTAGTGTGAATTACACTTGTAAAGGTAATGGGCGATATAACCAATCGGGCTTCAATTGATGACTCTGGCAAGAAATTCGCGACTGGAGAAGCCAATTACTCGCCACTTCAAACATTGTATGGACTAGCGCAATGCACGCCAGATTTGTCTGATTCTAACTGTAATATATGCCTTCAGAATTGTATCGCATTCTTTCCAACTTGTTGTGATGCAAAACAAGGAGGGAGAGTTCTGTTTCAGAGCTGTAATGTCAGGTATGAAATGTACCCGTTTTATAATGCCAGCGTCGGTGCCGCTCCGCCACCGCCTTCACCAGCCCTCCCTCCTCCTCCTCCTCCTAGCACTACAACTAGGAGCAGCCCTGGTAAAACTTCTTTTGTAAAGCTGGATTTGGAATTTAATTTTCACGGTTTCTAGATTTGTCCAATAACCTTAGCTATAGTCTGTCACTCCTTTAGTTCCGTATTCTTGGTTCTTTTTTTAAGATGTCCCCAAATATGGTCCATTTTGAAACGTGAAAGAAAATCCTCGTACCTCTCTAAATCCATCCATTATAAACACATTCAGAAGCGGAGAAAAAGTGGTGGGATATTAAGAAATAAGGTAATTAATTGTTGTGCCCCAAGGATCTAAACCAAACACACAAACACAGAAAATAAGTGGTTCCAAAATCGGGTACATCCACGGAGGAATCGGAGCAATCTCACTATGAATCGAGACAAGCTTTACAAATGGAGTAATTCTCTCCCAACTCAGCACAATCTCTCTGATTACATTGTTGCTAGCCTCACTGATCTCACACTCTGAGAGATACAAATAACCCAGAACAAAGTCCCCATATATAGGCAAAACCAATGCTCTGTTATTTGCATAAACATTACTCCTGGTAGCCGCATGTTCTGGTACTTGATGGGAAATAGAGAGGAGTAACTTCGGGAGGTTGAAACACTTATGTCTGCATGTTAATTTGCCAAAACTCCACAAAGGACTATGAGCTGAAAGGCATATATAAAACAATTATAGTCTTGAAATTGTGAGTGATCATGGTGTCAACAAATTCAAGCTATTCGATATTGACTCATATTTGACTTGTCAAAACACTTATTCAAGATCACTACCATTACCTTACAAACCAGGTCTGAATACATTTTCCAAACTCGTAAAGTTTTTGACCAATGCTTGATATCCTAATCAGCTTAGGAAACGCTTGTTTGAGCTCAGACCGATTGTAAACAAAACAAACTTACTATTTACTAGTTTCAATCAAGTTGAGACACTCACTACACAACTCACTTATAAAAAAAACTCACTAAAGTGCTCGAATAAGATTGTTTACACTAGTATGAGTGCTAACTTTTGTTAGTTAAAATTGTTGATGAAATAATTCTTCTAATGCAGGAAATGGGGGAATCTCATCGAAAGTAATCATTGCCATTGTAGTTCCAACTGGGGTTGCCATTATGCTTTTCATAGCAGGTTTCTATTGTCGAACTAAGAGGGCACATAACAAGAATAATTCTAAAAGAGAAGACAATGGTGAGAACAAGGGAAAATAACTTCTTTTAGCCCGAAAAAAGTAAAGAAAGTAATGTTCGAGACCCAAAAAAAAACATCTGTGTCCTTTCTTGTTTTGACTATTTATTGTTGTTTCAACTTTTGATTTGTCCAGTTGGGAATGATATCTCAACAGTTCAGTCCTTGCATTATGATTTGGGTACTATTCAAGCTGTGACAAACAACTTCTCAGATGATAACAAAATCGGTGAAGGTGGATTTGGTCCAGTCTACAAGGTATATGTTTTTGTTGTAAAATTGTTCCCAATTCTTAGAAGTTCTCCTACTTTGGATCTACAATTTTCACGGGATATTTTGTATTCTCAGGGCTTACTTCCAGATGGACAAGAGGTAGCTGTGAAAAGGCTATCTCGAACCTCAGGGCAAGGTGCACAAGAATTCATGAATGAGGTGATATTGGTAGCCAAGCTTCAGCATAGAAACCTAGTGAGGCTATTGGGATTTTGCTTGGAAGGAGAAGAAAAGATACTCATTTATGAGTTTGTTCCCAACAAAAGCCTAGACTACTATTTATTCGGTACGGAAATCTAAATAAGTCTTTGTTATATTGCTTGTTACCTTTTTATTGCCATGAATGTTAAATTTGGAATCCAATAAGGAATTACCTGTCAAACACACAAGCAATGATAAATAGTACAAAATATGAATTGTGTATTGAGGAGCATTTCACTTGCATGCTCAGAAATGAGACCCCTTTAATGTGTTCGTTGGCTGAATAACATACTATATGTCATTCCCAAGTCTAGTTCCTTCTAACTTGAACTTGCATTTGGATCGATCAATGGACAGACCCACAACTGCAAACGGAGTTGGATTGGTCAAGACGTCACAAGATTATAGGAGGGATAGCCAGGGGCATGTTGTACCTTCATGAAGATTCCAGGCTTACGATTATACACCGCGATCTCAAAGCTAGCAATATCTTGTTAGATGGTAATATGAATGCGAAAGTTTCAGATTTTGGCATGGCTAGGATCTTTGGTGTTGATCAAACTCAAGGAAGTACAAGTCGAGTTGTTGGAACATTGTAAGTAGTGTACTTGAATCCTGTGTGTTTGTTTTTCTTTAATTGCAGTACCAGGCGTGAATATATACAGTCTATCGACGCATCATTTGATTCATCAAAAGCCAACCCTAGGGGTAAAGAAACAGATATGCTATTAAATGATTTTTAACACTCTAGTATTCTATTCTTTGTTAGAATAATAGTCCTTTTCTGACCTTATTATTGGTTATTAATTTACTTGATTACCTATCCATCAATTCTTGACATATTTTCAAAATCGGTAGGTACTTTTACCTTTTTGGACCTGATTACCTTGTTGGACCCGTGTGTTTGTTATGTGTTGTTGTAACCAAAAAAAGAAAAAAAGGAGTGCTAAATCAATTCACATACTATTTTTAGTTAAAAGTCTGGGGTAATATGTCCTTTAACTGTTTCATGTCTGATTTTGTCCGAAAATATATAGGTTGTTTCTTCCAATCATCTATTCATGATTCATTGATAATGGTGGATTGCAGTGGTTACATGTCTCCAGAGTATGTATGGCATGGACAATTCTCTGCAAAATCTGATGTGTTTAGCTTCGGTGTGTTAGTTCTGGAGATCATTTCTGGCAAAAAGAACAGTAACTTTTACCAGTTAGATGGTGCTGCGGACCTTCTGAGCTATGTAAGCTCTTTTCCATACATTCTACTTGCTACTCCGTGTGTTTCCATTTTGCTAGTCTTCTATCCATGATTTAAGGATGTTTGAAAATGCATGTCCTTGTTGAAATTTCTTAAATGAACGCTTGTAAGTAATTACAAATATATATATTAAAAGTAAAGATATATTAAATAATGCCATTGAATGTGCATGTCAATGTGAATAAATTCATCAATATCCTTTTAGAAAGTTAACACTCCATAACAAGACCAACAATATTAGACTCTTTTTATTTTATCAGCAACCACATATATTAGACATAACAAGGGGAGTATCATACCTTTTATTGCCAACTTCTTCACATTGACAATACATGTATATAATGACTTGTTGCAGGCTTGGAAACTATGGAGGGAAGGAACGTCCTTGGATTTGATGGATCCAACTCTTGAAGGGTCCTATGCAAGAAATGAAGTCATGAGATGCATCCATATTGCCTTGTTGTGCGTCCAAGATGATCCAGCCGCCAGGCCTTCCATGGCAACCATAGTTCTGATGCTCAATAGCTATTCCATTACTCTTGGAATTCCTCAACAGCCTGAATTCCTGGGTCGGAGCAGAACAGGGTCGCATAATGTTAAAAGCGTAGAGTCGGATCAGTCTACGAGCAAGTCAATACAATGGTCTGTGAATGAAGCATCCATTACTGAACTAGACCCCAGATGATGCAAGAAATCTAGGCGAATACAACAAATCAGTGTGTGATCTATGGCGTGCGATAAATAACCTAAGAGTCTCGACGTGAAAGATTTATTGAAATGTTTGAGAGATTTAGAACATGTAATTGCATTTTTATTACAGTACCAGACCAATATAAGTTTTATAAATTCAGCACAGCGTTACAATGTCAGAATAAGTTTAATGCTATGCATTAGATTGGTCCTCTTACAGAAATAGAATGTTGCCAACTGTTATATAGAAGAATTGTCACTTATGGATGGACAGCAGGTAGTAATCCTTCGCAAAAAGATAACTACTCGTGTTTGATTGATTGAAGTTCGATTCTTACCAATGGAGATAAAGCTGGTAGACAACTCAGTAAAAGTGCCCTCTTTCTATGGAAGCCCTAGGTTGTTCCGTGTGTGGGATTACAATCCCGCGAGTGCTAGTAGCTGTACGCGCAGTGTCCTAAATGAAGGCCGCCTAGGCGCTTGGAGGTACCTCGCCGCCACGCCAATACCCCTTGGCGTTTGATTTGGTGCCCAGGGAGATTTGGCGGTGTTTGGCGGCTGCCTAGGCGGCTTTGGCGGCCCTTGGCGGGCTCGGCGGCGTCTTTGGAGGCCTAAATTGTATACTATTGACGTAAAAGGGCTAGGATTAAAAGTACAAAAACTAAAACGGCTTATTATGTAATTTTACAAAATCATATCTATATATATTACAATTACATTTACATCCTCATTCAACACTCCATAGCTTCAGAGGCGGGAGGAGACGATTCAGACGAAACGAAGTGAAGTACTCCGTCGACGCCATCGTCTCTCTCTCTCTCTCTCCCGCCGGCCAGCATGTCTCTCTCTCTCTCTCTCTCTCTCTCTCTCTCTCTCTCTCTCTCTCTCTCTCTCTCTCTCTCTCTCTGTGATCTGCTTGATTTAGAGAGCTTTCAGAAGTGTACATACCTAATTGAGTTTTTTTGAAATTTATGTATTTCTAATTGAGTTTTTTTTTTGGTATTTAAAAAAAAAAACAGATTGTATAACGACTGATAGATTGTAAAAAAAAAACAGATTATGACAGATTGTATTTTTTTTAAAAAATGCCGAATTGCTTGGCGCCGCCTAGGCGGCTTGGCGCTTGGAGGTGAGTCTCTGCCCTAATAGTGCCAAGCGCCATTTAAAACATTGGTTATTAATTTTCTGCTAGCATGCGTTTGGTGTTTCTTGACATTTGATGAGTCAATTCCCTGCTTTGGTTTGTTCCTTTTTCACTCTTTTCAACTTAACTCCTATTATGCAAAATAAATAATAGATGTAATTTTTCCGTCACGAAAAAAAAAATTCAAACAAATGGGGTTTAAAGGAATTGTTCTGGATCCTGAGAATGACTTGGTCTGTACCCTTTGCCTCAAACAAAGGAAACCTAATTCCGACGGTTCACTTGAGCAGAACTCGCTCAAAAGATCAAGGATATCGAATCTTCTATATGTAAAAATCATAAAATACTCACGCGCCCATAATGAAATCGATGCTACACATATAGTTTTATACATACCCGGAGATCTAGGGTTTTTGAAATGGGTTGAATTTGAGGAAACAATCATAGGGTTTATGAATTGGGGCTACATATATGTATAATTGCAGAGACAGGGGGAGATATACCTGGTTGCCGTATCTATCGCCCGATGTTGCTAATCGTGCGATCTCTTCCTTGCCGATAGGGATTGGATTCACATTTTCCCGTCGAGACAGAACGAGAACGAGAACGAGAACGAGAGAGGGAGCGTCGAGTCGAGGGCTGAGGGTAAATTAAATTACGAGGCACTTGTTTTTAAATTAGGCAAATAATAATTCCAAAACTGTTTTTTTTCGAAAATCCTATTGGTACCAACCGGTACCGTAGTGAAATCGTAGGAACGGCAGCACCGGACCGTTTCTGGCCACTGGACGGCCGATTCGAGCCGTCCAAAAATTCTATAAAAAAAGACGAGGGGGCCCGCAAGAGATTCATTGGCATCCGACGCCCGCACGGTGCTCGATACAACCACTCTATTTTCGTATATATATATATATATATGTGTGTGTGTGTGTCCCCTTGTTTCTTTTTTTTTGGGAATTTTCGAACGGCTCGGATCAGCCGTCCGGTGGCCGGAAACAGTCGGGTGCGGCCTTCCTACGATTTCCCTACGGTATCGGTCGGTACCTATAGCAATACTCTCTTTTTTGTTGGTGTCAAAATTTTTATACCCAAAAGATTTGTACCATGTGCATTGCATAAGACTTGATGCTCCGGAGTTTCGACACCAACAAAAACAGTTTTGGCATTATCACCTCCATTAAATTTATGCTATGTTTGGAACTTAACAAAGAGAAAGGGAAATTTAAAAAAAAATCTTTTTATTGTTTGGTTGGAAAAGAAAGAAGGAAAAATAATTTCAAGTTTAGTGAATAGTTTTTCTTCCATTTTTCTCTCATTTTCTACCCATTTTCTTTTTCTTTCTTTAAGTTCCAAACAGAGCCTTAGTTTCACCACTAATCTCAATTTCATGTAAAGCGTGAGATTAGGCCTCGTTCCAGTTTCTTTAAAAATGAACTTTTAGAAAATGAAGGTAATTTCAAGTTAAAAAATCATATATTTACGTAAATAATTTTTCTACCAATATAAATCTTGTTTGATAGATCTCATTGAGATCTTTTAAATAATGCAAAAAATATTTAAAAAAATATTTTTCTTTTTCATTATATTTGAGCTTGAAATTATCTTTTTTTTTAAAAAGAAAGCGGAACAGCAAGCAATTAAATGTTTTCTATTTTTTGGCAATCACCAATTTTATTAGAGAAGGGGGGAAAATCCTAGAGATTAAAAAGAGTTTTTTTTGGCCGTCAACCATTTTATTAGAGAACGGAGAAAAAATCCTCAAGAAATACAACGAATCAAAGGCATGAGCCTATACAAGTATTAAAGCCAAAACTAAAACCAAAGCATAGAAAAGGCCTAGAAAGAAATATGCCAATTATGGCACATAAGGATGGAACCAATGGAGACAAGTGGCGGCGGCCTCCATGACAAAAGATTTTAGAAAACACAATTATTATATGTAAAATAGAATCATCCCCAACTTAGATGGGATACGGTAATCAAACCAAGTTAATAATTTTGCATTTAATACATTCAATTTTAAGTGTTGTACTGAATTATCAAACAACCCCGACTCACTTCTTTTTTATGTGAGGAGAGGAAAGTTCCACACTATCACGCCAGCATTTACTTTTACGTACTCCCCAAAACGATGCACTTAGAGTTAGAATGCTTAGTTATGAAAAATATTGGTTGATTCCTAGATGAATACGTGATGGCTGGACGTTAAACGCCTTAATAAAGAGCCCCAGGCGCTGTCGTTTTGGGTGGCGTGGCAGCTTGTGACTGGTTTCCGCAAATTTTTAATTAAACGGAAGCTCCGTTAATTAGTTTATCTCTATTTGGAAATTGTCAGTCCTCGTTGGTGGCTACGTTAAACAAACTAACAATATTCATTACGGGAAAAAAAATGTATTAGCACCAACCTAAGAAAACCCTAAAAAAAATGAACCCGTCATCCCTTCTCACGACCTGGAAATCAAAGTGGAAAAGACCCCAGAAATTCGAGAGAAGTTTATTTAGAAGAGAGTGATTGAACAAAAACCTCTGTTCACGAAAAGGATCCAGCCGGCACATGGCGGAGGCATATAGGGTTGGTTACCAATGGGACCCACACGTATTATGGTGATGAATCCGTTAGTGTTTATTTATTACTAAACTAGGTTTTTTCCATCGTGCAAGCACGAAGATTTTGTGCCCGTGTTAGTGCTTTATATACCACAATTTTGCAATTTTAATGAAATAACACAAAATTATACAACAATCTCAACACGCAGTCACATGTAACCTTTTTTGAATTTATCTTGTATTTAATAGTTTCTACAATTCTCCTCTATCGAGAATTTTTTTCTCTCAATAATTTCCAACTATGACACAGCGCACAATCTCCAATCACTTATCACTTTTGTGACAATTGCTTTATTAACGTCAATTCAGTTTCAATTCGGCCACGAATTCCCCCAGGGTACCTATTGTCCAATTTCTACGTTTACGTAGTAATTCAAATAACAATAATCCACATAACAATCAACAACATACAAAACTCACAAATACAATATCTGACATAATAATATTCTAATTTATTAAATATTATTTGACGAATAAGTCAAAATAAGCATACGGCGGTTTGAATAAAATCATTATCTTAAAAGATAATGTTTTTCCTTTTTCTTTTACCAAACTGATAATATCAACTCATATAGTATTCTCGAAATCATTTATTTTATTTCTTTATTATCACAAAATAAATATTTAGTTAAACAATTAATTACTACACTTAAAATTAAGTCTATTCTCACATTTAGAATTTATAAAACATTTTCACTATTTTTCTATTTAAAATATTATCTTTAACTACCATATTATTATTCATAGATTTTCCAAACTAATTTTTATTCGAAAGTGCATATTACTAAATTTAGTATTTATTTAACTTTATTTTTTTTAAACAAAATACAATAAATGTTTAATATTATATCTTTATAATTATGAGGTGATATGAGACTAATATGGCCAATAATATATTTTGAGATTAGTTTATAAGTAGTGACTATTTTTTTTTTTTTTTTGCTAAAAGAAAATATCTCCTCATTTACATTTTAAATCCAAATCCTTACGAATTTAATTATTACTCCCTCCGTCCCTTTTTTAGAGTCCAGTATTCCATTTTGGGCTGTCCCTTAATAAGTGTTCATTTTGTAAAGTTAGTGGGTAAAAGTTGATGTATTGTCTATTTTGCCTCTAAAAGTAGATTCCTTTTTGAAAAGTAAGTGAGTAAAAGTGTAATGATGATAGGTAAGTTGGGAAAGTGGAGGAAAAAGTTGATGTGAAAGGTATAATGATGATGTCTTTTTAATAAGTTGGAGTTACAAAGTAGGACATTTAAAAAGGGACGGAGGGAGTATATAATTTACTACATAAACTACGATTATTTCGATAAATTTATTAATCGCATAATTCTTCACCTACACATGAATTCCAATACCACAATCCACCATAACTTCTTATCTACACAATAATCAAACCATCCAATTTAATGCAAGGCCTGCCAAAAACTTTTCAATACAAATAGGACTAAAAGTTAATGAAAACAGGACTAAAGAATTAATAAATAAATAAAATTCAGATCACCATCTACATAAAAAATTAATTTTTGGTCTTTTATCCATTAAAATGAGTTTAAGGTTTCGGGTTTCTAGAAAACTACCTCAAACGCGATTCTAAGCTCGGGTAAGTGTTGCACGGTGTCCGTAGATTGCTGTGGTGGTTCCGAAATCTCGAGGCGGTGTCCAGCGGCACTCCGGTGGGGCCCGCGGCAGCGAGGAGGATGTGAAACCCACTGTACGCATCTGTTTTTTTTTAAAAATGCTGATGGAGTAAGGGAGTTGCAGTGGTGTGGTTCGAGGTGGGTGGGGTAGTGGTGGCGTCGGGTGGGGTGGTGGCCGAAAGGGGTGGGGCCTATTCGTGACTTGAGGACTAGAAGGCAAATAGGGCAAAATCAAGGGGCAAATTGGTCCAAATTGAAAAGTGTCCAAACCCTTTCAATGTTCTTTTATTATTAGGTTAGACAAAAAATTGCCCTTAAGCAACCCGCTTTGAACACAAAAAGGTTTTGTTTTTATCCATCGTCGTTATCTTCAATTTTCTAATAAGAAGAATAACATTTAACCTGTGCTTATGACATTACAATGATCATCCATATCACTTAAATTCCAGCTAACAAATTCAAACCCAATTCCATGTAGCATTCATAAGATCCAAGTTCAAACATGACATAAAAGCTACTACTAAATAATAGACTTCAATCCATACACAAATGTAGCTAAAAAGAGTGCACCCCATAGGAGGTCGTATTTTGCAAAAGAATCATAGTCCAAAAAAATTGTCTTTAACTGTCTTCATTACTCTTGAACGCGTACCTACTTCTTCAAAGAGCAGAATTAAGAACATAAACAACAACAAGAAAACATACGAAAAGTAATAACTAAATGAGTTAGAATTCTCTTTAAAGTAAAATGTTGACGAAAATCAGTTACCTTAATCACGGATCTCGTCTATTCGCATTTACCATAGATTATGAACCTCTCTTTCTCCAATAAAGGTATGAAACAAAAATTGATTTCTCCTCTTCTTGGAGAGGCTGATGAATTAGAAGAATTGTGTGTATGATTATAAAAGGGAACCCTAAGTTTAGCCTATATTATTATTGAAAACATGGGGGGGGGGGGGGGGGGGGGGGGGGCGGGGGTGGGTTTCCGAAGAAACACACATGTGAATGTTAATTATTAAAAGAAAAAGGATTGTTTCCTTTTGTACCATAGAAAAATCAACCTAAACATAGAAACAACTTAAAAGCAAATATTAAATTGAATGTAAGAAAATTAACAAAAGCAGAAAATCAATTATTGAGTTGATTTAAGTTCAAAAAGATAATCAAGCCTTTAAAGAAATAACCTAAAAGCAATCAATTGAAAGTTTTTTTTATTTTTTATTTTCGCTATTTGTTAATCCTAATCTACTCTATCTTAAGGGGCTTGGGGAGGGGATGGATGGTTACGGGAATCGAAACATGCCTATGTGCATGGGAGTATAAGGGAAACACCAACTGTACTTTAGTCCACTTGCCAATTGAAAGAATTTATCAGTCATAAGGTTATGAGGTTTATATTAGGAAGTGTTCTCTTGATCGAACAACTATAACCTATTAAAAATTCGATCAAACAGCTAGAGAGGTGCTCTTATTTGTATGTGTTGACAAAAGTCACTCTTTTTTATAATATAAAATTTGGATAAATTTTAGTAATAGTCCCTCTAATTTACATGAATTCCATTTTCATCCTCCCAGTATCAATTGTGTCAATTTTAATTTTTTTGTTTACATTCCGTCTCAATTTCATCCCTCTCGCTAGCGGCGTCAATAAAAAACCGAAAAGAAAGGGCAAATTTGATTTTGCCTCACGAGGGACAAAATTGAGATTTTATGTAAACTAGAATGACTATTTTTAAAATTTTAAATTTTACTTTCGTTTTTGCAAATAAAAATAAATACCACCACATAATATATTTGGCACCTCAAATTTTTTTATTGGTAGTCAAAATATGTTGACAAAATTTTAAATAAGTCAAAAATCAACCCCTTAGACAAAAATGCTACTCACACAACATCAAATATAACCTCTCACATACATGTAAGCTCCACATGTATGTGAGAGATTGTGTTTAAATTATTGTGTGTGTAGCATTGTTGGTAGATTTATTCGAGTCTCAACTCTTCTTGGATGGTTGGAATTGTTTCGGGTCTATATTTTAAAGGAAACGAGAGGGCGTTTGATTAAGAGGTGGAAGAGGTCAAGAAACATATGACCGCTACCGATGTCTCTGTTAAAAGTTGGGTTGACTTGGCTCTGCAGTTCAACCTAATTGAATACAATACGCCCTCATTGACTCATTTCCAAGTTGCCGGTGCTACAGCCGTGGATAATTTTCCAATCTCCCCTCTCCACTACTCATTTCTTCGATAACCCGCTCCCAATCTCCATTCCATTCTTATAATAAAACAAATTGAAACTCCCAAAATCCTTCCCAGGTGCTCTACGATGGCTAATTTGCCCCACAAAATGCCCAGAAAGGCTCTCTTTGTACACTCGATTTGCTTGCTCAGCCTCGTCTCAATAATTGAAGGAGCTGACCCAACCTTCTCATACGTAAACTGCCCGAACACAACCATTACTCGCGCCCCAGAGAACTTACTTGCAAATATCAACATCCTCCCCTCCCTTCTCTCCCCTAACTCCAAAGTATCCGACGGCTTTTACAAATTCACCGTCGGAGGCAGCCCACCCACCAACTCCACCGTGTCCAACGGCCTCACCGCCAGCGGCAACTCCACCGTGCCCAATGCCATCTACGGCCTCGCCCTCTGCCGTGGCGACCTGTCGGACGGCATGTGTCAAGACTGCGTTGTTTACGCTGCCAGAGATGTAGTCCAACAGTGCCCCGGGTCAACCCGGGTTGCGATCTGGTATGATGAGTGCATGCTAAGGTACTCCAACGCGCCCATCTCCCCCGCTCAGGAGAGACGTGAGTGGGTAATTTTGACTGATGCGCTGAACGTGACGAATGTGACCCGTTTTAGCGAAGTTTTGGGAGAGGTACTCCCTATGTACTCTTTCATACAGGTTAAGGATTCTATATACTGTTCATTTTGATGTTCTAAATGTACAAACCAACTTTCCAAAATAAAACCACGATTATAGAATATCAGCACCTACTCTGTATCGTTCCAATTCTATCGGCTGTCTACGAAGGGGCTGACATGTACTTAGATAAAAAATTTATATGTGTCAAATGTAATTTGTTCACGTTTTCTATATGCATTCAATATTCACCGACCGTCCTATCATATTTTAGATTTTGATTTTTAAGAAGACGTATATTTAATATACTTTTTGTCAAATCTACTTCTTTATTACTCCATAATTGTCCTCTCTTTTTTTTTTTTGAAAGGACATTATTGTCCTCTATTAAGTGTTGGGGTTTTAACACTCCCTATATATTTAATTGTGTACGGTATACAACACTCCAATTCTTATACATCTATATCTATATTATAAAATATAGCAGTTTCTCTTAAAAATGTCTAGATATATAAATGAGAGCAACTTCTGTAACCGTTAGATCACTTCGTGTTAATTTTGTAGCTATCGGGTCTTTTGTTGTTTTTTTTTTTTAAGATACAAAGAATATTCTTCTAATACATCTATATCTCTCTACCCTTACCTTTTAGGCAATGTATCTCTTTGTAAATATTGCCTTTTATGATCACTTCTAGAAAAGTGCTAGGTACACTACACATTAATACTACATCCATGTCGGTTCTACCCCGAATCCTACAAAAATACCGAAAAATTCCCATAAATCTTAAAACATTTTTTTGGGGGCCTTTTAAAAAATTAGCTCAATCCGATAGCGGTAAGTATTTATTCTGAATTCATAGGGTGAAACTAAGCAATTAAGCAGTTTCGCCTCTACTAGCATCAGGGTGCACTTTAGATGCTAGGAAAAAAGAGGTGAAGAATTCAACTACTCCTCCAATGAGCTAATCAAACTATTTTAACAATATTAACATTTGCCGATTCAAACAAAAATGGTACAAATGGTATTTCTTTTTTTTAGTTTTTAGTTTTTGTTTTTTTGGTATAAAGCCCACTTATTGTATGAGAGAGTAAGAAACCCAACTTGTTACACATTGAAACCGAAAAGAATAAAAATCCAATTTTTGGGGTTAAAAGTATTATTATGACATAAAAGGACAACTCAACAAAAGTTTAGTATCGTATTACAATTTAAATTGGGTTCGGGCCTTGTAGTGAGAGCGTCGTATCATGAAAGAAAAATTTGGATGTGGGTAAAAAATCAACTCATTCGTATAATGGTAAGGATTTGATCGGTTTATTTAGTTGATTCTTATAAAATTTGGAAGGATAAATTGAATGAGCCGATCAAGCCCTTACTGATATCCGAATGATTTGATTTTTCATGGGACCCCTTTAAAACATGTTTTGAATAAATTGAACGGCTCTGATTATTCGTGTGGGGCTCCGATTTGTTTTACGTCAAATGTTTTGTCTATTGAACCGGCCCCATTTATAATAAGTTTTAGTTTTTCATCCCCTTTCAAACTCATGATAAGGTTATTACTTTAGGTCCTTAAATTTAGAGCAATTATATATAGTTGGCTCCCTCTGTATCAATATTCTGCTTCTGCCATCGGCTAGGGCCGAGTACGAGAGGCCTTTAACTTCTTGACTTTTCTGGTAATTTAGCTAGTTTGGTTTCTGTATCCTTCGCGGTATACCAAAAAATTATAGCATCTAGTTCTAACTTTAGAAAACCACTTCACTAACTATTTGTAGTCTGAATTACACTTGGAAAGGTAATGGCCGATGTTGCTGACCGGGCTTCGAGTGATGACTCAGGTAAGAAATTCGCGACTGCAGAAGCCAACTTCTCATCTCTTCAACAGGTATATGGACTAGGGCAATGCACGCCAGATTTGTCTAATTCTGGTTGCAATTTATGCCTCCGCAATTGTATCTCAAAGTTTCCTTATCAATACCAAGGAGCGAGAGTTGTGTTTCCGAACTGTTTTGTCAGGGGTGAGCTGTACCCGTTTTACAATGCCAGCGTGGGTGCTGCTCTGCCGCCACCTTCGCCGGTCTTCCCTCCTTGTTCAAGCAGCCCTGGTAAAACATTCTTTTGCAAAGCATGGATTTGGAATTCAATTTTGAAGTTTTTAGAATTGTTACTGACCTTATCAATAATACGTTTGTCCTTTTGTTGCATATTTTTCGAATCAGATTGTTTCCAGCGTTAGTGAGCTCCACCTTTTGTCAGTGAAAGTTGAAAGAAATTTTCCAATGCAGGAAATGGGGGAATCTCATCGCAAGTAATCATTGCCATTGTAGTTCCAATTTGCGTCGCTATTATGCTTTTCATAGCAGGCTTCTGTATCCTAACTAGGAGGGCGAAGAAAAAGTGTATTTCTCTAAGAGAAGACAATGGTAAGAACTAAGAACAGGGGAAATTAAAGAAAGAGAGGGAATGAGAGAGATCTAAAGAAAGAAAGAGAATGAGATGGATCCAAAAAACTTCTTCTGTTTACCAAAAAAAAAACCTTCTTCTGTTTACCAAAAAAAAAAATAAAAATTCTTCTCGTCTTTTCTTGTTTTGACCATTTCTTGTTCCAATTTTATTTGTTCAGTCGGGGATGACATCTCAACACTACAGTCTTTGCAATATGATTTTGGTACAATTCAAGCTACCACGAACAACTTTTCCGACAATAATAAAATCGGTAAAGGTGGATTTGGTGCAGTCTACAAGGTCAATCTTTATTTTTTGTCCAAAATGATTTGAAATTTTCAGAGGTTGTCGTACTTTGGATCTAGGAGTTTCACGGGATGTTTTGTATTCTCAGGGTTTACTTCTAGATGGACAAGAGGTAGCTGTGAAGAGGCTATCTCAAACCTCAGGGCAAGGTGTACAAGAATTCCAAAATGAGGTGGTCTTGGTAGCCAAGCTTCAACATAGAAACCTAGTGAGGCTACTGGGATTTTGCTTGCAAGGAGAAGAAAAGTTACTCATTTATGAGTTTGTGCCCAACAAGAGCCTCGATTACTTTTTATTCGGTTTGGCAATCTTAACAACTCTTCGTTTATTGCTTGTTACTAATTATTTTGAACTGCATGCCATGGATGTTATGTCGAATCCAATAATAATTACCTCTAAATTGCACTCTCTCTAAAACGCACTAGTATATAGAGCTGAATGCATGGCACGCAATCTTGTGTTGAGGAGCATTTCACATGCATGCTTATAGATGAGACCATTTTAATGTGTTCTTTTGCTTGTGTCTCAATTTCGAGAAATGGAATTACAGTATACACATTGGTCCAAAGTTTGGTTCATTATTTCTAACTTGAACTTGCATTTGGATTGATCAATACACAGATCAACAAGAGCAAATTCTGGATTGGTCAAGACGTTACAAGATTATTGGAGGGATAGCTCGAGGGATGTTGTACCTTCATGAGGATTCCCAACTTAGGATTATCCACCGTGATCTCAAAGCGAGCAATATTCTATTAGATGGAGATATGAATGCAAAAATTTCAGATTTTGGAATGGCCCAGATTTTGAGAGTAGATCAAACTCAAGGAAATGCAAGTGAAATCGTTGGGACATTGTAAGTTGTGTTCACATACCCGTGTTAGGTTTTTCCATACCTTCGATTAACGGGCAGTACTGTATGCAATTTCAATTTATGTATTCAACACAACTCTTCCAAAAAAACAAAAAATTTAATCCTTGGGCTCAAACATGGGGAAGGAAATATAATGCGTAGCTTCCTAAATAATGACAGCTTTTGGGCTTTTTTCCGAACTAGATTTTGGTGCACTGCGTCCTCAATTGGTTTCTGTCATTTGGCAGATTTCTTATTTGTCTTGTCTTCTATTCTATTGATAAAGTACTGGTTATTCCTGGATTGCAGTGGTTATATGTCTCCAGAGTATGCAATGCATGGGCAATTCTCTACCTTGTCTGATGTGTTTAGCTTCGGTGTCTTAATTTTGGAGATCATCACTGGCATGAAGAATAATGGCTTGTGCCAATCAGACATTGCCCGAGACCTTCTGAGCTACGTAAGTGATCAACCTTACTACTCCCTAACTATGTACACTACTATTTTTCTATCTGTTTAAGAGATGTATAGGGAATTCTTGCAGGCTTGGAAGTTCTGGAATGATGGAGCACCATTGCATTTGATGGATCCAACGCAGAAAGCTCCTTATTCAAAAGATGAAGTCATTAAATGCATCCATATCGCCTTATTATGTGTTCAAGACGATCCATGTGCTAGGCCCTCCATGGCAACTGTAGTTGCCATGCTTGATGGCTATTTTGCTACTCTGTCCCTTCCTCAACAGCCTGCATTCCATGGTTGGAGTAGAACAGGCTTAGAATTGGACAGATCTAGGAGCAAACCATTAGAGTGGTCTGTGAATGAAGTATCAATTAGTGAGCTAGAACCTAGGTAATTTGAATACACACTGTGCTAATACAAAGATTATATCAGGGCCTCATTTTGCTCTTTCCAAGATGACTTTTCTTTTTGTTCTTTTTTTGAAACAACCAAAAAATTACGCTAGTTAAATTGATTGTTTTTGCCAAAAGAATCTATAGTAGTGGTTTTTTCTTGAATGATGAGGAGCATTTTTTATATACATTGTCATTGTTCTTGGGAATAATTGTTCAGCTGTCTAAAAAAAGCATGTAGTTTTATGGGCCCTTTTGGTTAAGTTAATGTTTTGGTATTTTTCTTAGAGTCTCATAGAATTTTTTGAATTAACTATTTGTTTGATTATTGGAGTTTGAAAAGGTACGATTAAAAAAATGTACACTAGAATAGGGCTGTAAACGAGCCGAATCGAGCCGAATATTTGAATGTTCAGATTCGTTCATTAAGTTTTTTAGCGAACTCGAGTTCGAGCCGAACTCAATGAAAATTATGACGAGCCGAACTCGAACCGAGCTTGCCTAGGTTTGGGTCGAACTCGAACTTGTTCGCGAGCCTTAACAACCCAATAATATCATATATTTATGCTCTTATACAGGTCTAAAGTTGCAAATAAAAATTTTAGTATGTATATAAATTCGTTCATATACATATAAAATGATAAAAACGTATATATAAAATGATAAAAAACATATACATAAGTAAGTTTTTAGTAATTGTAAACGTTTAGACTTGTACAAAATTTAAAATTTTCTCTATGTAACTATATAAAATCCTCATGATATACATATACTCCAGATTCGCGAGCCTAATCGAGCCGAATACTACTACGTTCATGTTCGGCTCATTTATGAAACGAGCCTAAAATTGAGGTTCAAGTTTGGTTCAATAAGTAGACGAATCGAATTCGAACGAGCCTTTACCGAGTCGAGCCTCGAACAGTTCACGAACGGCTCGGTTCATTTACAGCCCTACACTAGAATAAAATAAATGTATGGGGATAATATTTGTTAACAGATCCAACCTCGTCTTGCCACGCAGGACCAGATTATTGACAATGATATTGCCGCTTACCTGCACAATCAAGCAACACTTTCCATACGCATTACTCAGTTTATCTCTATTGTTTAGAAGAGGGACGAGAAAAAAAATGAAACAATGCTCTTCCACTTATTCCTCAGGTTGATTGAAAAGAGGTTCATATGTTTTCTCTGGTAGAATTTCGTTACTGTTTTTCAGTTATATATTGTCATAATCTATAAGCATATAGGGGATTCAGGGTGGTTAGCTTGTACTGGTTACGTAAAGGGTGTGAAAGGCGAAGGGGTTGGATGGGGCGGCATGGTTGATTAATCAAAAATGCTACTGGTACAGCAGCTGCTGTACAGATCCTCTTTGCGTCCGCCTCGGGTTTTGCAAAGATGATCGGAGTCGCTCATTTTGTTCAAAATACATCGTTTAAGGTCCCTGAAAAAAATCACCTCAATCCGATATCGGGAAGGGTGTTTAAGAATCATCCAACTTTGCTTCAAAATTTAGGCTAAATTTTGAAGCAAAGCCTAAATTTTGAAGCAAAGTTGGATGATTTGTAAACACTCTTCCCGATATCGGATTGAGGTGATTTTTTTCAAGGACCTTAAACGACGTATTTTGAACAAAATGAGCGGCTCCGATTATCTTTACGGGACCCAAGGCGGACACAAAGGAGATCTATACAGCAGCTGCGTACAGCAGCTGCTGTACCAGTAGCACTGCTCTTGATTAATCGTGAGAGAAGATAGAGGAAAAAGAGATCGGCAAAAGCAAAGCGACCAGAGGAATTGGAGTGGTGCACCGTGGTGTGGGTTAGGCATTCAAAGGGCAGAAGTTAAGGGGAAAGTGAGTTGCTCTATGTACTGTAACCAAAAATTGTTGAGAGAGAGAGAGAGAGAGAGAATTGACTAAACAATGGTATGATAGTTAGACACGCTAAAATCTATCGATTGTGTTCGCTTTCGGCGTCTAAAATAGTTGGTACAATAGTTGTTCTACTCCGACGGTCCTACCACTACGCAAAAGACCGCTACACACTGTTGTCCCAACAAAGGCCTCCCGAGAAGCTTGATCCTTTACTCTTCTGGGGCTCAGCTCCCATCCAAAATCCAATCTACCATATATTCTCTCTTTGGGGACCCTATGTGGCCTCACGTCGATGATCCAACCCATTGATATCGTACATCATGCATCGAAGAACGTCTTTGGAAAAATTAATTTGATCGAATATTGATAAGTTCATGCATATGGAAGTGATGGTAAATGCAGTTTCAAACGTCAGCCATCGAATCCATTAACTAACATATGAGTTAGTCACTTGTTGAGGGCCGATCGAACCGAACTTGTTTAGAGGTGTTCTTATATACGTGATGCAAGAGATCAACAGTTTGGGTCATCAATTTTAGTCCAAAATGGGATGCATAAAGAGAGTATGGCCAAGTTTATGGCAGATTGATTTTTGAGGGCAGCTAATCCCTCTTCCAAGAGTGGGGCTGAATAAAGAGATCCTGACCTCTCAACTTCAAAATCATGTTCACTTGTTAAAAACTCATAAGAGAGATTATATAATCAAACCATGGTTAAGTAGTTTTTGAAACTCGTTAAGATTTCAAACCTAGCTCAAACAAACTATGTACTTCTCAACGCGTTTGACCTATGATGTTTAAAAACAGAAGGCACTTCAGATTAGTTCATGCTTGGCTATTATGTCCAAGCTTGGGCTAAAACCCAAGGTTCCATGGCTTTAGGCCCCAAAAATGGCAAATTTTTAGGACTCCAAAATATGTAGTAGTCATATGTATTATATACCCAAAAAAGTCCATCCAAAGATAAAATAAAAGCCCAACATGTATCCAATCAAACCAAGGTCCAAACATACTTGGTGGCATACTTGTAAATTGGAGAATTAAAGGGTCCATTTCTATCAAAAAATTCATCTTACTAATTGGAACCGGGTTTTTCATAGTAAACCCATTGACTACGAAGGTTTTTGTTTTGCTCGACAAAACAAAATTGTTAATCGTTGAAAGTAATTTACGCAAAATATTAAAAAATAAATATAATAGTTTTTCCCATTATATTTACTCATGTTGTTCCGTACTTGTATTTTTTTCGTGCCCGTGCTTTTTCACCTAGAGTGATTGGCGACATGCTTTCTTCACTGACTTGATTGATTAATTTGGTTCGGAAAAAATACATTCACCAACATATAGAGAGAATGTTTAGAGAAAGAGAAAGGATTTGTTTTAGTGGTTGCCCCAACCGAAGGGCTTAATCTTGCCTCATTGGAATCTAATTCTCTTTCTTTTTTAGGCGCAAAAGTATAGTCGAAATGTTTAACATAAAAAATCTAATTTCTCCTTTTCATAGCACAAGAGTTTTGAACTTGGAAGTCATCAAAACTCTCTGCATGAACGGTGACAATACACCAAGTGATAGATCACTTGTTCCGAATACAGGTGGAATTTTTTCTAATTGATAAGTGCTCCTTTGTTTTGGAAAAGATGATTTGTCTATTTTATGTTTGTCCTAGAAATTCGTAAAATGCCTCGATTTTTTATTATCATTTTAGGCCTCTAAAAACTCAGGACTAGCCCAGTCGGCTCTGTTAAAGCTCATTAGAAATTTATTCTCGTTAACAAGCCAAGTTTAATTAAAAGTACTTTTAAAAATTGATCGCCAAGTTGTTTGAACTCGTTCAATTCGTTGACGCGTACACCTTAGTTCTGGACTTCTAGTAGGACGTTCTCATAAAATTTGGTGGGACCCCTTGTAATACATATAATACTAATATAATATTGTGAGCGTGGGGACTGGGGAGCGATGCCATAATTCCACACGGCTTTCATTGAACAAGGAAAAGTCGACGGAGCTCTGCCGCATCCCATCTTGACCTCGATAACAGGTTGCGTCAGAGCGTGTTTGTGTCGTGTCAATCAGGTTTGTGTTACAAACCATTCAATTCGAACCTGACCCATTTAGAATTCGTGTTTCTCGAGTCGTGTCATTTTTGTGTTTCGTGTCAGAAATGTTCAACCCTAACTCATTAACTTTATGTCTGATTCGTATCGTGTTATCGTGTCCGTTGCCCAATTCTATATAGAATTACAGATATACCATATTATATATATATGTGTGTTCATGTTAATGCGTGACACATATTAGTAACCGTGTTGGTCGTGTCAATTTCGTGTCTTGTGTGTTCAACCCGAACTCGACACCTTTAGAATTCGTGTTCTCGAGTCGTGGCATTTTCGTATTTTGTGCAAAACATGTTCAACCCTAATCCATTAACTTTATGACAGATTCGTATTGTGTTTTCGTATTTCGTGTCCGTTGCCTAGCTCTTATCCCATCCATCCCCGCTACCCATTTCCTCATCAATAACACATCTGAACCAGATCATGCTTTTGATTTCTCTTTTTCTTTTGATAAAACTAATACACCCACAAGAGAAGATTAATGCCCAATTCCTCCTTACTCGTTAGTCTAAAGTACTTAACCTTAGCTAATTTTCCACCCTCCCAATGGAGTAATTGTCACAGAAAACCATGATTTCACCCTCCTCCAACTTCTCCTCCGCCATCCTGATTTCATTTCTTCTCACGCTTCTTCACTTTCTCAGCCTCAGCCCCACATCCAAAGCCACCCCAACTTACAGTGCCATTCTATGCCCAAACATAACCACGTATTCCCCAAACAGCACTTACAAAACAAACCTCAACGCCCTCTTCTCCTTTCTCTCCTCCAACTCAACCGTGTCCCACGGCTTTTACAACTTCACTGCCGGCAGCGGCACCCCCGACGTCGCCTATGGCCTCTTCCTCTGCCGCGGAGATGTCTCCACCGCCGTGTGTCGAGACTGCGTCGTTTACGCTGCCGGAGATGTAGTCGAACTGTGCCCCAGGTCGAAGTGGGCCACGATCTGGTACGATGAATGCATGCTGCGTTACTCCGACACCTCCATTATTTCCACCATGGATATTACATTGAGCGTCATGTTGCATGGTGGGGAAAACATAACCGAGCAGGCAGGACGGTTTAACGAGTCGCTGAGAGAGTTAATGGGCGAGTTAGCGACTCGGGATTCTTTGAAAACCCAGTTGGGAGATAAGAAGTTCGCCACTGGAGAAGTCAAGTTGACGGCGAATCAGACGCTGTATGGGCTATTGCAATGCACACCGTACATAACTAGCGCAGATTGCGGCAGGTGTATAATGGCGGCTGTCTCGAATTTGCCTTATTGCTGTGACGGAAAACAAGGGGGGAGAGTTCTGTATACGAGTTGTAATGTCAGGTATGAGACGTACCAGTTTTACTCACTTGACGCCTCTGCAACACCGCAGTCGCCACCGCCGCCCCCTCCACCTCTGCCTCCGCCGCCTCCCCCTACTTCAGGTAAGTGTTCAAGTAAGTTTACACGCACCCAAGATTTTTTAAAAGACGTTAGGCTGTAGTTGGGCGGCCGAGGACCACCTAGCCGCCTAGAGATTAGTCGAATTTTCTATTTTTTTTGTTTCTTAAGAATATTCTCCTCCGTCCCTTCCAAATTTTGAGTAAGTAGAACAACATGAGTAGAACAAGTCATTAAATAACATCCAAATAGTTAGTCAATCCATAAGGGAAGTTCAATGTTCAAAATTCAAACCAAATGAAAGTATGAAACTAAGTAGTAAACCCAATGGACTGGCCAAGTGGTCAAGCCTTGAGACTTAGATGTTTGGTCCTCCAAAGGTCGCAAGTTTGAAATTTGTTAGGTGTTATTAACTCCTTTGGGGTCGGTCCATATAGAGCCTTGCTATGACTTTACTTGGAACCCCCGCAAGTGGACGGTGCGATTGGTCCCCCAGAATTAGTTGAAGTACGAGAAAACTGGCCCGGACGCCTGAGTAATCAAAAATAAAAATGAAGTAAGTAGTACCAAATAACTAGTCAATTACAAAGTTCAATGCTCTAAGTTCACAAATGAAACTAAGTGGTACAAAATCACAAGTCAATGACTCCTCCTCTTCTTCTCCATTTCTCCACTGAATCGGCCTAATTTGCCGATTAATCGGCTTGGCGCCTAGATCAACTCTTAGGCCCCTAGGTGAGGCAGCGGGTCACCACCTACCGCCTAGGTGCCGTCAATCACCTGGCCCAATTTTTAGAACAATGCACGCACCTCGACTAGTCCTAGGACCAATTTCTCATTGTTGTATAATGGATTTTGATTTCAATTGTTAGTGGGTTTTTTTTTTTTTGCGTTATTCTTTTCTCTTAACTAAAATCTGATGTATTGACCGTTGTCTTTTTTGGGTGTAGGAAAGGGGGGAATCTTATGGCGAGTACCTGTTGGTGTTACTGTCCCAATTGGTGTCATCGGATTCTGTTTCCTTTGTAGCAAAAGAAGGAAGAAATATTTCACTAGTAAACCACTTGCTAGTAAGACAAGAAAGAGAGGAGAGGGGAGAAAAACAGAGAACAAAAAAAACTCTATCATATAATTTCTTGTTTAATCCTTTCAGTGGCAGATCTAAATCAGATTGATCATTTGATTTGAACAGGTAAGGATGCAATCACAACGTTACAGTCGTTGCAATATGATTTGAGTACGATTCGAGCTGTCACAAACAACTTCTCCGATGATAACAAAATTGGTATGGGTGGATTTGGTCCCGTCTACAAGGTATGTTACTGCATCTAATTTTGCTTATTCCATTTCAAATACCTCAGCTTACAAATTCTGAAGTTAATTATATGAGGAGTCCCTAACTCCACGCACCAGAATGGTGGTGCCAGGCAAATAAAAGTATGCACTGGCATATAGTCCCTGGAAAGGAGATGAACCTTACCACCTTTCTAGCTATAACCAACCGATGTAAGACTTATATTTCCATACATCGTCCACGTGCAGTCATTCTCAAGATGCTTTATGTGTAGTCTATTTTTTAGTCTATTATGATGCAGCCTTTTTATCGAGCATCGTATCCAAGTATCCAACCCAAGGGTCTGTTTGTTGGGGGTCAAAGGAAGGGGAATTATCTATGGCTTCGGATAGTCATCCCGCCCCACCCTCGTCAGGTGATTGTTACATGGATGAGAGGAGCAACTATCTGAGGTTCCCATGGTACATCCCCAGGAGGGGATATAATACTGACAGCATCCCCTCTATCCTTGCTATATCCCCTTCTGTTCCCCTTCTTTAATTACTAAAATACCATTTTCCTCTTTAAATTTATCATACACGTAGTCTATTTTACGACACAGTCCATCCTCGTGAGGGTGGACTGGCTTTTTTTTTTTTTCCATTTCTGAAATGTGGGATGGAGTGAGACCTACCTCTCATACTACATAAAAACTTTATATGCAACCTGATGGCTTCTTTGTTAGGGGTCAAAAGAAGGGGATTATCTATGGGCCCGGATTGGTGATTCCGCGGTTCCACCCACCCTTTTTGGGTGATTGTATTTTATATCCCATCATCTTTCACGGGATTCAAGCAGTATTTAACCCATATTTTGACGTAAAGTGCATTTCAATTTTATATATTCCCAGGGCATACTTCCGAATGGAGAAGAGGTAGCTGTGAAGAGGCTGTCTAAAAACTCACGACAAGGTGTACAACAATTCAAAAATGAGGCAGTATTGATAGCAAAGATCCAGCACGTAAATCTAGTGAGGTTACTTGGATTTTGCTCTGAAGAAGAAGAAAAGATACTCATCTATGAATTTCTGCCTAACAAAAGCCTCGACAAGTTCCTATTTGGTTTGGCAAACCTAACTCTTTCTGTTCCTTAATGGTGTCCTTTACTCGGTTTCATAATATGATATGCATTCCATGATCACATTCTTCCCATGTAAACGGGAATTTTCCTTTCAAACAGTTGGCATGCAATCCAAGAGATGCATTACGAAAATGGCCAACTTTTTGGATACTTGAATTCAGTGACATTACAAAATGATTTGCAAGCTGGGTATTTTATGAAAAACAAAACATTCGGAACAATATGCGCTGTGGCATTTTAGAAGTTTATAAGCCACAATTGTTCTTTACGAATGTACAGACTGCAAAAGTCACATCATTTTATGCTTAGAATTCTGTACAATTTTTTTTTTAGAACATGGCATCTGTAAAAACGTTACTGTATTTTTTAATACATGTGCACAATGGCAAAAAACTGCATTATAACTAAGTTGAACTCGTATTTTTGTCAATGGGCAGATTCACAAGAACAAGAGAAGTTGGATTGGCCACAACGTTACAAGATCATACACGGGATAGCTCAGGGGATGCTCTATCTTCATGAGTATTCCAGACTTCGAATTATACATCGGGATCTTAAATCTGGTAATATTTTATTAGATGGGGATATGAATGCAAAAATTTCAGATTTTGGCATGGCTAGGATCATCAGTGTGGATCAAACTCAAGCAGTTACAAGTCGAGTAGTTGGAACATAGTAAGCCCCATGCCCCTTACCTCATGTGTTCATTTTTAATAACTGGAGTTAATGGGTGCATGCTTTATGCAACGTCACTAAACATCATTTCTTACATTATGAATGAAATAGAATACATATATGTCTACATGAAAAAATGTTTGTATATATAGTTCTCCTTCTGAATTCCAATTACCGAAAGCTTCGGGGAAGGGCAGGGAATTAGACTTGAACAAAGGTCAAAGCCTAGGAAGGGACAGCTCTTATGACCTTTGTGATCTGAAGTAAACATCATCCTGTAGAGATGCATACTAAGATTTTGATGCTAGAGTTTGTTATTATTATCTGATTTCATTGAGCGGACTGATGGTGTTGACTGCAGTGGTTACATTTCTCCGGAGTATGCAATGCATGGACGGTTCTCAGTGAAGTCTGATGTGTTTAGCTTTGGTGTCGTACTTTTGGAAATCATTTCTGGCAAAAAGACCAATAGCTTTTACAACCCCGATTGTGTTGAGAACCTTCTGAGCTATGTGAGTGATAAAACATACATTCACATTAGAGTACTATAACTATGGCTCCTGAAGTTTGTGTTCCATGTCACTTTATTCTGAAGTTGAATATTTTGTCAATATCTGCAAAGTTTTCAATTTGAGTGAGATTGTTCTAATCTATATCTATACTGGAGTACAAATCACAACGATAGGGACATGCACAGAAAGATATTTTGTCAGACTAACTAAGATAGTTTTTACCTCATGCTGGTGTTGATAGTGCCTTTAGAGTTTAGACATAGGCTACATAAACAGATCTAAATAAAGGCTGCAGAGGTTTTTGTAGAAGCACCTAGAGTCCCTAAGTAACTAAGTTATGTGTCTTTGACATTTTAGTTGCCAAAAGTTAGAGTTAGATAAACTTGGCGTTTAAATGTTGGAAAGTTGTGGTTGGAATCGTAGGAATCCTATGAAAAAGCTGAAATGTAATTTTGAGTGCCATGATTCCACCGTCTAGAAGAAATCATGAATGGAAAGTTGTTTTAATTTGCTTTGAAGTTGGACTTACTTTTTCATACTACCATTGATCAACATAATGGTATAGTGTTTACTACAAAAGAGTAATTGCATTTCAGAAGGAATCTTGGAAGAATATTTTGCTCTTGGTTTATCAAAGCCTTGATGTAGCATTTCCCCTCTTTATGTATTCAAAAGCACATTTGCTGAAGACATTCATCACTAAGAGACTAATGAAGAGATTTATTTGAAAAACTTTCCTTAACTTGGCATAAATTATTCTGGCTTTTCTTGATTTGGATATCAAAAACCCTCTCCATCTGGGATTCACAACAACATAATACAGCTGCAGTATTATGAATTTGTAGTAGTTTGACTCCTTTTGTTGAGAAAGGGATACTCATTTGTTGAGAAGGGGGATACTTATTGAGTTTAATTGACACTGGAAAGTTTTAATACACGTGCCATTTTGTGATCACACTTGAAGTCTTATTGAATTTCGAAGTGTTCTTTGTTGCAAATTGATAGTTTTTTGTAGTTAGCTTAAATGTATAGTTGGGGGAGTGCCATAAGGACATGTAATTCTCTTGCGTGCCACTAAGAAGAGGATCACACACTAATGAATCGATTTAGTGATTGAATCACTAGCTAGCAAGTGCCGTAGGCACGGACAATTCCAACCGGGGTGCGTAGTGCCGTAGGCACGGGCAAGCACTAGTTGATCAACATAATGGTATAGTGTTTACTACAAAAGAGTAATTTGGATGATATCCTATGTCATCTAAACATTCAAATGAGATTACATCAGAAATTACCCCCCATCGAATTAATTATGTGAATTATGCTTTTATCTCTTTTTCTGGATAATAACCACTTTAAAAATGAATTATTCTAGTTAGGGGTGAAATTGACAAGAATTGAAGCATTTGGCACCAACTGGCACATGATACGCATTTTAGCAATAATCAGTCTATTTCATAAATACTTACTATTTAGAGGACATTTGAAATTGAATCAAGTTGACTCAATTCGAAACCTTATGAGCCGAACGAAAAAAATAAACCTTCAAGGAACAAAGTGATAAGGAGTGCAAGCTTGGGGATCATAGCATTATTTTGCTGTCAAAATTAACAATGGTACTTACTCATAAAGTATTCCCACAAAAATATACATCTAAGTCGAATCTGTTGATCATTTTGACTTTCTTGAGCATGGAGGCCTTCACATCTACATCATACAATGCACTTTCTCAATAATTTCTTTGTTCAAGGATGTCAGAACATATCGCATATGGTATCTTCCTATCATCACATTATGATTGTGCTGTTATAGGCTTGGAAACTCTGGAAAAATGGAACACCCTTGGACTTGATGGATCCAGCTTTGGAAGGGTCTTATTCAAGAAATGAAGTCAATCGATGCATCCATATCGGCTTGTTGTGTGCCCAACCCAATCCAGATACGAGGCCCTCCATGGCAAAGGTAGTTCGGATGCTCAACAGCTATTCCACCATGTCATTACCTCAACAACCTGCATTCTTTGCTCGGAGCAGAACAACCTCAAGTACACTCCAAGGCCTTGAGCCGGACCAGCCTATAGACAAGCCGATGACATTGCCTGTGAATGAAGAATCAATTGCTGAACTAGACCACAGATAACATGAGAAGTTAAGACCAATTTGAAGATTGTCAAGTGTATCTATTCCTCCTTTATAATTATCGGGAAAGCTTTGTTGATTGCTTACATCAACTCAATACTTGTTTTAGCTCTGTATCTCATAGAAAAAGAACATTGCAGTGTTCTTTGGTAGATTTTTTCTGTAAAAAATGATTTGTGCATAGTATTGCTTTACTGCTTCTTGATTTGTTGCGGAGTTATGTAGTTTCTTGCCTTTTTTTGATCGGATTATTCCCACTGCGTTTTTCTTGCTTTCTGGTTCGTTTTAATTGGAACATAAAGTTGTTGAAAATGAGTTGCAACTTCCTATTTTTCTTCCATCCAGCTTTTCATCTATTTTCTTTGCACTAAATGAACCTTAATATGCTTTTTGTTTGGACTGGGTACACGAGTAGAATTGAGATGGTCTAATCGAGGTTAAAATTAGCTTTCATGAACAGCCTTGCGTTACTCTATGTACAGTCGGCCGTTATCCACACAAAAAATAAAACGCATTCAGCGGCATTTCTTTCAGAATGGAAATCTAAGGCATACATGCTTTACAAATATCAAAACTATTGATTAGAAGCTCGATATTTGACTAAAAAATCAAATCATATGGGTCCTCATTCAGTAATTGATGCTCCATTCACAGACCCCGACAAGGACTTGCTTCTTGTAGGTTGTTTTTCATTCTGCAAAAAGAATCCAAGGTGTTGGGGTAGTGCCTGTTGAGCATTCGAACTATGGTTGCCATGGTAGGCCTGGCATCCGAATCGTGTTGGACTCATAACAAGCCAATATGGATGCATCTATGAACTTTGTTTTTTGAACAAGATCCATCCAAAGCTGGATCCATCAACTCCAATTGTGTTCCGTCCTTCCAGAGTTGCCAGTCTTGCATTAATAAGCAGACATCCCTGGAACACAACAGAAACTGTATGCTATTAGTGAGTATTTGCACTTCGTTATGCACTTTTTCACAACTAATTGGAAAATTTTATTTGAAAGCCAGTTAATTGAATTATAACCATTCAAGTGTTCAAGCCCCTTGACCTGTACTTCAGATTGCCAGATGAACACTGAAGTCGAATGTTTGAACAGACGAAATTGTAATTGTATTAGTTTTCACTTTCTTTTATGTTTTAATATTTGGCTGTTCTGTGAATGTGGCCATGGTTTACTGTCCACGTCAACAGCTCAAGTTCTAGGCTAAAATTTCAATGTGGTTTTTTAAGATAGTTTTCAGATGGCAAAGTAGAAATATCTCAAAATCCTTGTCTCTGCATTCTGCAGAAGACCTCTTTTCCTTCACAGCCATGTGAAGCATCTCAAGTGTCTATAAGTGATAAGTCGATAACAGATTATATAAGTCCGTTTATGTCCCAATCGTGAGAAATATTTGATTGATCTCGACAAAATATGAGTTCCAAAAATCAGCTTGTTCACTATCTAAATACTCTACACGATTGCTTTCTCAGCTTTTGTCTCTGCGGAAATAAACTGAGGCTAAGATTGACAAAGTCGCAAAGCACGAAAAATGGCCTGGAAGTCTTCTTTTTTTATTCCTATTTTGGTTTTAACTCATTTACTAACATGGAAGACTAGGAGAGGAATAACAAATATTTCTGAAAGGATAACAAGTGGTTTTCCTATCACAGAACTTAAGCTTGTTATCAGAAACAGTGCTACAAAGAGAAGGTCTAGATCTAACTCCTGTGCTAAGAGTTCACTACTTTGTTAGGTTTCTCCACAATTTGGAACTCTCCAACGGGAAGGGGAAATTCGCCAAACACCATTAGAAATGTCATCTTACTGAGTTGTTCCTTTTCTTAACATCGAACACCGTTTGAAGTGTCCTCTTTCTGAGTTGTTCCTTTTAGCAACATCTTTTGAATTTATTTTTCGTATATTGACACCACCAAATAGAAGATAGTCAGCATGCAAACAAGTCCAGCATATTGAACCCCATGGGCTTGGCCATTAAAGTTGGCCTGGTGGTCAGGGCCTGAGACTTAGGAGTTTGCTGACATGCGCACAAGCTGGCCTAGGACACCCTTCATTACCCAGGAAAAAAAAAAGTTAAACTAATTGATCATTATCACACAAATGTGCTATCATTGAGAGTGATAGTGATGGATGATAATGTGCAGGAGATATATAGCTCTTGAGTATGTAAAACTTTTGTCACTTCTCCTGAGTATGTCTTTAGTTTTGGTGTGAGGCTGAAATAAAATTTTGATCAGCCAAAAGATCTTTAGCTAGGAGAATGGAGAGAACCTTCTAAGCTATGTAAGTATGAGCTTATTAAGATGAATGAATTTTCATTTTGAACTTTTCCTTTGGGTGAGTAGTCAAGTTATTAAAGCGAGTAAAACCGAGTAGAGTTTTGCTTCAGAAAGTATAATATTCAGGAGCCTGAGCAACAAGCGAGGGAATTTACAGATTGCCTAATATTTGCACTGGCAAGTTCCTGAAAGGTTACCCTGCCCCCTGTGAAAAGGAAAGAAAAAATGAAAATGGCTTTTGGGTCAAGTTCCTGAATGGCTAGCTTGCTACTTTCATGGTTATTTAAGTAGCAGCAACTTAGATTACTATCCCTTCTTTACAAACTTCTTGTCCATTTTACTATTCATGACAGCCATAAAAATCATCTGTGAAATCATTAGTTTTAAATGATTTTCAAAACTCGAATACAAAAACTAATTGAATATGTCAATTTGTTAAAAGAAAAATCTCGATTTGTTTTCCCACGAGATTACTTTGTTTGTTGAGTTAGTCAAAGGGCACGAACGTGAAAAAAAAAAATGGTGCAAACAAATCCTGGCGGAGGAAGTACCTAGTCAAAGAAGTGGTTAAGCTATTCTTAAATACTTTGTGTCCACGTCCTTGAACTTTGGCAGATATGGAATAGCTGGAGGAAGAATACAGCTACGGATATAGTAGTTTCAACATTGACAGTCAGTAATAGAAGCTACATTTTGAGATTCATCCGTAGTTGTTCATTATGTGTCCATGGAAAACCAGCCGAAAAGACCAACCATGGCTTCTGTTGTTGACATGCTCTAATTAATGCTCATTAGACTCTCTGCCTTCGTTTCCAGCAGTTTTTGGTGCCTGAAAAGATGGACTGAGGCGAATTGTTGCTGAGTTGAATTCAACTGCTATAGATCCAGATCAGTCTAAAAGTGAATCACCGCAGTTGTCACTAATTGGATTTCAACTACCGATGCTTGATCAAATTGAACTAAACTGCTATTATTATTATTTTTTTGAACTCAAACTGCAAGTATATGCAAACCCGTTTAAACTGCAAGAATATCTAAACCCACTCTCACTCTACAAATGGGGATTACGATGTTGTCATGTTATAGCTAAAACCTTGGTGGATTTGAAGAAGAAAACAATGTGCTTTTGTAAAGGTAGGAGAGATGTATTCATATTCGACTTGGTTGTCTGAAAAAGTCTAGATATTTCGAATTTTTGACATGGAGAAAATCAAGGAAAACCTCTTAAATTATTTCAATATTGGACCTTGGACGCATAATAGTTCCGAATCAAATCTCTGTAGAAAGAGGATCTTTTGACTCCTGTACTCGTGGTGGCCTGCTCCAGTCCCCTTACAAAACTTTCGTTGCTGCGTTAGCCATGCACTTCTGTAAGTCAGCTCTGATGCAAACAACCAAGTCGAATGTGAATACATCTTGCATAATTTACTTAAGAGTTCCTTAACAATCTGGGAGTTTGAATGTTGTTAATTTGTAAGGTTCTTTTTATCGTTGATTGTCCCTGTTAGTTCTTCAGATTTCAAGTTTTGTCTGAATTGGGTTTTCTAGATCCTAATAGGATTACTTTTGATCACCAAATGGGGATGCTATGTAGTCGTGTTATGACTAGATTCACAACTCATTGTTTCAATACGAAGGTGCTTACAATATAAGAAGCCAATGCAAAACCAAGTCTTGTGTTTCAGGCGTATCCTTAGTACTAACCCAGAAAGGGTCAGATGCTGGACTTAGTCCATGTCTGACAAAAGAAATAAAGAATTGAAAAGGACCGCAGGCTGTACTTGTTGGTGACAAGCTTTACGAGGCAGTTAACGTGTCTATATCTCGTTTCGATATTTGAAATCTCTCAACAGGGAGGATGAAGAGTGACATTAGTAATATGTTATCTCCTACTACATATTTTAGGTTACTTAGGATAACAGCTGGTCAGCTATCCGCTTAACTGTTGAGCTTGTCAACAAAAAAAACTAAAGACATTTAATTGGGTGGCTCGATCTATTTTATTCTCTAATGAACTCGATGAGGGTAGGAAATTTTTTCTCCACCTTCCGGTCTTTCTACTTGGTCCAAACCTTGACATACCTTGATCAACTATCAATGACTATCATCACCCCTCTTTCTTCATTGAAGAAATATCAAGTGTAATGGTTCTTCTTCAAAACCTTGGAGCTACTTTAGTGCTAGTTCTAATAACGATCAGGATTGGCTCTGTTATTACTCAGGCAACATACAGTTACCACTTCTGTTTAGGCAGTTCCAATGACACAGCAAACACAAACTACCAAAACAACCGTAACACCCTCTTGGACTCTCTCGTCTCCAAAGCAGCCGTTTACAGCTTCTCCAACGGTACCTTCAATGGCATCTTCAGCCTCTACCTATGCAGAGGCGATGTCACAGGTGAGCTATGCCAGAATTGTGTCCAAAATGCAAGTCAAGATGTCCAAAACAGATGCTCAACTAATAAAACGGCAATTGTATGGTACGACCAGTGCATGGTAATCTTTGATGACATTAATTTTTTCGGCTTGGAACAAACTACCCCAAGAGCTATCCTTCTGAATTCCTATAACAATACTTCACCCAATTATACAGACGCAGTGTTTGCTTTTATGTATACATTTGTGTCAAAGGCTCCACTTTCAGATATGATGTTTGGTGTTGATGCATCGGGTGTTGGTGGTTCTCAGCCTAGATACGGGTTAGCGCAGTGTCGAAGAGATATAAGTAGTGGTGCATGTAGCGACTGTTTGGGGCAACTGATGAGTAACTTCGAGCAGTACTGCCAAGGGAGGAGAGGGTGGCAGATATTAGCGCCGAGTTGCTATTTGAGGTATGAGGAGTACCTTTTCTTTGCGCAACAACTTGTCCCACCTTCATCAGTGTCAAATGTGCCACCGCCACCTCCAAGCAACGGTGAGTAACTTTTTTCTTTTTCTTCTCTGGATTTTGAAGTTTCAGGTAACAGTCTACTTCATACATATAATCTTAGATGTTTTAATCAAGTCAAAAAAATTTACGGGGTAGTAGCCTTTCGGAGGTGCCTTACATTTAACTGTAGCACTCTAGGAATTTTTGTGTGGGCCTTTTACCAAAGGCTGAGGCCCTGGGCAGGAGACCAAGGCTGTGTGAGAATCGAACGTTTCATCCTTATTGCACATCGAAGATTTTCTTTCCTCTCCATATTTAACTTGGACACATAGCAAATTTTTTGGAAGAAAATTTGTCTCCTAGTTCAGCCCCCTCGAATAGAAATCCAAGCTCCGCCCCTGCTTTTAGTCTTTGCATTTAGGAAAGAATTTATTCAATCTGCACTGGGTTACTTTGACAATTGACCATTATTAGAGCTCTTTAATAGTATTTTGAGATTGAACAGCACACTGCTACAGAAGGATAGACCACTTATCAGATAACTTAATTGGCAGGAAATGGAGGAAAGAAAACAATTATGATTGTACTCGGCATTGCATCAGCAGCTACCACAGTCGTGTTGACTCTCTTAGGCTTCTACTGCTACAGAAGGAGATCACGAAAAGGATCACATAATCAACGTCAAACAAGGACACACCATGTGGACGAAAGTACAAATTCTAAAGAGCAGGAAGACGGAAGAGAGATGCATTACTTTGATTTAAAAACCATCGACATTGCAACAAATGGTTTCTCAGATGGAAATAAGCTTGGACAAGGTGGTTTTGGCCCAGTTTATAAGGTAAAAGCACGTTTTCTATTATTTAGTTGTGCAGTGGCTTTCCTTTTGTTAAAAAGCCTGTGCCAAATGTATCCAGGGAAAGCTTCACAATGGGAAGGAAATAGCGGTTAAAAGACTGTTGAGGAATGCCGGGCAAGGTCTTGAAGAGTTCAAGACTGAAGTTAAGTTGATAGTAAAGCTTCAACACCGGAATCTTGTGAGGCTCATAGGTTGCTGCATTGAGGGAGATGAAAAGCTTCTTGTCTATGAGTACATGGCTAACACTAGTCTTGACTCGTTCCTCTTCAGTTTGTGCTCTCTCTCCCTCTCTCCTTGTATTTACCATGTTAACTTCAATTTCTCCAAACCGAACTCCTTTACATAGATATATACAATGGCAGATTACAAAAAACTAATGATGAACCAAGTTCATGACAAGACAATTCTTTACTGTTTCCTCTTCATTTCTTTCAGATGCTACAAAATGTAAGGATCTAGATTGGGCTAAGCGTGCTAATATAGTAAGCGGAATAGCAAGGGGACTTCTATATCTGCACGAGGACTCCCGGCTAAATGTCATACATAGGGACTTGAAAGCCAGTAATATATTGTTGGATGATGAGATGAATGCCAAGATATCAGACTTTGGGACAGCCAGGACTTTCTATGGCAACCAAATTGAAACCAGCACTAACAGAATTGTGGGCACATAGTAAGCTGTTTCTTCACTCCAAGTATTATCTAGCATAGTTTCTCTTTCGATTTTTTTTTTCTTTCGCCCAATTACTCATCATTGTTTTCGATATATTGTTTCCCTATAGTGGATACATGTCACCAGAGTATGCGATGGAGGGATCATTTTCCATCAAGTCAGATGTTTACAGCTTTGGAGTATTACTGTTGGAAATCATTAGCGGAAGAAAAACCAGTGACTCGACTCTCCCAGAGCACGCCAAAATGCTTTTACCATACGTACGTTCCTTATTTCTTCCTTAGCTAATTATTGCACCAACATAAGATCAAATTTTCTATTCTGTTTCCTATTTTGAACGCATAATGAAATACTACGCAAAACAGGCGTGGCAACTATGGGATGGCGGAAAAGCACAAGAGTTGATAGATAGAAACTTGATCAGCAATTGTCCAATAAAAGAAGTCAGTAGATGGATTCACATTGCCTTGTTGTGTGTCCAAGAAAACCCTCAATTTCGACCCTTGATGTCAAAGGTTGTTCTGATGCTCGAAGGCCAAACAACAGACCTTCCTAAACCATCGGAACCTCCACTCTCTTTTGGTAAATATACCATGTCTAATCAATCTTCGTCTGGTGTGGTTGGGACCAGATCCTTTACATCTCCGGAACCCTCCACTGGTTCCTCCATCTAGTACTTAACAAACTGTTCATTTTGGTATACATGCATAAACATCAAGAATAAACTATCTAAGGTGAAGAGAGAAGCGACTGAGAACTCTAGATCTAGGTGAACTTGGAACAAGCACCCAACCGCTTGGGCTAGCTCGAAATTCCCGTAACTGATTTGTTGAAATGGATGTGCCAGTGTAAACATCGATCTTAGATTTTGTTGAGTTTGTGCATTTATGATAGGAAAATTGAGCTGTGAATTTGTCATTTGCCAGATACTGCCTTAACTAGTTTTATATGTACTGTTTGTTAGACACTAGTTGTAACACCAGTCAGGAGGAAACAATGATGGTACCATCTTGAAATGATGAACAGAGCTTTTGGCATTTAGATTTTGGCTTCAATTCAGAACTCACACTCGTTCGTTGTACGAATTTGCAAAGTCTAAGACTGTTGTTTTCATGACTATGATTCTTGATAGTAGAAAATACATCAAAATGACAGAGGAATGCTTTTTGGACAGCGACCCACAGACAAGGAGTTTCAGTTATAATACCAGAAAACTAACTGTGGAGCCAAGAAACTTAAGCAACATATCCTTCCAGATACCGTGCCGAAGCAGCAAGTCTCAGATATCTGTTTTAATGTATGATGTATTAAGATAGCCATAGGTCAACTCGTTTTACGCGAATCTAGGCAAAATAATAATAATAATAATTGGTGTATGCATGGTGCGTCAAGATAGCCATAGGTGAACTAGTTTTACGAGAATCTAGGCAAAAAAAATTGGTCAAGATAAAAATGGAATTTGATGACATCTGCGTATAAGTTTTAATTCTCTTGGATACTGACATGAACTGATCTTGGATAGGGAAGTACTGGACTAATTCATCTTTTGCCAATTTGTTTTCGTGTGACTTTTTGTACTTTCTTCTAATGCTGAAATGATCAACTTTTGGGTTGGGTTGACCTCTTGTGCTTCCTTCTAATGTGAAGTCATTGGTTGCGATATCAAGGCCATTTTCATCAGGGGGAAAAAACACGAGAAAGAGTTGAGGCTGGATTTGATGACGCTATGACACCATGTTAACTTGTAAAGTTGTAAGCCACCAATTCATCTAAAAGTTTAAGCTGATAAAGAGGGA
Source organism: Rhododendron ovatum (assembly GCA_019656835.1). Classification (NCBI taxonomy): domain Eukaryota; kingdom Viridiplantae; phylum Streptophyta; class Magnoliopsida; order Ericales; family Ericaceae; genus Rhododendron; species Rhododendron ovatum. The sequence continues at coordinate 11,827,044 of CM033793.1, read as the reverse complement.
TAACAGTATTATCTGTATCCTACGATAAGCGGGTAAGTCAAACTCACTACGATAAACGGGTTACACACGAGTGTAAATATTTTCATTAGCAGGTATATGTGAGGTTCTAACGCAAGATATGTTTTCTACTCTAGATCATAAGAATGTTTAAAAGAACTTCTGTGTATCCTCGTGCGATCGATATGCCATGCTTTTTGTTTTTTTGGTTTTTTTTGATCGGCTGCGATATAGCATGCCCTACATGCAGATCATCCCTTTGATTGCAACAAAGTCCGCCAAGATTTTCAGGGATTCGATCTTCAGATCAGACAGAATAGCCTGAGAGCAATGGTAAATACATAAACCAAAAAAGGAAACCGATTAAGCAAGTCCATACATCCATGATGGAATACATGATCAACTTTTTAATAACCTACTATTATATGTTACGGAGGCGGAACTAAATGCAAGGGTGGGGTGCCCGGGCACCACCCTGCTCTGCCTATTTTTATTGCAAAAATGTACTAGGATTAAAATAAATTGGCACCCCCGAAGCACAAACCCCTTTTATGCACTAGCGTGCGTACTGCGTGGTAAGATTTCTGATTGAACTTTTAATTTTTGACACCCCTGTTTGAAAGTTCTGATTCCATCACTGTATGTTATGTTTTTCCTAATAAAATAAATGTATTTGCCTTGTGAGGAAGTTAACTGACCATTGACCGTTTGGCTAACAAAATTTCCACAGCAAAACAGTTTATTGAAGGAGAGGTCTAAAAAGTCTGACAAAGTGTGGCTGCTGGGATTCGAGCCCAGGTCTCCACGGCCACAACGTGGAATTCTTACCACTAAACTACAGCCACTTTGTTGCTGTAAGTGTTGATCAATTAATTATAACCTGTAAAACCCTCGCCACGATTCATCTACTACTTTATAGAAGAGGCGTTTGTTATTTCTCTTTAATATATTGAAAGATCATTATCCTTTTCCCTCGTCAACTAGAGTGGACCGGATCTGGCCCTAATCTGTTACTCCTTTCGTCCCAAATTGTTAGTCATATTTACTATTTGGAAAAAATTGACTATATTTTTTTTATATCAAATATGCATTTAGTTTGATAAATCTTAATTAATTTTATCAAACAAAATTTTTGGAATCACAAAAAACATTATAAGATTATGACAAATAGACAGTTGTTTTAGAAATCTATATTTTTAAGTATAACTCAAAAAAAGAAGAATGATAAATGTCAAAACTGTTTTCGTTAATGTCAAAACTTTAGTATATAAGATTCTTGTACCTTGCACATGGTACAAGTTCTTTAGACCCTGTTAGTTTAAGAGTTTTGAATTTTGGATTCTAATTATTATTTTATTTCTTTCCAATCATTACTCTTATTTTGCTCTCTAACTCTCTTCAATTATTATCCATATTTTAAATCACCACTTTATTTTTCTCTATACTTATTACGTACAAATCCAAATCTAAAATCCCAAAACGAACAAGATCTTAGTTACTTCAGTTTTTGACATTACAATAACAGTTTTGACATTAGCAACACCTAAAAATAATGACAAGCAAAAGTTGTTTCTAGCTACATCCCTAAGTGGCATTATAATAATGAGCTGGTGGCTACTAGTGTCACTTTTCTCTACCTAACACACACACAACCTTCGCTCCATTTGCTCTCCTAACTTTCACTGACATTTACCAGCTTATTGTCTTAGATTATTATAGCAAATTAATTCCGGGAGTTAAAAAAGATTGTTTGTCCCTTCAGGGGTTGTTTGGATGGGGGATTGTGAAGGGGTATTAGTACCCCTTATATATATTCGGGCCCATCATTTAAGCCATGGTTTGAGAATAAAAAAACGAGGGGTATTAGCTTAAGCCCATCTTCTCTTATACCCTTAATATCCCTAGCTGGAAGATTATTTATAGGGAGGTTTTGGGTGGTATAAAATAATATCCCCGGATAATACATCATCTTCTTTCATTTCAACTACAAAATAATCGTATCCCCTATTTTATCCATCATCAAAACCAATTACTTTCTAAATCGCCGTCACATCAATGTGGGTCCACCCTTCTTACATAATACCTTATAGTACTATCTTATCTCCCTTCCTAATTAATATCTCCAATTCTTTTTCCGCATCCAAACGGGCCTTAGTAGTGCATATAGCCCAAGTCCTTAGCCAAATGCATGGTATGATTTAAAATTACTAAAATTGAACTGCCATTAATTCTTCTTGTGGGTTGACCCCCCACTCCCATTAATTCTCAAAGATTATGATCAATGATGAAGGATATATTTTTCTTTTAATAAAGTTAGCCCGTCAATAGGTTTGATTCAATTCGATTAATCGGACAGGATCCAAATCTGATCTTATCACAAAAAGTTATAAATTCAGGAATTCAAAATCAATGTTTTCAACGTTTACAACACCAAGGTTGAAATCTTGAAATAACATCAAACTCAACTTGAAATTACATCAAAGTATTCCCCAAAATAACCAAAAGTAAAGTTATCGGACTGGATATACATATATAATCAGGTTGTATGGGATACATGTATCCAGATCCAATCCGTTAATCTTTTGATTATCCGATTTCAATAAATCTCACTATATACACTTGACATGTCGTGTGAGATCACCCAAATCCCAACCCGCCCATAAATTAACGTTAGACCATCAGCATGGATCTATCAAATTAAAAAGTATGTAACGTATACCATTTTATTTTTAATTAACTAGTGATGATAGGAATTTGTTTACCTTGCATTGGATAGGTACTAGTATGGAGACTAACTGAACAAGTGATAGTCCATATTGGCCAAGTTTGGCTGACTTTTGAGTCATCCAATAGTTGACCCCCTCCCACCAAAATATTGCACTAGTTACAATTTTTACAATATGAACTAGAAACTGGAATTTCTAAGTGGAGACTGGAGGTAGTTATTTTTTATGAGGTGGCACAATATGAATCACACAATAGGTGCATATGGTACACACCTTGAAAGAGTGTGTATTGAAGACTTTCTCCTAACACAAATACAACTTGTATAAAAAACTATCTGTGGTTCATAGTTCAAGTCAACAGATAGTGACTGTACGTACGTCCTTAACTCTAAAGTTGCAAACCTTTAACCCAAGAATCCAAGGGTGGAATATAGCCAAGAAAAACACAACAAACCGAAAGGGGAAAGAAAAGCAAAGAAGATTCCAAAGTCGTAGTTACAAACAACCGCAACTTTTTATCCCATTCCTAACAAGATTCCCCTCAATATCTATGCTACATTCTCTCTTTCTCCTTGTAATTGTATCATCTGGAACCTGATGCATGGGTAGTGTATATCTGGCTTCACAGTGGGTTGCCCAAAGTAATTTCGGTAATTTTACATTTTTTATCGAGACATGTTATGTGTTTTTTGTGTGTATGTTATGCATAATTTTGGTGTATATTACGTACGCATACTTTGGTTAGTAACAAAAAGGACACTCCTTGAAATATAAGATATAAACAGCTCTGGAGGATTGGACTCATATTTTTTGTGTCTGTTACGAGTGGTTTTAGTGTATCATACGTATATTTTTTTGGCTCATTAGTTACTACATTTTTTGCGGTATCAGGTATGTTCTTTTTTTAAGTTACGATTAGGGTCTACAATATACCCCAAAATAGTAATGCATTTTTTTAGTTAGTTATATTTTATTTAGTGTGAGTTACTCAATTTTTTGAAAATCAAAATTTTTTGTTATTTTTGAATAGCGAAATAAATTTATTAATATTTGGATGTGACCTGGTGGGAATTACTTTTTTTATTTTTTATACCTAGTGGTAAAAAGCCCAAAAAATAATACAGAATAGAGCTCAACACCTAAAAGGCCTAATAACCAAGATAAAACAGTAAGCACAAATTGAACGCAGCTCAAACACTTAAAGGACCTAAAAGCCCAAATAAAAGCCCAAACAAATCCTAACCCTACAAAACCCCCCAGCAGCCGCTGCCTCCACTCTGCCGCAAACACCAACCGCTGCCGCTACGCGGCCAGTCAAAGGACTCACCAGCGCGGCATCGCTTAAATATCAAAAAAATTTGTGGTGTACGTGTACCATAGGCTTCTCCATTTATTTTTTTATTGCTTACTCGTTCTTTTATTTTTTTCTTATTCGCATTAACTAATCTGCCTTAGTATTCCTCGTACACCTAACATCTGTGTGGAATTGAGCTCGCATTAGTTATTGCTTTGATGGGATTGTCTGCAAGGTTTATCCACACAGGGATTAATGAATGTCCATTTTTGTTTTGTCGCAGATTAATTTCGTTATTAGTCACGGAGTTACTTGATTCATTTGTTGAGTCAGTGGTGTCCACTAGAAAAGCACACCTGACTAAGGTCACATGAATCACTCATGATTGGACAATCAAAATTACAAAATCATTTTTAATAAAATCTCATTTTCTGTCCCCATTTTTTGTTTTGTTTTTATCCCCCTCATGGCATCCATGCAGCAGCATCTTCCTCCTCCATCCTTATATGTACCCATTAGGCCATTCCACAACCCATCTCCACCACCACCACCGAGTAGTAGTCCAAGAAATGAAGATTTTCACTTCTCTGGAATGGGTTATCCTCCTCCCCCTCACCATTTTCATCACTTTCAATCATTCCAGTGCAAATCAAACTCAACCCATCTCAGAAATACCAACACTTGATCAGCTCCCATTGACAATTGTTCAATGGTGGATGCAAACTCACCAGAACACCCAACTGAGATTAACAGGCCCTTTGGTGATAGCAGGGGTGCTCTGTTTCGTCGCGGCCGCGATATCGTGTGCTGGGGGGATTGGTGGGGGTGGGTTGTTCATACCCATACTTACCATAGTGGCTGGTTTAGACCTCAAAACAGCCTCGAGTTTTTCGGCTTTCATGGTCACGGGAGGGTCGATTGCCAATGTTATCTGCCACATGTTTGTGAAAAGTCCAAAGTCAGGGGGAAAGAGTTTGATAGACTATGATATAGCACTTCTATCAGAGCCATGTATGTTACTAGGGGTGAGTGTTGGGGTGATTTGCAATCTTGTGTTCCCAGAATGGCTTATTACTATACTTTTTGCAGTTTTTCTTGCTTGGTCTACATTTAAGACATGTAAATCCGGGGTGGTGTATTGGAAAATGGAATCAGAAGAGGGGAGGAGAAGTGGGTTTGGAGAATTAGGAAGTGGGTTGGTGAGAGATGGGATTTGTGGTGGAAAAGATGGAGTTAACAGCACCAATGAGCCTCTTTTGTGCAAGGGGTTGGAGGACTGCAATTTGGGCATTCCATGGATGAAACTTGGAGTTTTGGTTATGGTTTGGTTTTCTTTCTTTCTTCTGTATCTTCTCCGTGGCAACCGATATGGACAGGTATGGTCTTGCTCTCCTATTTTGCTATGTCATTCTGTGTTCTCCTAATGGAACAACAATTTAAGCAACTAACATCATTTCAGGTGGTTCATTTTGAGTTAGACAACTTGATCATCTTGACATTCGTTGTGTAAAAAACTGCAAGATGTTTCCTAATTGGATAAACAATAAAGAAAAAATAAATATTCAAGGACGGAAGCAGAATTTCAACCTTGGACAAATACTAAATTTTTCTTGTCACACATCAATTCATAGTATTAAAAACAGTCTCAAAATAATTAGCATGAATATTTTTGGATCTACCTATGAAATTATAAAGTTACAACCATGTAATGGATACATACGATCTTGTGCGTCCATAGCTATTCCTAAAGATAAACTATTGGACCTAGTTTTCTTTTCTTGTTTTTTTATAGAGTTCCAGTCCAAAATTTAGTCACCTTGGACTGACCTTCCTTCTGAATGATTCCTCATATTTTATGGCTTGAGTGATTGCCATGTTCTTGATGTATGGAAGCTGATTCTTTTTGCCATGTTTTCAAAAATTCTTTTACCTCCTGCCATGTGGGTTATATTCAATCATGTACACGTTATGTAGCACCAACGTGGACATGCTGAGGCATGACACCAACACTTAAATTTCCAATAATTTAAGGACACAATACACATTGAGGACACCCCTAAGGAAAATCTATGTGTGTAGTTAATTGTGTAAGTATAAAAATATAAGGCAAGCTTTAATTAAAGTCAAAAGACCATGTATCTTGTTTTCACATGTATCAGTGCATAATTCATTCAAGCTAAAGTATTTTATCACAAAAACGTTATATCAATCACACATGTCTTTATATTCAATCAACCATCATTTATCACAAGAGAAAAAGACCACCTATGTCTCTAGAGTGTGTTGAGAATGTCCAAGCATGTTCTAATATCCCCCAGTCCAAAACTCCATATCAAAATAGGTGAGAACAATATAGGACATTCAGATTTGGGTGTCAACGAGTGCCTGAAGAGTGTCTGACACCGATACGTGACCTCTGGCAAAATATCTGTGTTACATAATGTACAGGCATTGCCATCCCCTATTAGCGGAGGTCATGAGATCTGTTTTTGCAAGAAGCTATCACCTAGTGAGGGGTGGCGTTACCATTGTCAAGACCCCACTAATGCTAGGTTCAACCCTATGGGTATCTTAGACCTGATTCAGTTTTATTGATTATATTTTGGACACGATTTGTTATCCATGGTAAAGCGTACTAAGGACTTCATTGTTTTATGTGAGGATTTTTATGAGACAGGGTCAATTGAACCTATTCTTCGTATGATAGTACGATAGTAGAAGAATTTAAGTCAACTTACTTAAATGCATTATGTTAATCTTGTGTGATTGCGCTCATTATTGTTCTCATTTTTCATATCAAACCAACTATCATATGTTGCAAAAAATCATCATTAAATACGCTGCCTTATAGAAGAAGCATTTCATATAGAAGTGAAAAGAATGGAGCAGAAGAAATTGCAGATATGCTTGACAGCTACGCTTGGTTTTCTAATACCTTCAAGACGCAAGTTTAATAGGTGAACCCGGGCTTTCTGTATCAAATGGGATATGTCACTTTCTCTGTATCAATCCCTAGCGGGAAAAGAAAAGGAAATAAAATTAGGATATGTACTTAATCAGTGGATTTCTAAACTGGGAACTCAGCTGTAGGCTGGAATGTATTATTTTATAGGTTGCCATTCTTGTATAAACTCATTACGTCGATAGAGTAAGGGCTTGTTTGTTTCACAAAGTGGGGACAAGGGAAATAAAACATGTGGACCTCCTATCTCTTTCCTTATCACTTACTGTTTGGCAATTATTCTTGTCAATAATTGAATCAGATTGGCTTATCTCCTTATAATTTATGCTCCAAAGGGAAGCAAGAACATCAACCCTCCAGCTGTGGTATTTTTCTTTTTTATTTGGTAACTTACCGTGGTATTAGTTATCCCAAGAAGTGGAATTATTATCCCCTTTCCATTACAGTAAGAGATATTTCTCTGCTATTTCATTCTAACCAAACCTAGTACAATACAACTACTCTTCCTGTATATAAAATGTCTTTGGTCATCCCAAAGTACTGTTTTATCACCTCTATGCACCTAATTTCATGGTATAGCTTATCCCGTAACTGGATTAACATGATTATCCTTGGTGCATGTATTCCATACATAACTTTTGGAGTATTATGTAACTTTTGAAAAATGTATGCAGAGTATAATACCAATGGAGCCTTGTGGAGTAGGATATTGGATTCTTTCAGCATTCCAAGTTCCTCTTGCATTAACTTTTACTACATGGATTTTGTACAGAAGAGAGAGCCTACGTGATCAACCTTTACCCCAGCAGGTGCCTTTGCTTATGTATATCTAAAGCGTGTATCTATATTTTCTATTTTCTATCAACCTACAAGTGGCTGATTTGGATGGAGTCTAGCAGAAGAAAATCCTGACTAAATTGAACTTCTGTATTGGTTTATTCATGATAGGAAAAGAGAGAACCAAGCATGCTCATTTTCCCTATGATGGCTCTATTAGCAGGGATGTTGGGTGGAGTATTTGGAATAGGCGGCGGGATGCTCATAAGCCCACTTCTCCTTCAAGTTGGAATAGCACCAGAAGTGAGTTATTATAGCATCTCCAACCAAGCACTATGAGATGAATAGTATCATACTCTTAGTATCATCTTCTTGTATTTTAGCATTCTTGGCAATCACTTCTGACTTCACAGATGCTGCTCTTTTCATGGCACAGGTGACGGCTGCGACTTGTTCGTTCATGGTGTTCTTCTCAGCTACAATGTCAGCAATTCAGTACTTACTATTGGGAATGGAGCACATATACGTAGCTCTAGGTTTTACCTTCCTTTGTTTTGTCGCATCGCTTGTTGGGTTGAAGGTAGTACATAGTGCAGTGGAAAAGCATGGGAGGGCATCCCTCATTGTGTTCTCAGTTAGTACTGTGATGGCTCTTAGCGCTGTTCTGATAACCAGTTTTGGAGCTCTTCATGTTTGGAGAGACTATACAAGTGGGAGATACATGGGTTTCAAAACACCATGTTGAAAAACAAAAACAAAATCCGAGAGTAAATCCATTTTTGGTTTCAAGGCTTGTAAAACCTTATGCCAAAGATTTCTTGCGAATCCAAGGCACATGAGAGAACTCATGGGGAGAAGACTGATGAAGAGTTTTTAAGGGAAAAAAAAATCACAGGGTCCGATGTGTGAGTTCGTTTATTCAAAGATTGCATTTTGCATAATCTATTTACAAAGAATAACAATTTTCAAACATTTTATTAAAACACAGTGTAACAGCACATGACCGAAATGCACCCTTTTGCTGGCCTTGTCACCAAACTGGCGACTTATGTGGGCATGCTGTTAGGTTTCACTCGGTAGTTGGGTGCTTTGTGATTACTAATGAACGCGTTACCATAATGTGTCCTTTTGTTGGTTATGAACACACCACAGATCGACACTCACGCTTCAGACACGAAGATGTACGTCGTTTGGCCAAAAAATACCCGTTCTACGGAGAAAATACACTGTTTTGATTACGGCAGAAACAATGGAGTTAAACAGACTGAAACTTTCCTTTCTCTCATACTCAGGTCTCTCCTCTCTTCTCACCACGCTGCTCTCACTTGTGTATGTTTGCTTTGGTATATTAGCAAATGTGTTTAATAAAGTATTTCTCGTTTGCCTTCAAATTAGTAAAAAGTTTAATGAATATTATAGAAATTATTAATAATGGCCGCATGCATTGAAGACTATACATGTCATAACTAATCATATAATCATTGTTGTCGTCAACATCAGAAGTTAGATTAACAAAATACATATTGACAGCTTGGGTTAATTTTGACGCAATAAAATGATTTCTCCTCAACATCAGAAGATAATAATTCCGATAGGTCAATCATATTTTGTGCTTACATGGCCATGGAATTGCTTTGACAGATCATAAAATGAAATCAAATCACTAGATCTTCAAAACCAGGAGTTCATAGGTTGATAAGCAAAACAAAAATAAGGTGTGATACTATTCTCAACACCATTCACTATCTGCTCTAATCTTACAGCTTCACGAAAGAATACTCATTGCGAAGAAAGCTACACAAATTAAGCGACTGGAGGGCGGAGAGTATGATCCTCTGAGGTATCGACCGCAGTTGGTGGCATGAACTGCCACATTGGAACTCCAGGGTAGCCCATGAAGGGCACCAGTTTGCTCCCAACAACTTGGCCTGGAGCCCCAAATGGAGTAGGAATTCCAGTAGGGTAAGGGAAGAAGGCAGGTTGAGAGCTCATGGCTTTTAATTGCTGCTCAAGTTTCTCTTTCTCCACTTTCAGCTTCTGCTTCTCATCACGAAGTTCGTTTTTCTCAGCCTGTGAAAGAAGAGTCTCGTCAACAAAACAAACGATAATGATACGTACATAGAACAAGTAAACAACATATGCATAGCATCTAGGCATGTAAACATTTCTAAAACGTCTAGGAGGTGTACAACAAAATTTTAGATAATACAAAAGCATTTAAGTTGATTCTGAGAATCATCAGAATCCAAAAGCATCTAAGTCGATGTTTCTCCGAATCAACTTTTAAGCAGGTAGGTTCCAAAAAAAAATAAAAAATTAAGCAGGTCTAAAAGTTATATTTTTTTGCCGTCAAGAAGAATCGGAAGTTAGAAACACATTGGCAAAACCTCCAAGAGGCCAGAATCTAAAATCACCCACACAAAAGCTATTGCAGATTCCCCCTAACTTACTCCAGAAAATTCCAACATCTGTACTGAATAAAAAAACAAGCACACCTTCAGTTCATTAATCTTCTCCTGCAAACTATCGCTTGACTCCTTGAGTTTCTGGGCCTCATCCCTTAGCTGCGTCAATGTCTGAACAGCATCACTCAATATAACAGCCTTGTCCACTTTGGGTTTCCTTCCCGGCTCCAGGATCAAGCTTAACTCTAGGAACCTTGAGACATGCCAAAGTTCAAAAATTTATTGACAACCATGCACAGCACACATACAGCACACGACTCGTGCAAAGAGATAGAAAGAGAGAGATGGAGAGTGCATGCCTTTCATTCAGCCTATCCCTTCGCATTTTCTCCCTACATGCTTTGGAATCAGATGCACTGCATGATTCGGGCCTCATCCTGCAATCCGATTTTCAGTAATCTCAGGGTAAAACAAACCAAAAAAGGCTGGAGCAAGGAGATCTGAAGTAATGGAGATCCAATGTAGAAGTGGTAAAAACAAGAATGTTCAGTAGGAAGAAAAAGAACGATAAACCCCCATCAGAAATCATGAGTAATCAGTTGCGGAAAATGAAGGTTCTCAGACCAAGCAAAACTTTTCCTTTAACTGAATAATAATAGGGAAGAAGAATAATAGAAGGGAAGAAGTTGACAAGACCTCTTTCTGGAGCCACATTCCTTAATACCGTCCAAATTCCCAAATGAGTCTGCAAAATCCACACTGTGAACATGGCATAAATATATGCTTATGGGGTTAGAGGTTTGATCTAGAGAATGGCTCACAATGGTAGTTCATAGTCAGTTCAGCGGTAAATCAATGAGTTGGTGAAGGCTAACATTAAGTCGTACACGCATTGCACTTGTTAATTTTGCATCATTGCACGAGTGTGACTGCAGTACACGCATCTTACACAGGCATTCAATGATACTTTATAGTTTGACATAATTACGCTAATGGACACTGTTAAGGAAATACAGTCTGACATTGGTAATCACTTAATAACATTTGAGTATTCTCCATCATTCCAATTAGCTTTGAGTTTGATATAAAGTTTCCACAGAGACCATAACCCCTGTGCAGTTTACCACCCTGCCACGCGGAAGTAAAACCATAACCCATGCGGTTTGTAGACTCGAGCACGTACAAATAACATCACAGATCACAATTTTCAATTGCGAAAGTAGAAAAAAACTTGAATGAATCGAAATTAACTTCAAGAATCACAAATCCATTGGCAAGAACCAATACTGTCAACCAATCAAAATGGCATTCCATAACGTACAGCAATTTGTCGAAAAAGGGGAGAAATAGGCGGACCTGAGGCCGGTCGAGCCGGCGAGGGCGTCGGGGCACCAATCGAAACCTGGTTCGAGAGAGGGCAAGTCGCCGCCGGGGACGGGGATGTTTTCTATGACGCCGTAATCGACTAGCCAATTGGAATTCTCCTCCGGATTCACCATCGTGTCTCTCCAATTCGAACAGAGAAATGAATTGAGGAAACGAATTTGGGGATATCTGGGGAAGCGATAAAGCGTTGGAATTTGAAATTGCGAAAATGGGAAAAAGGGTGGAGGGGATGATGGTGAGGAATTGGTGGTAGTGGCGGGCGGGTGAGGTTTCCAACTTTCCACTAACGTTTGAGGGATCCCACCAACCAACTATTTAAGGGCCTGTTTGTCTTGGAGCGTTAAATTTGATAATCAGGTGTTAAATTTGATAATTTTGATAATCAGGTGTTAAATTTGATAATCAGATGTCCAAGTCACCCAAAGTGAATCTCGATTAATCATAGGAATCATAAACCCACCCGTCTACTGGTGGAGGTCTCACTTTAAGGCAGAGCAAATAAGTTGATAGCACAGGCGTTCTGTTTTTTTTGTCCAACAAAGGTTTGCATTGTTTATTTGTGCATTTAAAGTAATTTCAAGAATTTTGACCAAAACAGCTCTTCAGATTTGGTGGCTTTTTTCCAATGTTTTGATACGAAGAAACATTTCTGGTCATTTTGACGAGAATAATTGAAAAAAATTCATTGCTTTTTTTTTAAAGAAATTGATTTTGTCACTCTTTTTTTTGTTAATGCAACTTCATTTCTCTTACAAAACAAATCATCTAATATAAACATAAAGGGGAGTGACATTAATAAAAAAAAGTGTCGCAAAATCACTCCCCTTTCTCAAATATGGATTGTTTTTTGGTGCCTATGTTTCCGGACGAATGGAATCTAACAAAATTGAATTTTCGAGAAAACAAATTAACATCACAAAGAATAAGTAACTTGCACGAGCATCAGTAATTTGCACGAGACCACGAGCACTGTAGATCGAATGGAGAGGGCAATAAGCAAATTGAGGGGTGTTTTCGACAGTAAAAAATTTGTAGATTTTTATTTGTGGTTGAGAAGTTGTTAGGTGTTTCCGATAGTGAATAAGTTATTGATGGATTTGTGAGTAGAATTACTGTAGTAAAAAAAAATTGTTGACAACTTTTTTGTTAATGGAAACGAGATGATAAAATGCTTAAACTTTTTTGTCACTGAAAACGAGATGGTCAAATACATTAAATTTTTAGTATTTTTTTATAGTGAAAACACCCCTAAGTACAAAGATAATTTTGTCAATTGGGCATCGATAAACCTACAGTTAAATCAAATTATCTTGCAAAAGTGGAGGGTACATTCAAAATCATACTTGCGCTCATTTTCTTTATGAACAGAGTTTCCAAAACCAACTTGTCTATCTCTTCGCATGACCTTTGATAAGATTTCTTCACATGACCTTCGATAAGATTTCTCTGCATACTTGTTATTTTCATCTCTCTATTTATCTCTCGGCCTATTACTTATAGAACTCTGAGCTTCCCTTACCAAATCAAATAACTCCTCATATCTTCGTTACTTTATGTTGTGTTTGAATGACAATTTTGAAAAAGATTTTTGGGTAATGATGAGAGAGAACGTATGGTGATAATTGGAAATAAGGATAATGAGTGGAGAAAAATAGAGAGAGAAATGAGAGTAATGATTGAAGGTAATGAGAATAATAATTAGAAATAAAAATAATGAGTATTTTTTGAATTAGAAAAAAAACTTCAAGTTGTGATCCAAACAAGGCACATCATTTACACTTGATGCTCAGCAACTTCTTCGCGTGAAAATTATGGGCAATAAAGTGGGCCAAAAGTAAACAAACGGATGGTCAAGCTTTTTCAAGCGTGGGACGGTGGGAGGCAGTCAGGCAGGTCTGAACAATGAACATTGGAGGAAAGATTCAACATACGAGGAGAAATTTAAAACTTGCAAATTCCAAACCTTACTCCGCATCCAAAAGGGGCTCAAGATAAAAACAGTAACAACTTTAAGGACCTGTTTAGATGAGGAATAAGATTTGGAGATATTATTTATTGAGAGGGAATAAGATACTAGTATTAATGTGACTTTTATAGATGGTGGATAAAAAAATGGTTCGTTTTGAATGGGGTATTAAAAATTGGAAGATAAAATAGCAATACTTAATTTGGATGAGAAATAAAATGGAGCGATAAAATTATTTTATAGTTGAAATGACCGAGTCTCATTATTTTAGCCTCATGCTGAGTGCTAATAAATAATAACACCCCAAAATCCATCTAAATGGGCTCCACCTTCTCATCCCCACATAACTCATCCCTAAGTTCTTGTCTTGTGTGAATTGTTGAATCCTCATTTTTTTTCTTTGCTGGAATTTGCAAGTTTAGGTTTGACCTGAATAGTTGAATCCTCATTCCTGTATTTAGATCTAAGTTCAAATATATTAGTTTGTACTATAAATAAAACCAAAAATTTAATATTTTGTCAATTCAGCTATATCATTCACAACGCCGCGCGTATTAGAACGAAGCTTTGCATAACTTGTTAGGACTTTATAAATGTTACATTTTTTTATTTTAGAACTTTATTCCAACCACAAAAATCTTAAATCTACTTTTTTTTCGAATAAAATAGAAGAAAATGTCAAACTATGTAAACGAACTAGAATTTCATAACTCATAATTTAAATTTTATTCAAACTCAATGAATGTTCCTACTTTCTCAATTAATTTCTACGAGTTATATTGAATAATATATTTATATTTTTGTGATCGGATATTGAACAAAAACATGCAATTAAGGAGAGGATAGTTGAGAGAGAGAGAGAGAGAGAGAGAGAGGGCGCACGCTCCACCTCTCACCACCGTTCTCCAATTAATTTCCTCCATTGTTTCGTTTTCCGATTAAGAGGGGCAAACAGAGATCAGAGAAACCCATTTCAAGAACAATGTGGAAACCCATTCCCGTTGCAGGAATCCATTTCGAGAACAATGTCGTTTTTTGCTGAGAAATCCATTCCCGTTGCAGTTGCAAACAATTGCTGCGAACGAACGCTCGACTGAAGAGATCAATTTCAGAGAAACCCATTTTCGGTCTCCGATTATTTTTTTTTTTTATCAGCGTCCTCCAATTAACTTCCGATTAATTTCCCCCATCGTTTCGGATTCAAAAATCTGAAACCCATAAGTTTTTTCGGGTTTTAAAACTCAAACGTGACATATATTTTCGGATTTCAAGTATGAAATGTCTATCGTGCATTTTGATTTTACAAAAAAAACACACAAACATGATACATCTTCAAGATGCGTTATAAAGGGTTTGGATTTTAAAACTCACAAGTGTCATATACTTTCGGATTTTAAAGTATGAATTTGTTACTGAAACTATTTAGATATCAAAATCGGAATATGTCTTAGATTTTTAGGTATTAGAATCCGAGTTTTGTAAACATTTTTGAGTTTTAAAATCTGAAATTGTCTAAATTTTTCTGGAACGTATATCCGAGATTTTTTTGAAGGAGGTGGTGTCGGGAATGTTTATGAACATTTTCTTAACTTTTTTGAATGTGTATCCAAACATTTTGGAGTGTCAAATTGTTTTTTTCAAAGGATTGTGTATCCGATTTTTTTACAAAAAAACACACACAAACATGACGCATCTTCAAGATGCGTTATAAAGTGTTAGGATTTTAAAACTCGAACTTGTCATATACTTTCGGATTTTAAAGTATGAATTTATTTCTGAAACTATTCAGATATCAAAATCCGAATATGTCTAAGATTTTCAGGTATTAGACTCCGAGTTTTTTAAACATTTTCGAGTTTTAAAATCCGAAATTGTCTAAATTTTTCGGGAACGTAATCCGAGAATTTTTTTTTTAAGGAGGTGGTGTCGGAAATATTTGTAAACATTTTCCTAACTTTTTTGAATGTGTATCTAAACATCTTGGAGTTTCAATTTTTTTTTCGAAGGACTATGTATCTGATGTTTTTTTTTTTGATGATGTTGGTGAAAGCCGCGGTCATGGAGGTGGTGGTGGTGGGTGTGGTGTGTTAAGTAGAAGAGAAGAGAGAACCGGGAATGGTTGTAAAACATTTTCCAAACTTTTTGAATATGTATCCGAACATTTTCGAGTTTCAAATTTTTTTTGAAGGACTGTGTATCCGAATTTTTTGGTGTTGGTGTTGGTGTTGGTGAAGGCGGCGATAATAGAGGTGGTGGTGGTGTGTTAAGCTGGAGAGGAGAGAGAACTGGGAGAGAGAAGGAGGAAATTACCTTTGGGATAGGGAAAGGTATTTTGGAGAGTTCATGGATATTTGTTAGGTTATTTATAGCAAATTGTTACTTCTATAAGATTTATGAGTTTAGTTTAGCACAAACTACTTACAGTAAATTTACAGTTGTAAATAGTTGGATCCCCAATTTTTTATGCTTTGGGATAGGATTAGAGATAAAAGAATTGGGGCGGATAGAATAGGTCCCGTTCACGAAAGGGAAATAAAGTGGTGTTCCACTTTAAGAAAAAGTACTTTTTTTCAAAAGAATGTAATTTCAAACTCAAATATAATGAAAATGAAAAATATTTTTTCAATTTTTTTGCATTGTTTAAAAGATCTTGAGATCTATCAAATAATATCTATATTGGTATATATGTGTAAACACATGATTTTTGAGTTTGAAATTGCATTCTTTTTCAAAAAGTTCCTTTTGAGATAAACCGGAACACCCCTTAAATGTAAGGGTCGTCATTTGGCCCGAAGGCCCGCGGTCCGCCCGGCCCATCGGTCTTTTACCCGGCCCAAGCCCGTGAAACGGGCGGGCCGGCCTGGCCCATAGTTTGTAATGAGCGGGCTCGGGCTTATAAATTTTTACTCGGCCCGCGCCGTAGGCCCGGCCCGTGAACCCGCCAGTGGTACCCGTCCAAAAGCCCGCCCACAGGCCCGCCCATTAGCCCCAAATCCCACAAAAATCCTTTCTTTTTTCTCTTTCCCAAGGAAATTTAAGCCCGCCCGATTTTTGGCCCGCTAGCCCGTCAATTGAGCTAGCTCGCGGGCCGGGCTTGGGCTTCAACTTATAGTAGGCAGCCCGGCCCGCAAAAAGGAAAAAACCCGATCGGCCCCGGGCCGTGGGCAGGCTTGGTAGTACATTGGCGGGCTGGGCCGACCCGGCCCGGCCCGATGATGACCCTTACTTAAATGTATTTATTTCTTAAGAAGACAATTTCAAACTCAAAAATCATGTGCTTAAATAAAATAATTTTTATATCAATATAGATCTTTTTTGATAGATCGCATTGAGATCTTTAATAAGATATAGAAAAGAATTAAAAAATTATCTTTTATTTATATTATCTTTAAATTTAAAAATATAAAATAAATATTTATTTTATAGTAAAAATGTGTTCTGGAACCGGACCCAAGTGATTTGGCTTATTTGTCATACCACCCCCTCAATCGTCTCCCTAGTCTCTACTCTAGTGTACGAGACCGCGCATGCCCTAGCTCAGAAACCTTCCCTCACCCTCTCTCTCTCTCTCGCTCTCTCTCATGGCACCGAACCGTCTCCCCGAATCAGAAGCCCAACAACACGAGTCCTCTTCTGAGGAGGAGGAAGAAGAAGAAGAAGAAGACTCAGGATCATCATCAGAAGAAGAAACCCAAGACCAACCACAACACAACAACACCATCAACACTTCCACTCCCAAGAAACCTCAACCCACTTCCAACTCTTCCGCTCCCAAGAAACCACAACCCACTCCCAACTCCTCCGACTCCGACTCGGAATATGAATCCGATTCCGATTCCCCGCCCACCGCCTCCACTCACCGGCCCGACCCGAACATCAAACCCATCACCTCCAAGCCCATGGACGACCCACCCAAGTCCACCAAAAGGCCCAGATCCGACCCCACTCCCTCCACTCCGGCGGCCAAGTCCAGCGCCGCCGCCGTTAAACGGACGGCGGCGGAGAGCGAGAGCAATGGAGCCCGAGACTCGAAGAGGGCGAAGAAGAAGCAGAAGGAGAAGGACGTGGCTGCTGTTATTAACAACAGCAACGAAACGACGCCAAGCAAGCAGATGTTTCAGCGGCTGTGGAGCGAGGACGACGAGATCGTGATCCTCAAGGGCCTTATCGACTTCAGGGCGAAGAAAGGATACGATCCGATGACCGATTTGAACGTTTTTCACGACTTCATCAAGAAATCGCTGCACTTGGGTGACGTCACCAAGTCCCAGTTCTCCACCAAGGTCAGGAGGATGAAGAAGAAGTTCGAGAACAACGTGAAGAGGGGGAAAGACGGCCAAGACCGGTCCTTTTCGAACCCTCATGAGCAACGGGCCTACAACTTGTCCAAGAAGATATGGGGCGAGGATAGTGATGGTTTCGGAGTTGGAAATGCGAAGAAAGTTAATGGGAAAGGGAGAAAGAACGAGAAGAGTTTGTCCTTAGTGGATGAGGAGCTCTCTGGGAGGGTCGAGGAAGGGGCAAGGAGGGAGGTCGAGCCAAATGCTGGGGCAGAGCGGGCGATTGGGTTCGATTTAAGCATCGAGGAGGTGGTTGTCAAGGATGGGTTGGAGTTGCTTAGTGGGTCCAATAAGTTGGAGATGATGGAGAAGTGGAGGCAGTTCAGGGTTGAGGAAGTGGAGCTCTACTTGAAGCGGTTGGAATTGGTTCGCGAGCAGGGGAAACTAGTGCTGGAGGCAATGAAGAAGTCGACGGGGCATTAGGGTTTTTCCTAGTCAGGTAAAATTATGGGCCGTTGGTTTTCGTTGATGAATGATGGTGAACACTAGGGTGTTTGGTGTTACGGGTTTAATTCGCTGTGTTTGTATCTGTAAGAGTTTGGTAGTTAGTACTGATTATGAATGTGTGGCGTTTATGTTTCTGAGCTTGCCTTTTGAGTATGATTGCTTGGTTCTGATTTTCTGATATTGATCGCTAGAATCGGGTTTATTTGCTTCAGTATGTCATGTTATTTGTTTGCTTTGGTGGTGTTGTTTGCTTGTTGTTATGTGGGAATTTGGCACTGTGGTTTGTTTGGCAAACTTGTGCCATACTGTGAGGCGTTGCCTCCCTTCATTTGTTGTCTTTGATGGTTTTTAACAATTAGGCGTAGGTTACTTAGTTTAGTGACACAAAATTCCTTATCTTCTGGAATTTAAGGCTACACATACCTTATGTTTGAAGCAGTGTTCTAAAAGTCGCTACGCGCTAGTCGGGCTGAAGAGGGGTGCCTAGAGGCCTACTAGTCGGTGCTCTAATCAATTTTTATCTAGGCGTTGGACCGCCGCCTTGCGCCAGGTAGTTGGCTGCCAAGACTGATTTTTAGAACAGAGGTTTGAAGTGTCCCTTTACTGCCTATAATCATTTGTTTGTGCTGTATTTCTGTTATGGACATCTTATGAAGAAGGTTTAGGAAATGGCAATGTGGGAGATGGTAACTGAATAATAATTTTTAGTGGCACATTTAATGGAGCAGCAAGATAGCCGAAACTGTTTGTAGAAAATTGTGGGATCTTCTATTTGTTACTCACATCAATGGTGTACATAAACTGTGCAGCTGTCGCAAATAGGAGTTGGAAGCATTAACAGAGGGATATTGATGTGTCAAATATTGGTTGTTGGCATAGTCCAACTAGCAAAGTCATTAGTCATAGCCTTCTGTAATAGTCGGACTGGAAGATTTTATTGTACTTGAAAGGTATTAAGGCAGCTAAGAAAGTGATCTTTAGAATGGAAGTGAGGCATAGTTTATCTGCAGGATGGGAAATTTATGAAGTGATTTGAAATTTGTGATGACCGTGTATGAAGGATGGAAATAATTAGGTACATATCCAGGAATTAGAGTACTTGGGAGTGGGCAAGAATTTATAGCTTCTGCTTGGACTTTGGAAAATGGATAACTACTTATTGAAGCATTGTGTGTAGTTGAATAGCTCGTAATGGGTAATTATCTGGGTATCCGTGCTTCGTGTAGGCAAAATGTTTGGTAGTAAGATACAGCAAGTCAGTTACCTATCTTTTGAGAATCTCTGGCAGCAGTAACTGGGGACGAAAATAGAAAGGACATCCGAGATAGACTTGTTTTGTGCTGCAAGGTATTTAATTGCATGAAGTGTAAACTATAAAAGAATTAGGAGGGTAGGCAGACATTGAGTGGCGACAAAAGATTTGCGATAGATGATATTCCCATCTGATTGATTCCGTACACAGAAAATCCTTGAGGTGTAATTTCATCCAGATGAAGTAGCTTGTCTCAGAATCAGATGGTTCACAGAGCTGTGAAATCTGTGGATGTTTGATGGGAATCAGTTTAAACTTCAAAGAGAAGTGGTCTACCCTGAGAATCAGATACTCTAGTCAGAAAGGCAGATATTTTAAAGTCCTAAAGAATTCATACGAAAACTATTTTTTGCGTCTCTCTCTCTCTCTCTCTCTCTCTCTCTCTCTCTCTCTCTCTCTCGATTTTTTGGGATGGGGTTGTTTGTGGTCTGTTACGTTCTATAGCTGCATATAAGTTTTCAAGTTTGCTTAGCTAGGGTCTTCTTTAGAATGTGTTTGGCATTGGTCATTTCAATTGGAAAAAATGTTAGACTAAGTCTTCCCGTTGCTGTACTGGCTGCGAAAGTCATAATTTGGTGCCAGAAACAGGCAAAGGCATCTTTGGTGCCAAATTTGGTAGCAACTTTGGCTTTGCTAAATCACCCAAGCCAACTGATTTACATCGGAAAATGATATTAGTATCATCTGTTGGTCTGAATTTGAGATTTTGCCAAAATGGAACTAAACTGGTGCAATAGCATTTCCATTTTGTGGCTCTGACACTGTAGCAAGTCAAAAAATGTCTGTGGCATAATCATTTTGAAACCAATGGGTGGACTTGTTCTTATACGTGCATCTTTCTGTTTGGTATCTAAAGGTTTTTCCATCAAAATGTAGTTGAGTGTCTGAGAACTTGATACATAATGCTCACTGTATACGGAATGCTAACTGTGACTATGAAGAATTTGAATTTATTCTACAGTTTCGACTTGGTCAGTCTCGTCTCTGGTATGACCCAAGTCACATAGTTCTCATGCGTGAGTGAGAGCGTGAAAGCGTCTTTGAACACATCCCAACCTACTAAAATCCGCGAGAGCGAGGATTGAGAGTGGAAGCGCAGGGCGTTTTACAGGATTATGTGGCTAAGGGTATGACTCAAACCGTTTGGTGCAGCACACTGATCAGGCTTTATTTTGATGCTTTAATCAATGCTCTGGTTTTGTGCTGTCACCTTCTTAGATTCTGTGAGTTGACAACGCTTAACTGCTTAACTTTTATCCTTCTTTGGGTTAGCCTTGAGCTTTTTTGACAAACGGTGTGGCACTATGGCTAAAGTTGGGCTCAGAACGTTAACTGCTTGTTTGTGATCACAGGGCCATGTATATTCTTAACTTCAAGTGTCATTGCTATTAGTAATTCTTTGTTTTATGCTGGTATCAATGGTGTTTTTGGTATTGGTGTGTATCGTTGTGGCATGGTCCGAATGTTGTTTTGGACAATTTGTTCCTGGTAATTTTGTATTAGTCATTTACCAGATGAAAAATGATGAACCTGTTCAACGAGTGGCGTGTGGAGACTTGAAATCACCTCTTTTTGGGTGGAAATGGATTTTTCTGTTATTATCTTTCGTTTCAGTTCTTGTGAACTAACTTGGGTTCCATCTATGTCACTATTGTTGTGGCGTCCTCGTTTACTACTGTGCTGGTAAATTTTTATGGTGGTATACTTTCACATGCATTATGAGAAATGAATGATAGCATGATTGATGTTTGCCGTGGCATTTGGGATTTTGTGTTCATATATTTATTGCTTAAATTTAGTGAGACAAGTGACTATTAGTGGAAATTTGATTTTTGGTATTGCAGCATAGGAATTGCAAATCTTTGTTTTCCATCATTGGTTCCCCTTGCATTTAGCATCCTTTCAAGCTCTTGTAACTTGGAAAATATTCAATGAAAAATATGAGATTCAAATTTTTGGTGGAACATAGGTCTTGAACGGTAAACAACAGAGTGCCCCAAAAAAAAAAAAGAGGATCGTAGAAAATCAAGCATTGCCACGATGTTGAGGAGCTTTCTTTTCTTCTTTAACAGTGGCAGTTGCCGAAATATAGTAGGCCACTATAAACAATCCATGAATAAAGCATAAAACCCCTCCAATCGAGAGAAGATGATGGTTTGCTATCCCGCATGATTTTCTGGCACTTGAGTTAGCTAGTGTTCCTGAGATCAGCATTGAGAATCCAGCTACTAATAGAATCCTGATGCATCACAGAAACCCGTGTTTGGAATAGTATGCATTGTATGAATAATCAGTACCCTCAATTAGTGTACAGAAAATATTTTTAGGTTTTAGTGTATGGTATATGTTCAAGCTTGGTGTAGTGTTTATTATATCATGCATTTGGTTCACATATTCTGGTTTCTGGGTAGTTTTTGGGTACTTAAACTGGGTATATATATATATGTTGACAAATAATATGCGAATACGCTTACCAGGAGAAAATGAGGGAGGCTGCTGCCAGCTGCTTGTTAGCTGATGCTTTTTCCAGCTCTTCTTTGGACCAAATACAAACGCACCCACCAAGTAAGTTAGCAATGGTGTGGGCAAGGGCCAGAAGTACTGCTGCAGCCATCCCTAGCTTGAATGCCTGATAGCTTGGGTCTCTACACTCAAGAACCCACATCTTCAGATTCTCCACCTGCCCAGTAGAAAAAATGTACATCTCAGTAAATTAAAATTGTTTCATTTTTCGTTGCTTGGATCAGAGTTCCGAACATACCTTGTTTTGAGCTATCTCAGCTTCAATGGCAAGTATGCCCGCAATGATGTCCATGATGAGGATCAAGAGGCAAACCAACGGGCCGATGTTCTTTTCCATTTTGATTTGGGCGATATTCTTGTCCATTTTTCGAGAATTTGGAGCTCTGAATGATCAGCTGGTTTTTTGAGGAAAGCAATCTCTCTCTCTCCCCGTCTCTTGAGATTTTTGTTTAGGTATGTATGTGCAGCATGGAGTGGAGAATCCGAATAAAACAGAGAACTGCATGGAGATTGATACCAGATTACCTGGTGCTTAATGGACGGGAAAAAAAAAAGGCTTCTTCTGTTAAAGTTTTCTTTATTCTGCTTTGCTTTTGTGAATGTGGATTCCTTACCACGAGGAACAAGGAAAGAAGGGTATCACCAGCAGGGTTTGGCATTGATCTTGTGGCTTGGATCTATGGACTGCTCACTGCTAGAGTTATTCTTACAGCAGTTCAATATTCCTAGATCATAAATTCGAGATTGTACATTTATCGAGGTATTTCGTGTATCTTCCCCGTGTGTGTGTGTCTATACATATTAGTTGGAACAATTGCACCCGCTGGTTCTAGGTCCGGGGCTACTGTCAAAGTGTCAAACCCATTTCGCATCTCCAATCATTACTCAAAAAATTTACTCGTTTGAATGACAGCTCTTTTTCATGTAATTGACGTGTCTACTTTCAGTGGAAAGTATGAGTTGAGTACATGATAGGAGTAATAAATTATTTTTTATTTTCGTTGTAAAAGAGGACCAGTGTCATGTTTAGGTTGGATAATTTAAATGGAGCTCCCTTATTTGGGTGAGAAAATGAGCTAGTTTTATTAAGAGAAAAGTGAGAGTTAGGGCTGGAGATAAGCCCCATGGCCCTTTTACCTATTTGTTGGCTTGAGTTTAACTAAGGGCAGAACCGATAGCTATTCAATTCATACAAAAAATGGAGCATCACTGAATGTTGCACTCTCAAGTGGGCGCCAGATCCTCTGCCGAAAACCCCTGTGCCGAGGGGTTATCTGCCGTTGGATTGTGTGTGGGTTTTTTTTCAAGGTCCGAGTTCCAATAGTCAAAAAATCCCTCGGCACAGAGACAGGAGTTTTCCGGCATGAGATCCTCTGTGTCGAAAATCTGTTATCTTTATGTATCTACGCCGCCATCTCTGTTGTCTTTTATGTGTCTATGCTTACGTCACCAATGTTCTCTAATTGATATGTATCCCCACTTGGTGCAAGAATTCAAGAAACGGTTATTCATGGGCCCAGACGTGGTGTGCAAAAATTCTTTTCCGTTCAAATGAGCTGGGCTAGAAGTCCATAGGATCTGAGTAGGTTTATGGACAGAGCAGGTCTAAGTTAAAATTTGTGTTGCAGTTGCTTTATGCCCTTGAAAAATTTTGAATTTCAAGAGCCCTTCCTCCTTTTTTGGCCCTCATAATAGTCTAACAAAAGAATCTCATTTTTAATTTTTGCTTTAAATCTTCAAAAAGTCAGGACCGGCTCTGGTTATGGATCGTGAAGTGATCCCACCTGCCCATTTAAGGGGTGAAGTTCGAGAGGAAGCGGGGCCTCCCTCCCCTTCTCCAAATGCTGGTTTGTCTCGACCTCGCCCATTCTGGGTACCACTAGGTAGAGGGTATAATGTATCTCGTATACACACTAGATCAAGTCCACCATATAGCCATTTGTCTTTCTAATCAATAGCCCTAATTTGACGTATTCTTTGGCAAATCTAAACCCACGGATAGCATTGTCATTTCTCCCACTTCATCGCCATTTGATTTGAATTGAAAAATTAGATGACATTGAACGGGTGCAACAACATGGCTATTTATTACGGAGTAATTTTTTCTAGCTTTTTAACATTTATAAGAAACTAACAAATGCGAAATTTGGCAATGGCATTTATAATTAATAGGTGGACTTGCTCTTGTGGTACTTACAGGTAATAATAAATGGTCACCACAACCCGTCATCATTGAGTTCATATTTTATGCACCAGGAGCTTGATTCGGTCATCGATTGCAATCCTCTGATTCTAACCAAATTTCCAAAGTTTCCAATAGTCTTAAAGTTTCAACCAAAAGGGTTTGACTGAGTGGGGATAAAAAAGAAAAGTGATTCTCCTCCATAAGTTTGCATGTTCGAATTTCACAGTGGTCAAACATTCCAAAACTTGGGGTCACTGGAAGATTGGTCCGGTCGTTAACTTCAAAACCTTAAAATTAGTCGAGGTACACACAAGTTAGCCCGGACATCCGGTTATGACAAAAATAGTCTTTAAGTTTCCACATATTTAATATTCCAACCACGTTCAAGTGGTACCCCTCTGAACATCTATTTATTGGTCCTCATTTACTATTTCATTTTTTGTGTTATACCATGGACTTCAATAGGAAGGCCATCTCCATTTACTAATGAGTAATGACACTGCCCCAAACAATTTCCTGGTCGCTTCACATGTCCAACCTCCCAAGGTCAATGACCAAGAATTCATTATCTTGATTAGAAGAATTGATGAAATTCGAATATATCGAACTCTTGAATGTTACTACTTTTTTGTCTTCTTGTAGCTCATAATTCTGCCGGCCCAACAATGTATTTGGGACTTTTAAAGCCTAGCCTTCTGCCAAATGTCATGCCAAGGTGAAAAGTTGGCATTCGGAATGACATAACGCTATCCACCCTCGTTTCAAATTTAATACTACCAAATCTTGACAAGATCATTCTCGAAACTTATTCATGACTTAGTCGTGAACAACTTCTTTACGGCAGCAATCAATCGCGATCGTCCAAAACACTAGCGTCGTAAACAATTATTCACGGCGAAACCGTGAAAAAGATTTTCTCTCATTCTTGGTGTCAAAATTCAAACACCCTTAAAGTTTGGGAAAGATGTAATTGCAAAGGAAAAAGAAATGTCATTATTTGACAAAGATCATTTTGACAATCTCATTTTTGCACCAAGGAGTGGACCTGCACAAGAACAACCTATATTGGTTTAACGAGTGGTTTATGACAAAGTGTTGGTTTTAGTGCATACAAGTTTGAAATAATGTATTTTTGTGGTTCAATACTAACCAAACTTTTGGACCAGCTTTAAATTCGGTTAGTCCAAGAAGGGAAACAAGTTGCAGATACGGCCATTTTTGTACTACATGATAAACAGAAAACCTTTCTATTTTTTTTTTTTTTCCGGAGAGGTTCTGGACCAGTTTAAATGCATCTCGACTAATTTCATTTCCGGTCTACTCAAAGGTAGCTGTCATCCACGCCGAGATCAGCAAATTTATAAGAAATTATTTTTTATGGCCCCAACAATCGAACCTGATCAATTGTGTGGAGAGCAAATCTATCAACCAACCGAACCAACACTCGGGGCTAAACAGAAAAAGCTTTCAGTGGGGCAATTGCTCTCCTTCCTTGTATTTGTTTCCAATGGCTGCAAAGCATTCTCAAAGAAACTGATGGGTTTTTCCCAGCAAAGTTTTGATTCTCAAGCACACAAGAAGCAAACAGAGAGACAGAGATAGACAGAGAGGGAAGATGCCAGCTGTTTGGTTTGCTCTGAAGAAATCCCTCCATTGCAGATCAGAGCCATCAGAAGTGCATGATCCAAAGGCCAACAAAGCTGGAAACCTAAGCAACATACTCACCAAGAAAGGAGGGAGGTCAGGGTGCTCGAGGTCCATTTCAAATCTGAGAGATGTGATCCATGGGAGCAAGAGGTACATCGAAAAGCCCACAAGCAACTGCAGCCCAAGATCCATTGGGAGCAATGAGTTTCTGAACCCAATAACCCATGAAGTGGTCTTCAGTGATTCCAACTGCGAAATCAAGATAACTGGCGTCAATGGTGCTTTCCCTTTTCAAGAAGCCAGTGTCAATGGCGGTGGCTTTGTGGGGACCCTTAGGCCCGGTACGCCAGGCCCACAGAACAACCACCCTAGGGCGTCGTCATCTAGCATTTCGAGAAACATGGCTAGGAGGAGTTCTTCGAGGAGAGAAGAAGGCTCTAGAATCAATGATGTTCCTTCTTCGAACCCCAGGGCTAGTTTTGGTAAAGATTTTGTTGGTTCTTCTTCTTCTTCAAGTTTGAGTAGTTGTCACAAGTGTGGTGAAAAATTCGCCAAGTGGGAAGCTGTTGAAGCTCATCATCTCTCCAAGCATGCTGGTAAAAGAGCAAATTCACTATTGTCTTTATTTGTTTTCTTAATAGGGAATAGGAAATTGATTTTCACGCTCCACTCGCGCCTGCGTACAAAAGTAAAGTGGAGCACCAGAATCAGGAATATTCACATCTGCAAACTGCTTGGTTTTAGGCTATTGTTTAGCCCTTTCTATTTTCTTGAGCCATTCTCATTAGTAACAATTAGGCAATACACTTCTGAGAAACTGCTTTTGGAAACCAAAAAGTCTGTGGAGGCCAGGGTTCTAAATGTAGGCCATTACATTGTATCGTGTCGGGCATCACGTTACTGGATTTTGGACTTCTATACTGCTATTCATCAATGTATCGGAGGACACTGTCGGGTATTGCCGGATATGACCGCATCGCTTGTATCTTTAGACACCTGGTGGAGGCTCAACGTTTGCCTCCATATGTTTGTTATGTGAATCGAACTTTGGCTTGTTTTTCATTTTGGAACTGACTACTGTATGTTATTCCAAGAGGGAGCTCAAAGTTGTGTTTTTTGTTGTGCAGTCACTGAACTTGTTGAAGGAGACTCGTCCCGAAAGATTGTAGAGCTAATTTGCCGAACCGGCTGGTTGAAGTCCGACAACAATCCCGGCAACATTGAGAGAATATTAAAGGTCCACAATATGCAAAAAACAATCGCCCGATTCGAAGAATACAGAGAAACTGTAAAAATGAAAGCCAGCAAATTGCCAAAGAAACACCCCCGGTGCCTAGCCGATGGAAACGAGCTACTGAGATTCCACGGCACAGCTCTCGAATGCCCTCTAGGCATAAACGGCTCGTCTAGCCTGTGTTCATTCGATAAATGCAACGTCTGTCGAATTCTAAGACACGGGTTTTCGTCTAAGAAGGAAATCAAAGGTGAGATTGGTGTTTTCACCACTTCAACTAGTGGAAGAGCTTTGGAAGGGATTGAACTAGCCAATGGTGATGTCGATGATGATAAGTCCTTAGTGAGGAAGGCCTTGATAGTATGCAGAGTGATTGCTGGGAGAGTCCACAGGCCTCTGGAGAATATCCAAGAACTAGCCGGTCAATCCGGATTCGACTCGTTGGCCGGCAAAATGGGTGTCTACTCAAATATTGAGGAACTGTTTTTGCTTAATCCTAGAGCTCTCTTGCCATGCTTTGTGGTAATTTTCAAACCCTGAAAATGAAAGCAATGCAATCAGGTCTTTAATTTTAGGTAGGTCCAGTGAAATTTTTTCGTTTTGCATTCCACTTGAACAAAAAAAAAAAAACCATGGTCCTGTCTTGCTTCATTTGATTTTGGCATGGTGCAGTAACCTACAATATATTGAGTCTATCAAGAAGCATATTTGACCCTTTGAAGACAAATCTCTATCTTCGTGAATTTTCTAAGGGAAATATTGTGGAAGCAAATTAAGCAATCAAGAAAGACAAACTTCACTTTTTGAAAGGGCATGAACTTTTTGAAAGTATTTCTTGTTGAAGCTTTGAGGTAATCTTTTCCCCCCTATCTGAGGCGAAAATAACATGATATTCAAAGTGCAAGTTGAAATTTTCACTCTGATACTTGTCACTTCAACCTTTAGGCAAAATCTACTCCCATCACCATTTAAAATAGGGCCCCTTTAAAATAGGAGTACATGAAATTCATGTATTTGAATTCAACTTAATTTTTCGTTTTTCAAAAGCATTTACGACAATTTTATAATAGTAGAGGGGTGGGTTATAAACTTTGTAGTGTATTTTTCAAGGAAAACTCTTCATTCACGCCTTGAAAGTGTATACCATATGCAGCTATGACTTACTGTATGGTCCATATTGTGTCAGTTCATTAAAAATTATCTGGAGAACCGGTCATTCATAACATTTTAGTGTGTATCGTAACTTTTATACAAAAACTTCGTAACTTTTCATCAGTAGAATTCATAACATTTTTCCTAAAAAATCATAACCTTTTAATACATCTCGTAACTCTTATAGAGCAATCATAACATTTTCACTGTGAATCATAGAGTAATGTTTTGGTGCGTTTCGTAATTTAAAAAAAGCTCATAACCTTTTCAGCAATACGGTTCGTAATATTTTTATTATGAATCGTGACATTTTCATTACGAATCGTAGTATTTTGCTACGTTTTGTAACTTTTTTTTAACAAAACCTCGTGACTTTTCAACAATAGTGTTCATAACATTTTCATGATAAATCGTAACATTTTGGTGCGTTTCGTACAACTCACAATTTTTTAGTAGTATAAAATCAATTGTGCAATCGATCAGGTAATCAATATGTAATTCATTTTCTTAATGTTCAGTATCGTATTCAATTAGAAATTATAATCGATTTTGCAATTGAGTACGATTGTGAAATGTGAAATCGATTACTCAAAAATTGGTTCAGTAATCGAGGGCTCTCGGTAAGCCCTCTAACCGATTGTGAAATAAACAACATAGCAATAGGTTTCGAAATCAATCGTTCCGAATAACACAAATAATAGATTACATGCTAGACTATATTTCACTGTGATTTTAATTACGTAATTGGTTGGTTCGGTAGCACTTGCAATGGATTATCTTTTCGAATTGGAGTATTAGTTTTTCGTAATTGGGTTGCAAGCACCAATTTACAAAGCACTAATAGTACGTCCGGTGACCAAAAAATTAATAGCACGTCCTAAATATTATTATAGATAACTTAAAATGTATTGGTAAATTTATCTCGTGACCATCACTCTCTTACCCACCTATAACTTCTTTGTTAGTGTTCCCTACTTGTTTAATTCGGATGACCGACTCCGTTATCCCTTTTAATTCGACTGTTATGTGAAATTTTACTATGCAATTGAAGGTATTGTGAAAAATATTAGACAAGATTATATTTAAAAAAATAATTAAAACAAAAAAATTGGCCAAACATATTTTAAACACTTAAAAAATCCTGTAAAAAAATACCTTAACTTGACTTTTTATTACATTATGACAATAATATCCTTTTGCCTTAGTAATTATCTAGACCAATGTATTTCAAAGAAAGTAAATCATTTCCACTTAAAATAATTTTAGCTTCAAATCTTAAAAAAATAAATATTTTTTTTCATAAATTAATTCTCAAAAATAAATTGGGCCTAATTTTTATTTCAGCCCAAAGTTAATGACCAACTTACTTAACATTTAAACCTCCATATAAAATTTCCCCAAATCTTGTGCGGGAAATCTTTCCCAAATTAAAATTTCCCCTAAGTCGGTTTCCTCTCTCTCTGTATCTCACAGCCGATTTCCTCTTCCCCACTCTGTCCCGATTTCCTCTTCCCCTCTGTCTCTCAGTAGTTTCTTTCCCCTATCTCACAGCCTGGCTTTGATGAACAAGTGATCTACAAACCCCCATTGATGGTCAAGTGACATACGTTCGGCATGGCTACGCAAGGTTTGGTCGCAAGGGGGAATTAGAAAGACAATACAATTACTTTCTTTTTTAATTATTTGGGTTACCTATTGTTTAGGTAACCTGCAATGTATTGTATCTATCGTATTGCAAATAATTATGCTGCATATCATATACACCCAAATAAGAGATAGTATAATATTGTAACACTTTCCCATTTTTTCAAAATAAAACACAGGCGGCAGGGCCAGCAATATCAAATGGGTGAGTACATATGACAACAAATATCATATTTTTGGTTGTCAGTGACCGACGCATGAAATTCCATAATCAATTAGGGAAAAGGTCACTCTCCTCCTATAAGTATGAGACAAATTTTTTTGGGAAATAGTAGTATCACATGTTTGTGGTCGTCGAGTCGCTGTTGTTTGGTTGGATGGTGTACCTCACAGACAAGAATTGAAGTGGAAGAGGTTCATCTTTCTTTCTATTTTGTACACTATACACACATTATACATCTGCAGAGTTCATTCATCAGATATTTTTCTTTACACATTATTCAAATTTGTGATGCCAAATTTTTAGGAGTAGGAGTAATTACTACACGAGACACACAGTGTCAGACATTGTTTTAGATCCAGTCTGGTTTTTGGAGCCCAATGCAATGATCTGCTGCGATGCATTAAATATGACGTCAGATCAGGGACCTCTCCCTCTCCCTCTCCCTCTTCTGCACAGAGAGGTCACCCTCCATGGCCCCTCATCTGAAAGGGGAGTTCTTCACGGCATTGTACTACATCTTGGTAGGTTCGGTTGTCATTATCCCCAATGCGTAAAAATTTGAAAATGCTAGCCACTGACTTTCTGTGCACAGATTGTATTGTGGGAGAAGAGTATCAATAATGTAGTGATGGCGTATGAGGCTCATTTTTTTGGTTTCACACGGATAATTCGAACCGTTCATTAATTCTAAAATAATTTTTTGAGTAGCCTTACGAAAAATCAGCTCAATTGATTATGTGTAAGTGGTTGATCCAATTTTTAAGTTTTAATTCAAAATTCTGGATCTTAAACACTGAATGAAAAGTTAAAAGATGGATTAACTAGTTATACATAACAATGCTGTTACTCACACAACAGTTATGCACATATTTTGTACACAGATCCGCTGTGGGGCTTACTACAGATCCCACACAAATGATCCAAACCGTTTATTAAATGTAAAATATTTTAAAGGGTCCCTGTAAAAAATTAGCTCAATCTCATACATATAGATACTCGATCCAATAATTTAAGTTTTCATTTAGATTCTAGGATAATGAAAAGTCATATGATTTGATCGAGCAACTATAGATATCGGAATTGAGCAGATTTTTTGCGAAAGTCCTTGAAAAAATAATTTACATTTAATGTACAAATCGGATTATTTGTGTGAGACCCATAATGGGCCCCACACAAAAATCTGTGAACAGTGCAATTCTACTGTGTGTATCGTTACTGTATAAATAATCAGTCGATCTGATTTTTTGAAGGGCAACTCGATAAACTATTTTCAAAATAATGAATGATTCATATTATCTGTGTGGGACTCAAAAGTGGGCCACACACGCCGTTAGTACATTATTTGTACTTTACCTGTCCAATGTAGAATCCGACTCTTTTTTTTTTTTTTCCGGAAAAAGCAATAATGTTAGTTGTATTAGTTCTCGTTCGGCTAAATAAGCCAACTGGTTTATTTTTTTTATCCTTATTCAAATTTTTTTCGTATTTGTTAGTTTCTCGTCAATTTTTTGGGAATTATTGCATTGTCATGACGAGAGGAATCTAAAAAGTAAAAAATTATGATCAAAATCCAATTTTTTTGAATAAAAACAAAAAAAATTAGCTTATTGACTTATTTTTGTCTTTATTCAAAAAAATTAGATTTCGATTGTAATTTTTTAGTTTTTAGATTCCCTTGTCATGATGATGCAATAATTTCCAAAAAATTGAAGAAAAGCTAACAAATACAAAAAAAATTGAATAAGGACAAATAAAAATAAGCCAGTTGACTTATTTAGAGAGGTTCAAAGCTCATCAAATGTACGAAAGTATATAATGTCTGCTGCAACTGGGATACCACTCCTTTTTTTGTTATTAGGGTAACATTTCCATTCAAGAAAGCCTTCGGCATCTACAAGGAATTACATCCAAATCAACAGTAAAAAAAATCTAAACAAAACCCGTCAATAAAGATGAAGAAATAGAGAAAACTCGAATTTTGTTTTGTATCTACTTTTCTCCTAGACATGAGCGTTCATTTATACTAAAGGTTGGGGCACGTCGAAATTTGTCAAAATTTGCACAACAGCTTCCCGTTTAATGTTTGATCAATTTTTCACAAATTTTGTCTAAATCCGACTTGCTCACAAATCACGTGTGCCCCGGCCTATAGTGTTGTCCATTAGTAGTACCGGTACTTGGAGATGTACCAACGGGGGTTCAGATTAAGTTTTTTTTTAAATTTTTTATGCCTCACTGTCATGAAATTAACAAACCAAAAGCCACGCAACATACTCATTGAAGCGTTTTATCGAACACGTC
The DNA here is from genome assembly GCA_019656835.1 of Rhododendron ovatum. Classification (NCBI taxonomy): domain Eukaryota; kingdom Viridiplantae; phylum Streptophyta; class Magnoliopsida; order Ericales; family Ericaceae; genus Rhododendron; species Rhododendron ovatum. The sequence continues at coordinate 11,794,523 of CM033793.1, read as the reverse complement.
AAAGACAATCCACAGATCAAACAGAGGACCCATTTGGAAATTTTACGGATTAAGTTAACAATTTAAATTTGACAAAACTCACATCCCTCTCCCCACATATCCTTCTTTTACTCCCTCTCTCATCCTACGTAGCTCTTTTTGTAATAGTACTTGAGAAAGGATCAGTTTTTCCTTTTTGTAATACTACCTATCTTGATGCATGATGGGCACGTGAATTATAGAAACAGGAGTTGGGAAATTTACTAATGGGGAAGAAGATGGTGGAAAAATGAACTCTTTCGTACCGATTAAAAAAAGAAAAAAAGAACTCTTTCATCTACTAATGGGGGAAAATGAAAGTCTACTCAAGCACACAAATAAGGGAGAGAAGATTGAGAGTGGACAAACCTGAGATGGTGGAAAGGTGGGTGATTTGCAGAAATTTGCCGGAAGAAGCAGCGAGGGAGAGGTCGACGAAGCAGCCAGGGCCAACTTTTTGGCGGTTAAAGCTTGTGAAGAAGAACCGTGGGGAGGGAATTTTCGTAGTAAACTTACCATTCTGCCCAAGTTGTAACTGCCCTTAACAGGTTGGATAAATGGAATTAAGTGATTTTGGTGAGGGTAGTATTGGATTATTCAAAAGTCCACATGCCTCAAAATTGGGTGACATCAAAGAGTGCTCTCCCATTATATATTAGAATAGATAAATAGATGATTTGATGATTTTTTTTTCCTCCGGCTGCAATGTGTGGCGAGGTTAACTCGATAGAGCGAACGAGTTCGGAGGATAGAAAAAAGGAAAGTGAAATAGCAGATGAAATTACTATGAATATGGTTGAAGGAATCGAGGTGGGTTCGAATCTCGGGAAACCCATGGTTTTTATTTTCTTGATCTCAACAAACTATACCCAAGAAGTCTACAAAGGAGAAATCCAATTAGAAGACAAAATGGAGGAAAGACTCGAAGGGGGGCATCCAACCCAATTCAATGGGAGCAGTCCTGTAAGATGACTAGTTGCGACCCAATGAGCTGCCACACTATACCTTGCGGTCCTTGCCTACAAGCCCTGTTGGGTCCACCCAGTGGGCCTGTTTTTGGTATTGGGCCGCTTTAGCCCAATTAGCTCTCATTTTGTATTTCCCTCTTGTTTTCCTCATTAGAGGTGTGTGGGTGTGTGCTGGAGACAGTGAGAGGCAGAGAGAGAGTTGAGCGGAGAGGCTCCCCTTCGGGGGGAGCGGGGCTCCTCGGAGATGCCCGGAGAGACTGTCGGAGAGCCACCGGAGTGAGGGAGAGAGAGAGGAGTGGGGAAGCCGGATTGTGGCTATCCCGGTGAGATTTTTCATACTTGTATATGTGATTTATACATAGTGGAGTTTTCCTCGGATATCTCTCGTTTGTGCTTGGTTTATTTTCGTGCTTGTGCTTGGAGGTGTGAATTGGGGTCGGGGTCTCGACCCAACAAGCCCAAGAAAATTTCCAGTTCTAATCCTGACCAAACTTGTTATGATAGATTTATTTCGGGTCCGTTTTGGATTTTCATAATTTGTCATGGTAAGTATTGTACTTGTCATGGGTGAGATAATGTAATAAATTTACTGTTTGTTGATATATTCAGTGCGCAATGTAACCAATTTTCAATGTCTCATTATGAACATAATAAATTTACCATGTTTGTCAATATATTCAGTGTGCAGTGTAACCAATTTACCGTGTGTTTATTTGAAGGTGATCAATTTACCACATGTTAGTCTGCAAATTCCCGACTAAAATTCCTGAACTAAAAAGAATATTATTCCCGACTTAAAAAGAGTTAGTTGGCAAATACAAACCAAACACCGGCTAAATTATTATTGTCAGCTAAACATAAGAAAATCGCCAACTAACCATTTTTGGTCGGCCAAAACACATATTTTACTGACTAAATTTTAGTCGGCTAAAATGTCGCACCAATCCAGGATTTTCGCAGGCAGTGGTGGGGAAATTATGGGCGGCTTACAATTTAGTCGGTTATATACTAAACTTGTCGACTAAAAAAACATTTGTCGGCGAAGCGGGGGATTTCACGGCTGAATTTGTACGTTGTACAATGAATTTGGGTAAAATTGACTCTCTATGGTCCATACCATTTGCCCGTCCTTCCCAGAGACTGGGTAAATGTTGCCAGTGAGGTTGCGCAGAAGCAAAATGCCTAGCTATAAAGAGCCATTGTATAATCTAAAAAAAGAAGAAGAAAGTGCATGTTTGAGTAGCCAGCCCATTTTCACTAATAAGTAATAAGGTTCATTTGGTTACTCGAAGATACTCGAAGGCTGTAGACACTTTAAATAGAGTAGTGACTATTTGGCTTCTATAAAAGAAAGCTGTAGGCTAGACCAAAATTAAAGCTTCTTCAAGTTTTGCTCTGGCTTTAATTGAGCTCTCTACAAGTGGCGGTGAAATTGGGCCCAATATTTTTTGTTGTTTTTGATAGGCAAAAAGTTCATTCAAAAAACTTGATTAATGATACATAAAGTTGGAGGAGAGGGGAAGAAATATCCAACCAAAGATTAGATGGAAAAAAAAAAAATTTAATGGGACAAAGTCCAAAAATACCCAGTGGGCAAAGCCCGAAACACCTAGAAAGGAAAAGCCCATACAAACACTTACTGAGCCCAACCCCAAAAGCCCAAAACTAACCCTAACCATCTAAATCAAGCATCTGCTACCGCCACCCACCACATCCCCAAGCAACCCACCACCTCCGGAAACCTGCAAGAAAAACTCGAAAGCCCTGATTTGATCCAAGCCTACACTCAAAGCTGATATTCATCGGCTGCCACCACACCAACACCGATCCAGACCTTGCAAGAGGAAACCTCACGGACGACTGATTGGAAGATACACATTGATATTCATCGGCAACATAAGGAAAAATCCGCTAGAGGCGCCAGAAAAAGCGTTGGAGACCAGCAGCCATATAAAGAACCTCCAACCTCGCCACCGCCTGTCGCTAGGACTCCACATTGCCGAGTTGTGCGTAAGCTAGGTCGAACACTTGAATTATAAAAAAATAAAACAAAGCTTGTTTGAGGCTACTAGAAAGGATTCATTTTCACAACTATAATGTGTACAGGAAAATTATAGAACTACACGAAAGGTTTTTTTTTTTTGGTTTAAAGGTCCTTCAATAAAACTAACACTCGATAGATTCTGCATTATTGAACTCCTTTGAATTTATTTATTTTTTGGCCAATACATGAGTGAGGGGTTAGCGGTGAATTAGTAAGTTAAAAACAAAGGAAATTCGACGTCTCTCCATAGACTCGAACGCCAGACCTCCTCCATGGAAGTCAAAAAATACAACTAAATGGGCTGAAAGTAACATTGTCTCCTTTAGACCTTGTTCCAATAACAACTTTTAGGATTTTGTTTTTTAATTTTGTCTTTATTTAAAAAATTTCCACATTTATTAGAGTTCAAATATAAGTAAGGGTCATGATTTAAGATAGTACTACAGTAGTAATTAAAATATCCAACCTAGAGATCCACTCTCTGGGCAATACTGTAAAATTCAGCGCAGGAAGAGGAGTGGATAAGGATCCACGGTGGATGGTGGTCAACGGTGAGTAGTCTTTTTATATACTACTAAAAATGGGCTGTGGAGTGGGATTCTACTGCTAACGTTGTTGAATGAAGTGACAGAAACGAAAAGACTACACGTGCCGACCAAAACCACACCATGGTGTATCGACGAACTTACGTGGACCCATCGGACCTGGAGACCCTGCCAAGCAGGTGTTTAGCAGGGATGTCGAGCACATCTCGGGCGTCTAAAAATATTTTGAAAGGCTCAGATATAAAGGTATCGAACGGATTTAAAAAAAAAAGGAAAAGGAAAAAGATGTTTCGATCCGGACCATTGATTCCAAGATGAACGGCCAGATTGGCCGCTCAGCACCTGCTTGGCAGGGGTGCAGCTCGGTAGGGTCCTCGGGTCCGGACCCGCGGACCGATTCCAGATCCTCCATAGATGATTCGAGCTGAAATTTGAATAAAAAATAGAAGATTAAATCAAACACTTATACATATTAGATTGAACTGATTTTAGCAGAATCCACTCCATTTTTTATTAAAATTATTGAACAGCACGAATCATCTGTGCGGGACTCGAAATAGATCCCGCAAGCTTGTCGGTACGCCATCGGTATGGCTTGGTCAATACGTGTAGCATTGCTCATGGTAACTGGTTCACAATGACAACCTTTTTTAGCTAACGAGAGTGGTTAAGGGTCCATTTCACTAAGATTTTTATTTTTTAAATACTTATTTTCTGTTTTACGAGACACGTCATTCTTTCATAATATATCACATTTAATTTAAAAAATAAATATTTATTTAAAATATAAGTACTTATTTCTCTTAACGAAACGGAACATAAGTGATACTTTCAAATAAAGGATATTTAAGTGTTATTTGAGAAATACTTTATTCAAGTTGCACAAGTGTAATTTACCTCTTCTTCTTCTTGTTTTTCATGAGGTTGCTCTTCCCCCACTAGTCTTGAGGTCAGTACTTGAGATTACCCCTTTTTTTTATGTTTACCCCTTTTTTTTTGTTTTGAGTAATTTGTGCATTCTTGGTGCTTAGAACAGCGAACATAAGATTGCTCTTCCCCTAGTCTTGAGGTCGATATGTGAAACCAGATGGTTGAGGAAGGGAGCTTTTATTTAACTTGCATTTCAGTGAAAGACTGGTGATGGAACGTCCGGCGTGGTGAAAGATTAATATTTCCTCCTTGGCTAGGATGTCTATGACTTAAGTTTGAACATTCTAGGTTGGGTGGGTTCTTTAGTTGATCATGGTCATTGCACTGGTTCAGTTTAACTCACCCTTTTTCATTAGCATAAGAGGAAAAAAGATTTGTGCCTTAAGGTGGTATAGTAATTACAAATTAATAACATGGTTAACGTTTTACTAATTTATTTTTCAGAACGCTGCTACCCACACAGATGATTTGTGCACAAATTTCACTATGGGGCCCACCACGAGTCCCATACAAACGATTCAAGCCGTTCATTAAATGTAAAAAAAAAAATTTAGAAGGTCCTTGCGAAAAATCAGCTCAATTCAATACCTATATATGCTCTATCCAATCATCTCACTTTTCTTTCAGATTTCAGGATAATGAAAAGTTAGATGATTGGATTGTGCACTTATAAGTATCGAATTGAGTTAATTTTTTGCATGTGCCCTTGAAAAAATATTTTACATTTAATGAACGACTCGAATCATTTGTGCTCTATCCAATCATCTAACTTTTTTACATTGAAATCTGTGCACAAAATCGTATGTGTGGACAAAATTTCTCGCCAGTCTAGCTATAAGTTTTTTGTAGTACTAATGTACACCAGCTCCTCTATATCACACTTTTAGGTCAAATTTTCTATAAAATGAGGTTGCACCAACCTAGCTATCAGCATAAGAATTTTACAAAAGGCTATTGGAACTCTCCAAAAGAAGCTACGCACTGGAGCAAAGGAAAAAATAAACAAATATTATCTCTCTCTGATGCAAGCCTCTTCTTTTCTTGCCTCACCTTCCAAGATCTGATTGTGCATCAACACTTGAACCCAAAAGCGTCGACCAATTACTCGATCGATGCACATGTTTTCAACTAAAATGACGGAAACAGATCTAAATTTCCACCCCTTTTGTTCATGATGAAAAGTTCAGAGCACCAGAGAATTCCGCGATCGTTTGTTTTCCATTTTACAAATGAGAATTTCAAAGAGTTATTTTAGCTAACCATTGGCGTACATACTTGATCTTAATAATGCTCTATTGAGTACTATTTGAGTCACCTGCCTACTACTCACATGCAGTAGACAACTCTACCTAAAAGTGCAAGGGCTATGGCACGTGATGCACCATCTATAAAGTTATATGCCCAACAACCCCTCTCCTTGTCTCTTATATCATATGTATCCAAATACTAGTACGTACCACACACATATCCTTTGGAAACCTATAAATTTCCTTTGTTTTGTTCCTGTCCTAGGGTCCTACCATACCTTATAATTAAAGACCATCCGTCACTTCTAACTTGGATTGTTAGGTGAGTATTCATCCAAACCAAAACACATTTCAGGTGCCTAGCTAATAATTTTTCTGTACGTAATTTTTCTGGAGTCCATCAATGGGAACAAACCTACGATAAACGGGTTATTCATGTGATTTGGCTGGAGATCCACTAGTACAGAAGAAACCTATCCGTAAGGGGGTGAAGCAATACCCACAAAGGGTAAAGAAAGTTCCACACAAGGAACAAAGAACTCTATTAAAGGAGGTAAACAAGGTAAACAAGATAAAACAGGAAAAAAAAATAATAATAAAATAAAACTCCGGTCACTGTAGATGTCATCGGAGTTGCTGCCTTGGACCTGGCCACGTATTTGATTTTCACACCTTTATATATATATATAACCATACTCTTTTTTTGTCCTTTTGTGATGTGAGTTTTACAAAATTAACGTTTCATTTGTATACGATATCACATTAGAAATGACAACATTGAAAATTCAAATCATAAGAAGACAAAAACTAGAGTGTGATTATAAAAAAAAGAAGTAAAAGTGTGAAAATCACCTATTATTTTCTTCTTGTTTAAAGTTATGATGGATTGTGAATTGCAAAAAGAAAAAGTGTGAGAATCATTTTTGTTCTTTAAATAGCCTTTCTATGGGTATACCATTTGGGATACAGCTTTTGCACACCGCATTCTACAAAACCCATCTAAGAGACATCTTACACAAATGGTAATTGAATAAAGAACTGATCAAGCCCTTTTTCGATATCCGATTCAACAGATTTTTTACACGGATTCTTAAAAAAATATTTTAAACAAATTAAGCGATTCCGATTATTTGTATGGAATCCCCAGAAAGATTGCACCCAATGCGGTGTGCATTTCATGTACGCAAAATGGTGTACCCGGAGTTTTATTAAAGTACAGGCCCAACATTTCACGTAAAAAAGAGAGGTCCAGTTTGACTTAATAAAAAGGTTGGATAATTTTTCTTCTTGTCTCTTTATTCAAATGTTTTCCACATTTGAACAAAGACAAATAATCCAGCTTTTTTAAGCTTCATCTCATGTTCTAGACCCTATTGCTTGGTAGTGTGTGGATGACTTCAATTTGTTCCAATTTTTTTTTTTTCCCCAATCGATAGAAGATATTATATCATTTTTACATCAATATGAAATACAAAGTATAAATCCAAAACTTTATATTAATTGTGAGAGTCAACGAGATAGCCAAGTCTAATAACTCAACTAATAAGCCCATTATAGGAGAGAAACAAAAAAAGAAAGGAAAAACCATTTAAGGAAAGAACACTCACATGTAGATGGAGAAACTCGAACTCCTTACTTTCTAATGAGATGCAAGAGTTTTAACCAACTAAACTAACCCCAGTTGAGCCAATTGACGTGTGCAAATTGGTATAAGATTGACGTACCTATGCTGATCCAAACGCCTTTGAGTTTCCGGAAGAAAAAAAAAGGCGTACGTGATCGAATATCAAGGTCATATCATTTACAGTATTTTTTACCTCTTGGGTCTTAATTATCTAGACTTCATAGCCACAGACCCAGTAGCTTTGACGAGTCTTATCGGTGTGGTTGAAGTATTTGTAACTCTCGGATGATATTTTTAAGGGTAAATTTCACTGACCTCCCTTGAGATTTCTGACACAAACAGAGACCTCCCTCGAGGTTTCTGAAATGCCACTGACCTCCCCTACTTTTGAAACAATTATCAAGATTCCCCATCTGTTAAGTCACTGTTAAGTTTTTACCAGAAAATCATGATGTCAGCACATTTTACAAGCCTTAATCCCCCAATTTACCCTTGCAACCGTGGCCAAACAGCCACTGCTTTTCTCCATACCAAAACTGATATTCACTGCCTCTCAAATTAACATATGATATTAAAAAGTAAAATAGAACTTGATAATTTTAATTATTCTATGAATATTTTGACAAATCATTCACTCATGTTTATAGATGTTATGTGATATATATAGAAGCCGGTTCCCCTCACATAAAAGTTGATAAAAATTTTGACACAAGTTTTTTGTAAGACCTATTTTGGAGTCTCACGCAAATGATCAAAGCCATTCAATTTGGTTAAAACGTATTTGTAAGGGTTTCCATAAAAAAAAATTGACTTTTGTTTAGATATTCAATATATTATATGCTCCTTCCATCCAAAATTTTAGTCCACTACAAAAGTTGAGATCTTTAATTTTATGCAAAGTGCTTAAAAAAAACACTATGTGCACAAACATGGTATGCACAGACGGCTTATGGGGTCTACTTTTGGTCCCACACAAATGATTTGAACAGCTCATTAAATTTACACTTTTTCAAGTGATTTGAATTGCCTCTCTCTCTCTCTTTGTAATTTTTGATTTTTTAAAAAGTAAAAGAATACAAAAACTTAATTGAAAAAAGAAAAAAAGGAGCCAATTTTGATTTGTCATGGCGATTGTTTATAGTATCCCATTCATGCTAGTGAATTTGTCTAGAATTTTCAAAAAAAAAAAAATACTTGTTAGATAGAGTTGTTTTAGGTATACCCAAAAAGTGAAAAGAAATTGACGAAATTATAAAACAATTTCAAAAAAAAAAGAACGCAAATTATTGAATGTGTTTCACATTTTTTTTTTTTGGGCCTTGTTCAATTTTTTTCGCCTGTCATTTTTGTGTTAAATTTATGTGGATTGTTGGTTCATCTTGATGAGAGGAACTAATAATGTACTGAAAAAATTTACGCAAAACCAACGAAAGGTGAAAAAAAAATTGAATAAACAAAAAATCATCCAAAAAGGATAATTAAGCCAAACCACCCGTAAAACCGGGATGTAACTTGGCATGGTGTATGCAAAAAAATATTATTTTTTGATCAGTTTGTATGCAGAAATTTGTTGCAGCAAGTTTGAGGCAATTGGTTCAATGTGACAGTGATGAGGAATTTAGAATTGGGTGGTCTTCATTAACAGTTTATAGTTGAGGCAATGGATAGAGGGGAGGAAAATGAGGTGTTGACCATAGAGGGCATTTAAGTATTTTTCTCTTCAAGACTAACACCGTTTAGGCTCATTTAACTGCATGGGGGAATCTTGACAATTGTTTCAAAAGCAAGGGAGGTTAGTGGCATTTTAAAAACCTCAAGGGAGGTCTCTGTTTGTGTCAAAAACTTCAGGGGAGGTCAATGAAAACGGTTGAGATTATGAAAAAATTTCGGGGATTTATTTAAAATCTTAACCTTTGAATGCAAAGATGAGCAATGATAGCATGAGCCAATTGCAGAGAAGCCAGGTTCTTTTGACAAAGATCAATGTTCTTAACCCCAAATCAACTTCAATCCAGCTCAAATTCAACATTTATTAGATTGCCCAATAACGATGGAGATAGATTTAACGTTAACTTCAATATATATATATATATATATATATATATATATATATATATATATATATATTCGTAAAATTTACAACTATACGCCAAAAACAGATTTTACGTATTAAGCTAGCACACAAACGCAAAACAAACTAAGTTTTCGTACTTCTCGTATATGTAGGCCTGGTTCTGCTAAGATTCTTATTTTTGAAATACTTATTTTTTGTCTTATGATACATGTTATTCTTTTACAATACATCACCTTTAATTCAAAAAACGAATATTTATTTGAAAAATAAGTATTTATTTTAGTTAGTAAAACACACCCGTAATCTAATAATTATTAGAACAAAATGGGGATTTGGAGACACTTTTGAAAGGGCCTTTTTTCAACACTGTCTTATCAAGTTATTAATGAGGCAGCACCTACCAAAGTGCCCCATTTAATTCTCTCTATTGTGATAGTCAGCATTGACCCCAAATTTAACGTATTTAATTATTTTATGGTAATTTGATAGGACGGTTGAAAGTGCCTCAAAAAACTGAGTTTAATAGGACACTTATTTAAAGACATAAAACTATGACGTTTTTGTAATCACTTTTTTTTTTTAAATCAACGCTTTTTGATCAACCTAAGGCTCCGTTCTAGAAACCTTCTTAAAAAATAAGCAGCTTATTTCACATTTTCAAACTAAAAAATAAAGTAAATGAAAAATAAATTTTCAATTTTTTTTGCATCATGTAAAAGATCTCATCGAGATCTTCTAAACAAGATCCATATTGCGTATTTTTAGATTTCTATAAATCTATAATTTTTGAACTTGAAATTGCCTTCTTAAAAAATAAGGACATATATATGGTTCCGGAACGGAGCCTAATAGGGTGTCTTTGCCCCTCTACACAAAATTAAACCAATAGGACTCCCTCTTGAAAGAAAAAGGAAGAAGATCAATACCTAATAATAATAATATATGTTATAAAATAGTCCCGTAATCTAATAATAATTAATATTTGTTATTTTCTGTTTTTGGAGGAACACAAACATAACTAAGTCTATTGACAATAATAAATAAGAGCATCTTCAACCCATACTCCATTTCTCCATTTTGGAGGAAAAATATTCTCCAACCCATCTTCTAAAACTCTCCTCCATTTGGAATGATGAACTTTGATCCTTTAAATATAGAGGATGAAGGAAAAAATAGAGGATCTCCTCCAAATATGTGTTAGAGTTAAGAAATAGAGTGTTGGGTTAGAGTTGAAATAAATAGTATAATCCTCTAAATCTACTTTTCAAATAAAATAGCTTAATTTGATCCTCTCAAATAGAGATTTAGAGAGTGTTGGATTGGAGATGCTCTAACAATAGATGGTTAGTCTATTGTTATAGTCAATCAACACACCAGTTAGCATTCCTGCATGGTGGGGTAACATGGGAGGATGTGAAGCATCGGAACTTTCTTTATATTCCATCAAGAGGCACACCATAACCAAGCAGGGTTGATAAATGAATAACGATGGGAATTTGAGTAATTTAGTTCGTGTTGTGGTCGTTAAAATATCGTAAGATCAATGCATGATGTAAATGAAACAGACATGAATCTTCAAGCTACTAAAGGCGAGCCAGTGAATATGTAGTTTGATCAGAATTCTAACAAGTTAGACTGGAATTCATTTTTAAAACTCGTTAAGTTTTCAAACCAAGTTTTCAAATCAGTTGTCCCATTGTTCGCTTGGTTCATGTTACTCCGGAATTGATTTTCCTGGGATATCCATATCCTGTCCAAATCTTATTCGCCTACCAGTTTACCAAACAACCCTTGGCCGGTTGGCCCCACACTCTGTCTTATCTGCCTACCACCATTCATTAGAGAGAGAGAGAGAGAGGGACATTTGACCGGGAAGACGTAGAGAACGACGTTAACCTCGTTAACGTCGTCCACCGGAGAGAGATTTATCGTAGCCCACCGGAGCACGATGTAAACTGATGTCGAACGCAGATCTTGACTTCAACAGCATCGCCAACGAGATTCCTGAAGTAGGTCGCTGATCGGCGAGATTGAAATGATACCCACACAACAAACGTGCACAGAAATGATCATTGTGTGTGTAAGAGAACAGAAATGATACCCACACAACAAAAGTGCACAACTTGCGGTGTGGGGTCCACTATAAGTCCCACACGAATAATCTAAATTGTTCATTAAATTTAAAATATTTTTTTCAAGCGCTACCTTTAAAAATCAGCTCAATAAGATACCTATAAATACTCGATTCAGTCATCTAATTTTTCTCCAACCCCTTATATTCTCCACCAACAAAAATCAAACAAACCAAGTAACTTTTAATCCCTTTTTAAAATCAGAAAAGCTAAAGGGACCGACGGGTACCCATACGAATGGGTATCAACGGTTACGCGGTGTCCACTATGGGTCCCACACGAAAAATTCAAGCTGTTAAATAATTTTAATAAAAATCTAGTGGGCATCGCAAAAAAATCAGTTCAATCTGACATATGTAGGTATTCTATCCAATCTTCCCATTTTTGCCAATTTGTGTTCGATCCAATCTTCTAATTTTTGAAAAATGGGAAAAATGGATAAAAAATGAAAAGATTAGATCGAACACCTATACATATCGGATTGAGCTGATTTTTTGTGGTACCCACTCAATTTTTTTAAAATTATTGAATGGAGCAAATTTTTCCTACAAGACCCGTAGTGAACCCTGTCTGGCCGTCGGTATGGTACCGATCGGTACCTATAGAAGTGTTGCTTCTAAAATAATTCCCCCTCATTTCATATCCCCCTCTTTATTCTCCTCTTATTATATCCACTTCTTTCCTCCAAAATTCTTAACACTTTAACAAAATTCTTAAAGTGTTAGCACTTGAGTTGAATAGTTTACATTGTTAGTTGTGTATCTTTAATTTAGAGAATAGACCTATTTGGACCCTGGGCACCTTGAACTAAATAACATACACCCACTGCTATTGATGGACGATAGATTCATTAACATTTAGCCAAAGATGCCAAAATGTTTGCACAAATCCATCCTGCTAGGCTACTCTATAGTCTATATGTCCCCAAGGTCCCAACTCTTATCAACCTAATAAAACAAAAGGATGTGGGGACCACACAAATACAAATTGAAAGAAGGGTTGAGATCCATTTGATCCAAAGGCTGATATGTGCTCTCCAATTCTCTTAAGAAAACTCCCAGACTCTTACAAATATATTACAAAAATGTCATCAGTTCTTTTTACCCACTGCTCGGCTTCTGGCGTTGGCATAAAAAAACAAAAATATATTACAAAAATGCCCGTGCCTACGACACTATGTAGTGCATAGTGCCGTAGGTACGGACAAACACTAGTCCTTATACGACCCACAATTTGGAACGGACAAGGTCGAAGGTTCCGTGCATGTTTGTGTGCATCTCGGACTACTACCTAACACTTCTCTTGCACTCTTTTTACATGCTTGCGTTTAGGGGCGGAGATGCGGAGGGAGCATAGGAGGTGGGGTCATGTCCCCCCCACCCCACCCCGCCCGCCCGGATTTTTGGACCATTTCCCTTTTACACCTTTAGATGATATTATCTTTCGTTTTACCCACTAAAGAATTATATTAGTTCGTCTTTATATTATATGTTTAAAAATTATCAAACAAATCACTCGTATGTTTACAAAGAATGAAAGCAACTCGTTAATTAATGTGTTTTGCAACCTCCTCTTTCTTAATTATAGTTATTTGTCACACGATTAATATAAGATTAGGTTATTGATTATTTAGTTTTTGTATCGGATCTCTAGTGATTAAATTGTGTTCTTAGATGCTTGGACTTTGATTTATAGTAATTTAATTATTAGGACTTTTCATTATGCTTGTAATTTTTCCAATTAATAGTGATTGTGGGTTAAAAGTAGGGAACACATCTCTATAATTTAATAAACTAACATGGCGCTTAAATTGGGTAAATATTTTAAAAATTATGAGCAAGAAGTGACCTCTATACACTTAATTCCCGCTACTGCTTACACTAAGGGTGAGGCGACTCCAAGAGTTACTGGTAAAAAGAATCGAACCTGAGATCTTATGAGGGAGCAAACCCTTGCGGATTAATACAATACATCTTGCTCACTAATCAACCTTCGTGAGAGAACTAACCTTGAGGGGTTTGACCAATTGGGCACAAAAAAGAAAATAAGTACTTATCGTCCATGAGATCGCATGTTAGAATATCACAGAAGTCAAAAATTCTAAACTTTCAGGTTATTGAAGGGTTTGTATAGTTGTTTATTTTAGGGCTATCATGGAGGGAATAAGCTGACCTGGATATCTGATTATATTAAAAAATAAAAACCTTCATTAAGGGAACTCGAATCCATTTTCTTCGCCGTGTGTTACACCACAGACACAGACACACATCACCCCTCACCCCACGCAGCCCCCCCTCCCCGCTTTTTTTTGCAGTAATTAATAGTTAAGCAATAACCGATAGCCACAATTTAAAGGAGAAAGGAGAAGTTATTAAGCGATTTTACCATTTATGATCCAAAATCTCGCTACAGGTTGCCCTCGTGACAATAAAGATCTATTAATGGAACCCAAAAAGCAATTATTCATCTGCCCTATTTTATTGGCTTATTCTTTATTGTCGTGCCTTTAATATAATCAACAAATAATGTTGTACTCTCAAAAATAAATTACAACAATGGAAAAGTGGTTTTGTTGAAGTTAGTAAAAATATGTTTCTCTCGATCCAATGATAAGATGAACATAAGAAAATAAACAAACAAAGTTGGACAGGTGTCTGGAAGTTATTTTTTTAGTTTGTGGATTTTGAACGGTAGATTATAGATTTTGAATTATAAGTCGAATTTGCTAAAATGTATAAATAATATGTGCATAGTAATAAATTTTGCAACAAATTTTTGTGTGAAAGTATAATAGGAAGAATAAATTCTAATTTTATTTTTTTCACCCTTTTGCACTTTTCTAATGTAAAGTTGTAACTTTGGCCCAATTGACTCATCTGGGCGGATGAGGGGGTGATGTGACGTTTTCGCCTTGGTTTGGACTTCGGATGGAAGTTTTTGCACTCGGATGAACTCATCTCCCTTCCGATTTAATCCCCATAAGATAATCAGACATGAAGATAAGATTTTCACATTCCACTTTTTCTGTAAGCTAAAATTATCATTGTTTCAGTGTATTTTGCAAAATACACAGTGTGAATTTTTAAGATAAAAATTCAATATATAGTTACAAGAAAAGAAAGCAAAAAATTATTTTTGCAACAGATAGTGGTGTGACTGCTCGAATTGATCGAGTACACACAATGACGAGTTCAAATATTTTTTTACCATATTTCTCTTTACCTCTAATTTTGGACATTTGCAATTATTAAATCAAGTCAAATGGCTTTATTTTTTATTTTTTTTCCTTATTCATATTTTTGCATTTGTTAGTTTTTCGTCGATTTTTTTTGAATTATTACTTTGTCATAATGAAAGGAATCTAAACAGTACAAATTACAATTGAAACAAATTTTTTTTTGAATAAAGACGATAAAATTGATTTATTAAGTTATTTTTATCGTTATTCAAAAAGTTGGGTTTCGATAATAATTTTTTACTTTTTAGATTTCTCTCGTCATGACGAAGCAATAATCTAAAAAAAAATTGATGAAAAACTAACAAATACAATTTTTTTAATAAAAATAAAAAATAAACCATTTAACTTATTAGGCCAAAATAGACCTCTAACGATAGAAAATACATCGGGGTACATGGTAGAATTTTCGGTCCTGAGTTTTTTAGTCAGTAAGTCTATTTGTACATACATTCATGTAGATACACTACTTACATACGCATTTTGGACCAGTCTTGGATTCTAGAAAAATGATCCAAGCCGCTCATTTTGTTCAAAATAGTTTGTTTACAGTTCCTGTAAAAAATCAACTCAATCCGATATCAGTAAAGACGTTTACAAAACATATATGTACATTCATGTACATATATTGCGTACAAACGTATTTTGGATGCGTCTCGAATCCTAAAAAATGACTCGAGCCGTTCATTTTGTTCAAAATAGTTCGTTTTGGGTCCTTGTAAAAAATAAACTTTTTCAGATGTAAAAAATGAACTTTTTCAGATGTTTGAGAAGGCAATTACCAAACATCCATTTTGCTTCAGAATATAAGCATGGTAAAGGCATTTACAAAACATCTTAGGGTGGGTTTTAGAACATCTTTCATAAAAAAAAGTACTTATTTTATATTTTCAAACTCAAAAATAATGTAAATAAAAAATGATTTTTTGATTTTTTTTTGCACCGTATAAAAGATATAATCGAAATCTTTCAAATAAGATCCATATTGCATATTTTTAAATTTCAGTAAACTTATTATTTTTTAGCTTGAAATTATCTTCTTAAAAAATAAAGACTTATTTCCAGTTCTGGAACGGGGCTTAGTTTGCTTCAAAAGGCATCGGACATAGGTAATGGCGTTTACAAATTGTTTTGAATGAAATGAGAGGCTCAGATAATTTTTGTAGGACCTTGTAGGACCTGAGACGGGCTTAAAATGCTTATGTACGCTATGAATGTATGTACCTCCTGTAACACAACTGTCTTTGCAACTTTGTATTGAAGCAAGGAGAGTGAATTTCACTCTCGATTTTACAATCTACATAAATTTACTACAGTATCTTGCAATTTTTCTAATATTGTAAATTCATGTGGATTAAGACAAAAAAAAAAGAAGGGGCGTGGATAGTAAAAAGGAGAGTGAAAATTGAGAAATTTTTGGGTGCTGGGTGGGTACCACTTGGCTGTGCCTATGCGTTGTCCGAGCAGTCAGACAACCCAAATGGAAACCCTCTCTCCTCTCATCCGCCACTCTCTCTCTCTCTCTCTCTCTCCAAGTCTGAGCTATACAAAATCAAAATGGACGGTCCGAATTCGGGCATCCAAAAATTTCTCGTGAAAATCATCTCTCTGTTAAAGTAATCAACAATGCTACTCACATAACGATCCAAACACAATAACTTACAATCTTTCAAATACATATGGAACCTACACATAGTAATATATGTAAAGCCCATATGTATGTAAAAAAATACGTTTGGTGTGTGTTGTGTTTGAAATACTGTACGAGTATCATTTTTTAAAGCAATATCTTTGTCAGCAGTGGAACCCAAAAATCAGGTAATCAAAACGCTCCGAGTCGTCGTTGGTGAGAAGTGGAAATCACGTGCTTACCTTCTTCTTCTTCTTCTTTTTCTTCCTCCAAATTCACCGATTAGATGAAACTTAAACAATAGGAGTAGCATGTTCTCCTCTATAAAAACACGTACCCATAAACAGATGTTTTAGGTCGTGGGTTAGGGTCAAGAAAAATCCCTCTTCTTTCGTCCCAATTCTTGCCTGTAGTGTGAAGAGCGAAAAAACAATGGCAGCTTCCAAGACGGCTTGCGTTATCGGTGGCAGCGGATACGTGGCGGCGACGCTCATCAAGATGTTGCTTGAGAAAGGCTACGCCGTTAACACCACTGTCAGGGACCCCGGTTAGTCATCTCTCCCTCTCCTCCTCCTCTCTTTCCCCCGTTGGACCGTTTCAAGTGGAGGATGACTTCTGGAACACAACCCCGGATACAAACGTGTTCGGAACCATTTGATGCTTGTGGATCCATGTGCATCTTACGACCCGAACGCTTGATTAAAAAAAAAAAAAAAAAACCCCGAGTATATTTGTGTCCGAATTCATGTTTTAAAGTTCTGTGTACCGTTTCTATTGGAGAATTGATTTTTGCACTGCCCTTGTGTTTTTTTATGCTTGTGAATCCATGTGCATCTTATGATCCGAACACGTGATAAAAAAAACACAACCCGAGTACAGTTGTGTCCGAGGCTATGTTTTAAAGTTGTGTGGACCATTTGTATTTGGGGAATTGATTTTCGCACTACCGTTATGTTTCTTTTTATTTGCATATATCGTCTGCATATCTGGCATTTTGCATTTCTCTCCTCAGCTGACACTAGAAAATAGCATTCGTGAAAAATCTCACCCAATTTTCACCCCGTAAATGCTATGAACTCCAAAGTCCAAACCTTTACCCAAAAATGAGTAGATAATTTGAACAAGCTCAAGCTCCTCTCTATTCAATTCTCTCTTTGCGGAACCCATGTCAATCGGAATTTATATAAATGTTTTCTGAAAACATATCAATGGATATACTGTTATATGGTAGTATGTTGTTTTCGACGAGCTCTAAAAAATGAACGGTTCGATCGTTAAAGTGCGCTCCGGAAGAGCCACAAATTGTTGAACAGGATTCTCTGGTAACTGGAGTTGATTTTGTTCTTTTTCGAATTACCAGGAAAAATGATCAGAAAAAGAGTCAAGACGTTTAAAACTGCGGACAAAATTCATTGAGGTGTGGCCCCAAAACAAGAAGTTGAAATCTGCCCATGGACTTTTATTTATAAGCACTCTTTGGGGAAAATTTCTCAGGATTGTACAGTTTGATGGATAAAAAACAGAATCTCTACTGAACTAGTATGCCTTTAGGCAGGAGTATACACAACGTCAACATGACGTTTGGAAAGCGTGGACAATTAATTAGTTGTAATGGTGATTACAAAAGAAGGGAAAGCAGCCACAATATAATTAGCTTCTAGTGTCTGTACCGTGTTTCAGGAGCATTTTAGGCCATTGGATCACGTGAAAATATTCTCATTTCTTGGAATTTCATGTTATCTGATGGCCAAAAATGCATCGGAACACTAGTATAGGCAAGGTGCTCACATGATCCAATGGCTAGATCTAAGTGTTGCTAGAAGCCTCTAACCCAACGACGAAACCGCTTGCGCATGGGAAACAACCAACGATGTAACCCTCATGAAAACCTTAAACTGCAGTGAAGTGTTCCACTCTGATATGCATGTGTTTTCTTCTGGGTGCAGACAATCACAAAAAGGTCTCCCACCTTGTAGCATTTGAGAGTCTGGGCAGCTTAAAAATATTCAAAGCAGACCTTACTGATGCAGAGAGCTTTGATGCCCCAATAGCAGGTTGTGACCTGGTCTTCCATGTTGCAACCCCAGTCAACTTTGCTTCAGAAGATCCAGAGGTATTTTATGATTAAAATGTTATTAAACCACCAGGGGTGGTAGCCTAGTGTGGTTCATGGCTTACTCCCAAGTGGTTTAGGTGGTCAAGAGGTCCGAGGTTCGAGTCGCATGATTGATGCCCACTCGAACTTTGCCTTTCTACAAATACGACCATGCTCCACTAGCCCTTGGTGGGGTGGTAGAAGCTATGGCTCTTTGGTCCCTTTAGGGGCCTGCCGCAGGTCTAGAGTTAATATGGTCATGCCTAGGGAGGCTTGCTTGGTCACCTCCTTGACCTCATTTTTAGTCCAGCAAAAAAAGAACTTTATTTAGATCTTATAATTTCAGAAATACCCACTGCTTTTCAACGAGTTTTCTGTAATGAATTTTGAATCCAGAATGACATGATAAAGCCAGCAATCCAAGGAGTGCTCAATGTTTTAAAAGCCTGTGCCAAAGCAGGGACAGTCAAGCGTGTCATTTTGACATCGTCAGCAGCTGCTGTATCGATCAATCAGCTCAATGGGACTGGTATAGTCGTCGACGAGAGTCACTGGACCGATGTCGAATTTTTGTCTTCTGCAAAGCCACCCACTTGGGTAACTACGAACTCTCAAATTTCCATTTGTTTTTCTAATCTTCAGATTTTCTAGAAAGATATTTATCTCATTTCCCGAAGGATCTACAATGAAATTTATTGGCGTTGCAGGGTTATCCTGTATCAAAGACCCTAGCGGAGAAAACAGCTTGGAAATTTGCCGAAGAGAACAACATTGATCTTGTTACTGTCATCCCTTCTCTTATGGCTGGTCCTTCTCCCACAGTAGACGTTCCTAGTAGTATTGGTCTTGCCATGTCCTTGATCACAGGTAATTTGGCAATAACTTCAACTTGTCTTAATTAAAGGGTTAAATTCATGATATCAGACTCTTAACTCCGCTATTGGATTTCAATGTTCTGCAGGGACTGAGTTCCTTATAAATGCGTTGAAAGGTATGCAAATGGTTTCAGGGTCTATCTCCATAACCCATGTCGAAGATGTTTGTCGTGCCCATATATTCGTGGCCGAGAAAGAATCGGCTTCTGGTCGTTATAATTGCTGTGCTGTCAATACCAGTGTTCCAGAGCTTGCCAAGTTCCTGAAGAACAGATACCCACAGTACAATATCCCTACCGAGTGAGCACCCTTTTGTACACACCATATATTCTTCATTGATTCTGTTTTTGAAAGCATGAGACACCATTCTCGTACTGTATTTAGTTTCCAGCCGAAATAGTTTCCCTTAAATTTTGCTTTTAATCTGGTATTTTCTTGAAAATGGCCTCTTTTTAAGGAATACATCAAAAACAAGTTTTTAAAATTTGTAAACCAAACGGATTTTCTGAAAAGTCTTCTTCTAAACTGATTTTGAAACAACTTCTTCGTACCGGAGTTCTGAGATTCTGTACTCTGGGGAAATTAATGCAGTTGAATATTTACCCCATTTCTTTTTCAATCACTTGCAGTTTTGGAGATTTCCCTTCCAAATCCAAGGTGATCATCTCGTCTGAAAAGCTCACCAAAGAGGGATTCAGCTATAAGTATGGGATCGAAGACGTTTACGACCAATGCGTGGAGTACTTTAAGTCCAAGGGGATTTTGCAGAACTGAAATCAAACTGATGTTACTCTATCCTCTCTAATGTGCCACTGCGTGTCCCTGTAGTTTTTGTTCACCTAGTAATGGTTTTGCTTGGCTGAATGCATACTACAAATAATATCCACTTTCTCTTTCGGTGATTGGCCGCGTGATATGTCGAAGCACTTTTGTTAAAAGATCCTGGGTTGTTTTTGATGTTATGTTTGCAAATTTGCAATGTCTGTTAGATGATAAAATGCAAATGTAATTAGTGGAGAGAGAGACCGTGTCGCTTCATTGCCCTTATTTCTGAGAGCTTAAACTCCTCTTCGATACACAAATATACCAAAGGGTTCGATCACAAGTTAGGATCGGGTTTAAATGCGTAGATTCAACGTTAAGAGGTCACGAGGTGATAAAACAGAGTTCGACACGGTAACTTGATAAATACAACTAGAATGATATTCTAGCTAGCTTTGCTTAGAGGCAAATCCTGGACGCCGCAATTTTTTGGAAGTGAAACCCGAACTTAGCATTGTGTTTTCACAATTCAGTTCACCTTTCTATCACCCAAAAAATAAAAACTGAACATACAGATGTTTGGGTCTTTTGACAGTCTATTCTGATCATCATCTTGAGGGTATTCATACGAATCACAATTATACGATGAATGGTTTGGATTGTCAAATGGGACAATGGAAGGTTTTGTT
The DNA here is from genome assembly GCA_019656835.1 of Rhododendron ovatum. Lineage (NCBI taxonomy): Eukaryota > Viridiplantae > Streptophyta > Magnoliopsida > Ericales > Ericaceae > Rhododendron > Rhododendron ovatum. Next base: position 11,773,655 of record CM033793.1, on the reverse strand, counting down.
TTGCATCACATGAGAACCATGGGGAAGATTGTCAAAGGAAAGGATCTTGATTCAAACTAGACAGAGTATTAGGAGCAGGGGAATAAAGATTCTTTCATGTGATGCCTCTCATATGTTCCTAATCACACAAAAGAAGGCCTCAAAATCTCATTTGAAACTTGAACCGCTCAACTTGTAGGTTTCCATATATTTATTGTCTATGTAAAAACTCAAGTTGATTAGACATCGGCATCCATCTGAACCTGGTATATTTGTTACAAGAGTAAAGTGGGGTCAAATTCTGACCATTCATTTCCCTTGAATTCAATTATAATACGACCAAGCTTCTACCATTGTTAGATCATCCTCATTTTTGGTATAGACGATAAGTACATTGAGGCCTACAAAATGAATGACGTAGATCATCAAAGAAGATCGTGACAGGTCTCATTTTTACATCACATGAAGAACCTCGAGAAGGATTGTGACACGAGAAGATCCTTAATTCAACTGATTAGACTTTAAAGTGGGGGTGTTTGGGAGCTTATTTTTTGACTTTTCATTTTCAGCTTTTTAATTTTTTGGCATTTTAGATTGTGGTCAGAATGTATTTTGATAGAGTATTTGGATGATATGTACAGAATATATTTTGCAGCATGAGTAGTGTTTGGAAGATATAGAATGAAAATGATTTATGCGTTGATTTTTTACTATATTGCCCCTGATTATTAATAATGGTGTATAATGTATATAAATAATGTTTTAATCAATTTTTTAAAATTTTCTTTTGAAATTGCTTATTCTTCAATAACTAAAAGTGTCACACTATTTTTAATTATATTTTTATTGTTTCAATAATTCTTTGCTCTTACTTTTCCACCAATAATGTTTTTCCCACTATAAATTGCATACATACTTTCATTTCAGTGGAGGAAAAGAATAAGCAAAAGAGGAAATTAATCAGATCAATATTAGCTAACTAGAGGGCCGGGGTAGGAGAGAAAATGGCGTGGCCATTGCCAAGGGTATTCAAGAATTATCCAAAAAACGAGAGGGAACGGATGTCTTTTGACAGGCTGAGAAAAGAAAATGGGAAAATGGGAGTGGGAAAAGCTCCTCTGGGGCACTTTTTGCCTTTTGCTCGCCATCTTCAAAATCTGAAATGAGTTTTGAAAGAATGGATTTTGGGGACAAACAGCCAAACACCTGGAATGGCAAAAAGGGAAAATGAAGGATCCAAACACCCCCTAACTCCTCTTGGATATTTCTCAGATGGTTGCATCGATGCTGCAATTAAAAATGGCAACAAATATCCTGCTGGTTATATACCAAGCAGCCAATTATCATTGATTGCTTCTTGTTTGTCTTTTGGTTTCAGAATGGCAACCATGGGTGTGGTAGAGATCACCAGCCTAGTCGTGAAATTATTGAAATTTGTATTCATCCCTCAAAGCTAATACTTGGGTTGTCAACGCTCTAAGGTCAGAACAAAATCACGGCCATCTCACATTCTCACTACCCCAGCTTTCCCTACAGTCACATACTCAAAGTTCCTTCTTCTGGAATAAGTAGGGGTGTAACCGGTTCGGGTTGGTTCGATTCGGACATTTTACACAAATCCAACTGCACGCTTTGGTTTTGACATTTCGCAAACCAAACTACACCAAACCAAATATCCAGTAAACCACATCGGTCCGGTTTGGTTCGATTTACATTAGTTTAATCCGATTTTTTGGCATATGGAGACCCTCACACACTAGTACGCTACGCCACCAATGTGTATGGCACCCACATAGCAATGTGCGTGAGCATTTAAAGTATTTTGCGTGTGGTTATAGAATTCTTCCTGCATGTAGTTGCGGGTGATGAATTCAACAAAATTAAAAAAATTCATGAACCCATAAATCCCTCCCATGAAATCTCCCATAAAGTGGACTTCACAAAATGCAATATTGATATAACATGACTCATATCTAGAGTGAATCTGATCTATAATATTTTGAGACAAATTATGAAATTATTTTGTTTGGTTTGAATTTTGAGAGAGGTTTTTAAGAGTAATGAGTGGAGGTCGATAGATAGAGAAAATTTTCTCAGAACCGTGTGCAGATATTTTGAGACTCAAAACCCGTATACTAGAATTTAAGGTTCCAATCAGTGTAAACAGCAACTGAGATACATAGTATATTATGAAGGGTCTTTTTCCTCGTTGGAAAGTTCTTCGTGATGCACAGTATTGAGATGGGTCCAATTAACCACAGGAAGGTCACGTGAAGTCCATGTGAAGCACTCGTCTAGTTGTGAAACCTAGACTATAAAGCCCGGATGGGCACGTAGGCACAAGATATAGTTAACAAAGAATGTGGGTCACCAGGGAAAACGAAAGGGCAACTTGCACCAGCCGAATCTGCAGTCTTCTGTGAGTGTGTGGTTTATGTTTCGGCTAAATAAGACAATTGATTTATTTTTTTGTCTTTATTCAATTTTTTTTGTATTTATTAGTTTTTTATCAATTGTTTTGAGAATTATTGCATCGTCATGATGAGAAGAATCTAAAAAGTAAAAAGTTATGATTGAGATCCAATTTTTTTGAATAAAGACAAAAAAATTGACTCATTGGCTTATTTTTGTCTTTATTAAAAAAAATTAAATTTTGATCATAATTTTTTACTTTTTATATTCCTCTCGTCATGATGATGCAATAATCCCCAAAACATTGACAAAAAACTAACAAATACAAAAAAAAATTTGAATAAAGATAAAAAACACAAGCCAATTAACTTATTTAGCTGAACGGGGCGTAGGGTTGGCAATAGGGGCAGGGTGGGGATGGATACTACTGTCCCCGTCTCCTTCCCCGAATCCAAATCAATCTCCATTTCCTCCCCAATCTCCACTGGAGAATTATATTTACCCTCCATCCCCGTTCGAGATGAGGAACAGAGATTCCCGCGGGAAATCCGGGATCTAAGACTGGAAAAAAAAAAATCATCTGGTATCGCGCACAACAAAGTAAACCTCTCTCTAATTGTAACAAGTAGAAAGGGAAAAAAAAGACAAGGCAAATGCATATATGGATTACTGTTTTCGCAAGAATACAGCAAATATTTAAAGCTTCAGGGAGTGGCATTCTACTGCCAAGGAGATTGTTGTTGGCCCGTTTTGTCTTTGGCGTTAACGAGGGGAATAGCTACAGATTCTGCCGTAAACATTCACTCCACTTAGATCCGTCAAGGAGGAAAGATTTGGTACACCCACCATTTCTTGATGTCCTACCGGCCGGCTCGGTAAAAGACACATGTTGGCAACGATACCGAGCAGGTCAAATTTTCTGCCATTCCAACCCACTCGGCAAGCAGGTAAGCGAATTGCCGCGCGGGAATTTCACTGGGCACTTGTACGGCAGATGGGAATTTAACCGAAAAAGCCGGCCAAAGACATTTTATTTGGAATCCTGTAGAACATAGACATTATATATATTTTAGTGAAACTCATCAAACCGGCAAATTTAATTTTTTTTTGCGCTGTAGAGCACTTTTACGGAGTTTTATCCCCCTCGTTCCACCTCTAGTGTTTTGTGATTAAAATGCAATAGTAAGGTAAATGGTAAATGACTTTCGGGCCCTCTTACCTATTTTTCACTTAAATTTGGGTAGAGATTTGGATTAGAAGCTTAATTTGGATAAGACATCTTCTATTCTAAACCCATATTTTTACCCAAATTTATTATAGAATGACATACTTGTAATTAATGAATGACACATTTGTAATTAAATAGAGTGAAAAGAGGGTGAGAAAAAAATGGGTATGGGTTTTAGTCTACCTAAATTTAGGTGAAGAAATGGGTAAAACTCAAAATGTGTAAGTGAATGAGCATAATATTGGAGATGAGTCTTTAGACTTTTCACTCAAATTATGGGTATGTATAATAAAATAGGTAAGGATTGGAAATGCTCTTTAACTTCTTTTACATCTCTCGCGTACGTACCCTGCTTCTCTCCCACTCGTTATAAACGGAACCTATCCATATACATGGTGCAGAACTTGGAAACTTCAAAAAAATGGAACGCCTTGATGGAAAAGCTTCGCGTCAAGTTACAATGTTGCTTTTTCAAAAAATAATATTTGCGCTCAACAAATAATGTGTATCGAGTTACAAAAAATCTGTTTCTTTTTCAAAAAATAATATTTGCCCACAACAAATGATGTGCATCGAGTTACAAAAAATCTGTTTCGAGGATATAACAACGAAGTCGGATCTTACCATCTTCTACAGTGTCAAACAGAATATCGAGTATTAAACTGAACAAAGATGAACTACCGCCTAAGGCCTCCCGTTTTGGACAAAATAACAGGGCCCCCTAAATGAAAAAATATAATAAATATTATATGTTTGAATAATTTTACAAGAAGGTTATTATAGCTTGGTAATGAGAGCTGCTACTCCCCCCCGACACACCCCCCTCCCCGGCCCCACCTCCCTTTCCCGAAATTACCCCCTCTCTCCCCCCCCCCCCTATCTCTCTCTCTCTTCCTTTTCTTCCTTTCTTTCCTTCTTTCCTTCCTTCTTTCCAATTTCTTCTTTCTTTCTTTTTTTTTCCTTTTCTTTCCGTTTCCTCTATCTTTTTTCTTTTTTATTTATTTAAAATTATTTTAGTGTTCCAATTTTCAATCCAGTTGAATTGGTGGAAAGATCTTGTTTTCTTTATCATTTTATCTTTAATAGTCATAATGAATTTTTGAACTCATACAATCAAATATTTCTTAGAACTAATCAACGAGAGCCCCAAAGTCAAAATTTAATTATGGCCATTTAGGATAGAATGATTAAGAAACTAAAATCTTTCCACTGGTTCAAACAGATTGAAATTTGGAAAACTTAATTTTTTAACTATATTTTTAAATATATAAACTGTCTAAAAAGTTAAAAAAATTAAACATTGGTTCAAAGTTACCCGTTGGTTCAAAAAAATTAATTATGACCATTAGTTCAAACTTACAAACTGTCTAAAACAGTCTATGAAGATTGGAGAGTGGACCCTATTCCAGAACATCTTTTTAAAAAATATGCATAACCTGAAAAGAGGAGACAGGAACTGAAGCGAGGAGGAGAGAGAATTTTTTTTTTGATCTTTAATTTAATTTTTTATTTACTTATACCTCATTTATTTAATTTCTATAAATACACCCTTTGTATATTTAAAAATATAATTGAAGAATTAAGTGCTTTAATTTTCAATTCAGTTAAATCAGAGCAATGATCGTTTTTTTGTTTTTTTATTTTAAATGGTCATAATGAATTTTTTGGTTTAAATCCTTTCAACAAATACTCTAAGACTCATTATTTAGTTTCAAAACTCTCTTAGGGTGTCCATTGAAAGGCCTTGGAGTCACAAATTTATTAGGATCATTTAGGATAAAATGATCAGAAAAATAACAACTTTGCACCGGTTCAAACGGATTGAAAATTGAAACACTTATTTTAGTAACTATATTTTTTAATCTATAAAGGACAAAAAAATAACAATAAAACAGTCGGATAAACATGATCAATTGAAACACTTTTTTTTCTCTCAATTACTTTACAAAACCTAGAATTAGACTTGAACCTATTATTAAAGAGAAAAAAAAATTCAAACTAAAAAGAAAGAAAAGGAAATAAAATGAAAAAAAAACGAAATTGAAAAAAAAACGAAAAAAAAAACGAAACTGAAAAGAAAAGAAAAAAAGAAGAAGAAGAAACAAACGGTAAAAAAAGAAAGAAAGAAAAGAGAGAGAGCGAGAGAGAGAGAGAGAGAGAGGCGGGGGTATAACGGGAAAAGGGAGGTAGGGCCGGGGGATGAGTCGGGGGGATTAGCAATTTACCTTGGTAATTTTACTTGAGTTTGATTCTTGGCTGCTTCATTTTTTACACCAAAGTTTGGGAATCTGTACAACATAAAAATGTTGCTGAAACCACTTTAGAGTCTCAAACCCACGCCCTTCGGAACTTAAAGGCCGTTCAACCACTTTGCAACACCGAACCACAAGGCTAGCTTGTTTTTTATATTGAACAACTAATAAATACGCTGAAAAATGAGAGCTCCATTTTAAAATCCCGTCTAGGACCTCGGAAATTTCAGGATCAGGCTTTACCAAGGGGCTAATTCTACAGAGTAACCAAGGGGCTAATTCTACAGAGTAACGGTATAACAGTACCCGAGGTTATCAATACTATTTCGTACCGGTCGGTACGTACTATTTCAGACAGAATCCAATACCTTGAACACCATATTCCATTCCGGTCTCAATACCGGTGCTTACTGGATAATACCGGCGATTTCGGAAAATTCCGCTGAGAAGCAGGTACCGTTGATTCCGTCCGAAATATTGCACTAACTAGACTTTTTTGGCATTAACAGATCAACTTCAAAAATCACCACCGACGGTGGCTCTACGTTACCGGTGATTCCGGGTTGTACTCTATTGCACGGCCATTTTTTATTCTACAACTCACTCTTGACTCTTGGGTCTCAATAATCCCGATTTGAGGTGACTCTTGTCCATGGAGATCTCCATCTTTCAATCTCATTTCATCTCTGTGTGTGACGAAGGTGAGGGATGAAAGTTGGTGCTGCTTTTTGACTGCTTCCCATCGCAACCTGATGAGGGAGAGTCAGAGAGAGGTTGCAACAGATGAGGGAGAGAGAGCTAGAGAGGAACTAGGTTTTACCACGCCTTTATTTTGGCAAGGAAGGAGAAAGGTATGGTTGAAAGAGTTAGAATTTAGATGGGCTTGGATTGAATCCTAACCCAATGAAACAAAAAGGTCCAACCCAATTTTTTGTGCTACAATTTTCACAGCTAAACAAAACCATATGAACGGCATACTTTTTTTTAGTGTAAATAGCCATAAAAAACAGATTACGTTGACTTGTTATGTTATGAGACTGGAACTTTTGGTTTATTAGTTTCAAGTTCATTATGCTATATTATGTTGTCAATTAAAAATTTACATCATGATGAATTGAATGGTATGGGGAAAGTTATCAATTTGTAATCATATAATGGTAATCAAATAATGGTAGTAGCGCTTAATCCGAAATGGAACTCGGTATTTGATCGGTACTGGTACGTACTGTATCGGTAGAAAAATCGGGCTACGGTATTGGGAACCTTGACAGTACCTGTTTGATTGCAATTGCATCCATGACAGGCACATCCCGTGGATTCTATTAGAATGAGCCTTAAGAAGGGTCGGTGCTCATGCTGAGCAGGCGCCATAAAGCCCACAGGTACCACCGGCTTCATTGGTTGATGGAGCCAAGCACCACAAGAGCCAAGCCCGTCTACAACTAAGCTCGTAAAGTGAACTTAGTGGCGGCGCTCTCATATATATGCCACTCAAACCACTCCCATCTAAGCAACGTGGGTTGTCCCAAAACTCTAAATAGAAGCTTTCTCAAATACTAATATTGAAGGTTTCGAAAAAAACACCCCAATTTGATTTTGATAAATACCATTAATACATAGGACTGCAAGATGAGTGGAGCCAAATTTTAAAAACGTTCGAGCTTGACTTGTTCAATTTAGTTGAACTCAAGCTCATTGAGTTCAACTAGTCTTGAATTCGTTAGTCTTCAACACAATGGAGCTCTTGTCGATCCAATAGAAAGAAAAAGAGATCAAGCTCAAGAATAAAAGTTGAATAAAATAGTATAAGTGAAAACATACTCTCTATCACTCAACAAATATTTTGGATATAGTTTTATTTTTGTCCATGAGCCTACTTGAACATACTCCTTCTAGCATTTCCAACTAGAGATGTCAATGGACTGGATTGGATTCAAATTAACTCAAATTTGATCCGAATCCGAAATTGATAAACCAGATTTCAGTAATCCAAAAATTCAAATATCCAATCCGAAAATCCGAATCCGAATACTTTTTACTTAAATGAAATTTTAGCAAAAAAAACCGGGAAAAATACAATTTTTTTTCCAAAATGGGGGATGATCCAGGATTTACAGCTACAGTACACCATAGCAATGGGGACGCCTTCGAAAATAGAAGAGAAAGGTAAACTCTAGGTATTCGATTAATCAATTCTCCACTTGTTTACAACGGATCAACGGGAAAACTACAACTAATCGGATCAGTCTAATGCCAATCTATAGTTCCCACTCATGTGCTTCAACCAGCATTTTACCCCATGCTTCAGAATTTGGATCAAGATCAACTGCAGTTATGGCAATTTTGGATATATATAAAATAATTTGCACAAGAGAGGGCTAGCAAAAGGGATTGATACCTCTGATCGTAATCTAGGGTTTTGAGAAATAGTGGGTTTGTGGAAGCCTGTTGTACTCAATTTAAGGAGGGATTGGAAAATAGAAAACGTTAAAGTACACGGAGACCTCTTCAACTATCATTTTTTTAAAATTATCCACATAGACCTCCTCTACTATAATCGTTAATCAATCAACACCCTTCTGTAAATAAAAAAAAACCCATCGATGAAGGGGTCAACGCGGACATTTATTTATTTATTTTATAGATAAGGGGGTCAGTGCGAACAATTTTTAAGGGATAAAATCGTCATTTTCTCTCATTATGTTAACAGAGCTAGTCGATTTTTTATTTCATATAGTTGAAGGGGTCTTTATGGGTGGTTTTAAATGTTAGAGGGCATTCGTGAAAAAAAATAATAGTTGAGAGGGTCTCTATGTACGTTCTGACCGATAAAAAAGAAGAGGGAGAGAGAGTAATTGTTCTCTTCTGTTTTTTGATATTCTCCCAGATGGGGGGGGGGGGGGGGGGGGGGGTACGTTGATACTCCTATATAACGTAATCTTTTGTTTAAAAAAAAAAGGTTCGGATTCCGATAGTAAGCGGATTAAATCTGACGAATCTGAATCCGATTCAATAAGGATTTGGATTATTGGAATAGCGGATTGGTGTTATCGGATTGGATTTTTTTAATTGGATCCAGTCCATTGACAAGTCTATTTTCAACCCATCCCTAATTCTACAAAATAGAAAATAAATATGACATATTGAGGGAATATTTTATAATTTATACTCCATTTTCTTCATTTTTTGTTTTTTGAAAATCTTAGAGGAACCCATTGTCATTTTTAGATATTTGATTTCCAAAATGAAAGTGCGGTCTCCATATTTGGAGACCAAATCTTTAAAAAGAATGATGGATCACTCTAAGATTCTCTAAAAAAGTACAAAAAGTGATTAAAGATGGAATAAATTACCAAATCTCCTATCAATATATCACATCTATACTCTATTTAAAGAAATAGAGATGGGTTGAAGATGCTTTTACCAAGCTGAGTCTCGTGCATCTTGTGAGTACCTTGGTTCGTCTACAACCCTTGGCTTGTATGCCGACCAGATATAGGGGGCCGACATGCAATCCGCCAGACATAATATCATGGACCCACTTACATGCAATGTTTGGTAGGTTAAGTATTAACGCGGATTAGTTAACCGATGAATTGTGTTCGTCAGTTTGTGTATGCGGGAGGAGCCCGATATCATATCCCGAAGAAAGGCTAAAGTAAGCATCATTGAATTGAGGAATAATGCAGAGGAAAAATGTTACAACTATAGAAAATGATTAAACGTTGAAAGTTAATTGGTTTTAATAGAGATTATTAGTATTGTCCAAATGTGGGAAAAGAAAGTATTCGCAACCTCGTTCGGCCCTGTACCAGTTAAAGTATTCGTTTGTGGGCTAGAATCTTTTGAGTCTGGCCCAGAAATGGCCCAACCAAACCCAAATTTTTGAGTCCGGGGTTAGTAGTAAAAGACACAAAAGTAAAGAGCGCCGCTATTTGCAGCCTTTTATTTTCTCCCGTAACCCATTACATTTTGGTAAATGGTTGTTGAAAATCATAAATAATATTTCGGTAAATTGCTGATGAAAATAAGATTATATTTCGGTAACTACATGTCGAAAATATGTTCAACTTTCAGTAAACAACTGCCGAACAAGCATTTTCGGTAAACATCTGTTGAAAAAAATATTATATTTCGGTAATTGGATGCTGAAAATATATCTCAATTTCGGTAACTAACTGTCGAGTATAATTGAAAATTTTTAACGGACTATAGGAGTAAATAGAGGGCTGCGAATAGCAGCGCCCAAAGTAAAAGTTGCCCACTTCTATCCTACTAAACGTATTTCAGACGAAGGAAAAATAACACCCACAAGTCCTTGCTTTTTTTCGAATATATCTACATAAGCATTTATACTTTTTCACTCTCACAAACAAGAAAATTTGCTGCTACTACAATTTTTTTCCCTTTCCCCAAATCCTGGAACCCAAACAAATTATACTAGTATTAGAAACTGATGGTTCTGCTCGTCTGAAGGGACAAACCTATTATTCTTGACAGGCTTTGTAATCATAAACGGATCAATAATGTAGTAGCAGATACTGTATTTTAGAAGGCACAACCTATTCTTGAGTTGACAGGCTTTCTATTTTCCACTCTCGTCAAAAGCACAACTGCTCTGTATAGTATAAAGGATCCCAATAGTATATATAGATTTCAGCATTGCGCAAGATTTTTTGACAAGAAAATCAGGTAGTAATTTGGTTCAAAGTTGATACCATCATCTTTAACGTTGCTAGTAGTTTTGTCACTAGCTACAACCTCCTTTTCGGAGAAACCCTTAATAGAGAAGCTATCCAAATCATCATGTAGCCGTTTTGCCATCCCAAAAAAAATGGGGTCAAGTGATTCTTTGGATTGATAACCGGAAGACGAAGTGATTATGCCGCATGTGTCCTTTTTATTACAATGAAAAAATGTCAAAATAGCTCATTGAACTGATAGTAAATTTGATAAAGTGTATTGAATAGTATAAAAAGATGCCATAAAAAAAGGAGAGCACTGTAAAAGGTGTATTTGAGTATGCATTTTTGTCATTCTCTTTAATTTATCGATAGCCCACTAAGTTGTTAATTGACCTACCCTATTACAAATAGTGCAAGCGAGCATCCTGTAAAGCGGTCCAGAGCGCCTGATCCGACCGTTCGTCTCGCCACGGACGGTTAGATTGAGTCTGAGCGCATACAAATCTGAACTGTCTATTACTTGGTTCGGATCTAAGTTGTCGATTGCAGAGATGAATAGTCTAATCAGCCGCTCTGCACTGGATCTTCTTGGCAGTATCCCCCATTTCGAGGCATAGAGGCCAGACCAACTTCAACTTCAATTCCAGAAATGTGAATTAAGGCTCCAACTGGATGTTGATTTAATTTTCTATCCAAATCAAGTGTCAGGATAGAAACACAAACTATCTCACTTTCAAAGTTGCCAGCTGCAATTTAAATACATATATATATTTTTGAGACTTTTAGGGTATTCACACCTAACATCAAATTAATGTTATATATAGTACCCTTTTATGTGTTTTCCCAACTGCAATGGCCTTGATGAAACTTTCTTGCAATGTTTATTTCTTATTTGGTAAAATGTAACGGGGCAAGAATGGGAATGAAACTTATTTATTAAAGTTATTGGTGGTCAACAGAGCTATTGGGAACTGGTATGTTGTACCTTCTAGTAGTAAAAAGGTTGATCTCATAGTCAACTTTACCCACTACCAAAATTGGTGGCAGAAAGGAGAGTAATTTATGGCTGCTTATGTACCATGGGCCATGCTCTATGGACTATAACCACAGAAGAGAGAGAGAGAGAGAGAGAGAGAGAGAGTACCATGGGCCATGCTCTATGGACTATAACCAGAGAGAGAGAGAGAGAGAGAGAGAGAGGGAGAGTACCATGGGCCATGCTCTATGGACTATAACCAAACACAGAGAGAGAGAGAGAGAGAGAGAGAGAGAGAGAGAGAGAGAGAGAGAGAGAGAGTTTATCCAATTATTTAGTACGATTGGCCGGTTAATGATACCAAGTAAGAGTACCTTTTAGAGAGGACTACATTTCCAACAACTCAGATTCTTCTTATTCCAAGTCATACAGTTGCAACTTATGTAGCTCTTCCCTTCCCTTCCCTTCTCATTCTCATTAATTTCCTCTTCTTGTCCTTCTCTGTCTGTCTGCATTAAGTCCAGTTGTTATGAACATCACTTTAATACTAGTATAAACCAGGTCTTAAAGAACATCTATTTTTTTGGCTTTCTTCTGGGTTTTTTTTTGAGAACATTTAACTGGAGCTAAGTTTTGGGATTTGCTATTTTCAATATGGGAATCTGCTGTGATCTTCAAGTAGATGTCAATGGAGAAGAGATTTTCTACGTAGATAAGGTAATTATTGTTTTTTATATGCATCTTTTTTTGTGTTACCTTAGCTATTTCTCTTTCCTGTTAATAATCTCACATGCACCTTTATGTAACACTATTTTGCTCTTCTTTTTCCCTTTTTGCAGAGAATTCTTGTATCCTTCTCCGGTAGATTAAGCAAATTGTTCGGTAAGGCAGCATGCACAACGAGCCACCTGAAAGTGATATTCCACGATTTCCCAGGTGGCGCGAAGGGTTTTGAGCTCGTCGTGAGGTTTTGCTACAACAATGGCAGAATTGACATGACTCCTTATAACATAATCCTATTGCACTGTGCCGCGAATTTCATGGAAATGAACGGAGGCAGCTCAAGATTACCTGACTTGATAGACCAAATGGAGAAATACTTTGAAGGGATCCACCGGTGGACCTGGTCTGAATTGGTACTGTGTCTGAAGCAATGCCAAGATTTATCGGCAGTGCCAAGTTCTTCAACTTTACTCCAAAAGTTCTTGAATATGTTTGTAGCGAAACTTGTTTTCCTGAATGTCGCAAGCCCTTGTGCTTCCACCTCAGATAAATCTAGTAGCCAGTTTTCTAGTGATATAAGCGGCGACAGTATCAAAAGCTACTCGTCGCAAGCTACGTGGTGGTTTGAAGATCTTAAATTCTTGAACATTGATTGGTTTGAGAAAGTCGTACACGAGATGATGTCAAAGGAATTCGACCATCCAACGATATGCTCGTTTATCTTTTACTACAAAAGATCGAATTTTCTCGGTGCCTCACCGGCTACTGAGAAAGGGAAAATCATTGAGGCCGTGATCAATCTGCTATTCTCACTTGACAAAAGCTCCATTTCCTCCAGAGGCTTATTCTGCTTGTTTTCACTGGCGGAGTTCTCGAAAGTAAGTAAATCTTGCAAAATGAAGTTAGAGGCCATGGTTGGTTCTAAGCTGGACGAAGCTACGATAGATAATTTGCTCATTCCATCTCCACGTGGGAAGAAATATATGTACGACGTGAATCTGATTCTGAGGCTACTGAAATCGTTTCTCGTAGAAAACCAATTTTCAACGGGTCGATTGGATAAAGTCGCCTGCTTGATGGAACTTTACCTTGCAGAAGTATCCGCGGATCCCTACTTGAAACCTTCCAAGTTTATGGCATTAGCCACATCGCTCCCGGATTTTTCCAGAGGCTCACAGAACAGAATCTACCTTGCCATTGACATGTATCTAAAGGTAACCTACCTATTTGCAGCATTTTTCGCTGCGATTAAGTTCATTGGCCTAAGATTGCATCAGACATCATCACCTGCTGACATACTTGCTTAAATTTCTTGAACTTACTACAAGATTCTGAACTTTAAAATGATTTTTGTTTATCTGGACATGTAGTCGATTCTCGAATGGTTCTAGAATCGTAACTTTTCAATTTGCACATGTCAAGCTTATAACTAAGAATTGAACTGATTTCTGTTTCAATTTGGCAGGTACATAGCGGTCTATGTCAGGAGGAAAAGATGAAAGTGTGGTCTATTCTGAAGTGTGAAAAGCACTCAGCGGAATCTCTAATAGACCTGGCCAAGAACTATAAACTTGAACCACAAGGTGCTTGTACCTCTCAGCGATTCAAGCACAAAAGCTTGTTTCAGGACACCAAGCATATCAGATCCGTGTGCAATGACTCGCGTTTTTATGCTGAACACTTTCTTCTCTACTCCAATTGACAAGCACAAATTGAACCACACGTACAGCATTGAATGCGAGGGGGTGGATATGGAGGAAAATCTCAAGTCATAGAGCAGAATCTGGCAAAAAACTAGGAAATCTAGATTGAATAGGTGAAGCAATGCTAGAGACTTGTGGAGTGGATACGTGTTTGAGAAAGAAATTTTGCACTCTTGTAAACTTCTTCCTGATGTATTTCCTTGATGAGTTTGTACAGTTTGAGAAATACGTTAATGTATTGAGTGATCGAACTTTGTTTCCGTAGTGATATCTGAGAGCCGAAGACTTGACGCCGCCCAAGTCGCTCCATGTTGGGCTTCCTTGCACCAAGCTCGCTCATAAACAAGGCATTCGCAAAATTGAAGTCCTTCTGCGTCAAGGCTTCCAAGCCTCACAATAATGCCATCCGGAAGTGTTGCCCGTCCAAGCATGTCATATTTGTCACAACACCTGTATTGTCCACGAGTGCCACAACCCGAACAAGTTGCCTGACCGTGTGCGAGCATAGGCACCCGACGTAGCCAACAAGTCTTTAACTCATACTGAGTCATTATGCACATTTCATACGGTCACAACGTCGAATTAGTTAGGTTTGGATTTGGTGGAGTCGCAAACGCCATGCTGGAAAACATTCCACCGCGGTAAAGAGTCGCTCTGTAACAATTGTTACTTTGATGAGAAAACAAGTAATTGATCAACTACTTGACCAAGCTGTACACAACTATATATACGAGAAGTTGGTATCGTTCAGTTCAAATTTAACTTCCGATGAAACCCCTATGTAAGTGCCATTAGGCTTTCAGGAATGAAATTTATTTCATTGTGAAATTCATTTCTAACTACCAAGTCCAAGTGACTTATCTAAAATGTAGTAGTAGTAAAGAAAATTTGATATTATCAATGTGCAAAAGGGCATCCTTCCCTATGTCACAGAAACTTCTTAAGTTACACAAAGATTCTTGACTGAATTGATTAGTTAATAATTACTAAACCTTTAAGCTACAGGTAAATCTTTGTCTTGTTCTAACCCGAGAGTCTTGAATGTGGATTAAGATAATGAGTGGATACTTGTAAAGAACATTTACATTGGAACTAGCTACCAACCCAAACCAGAGACTATGCCAGCGACCAACGCGGCGAATTACTAGGGCTCGCTACGCTATGACATGATCAACCATATGTATAGTGCAAGAAAACCAGTGCATTTTCCCATTTAAAATCGAGTAATGGGAACCAAGCTTGTCCTAAAATTCTTTTTTTTATAACTCAGATGTCTGGATCAACTTATGCACACTGTAACTAATTCTGGAGGATCTATCTCACCTTTATCTTGTGGGGGTCCCAATTAAAACTACAACAAAGCTTTGTATGGACTGGCCCCAAAAAAATTTGATAGCAGATGTTTCGAATCTGACATCTTAGGAGGCAGCAAACCTCAAGTTTTAAAGTCTTGATTGTCGGGTCAACCCCTTAGACTTACAGATATATGTATTTGTGTGTATATATATCTATACAGGTTTTGTTGGTTTACTTTAAACTAGTATTATTAAGAAAAAATATATAGCTAGTGTGATAGGATGAGTGGTAGGATAAATCATTTGCTATAACATTGCAAAATGATTTTCACAGTAGATGGCACTTTCTAATTATTTTCTTGATTGGTCTATAAAATAATTTACATGCTGGCCAGTAGCCCTATGGCCATAAGTTCCCAAACACAACTGCCCACCCTATAGTGATTCAAAACTAGATTTGTTATCAACCAAACATGGATTTGAAGTTTGAACAATGACCCAAGTATATCTTCTGGATTGGAAGATTTTTTTTTGATTACCATAGGATGGGAGGGGGCAACCAGCGTAGCAACTCCCATTGGGCGTGATCATAGGGGCTCCCTGCCCGCCGATGGAATGTCCGGTTCAAGCCATAGCTACCATTCGGAAGGACAGACCGTCACCATGGCACCACGTGGGGCACAGTTGGCATAAGCTCCCCCCTCAATGGTCCAAAGACTCATATGCAAACGTGAGGCAAAGCCACCTACAAGGAATCGAACCCACATCTCTGTCGAGGAGAGTAGTGAACCCTGCCAATTGGGCTACCACCTCAGTGGATTGGAAGATCGATATGCAAATGCCCGGGTCTAATGGGTTTGCTCTCTAAGAAGTCGCAATTTCAAATCTCACGAAGGCCAAATATTTCGAATCTTGGGTCATTGGAAGTTTGACTAGTCATTAACTTCAAGATTCTGGAATTAGTCGACGTTGGCCTGGACATCCACCTATAAAAAGAAAATGCAAGGTTTCCAAGTTACTACTATAATATAATAGACCAGAATTCTTGGAATCACCAAATTAAATTTTCTACTGTAAGAACCAACCGAAAAAACATTTTTGGTAAGAGTGATTCTTTTTGGGTTCCAATTTATAGGAACCAGAGAGCGTTAATGACTCTACAAATTCAAGAAACTTTCCCTTAACCAGAGAGCATTAAACCTCACTCCCCAAGTTTCCTGAGTAGGTTTCACGCCACAACGAAGTTAATTAATTACCCGACATTGGAATCTAAGATAAGATATATATACACTTTGCACCCACACAGTGTGGGTGTTTACGAAATTAAATTTATTTTTGCTGGTTTTGGAATTCTAGTTTTTCAAAATTAATTTGGAGTGTTTATCAAAAATTCCAAATAACACATTCTCGGATTCTACAGATTTTGGAAGCCTAAAAAAATGAATGAAATTCTTAAGATCCCAAAGCTCGATTTGGATAGCTTCTGAAGCATTTCAGATAAGATTTTAGGTTTCAAGTTTCATAAAAGCTGATTTTCAACTTTTTGAAGTGAAGTACAAGCTTTTACTGTAACTCAATCATAATTTCACAGCTATGATAAACATGTTTATTTGTTTGTACTAAAATCTAGAATCTAAAATTAGAGTCTAAAATTTGTATTCACATTTGTCACAAACACACCTAATGTTCTACCCCACCATCTCACGATCTTTGTTTATTTTTCCATTCTAAGCCGGCTACATATTAGTAAAGGGCGCTGCTATTCGCAGCCCTCTATTTACTCCCGTAGCCCGTTAAAAATTTTCAATTATACTCAACAGTTAGTTACCGAAATTGAGATATATTTTCAGCATCCAATTACCGAAAGATAATATTTTTTTCAACAGTTGTTTGCTGAAAATGCATGTTCGGCAGTTGATTACCGAAAGTTGAACATATTTTCGATATGTAGTTACCGAAATATATCTTGTTTTCAACAGCAATTTACCGAAATATTATTTATGATTTTCAACAATCATTTACCGAAATATAATGGGTTACGAGAGAAAATAAAGGGCTGCGAATAGCGACGTCCTTAGTAAATTGAAGTTACATTCAGTTACAATGTCAGCCGAGTTGTTCCCACCGGCTCAGTGCCTACTTCGCAATAACACTTTCAGGCAGAAGCCGCAGAACATTTCAAAGCAGGTAAGAAATCTCATTGGTCAGGCTCAAGGGGTCGCTACACTAGTTTTCTTTCCTATCTTTTAAAAAATCTATAAATTCTGATAACTTGAAAAATGAAAGAAATTTTTAAAATTCTAAAGTTGGGTTTGGATAACTTTTGGAATTTTGCTAAACAAATTCTCAAAAAAAAGAAAGAAATTCTCAAAATCTCGCAGATGCAACAAACAAGTTTTTCATCTTCTACTAAAATCTGTATCAACAACTATCTCAAAAACCCCCAATAAATTACGATGTCAACCTTCTATATTGAGTTGGAAAAACTCATATTGTGCTCACATGACAAATTTTTTTTTTTAAAGAAACATTAACAGGCTGCCTCTAATGACACGAGCATTTTTTCTAATGCCACGAGCATTAATTATTCTGGTGGGCAAAATGACTTGTTTGTCCTGTTTTGGTCAAAAGCTTTCAGTCCATAAAATTTGTTACCCAAACTATCCTTTTGCAAACGAACAACCCTGATTACCCTTTTTCGACTTTTGATTTCCTATGCTTTCAACTGCAACCATTATCTCCATTTTTCCTTTAAGTTTTGTCTCTTTCCGTTTGTACTTGATCGCCAGATTCATTGGAGTATATACATTCATGATTTGTATTGTTTATTCATTGTGTACTTGTATACTTAGGAATTGCTTTTCTAAAGTATATGTTTACGGTTTTGTTACGTTATTCACGAACTACTATTGTTGAGATCGAACCAATCTCAACGGGTTGGTCTTGTGGTCAAGACTTGAGATTTAGGAGTTTACTCTCTGTTAAGATTTTTGGTTCGAAACCTATTAGATGCTATTAAATTTTGGGGTCAGTCCATATAGAATTTTGTTCTAACTTTAATTAGGACCTTTGCAAATAGCGATGAGATTGGTCTCCAAAGATTAGTTATGATGTATGAAAGCTGTCTCGGACAACTAAGCTATCAAAAAAAAAAAACTAATATTGTTGAGCCTATGTTTAGTGTTTCATTAGTGTACTTTGTTTTTCGGTAAAAAACAAAAATTAATGTTTTTTATTTTTTTTTAAAAAACCTTGATTTGTTTAGGGACTAAGATTACTTTTTTCAATTAAAAAATTGACTTTAGCTCACAATCAAACAAAATAACGATTCTACAATCAAAACAAAATTGTCAGTTGGAAAGCACGAGAAATCAAAAGCCTTAGAGCATCTCCAATTCATCTCCATTTCTCTAAAATAGAGGATGGATGTGACACATTGAGGGGAGATTTTATAATTTATTCTATTTTTTCTTCACTTTTTGGGAGAATTTTTGAGGGACCCACCGTCCTTTTTAGAGTTTGGTCCTCCAAAAGTAAATTTGGTCCTCTAAAAATGGAGGACCAAAAGTAAATTTGGAGTACAAAATTCCTCCAAACTCTAAAAATACCGATGGATCCCTCAAAGATTCTCCCAAAAAGTACAAAAAGTGAAGAAAAATTGGAATAAATTACAAAATCTCCCCTCAATATGTTACATCCATCCTCTATTTTAGAAGAAATGGAGATAGATTGGAGATGCTCTAAGGGTAATTCAATTAGGGTTGTTCCTTCAAGGAAGGATAGTTTGGGTAACTAATGTTATGGATTGATAGCTTTGACCACAAGGGGGTAAGAGTGTCATTTTACCCACCAGAACAATTAATGCTCGTGGCATTATTGAAAAGCCTCGTGGCATTAGAATTTTCCAAACATTAAAAAGTAAAAATATGCTTTGGAGTGAAACCCCTTGATTATCCTCGCCCGTCTAACTAATGTAGGCGATGTGGTAAATTTTATTTATTTTTATCCGTGATGTGGTAATCTTTTTAATCAGCTATAATGAAAAGGAAGCCCTTTTGTTGAGCGGATTACTTTGGATGGATAAAATATGATGGGAGATATGATAAAAGGGTATTTATGTATGACCCCTATATGTATATATAGGGGGAATATAATATTGAGGGTTTATTTGAGTAATTTATTGAAGAGTGGATATGTATATTCTTGGTTTTTTTAGATGAATATAAGTAGGTGGATATAAAATTGAAAGAGGACGGTGACATTTTTGTAATTAAGAGGGCGGATATAATAACACCATCTCTCGGCTCTTCCCCATCGCTATTAAATAAAGAGGTATTATATCTGTGGTGTATATCTGAGTGACAAACACCGTATATATTCAAATATACCATCCGGGGTGATAATATGTCCGCCTCTTATATTCCGTTGGGAAGAAGCTGCTAGTGATTTTGTTGGACACTTGGAGTCATTAACCCTTGATCTTGGTTGGAGGGGCTTTAACCCACTCGACCATAGTGGGCTGGTTAATGCCGATCAGGCTTCTCATGCACAATGCCGTTATAATTCGTTAATGGAACATACCTTTAGACTCCGTTTGTTTAGACGTAAAATATTTTTCGATAAAATATTTTATTTATTTTTCGGTGTTTGTTTGTGTAAAAAATGAAGAAAATTTCATTAGTTGAATAAAAATGACTCACCCTTAAATATTCCGTAAGTTATTTTCTGAAATGAATCCATTGCCTTCTATTGCAATTCTCACTGTTCAGTTTCTTCGATTGTCAGTCTTGCCCCTCCCACCCTCCTCCTCCTCTCTCTCTCTCTCTCTCTACATTTTTTTGTTAATTTCTGAAAATATTTTTAAGTGCCAACCAAACACTAAAAAATAAAAGTTTGAAGTTTATGTTTTGAAAAAATATTTTACATGAAAATATTTTATATTGTAAAACATTTTACATCGAAACAAACGGAGCCTTAATGTAATCGATTCTTTTTCTCTCTTTTGGAACTTGAAATGTTATTTTTTTATTTCTTTTATAATACAGGTGTTTGAGTAGTTTACGTGCACTTTGACAGGAACCAATCCAACCACCGTTCACAAGTGGAGGTCCAATTAAAGCTAGAGCAAATCACCGTATGGACTGATCTCAAATGATTTGATCTCTTTCTACAACTATAAAATAAATAAAGTTATCTCTCCAAATTCATTATTTGTATTCAATAAATACATAAACAGACAAATTTATTATTGCAAATCTAAATGAGTTGATAGTATTTGAGCGGTTTCATCTAATGTTCTAATCTTTGTATCTCTTTCTAAAACTAATAAATAAAGTTATCCCTCCAAATTCATTATTTGTATTTGGTAAATACATATGAGCTCTGCTATTCCCAAGAAAGATTTGCATGGAACCACTCAAGGAAAAACGCGTTTGGGCCTATTTTGGGTACTACAGAAATTTAGAAAAATATCTATAAATTTTTTAATATTATTTTATGGGATTCTGTAAAAAATCAGCTTCTATAAATATCGGTAAGTATTACTTTTTAAATTTGTAGGGGCGAAAATTTACATGGCCCAATAAAATAATATCCGTTATTCGCCTCTACAAATTTAAAAATAATACTTATAGATATTCGTTAGATTTGTTTTTTTTCAGGACCCTATAAAATAATATTAAAAAATTTTATGAATATTTTTTAAAATTTTTGTAAGACACAAAATGGATCCAAACATATATATTTTTTTTTGCATAATTCCTTGCAAATCTTCCTTTGTGGAGGGGAGGGGTTTTTTTTTTTTTCCCCTTATTTTCCATCTACCAAGCAGAGACGCCGTTCTTCCCCAATTTACAAGTCAATCCGTATCCCCATCGCTGCCACCATTGATAAATTCTCTCTCATCATGTAAACGAGAAAAAATCCGAAGACGACCGACGCCCGAAAATCCTCGTAAAGGCAACTCCTTTCGATCTTCAATCAAATTCCCCTCTTAAATAATCTCCTCTCGAGATGTTGGAGAAGATCGGGTTACCACCCAAGCCTGCCATGAGAGGGAGCAACTGGGTGGTCGATGCCTCGCATTGCCAGGGCTGTTCCTCTCAGTTTACTTTCATCAATCGCAAGGTCTCTCTCTCTCTCTCTCTCCCAAGATTTGGGTTGTTGTGTGGTCATGATTGGATCATACTCTTGATGTTGTTTTATTGTGTAGAATCACTATCAGACTTAATTTTTTTTTAAGTATTCTAATTTTGATGTGCTTACCCATATGCCTACATCTATAGAGTTGGGTTCTTTGGGGCTTAATTTCTTCGACTGGTGACCATGAATAGGTTATACTGTTGTAATTATATGTCTTGGGCAAAGTATGAGCTTCTATTTGTTAGGTTTCTATCAGACCCATGTTTCAGAAATCATTTGTTTCTGTGTTTTACGTGTTTTTGTTTATGGGATCACAAGGCCTCTGAAAAGGATCATATTTCATCTGTTATGTTTGTATGGACTTTGGGTGTATCAAGTTGAAAGCTTACTAGATAAATTTGTGGGGACGGTTTGACATTGGTATCTAGCATCTATACATATCTGCACTGCCGTCCCTTAAGAATATGTTTTGTTCTCTATCTCTCTTTCTATCAGGGGTGGCCGAACCCTGATGGGACCGGAGGTGAAGCAGCAAACCATTCTTGCTGGATTTTAAAGCTTTTTTATGATGGCCTTTAGGTGAAAGCATATGTTTTTGTGGGGTCCTTTGGCTAAGGTTATTTTTTGTTCTCTAGACTTTTGGACGACCATTGTGTTTTCGTTGGGGTTTTGGGAAGGACATTTTTTTCTAGGCCTTTAAATACCATGGCTCTATTAAATAACCCAAAAATACGAGTCTTCAACGATTTGCTATACCCTGTTCGGCCGCTGCTGCTCTCTATACATATATGCATAAGCGCTGGTGAATCTTGTGTGTGCTCGCATAGACATACATATTTCTTCAAGAGATAGGATTACCACCTTAACCTTGCTTTTTTTGGTAGAGGGTCTGCTTCCCGGAACACCTCTCGCTTACCCTATCGTAGGTGAAGCCTTGTGCACTAAGTATGTAGTTCTATTAGTTATACACATTTGTACTTGCCTTACATGATTTGGAATAGTTTTACTCAATATTTTGGGCTGGGTGGGACTGGGTCCAGTTGAGGTGGGTGGGGTCAGGCTAGGGGCTCTGTTGTCCATACTTCTCCCTGTTATCTTTCCTAGCTGAATAGGGGCTTTACTTTTAGCATAGTTTTATGAGCATGAACGCAATGGGGCCAATGTACAAGCATAGTTGTCAGAGGCGAGGCTAGGCTCACACCTAGGTGAGAGGCACAAGGCTGGCGCCTTGACTAAGCCCAGGCGAGGCCACTTGAAACAAACCCAGCCTGGACAAGAAAGGCGTGCGCCTGGAGAAGGCAAGCAGGCGATTAGGTGCGCGCCTCTTTCAATTTTCAATCACAGCCGTAGGAGCAGTTTTATCTATAATAGTCTAGGTTAAGCGTGACTTTCAAACATCGATCTCCAATGTACGAAACAATTTCTGAAACTCCAGCAGACGAAACAAGTGATCGATCATCCCTCTCTCTCTCTGACTTCACTCGATCAATTCATGTCTCTCGATAGAACTTCAGACGATCATCTCTCTTCTCTCTCTCGCTCTGTTGATTGGTGTAGTCCTCCTCCTCATCCTCTCGATAACTCAATTGCATTTGTGAAGTTCAATGGAGATGAGATTGGAGGGTAGAGTGAGTGAGCTTTCTTCTTGCTCATCTCCACTGAACTTACAAATGATCGATTGCGTTTGTGAAGTTCAGTGAGATGAGCATAGTTGTCAAAGGCACACCTAGGAGCATGCCTAAGCGCGAGGCGCAACGAGGCACAGGACAAGCGCTTTGCATGAGCCGAGGCGACGAGACTTCAAAGAAGCGCAACCAAGGTGCGCCCAGGCAAGAAAAGGCGCGCCTTTTTCACTTTTAATCACAGCTGTAGATCAAAGCTAGGTTAAGTTTCATCTCTCATCAGGCGACCTCTCGATTTCACTTCAGCGGCATCTCCAGTCTCCACTCTCCAGTTGAGTCGACCTCTCACTTCAGGGACTTTTCTCTCGGTCTCTCGATCATCTCAGTTGACCTCTCTCATCTCTCATCTGATCTCTCTGTCGAACTTCTCTCTCTTTTCTCTCCAATTGATCTTCAACAGTCTTCATTATTCAAGGTATTTCCCCTCCCCCCCTCTCTCCCTCCCTCTCTCTCTCTCTCTCTCTCTCTCTCTCTCTTATATATATATATATATCTTCATTATTCAAGGTATATATATACACGTGTGTAGAGACCTAGGCTGGACATGGTAGTGTGATCTGACCTCAGTGTGTGTGTGACTGTGTGTGCACGGTTGTCTAATATGAGAAAAGAGAATCTGATGTGAACTTGAATGCATATATATATGTAAATATTTTTTTCCCGCCTTTTGTCTAAGCCCCAACATGACTTTGTGCCTCTCGCCCTTGACAACTATGGAGATGAGATTGGGGGTAGAGTGAATGAGCTTTCTTCTTGGATAAAGAGAGGGTTTTGGGTTGTGAATCTCTCTATGGTGATGGGGGACTTTCTGGAGATTGTATGCTATTTTTTTTGCTACTTTTCTTGCATAGGTGCGCCTCACTTCAAAAAGGCCCGCACCTTGCCTTGCACCTCACGCCTAGATCGCAACAGAACTGTGCCCCTCTCACCCTTAACAACTATGGGTACAAGAGGAGGCATTTTAATTGTTTTTTCACTCAAAGTATCTGATTTTTTTTTTTTGCTTCAACACTGAAGTTTATGCTTTTCTGATTGTTTGCTTTTTTAGTTTTCTTACTCATGTTTTGTGGATTTTCAGCATCACTGCCGTAGGTGTGGGGGCTTGTTTTGCAACAGCTGTACCCAGCAAAGAATGCTCTTACGCGGACAAGGTGATTCACCAGTACGTATTTGTGAACCCTGTAAAAAACTTGAAGAGGCAGCACGTTTTGAAATGCGACATGGACACAAGAGCAGAGCTGGAAGAGGTACACTTTTAGTTTGTGTGTGTGTGTGTGTGTGTGTGTGTAGCCTATTTGGTTTTTGACATTTTAATTATTTTCTTCTTCCATTTCTATACTCTGTTTCACTGTGCAGTGCATGGTCTACTAAACTCCAAAAAGGACATTGTTGCTTCACTTATTCGTTCATTTAACTTGTTGTTAATAGTCAGACTTACTTTTAATTTGCACTATTAGTTGCTGCTTTTGTCTTTATGTTATCTTGATACAAGTTGCTACTCCCTTTTTGGATGGCTATTAGAGCTTCTCTATCAAAGTTTCTTATATTAGCTGTCTTTTTGAAGTTCTTGGGCTTGATTGTAAAACCTCACCTCGGTGATAGCTACACCAACTCCTCCACAAAAACAAATTTATATGAGATGCAATACCTCTCCCACAGAAATTTTTGAAGCAATCAGTATGTGGTAAATTAAATGTATAGTCATACTCTACACAGCTATACTCTCCCATATCACAATCAACACCTCAAATCTCGGCCACAGCACATGAAACAGCCCCCGTTCCTTCCTATTCTCTTTCAAAAGAATCCTGGCAATGCTCACAAGTCTGCAGGTGGTTATTGTTGTGTCAAATAATATGTAACCGGTGAAGAAGTTTCTGAGTTTTTGTTGGATAAGCAACTAATGTGTTGGTATGCGTTTGACTCATGGATACTTGAGCTTGCAGACTAATAGATAACTGCGTATAAATGACTCCATTTAAGACCAACATTACAGCTATATCTCGTCAACATACCTATATCCTATCATCACCCTTCTGTCAATCAGGAATATTTCTTTTTTTGAGGTTCTAGCATTTATTTTGAAAATCTGCTCCTAATAGGGGATTTGATAGATGGGAAATTTTGTCCTTCTGTGGAAATGTAGACTTCTGGCTAAATGTTGATAGCTATTTTGCAGGTGGCTCAAAACTGACATCTACAAATGAGGATGACATAATAAACCAGATTCTGGGTAGTGACAAAAAGGTTTCGGCCTCTTCAAGAGAGTTGTCCACCACTAACGTGGATTCCAGACTCCAAAGGGATAGCACTAGTGCATCATGTTCAAACATTCAACAAGTCACCACTATCGATGAGGAAGAAGAAACACCTGGAAATCTTTCTGTTGAGGAGTTCAGTCCTGAAGAATTGCATCAACAAGCGCTGGATGAAAAAAAGAAGTATAAACTTCTGAAAGGGGAAGGAAAGTCTGAAGAAGCCTTAAGAGCCTTTAAAAAGGGGAAAGAACTTGAGCGGCAGGCTGCAGCTTTGGAATTATTGTTAAGGAAAAATCGCAAAAGAGCTTTGTCTTTAAGCAGCACAACTGAAATCCTGGAAATCAACGAGGAGAGCTCGAATTCTGGCAGAAAAAGCAAAATATCTCCCGAAAAAAGTAAAGGAAAAGACGACCTTGCTTCTGAACTCATAGAATTGGGGTGGTCTGATATGGATCTTCATGATTCAGATAAGAAACCAGCAACCATGAGTTTGGAAGGTGAACTTTCTACTCTTCTTAGAGAAGTCTCTCAAAAAAGTAATACGGAAACTGGAAGTCATGGAATAGACAAGTCCCAGGTCCTCGCTATGAAAAAAAAGGCTCTCTTGTTGAAGCGTGAAGGGAAACTTGGTGAAGCAAAAGAAGAGTTAAAGAAAGCTAAAGTTCTTGAAAAGAAACTTGAGGAAGAGGAATTCTTGGCTGAGGCTGAAGATTCTGATGACGAGCTTTCTGCTTTGATTCGTAGTATGGACAGTGATAAACAAGATACCTTTTCTGTTGCCTATAAAGAAGATGCTGGTTTTGATTTGGGTCAGTTGTTGCGTAATCCCGATGATCTGGGTGTTGATAGCAATTTCGAGGTGTCTGATGAAGATTTGTATGACCCGGAAATGGATGCTGCTTTAAAGTCATTAGGTTGGACTGATGATGCCAATCATTTTGAGGATAAGGAGCCCCAATTTGTCCCTATAGATAAGGAATCGTTGTCAAATGAAATTCAGTCTTTGAAAAGGGAAGCTCTTAATCAGAAAAGGGCAGGTAATAATGGGGAGGCACTGGAGCTGCTAAGGAAGGCAAAAGTACTTGAAAAGGACCATGACAACTATGTTACCAAGGGAAATGATTCAGTGCCCCATAATGCTGCAATAGTTGAGAAGGGTTCAGCTGTTCAATCAGCTGAAAAAGTGTCAAAGCCAAAATTGGCACCAAAAAGTAGGCTAACGATCCAGAAAGAGCTTCTCGCCTTGAAAAAGAGGGCTCTTGCTTTGAGAAGAGAAGGTAAATTGGATGAGGCAGATGAAGAATTGAACAAAGGCAAGGTTCTTGAGCAGCAGCTTGAAGAGATGGATAATGTGTCAAACATGAAGGCCCCACAGGTGGATGTTAGTAAAAAAAATGCTGATAATATTGCGGATCTGGATGTTGGAGATGTTGGAGAAGGTGATGTGACAGATCAGGACATGACTGATCCAACATATCTTTCACTTTTAAGTAACTTGGGTTGGAATGAAGGAGATGACAATAATGTTGGAATTCCGCCCAAACGTGCTAAGCAAGCTGCTTCTAGTTCTATTCAGATTGGAGCATCTAGAAGAAGTAAAGGTGAAATCCAGAGGGAACTCTTAGGGTTGAAAAGAAAGGCACTTGCTTTTAGACGCCAAGGGGATAGCGATGGGGCAGAGGAAGTGCTGGAAATGGCCAAAGCATTAGAAGCCCAATTGGAAGAGATGGAATTGCCAAAGAAAGTAGTGCAGTATGAAATTACTAACCCCATAGAAAGTGAAACCATAAGTTCTTCCCATAACAGTACAGTTGGAGGAGATGAAATATCAGAAACCGTGCTGGAAAAGTCTCCAGAACGAATCGCTAGTATTTCTGATAATCCAGCCACTGAAGAAATGGGAAGCAATGAAAAAATTACGTATGTGAACAGAGAAGAGCCTGTTCTAAGGAATGAAAAGAATGACCCAAGTTCGATCCGGCAAGAAATCTTGATCCTCAAGAGGAAGGCAGTCGGGTTCAAGAGAGAGGGAAAATTGGCGGATGCTAGGGAGGAGCTTCGGAAGGCAAAAGTTTTGGAGAAAAGTTTGGAGGATGAAAATGTTTTAACTGTTACTAGTTCTAGTCATGTTGCAAGCACAACCTCAAATACAAGTAAAGAGCCCAGTTCGTCAAATGTGGGTTCAAAACCAATCTCTAGTCGGGATCGTTTCAAATTGCAACAGGAATCCCTCAGCCACAAACGGCTTGCAATGAAGTTGAGGAGAGAAGGTCGAATGGAAGAAGCAGAAGCTGAGTTGGAATTGGCTAAGGCGCTTGAAACCCAGTTGGAGGATTTGGGTTCCAATGATTCAGTTAAATCCTCAGTCAGTGGAGCAAACCCCGTTGTTGATGGTGGTGGTGTAGAGGATTTTCTTGATCCTCAACTTTTGTCTGCTTTGAAATCGATAGGGTTTAATGATGCTAGTACTGTGAACCAAGGCCATGAGGAGCCAAAGCCAGTAAAATCTGTTGCCATTAAGGGTGAAAACTCTGGACAGGAAAGAACGAAATTGGAGGAACAGATAAAAGTGGAAAAGGTGAAAGCACTAAACTTCAAACGTGCAGGAAAGCAAACTGAGGCCCTAGATGCTCTTCGGCGGGCCAAAGCGCTTGAAAAGAAGATGAATTCTTTAGCGGCATAGTGATACATTCAAGCGCTACTTTAGCAAAAGTCCAGGTGAGTTCATTGGTTATGAATTCCTTGTTGGCAGAAATATTTTGATTGGAAGTTCAAAAGGCGTGGAAGAATTTATGTTCAGGAGCTTGCATATTGATTGAAAATGTCAGTACTTGTACGTACTTTTCTTGGCCAATAACAACACAAAAGTGTTTTTCTTGAATTTTTGATATCTGAGACATCAGATTGATGTGTATGTTAGTAAGGAGCAGATCATGATTAAAAGGACAAATTGTTTGAGGCTTGATCATCTTGTTTTGTATATTTGGATAATTTTATTAATTTCAAGACAAAGCATATATTTTCAAGACAAAGCATATATTTTCACAAGCATATTGGCGCAGCAAACATTGAGTCACATGACAATACTCAACCTTCGTTCAAATACATTGAAAAGGCCTGAATCATTATGTAAGTGATTTCACCATGACTTTTGCCCTTAAATGAAGCTTCCCGTATCCTTGAACTTCCATTGTCATCAGAAAGCCAGAAAAAAGTCACTGATGACCAGCGCAATGTCTCTAATTGCTTTCTTAAATTTCTTAGGCATCTCTTTTCATTGGCTTTGTTAAAGCATGAAGCCTGAGCTGCTATTACAGGGCCTGTAACAGAAACCCATGTTTTCTTGGTAGTCTAAAATCAAGAGCTGTTCCGTATAAATCTTCTTCATTGTTTTAGTAGATGTTCAAAATACTATCTTCCTCTTCCTCAAAAGGATAACCTAATTCACTCTTCACAAGATATCAACAAGCTCCAGCTGACCCAATGGCTTGACCTTTTAGTTTGACATCAACTTATCATAACCCTTTAGATTCTCATAGAGTTCTCATGTGTGTTTCTCCTTGCAGAATTTTACTCTTGATTACTATCCAATTTACTCGTTACCATGAGAAGTACAAAAATAATGAAGAATCAAATAAACTCTTAGTATCAGTTAGTAAACTGCAACTATCATTTAATCGTTTCGTAGAGACAGAAGAAAGTCAATGTCCTAATGATGGAGGTATGAGCAGTTTGGTACCCACTAGTACATTGGACAAGTTTAGGGACACAGACATTGATAGGTGCTTAAAGTGGGGCAATTCCATTAGGTTGAAATTTAGGAAAATACTCTCTCCGTTCCTAAATGATATTCCACTATGAAAAGATATGCAATTTTGGATTAATAAGTAAAGAAATTTCCTTCACAACTTTTAAAATTTCTTGACTCCAAATTAAAGATGTCAATTTGTTCTTTAATTTGGTGTAAAAAAGAAAAAGAAAATTATGCATAGAAGTACTTTATTTTTTATCCAAAAAACGCATGACTTTTTGTAGTAGATTCTCTTTTAGGAACGGAGGGAGTAGTTTAGTTGTGGTGGAACCAAACAAAAAGCAGCTGGAAAACTAAGCCTCTAGTTTTAGCAATGTTGTGATGTTCCCCTAAGGCTTATCCAAAACAAAGATATCAATAGTGTAGACGGAAGTCCCAGATTAGTGGATTCGCTAAGCAGTCAGTTACCCATAGAAATTCCAAGTTCAGCTCACAAATTAAGTGAAACCAAGTAGAACTTTCAATTTTCATTTGTTTTCACATAATACTATGCTGCCTTCTAATTGGTACGTCATTATCTTGATCTGTGGTGTGCTTGAATCTGGCTTGGGTTCATGTTCTCTTTTACTGCACAATAAAACTGGGTGTATGCGAAGAAATCGCAGTGCAAGTTTTGAGCTACTAGGGTCATTTTATCGCGTTTTCTTTAATTTTTGGATCTCTCTGTTCCTGTCTTCCATATTGCGTTGAGACTTTCTCTGCTTGGTCTAGGCTTTTTTGAAATTCAGTTTGTTTATATTGTGTTTTGGTCTTCTGGTTTAAGCATCAAAAGGACAAATCTGCATTTTTATGGGAGCTGTCTTTCCTTTAATATCGTTAGACTTGTTTATGATATACGTGGTTCCTTATCGACTCTACAAGTCACCCAAGCTTAAATTGATATAGTACGAAGACAGGATTGGATTCCATTTAGTTTGCAACCATGCAAATGTGCAACAGTTTTGAAGCTTCGGTTCAGGAGAAATATTCGTAAGTCAAGGAGAAGGAGAAATGAACTGTATTTTGATATCCACTGATATTGCATGTTCAGCTTCATGTTTGTAGGGCCCATTGTTCAATGGGTGTATTGACTTTTCCTTTTTTTGGGAAATACAGGGTGTCCTAGGCTATACTGGGCGCATGTCGGATTAATTCATATAGCCCTTTTGCAAGCTTGCAACGGAGGAGTAAGTTGGACTCAACCGTTGTTGGCAATTGAACTTGAGACCTTAGGTGTAGTATTCCTTCGCCAATATCCGGCTCCATAAGTACGAAGGAAGCACTTGTCCGAAACTAGATGTCTCTGACACTCATCACTATCTAAACCTTATTGAACATTACTACTGTTTTTTAGTAGGTCTTAGCTAACTGAGTACTCTTATGTCACAATAGAGCTGCAAGATTATTTCCTCTCCTTTTAGCTAAAGCTCCGGAGCCATATGGTCCCATTTTTGCAGCTGAAATAGGACTTCAACATGTTTGCCTTGAAAGGGTCTGCGAACATTTGGTTTTTATCCAATGTTGTAAAAGTCGCTAGACACTAGTCGGGCGGTCGGCCACCTTCGAGCGATTAATCGGTGCAAATTAATTAGTAATTGGCGATTAATCGTTAGTCAAACCTAATCGGATAGGTTCCGCGAGCGATTAATTGCTGGTTAATTTCTTGTTTTAGAGCACTGGGTTTATCATCAAGTGAATAGGTGCAATGAAAAAAATGAAGTGAATCCAGTTGTACACTATATATGGTTCGTTTATCATTTTCCTCCAAAAATGCATGGTCTAAACGAATTAGAAACAGTTTAGCCCCTCTTTGGTCGGAGACTTGAGAATTTGTTTGGGCAAATTTCACTGACCTCCCCTGAGGTTTCTGACACGAATAGAAACCTCCCCTGAGGTTTCTGAAATAACACTGCCCTCCCCTCCTTTACCTGAAAATACCAAGGGACCGTTAATTGCACGTTAGAAAACGGATGAAAAAGATTATTTTTCTCTCCACCCACTACCCCAACCAAACAAAACCGATGTCATTGAACTATATTTTTTACAATACCTACATTACCCTCGCCAGACTCTTTACTCCTCTTATTTATAAAATATAAAATACAAAAATTACTACACTTTGTACCTGTTTCACTTTGAGATTTTGTCCTTATTTAAAAGGTTTCACATTTGCTAATTTTCTATCAAACTTTTTTGAATTATTCGTTCGTCTCGATAAGAGGAATTGCAAAAGTAAAAAATTAAAACTTTTACCAAATATTTTGAGAAATTCAATATTTTGGATAAAAGTAATAATTTTATATTCTTTTGATTCCTCTCGTTGAGACAAACCAATGATCCACAAAAATTAACACAAAACTAGTAAATACAAAAAAAATTCAAATATGGTAAAAAATAAAAAAGCCTAAAAATCCCACAAACAATTCCGCATGAAAAAAATTCGAATATGAACAAAAATTAAAAAGTCTAGAAATTTCACAAACAAATCCCGTAAAAACCAAAAAATAAACTATTGGCAATGGAGGGTACGGGCTTGTTGGTGGGATTTTTAGGCTTTTTGATTTTTACGGGGTTTGTTTGTAGGATTTTTAGGCTTTTTGATTTTTGTTCATATTTGAATTTTTTCGTATTTGCAAGTTTTGCGTTAAATTTTTGTTGATTATTGGCTTATCTCAACAAGAGGAATTAAAAGAGTACAAAATTATTATTTTTACCCAAAATATTGAATTTCTCAAAATATTTGAAAAAAGTCTTAATTTTTTACTTTTTCAATTCCTCTTATCGAGACGAACTAATAATTCACAAAAATTTGATAGAGAAATAATCTTTTCCATTCGTTTTCTAACGTGCAATTAACGGAGATGGGGGTCCCTTGGTATTTTCAGGTAAAGGAGGGGAGGGCAGTGTTATTTCAGAAACCTCAGGGGAGGTTTCTATTCGTGTCAGAAACCTCAGGGGAGGTCAGTGAAATTTGCCCAATTTGCTTGGACCCAAAGGAAAAGAAAAGAATTTTTTTTTTCTCTTTGCTTGTTTGGTTTGAGAGAAAAAGAGAAGAAAATAACAAAACTACAGCCGAAGCATGATAAATTTTTGTTCATACTTTCCTCAAACTTTTCTTCTTAATTACTCTTTCATTTATTTTTACCAGTACACAAAAGTGGAGTCACTTTTATAATACCAAACCGTTTAAAACATATAAACCAGTAGAGATGCTCTCAAGTCTCACCCAAAGTGAATGACAAAAAGAAGACTGGTAAGTAATAGTACATGTTATTTTTTAAATTTTGCCGAAACTATTATGAAGAGTAAACATGGTCTTCCACTTGCGTCTCTCCCTCTCGAGAAAATTTTCAATGTAAGAATTATTTGTAACTCTGCTCTCACATGGGATGGGAACGACACATACAGGAAGCCCGTATTATGTGAGAAGGCGTTACAAATAACTGTTGCTTTTGTATTTTTTTCCTCTCAAAGTACAATACAACGAGAGACTGTGAAGTTAAAAAACTTTCATTTTTACTCTTTTTGTAATGGCAACTCTTATGGCCCGATTCGGTTTTTTTCTCTCTCGAACAAGCCATGCATAGTTTCAGCACGAATCTGTTTCCAGCGCGTCTGGAAATTGGAACCAAAAGATATCAAAGCCCAAGGCTGATATCGCACGAGGAAGAATCCCATCCTGAAGTGTTCTTATCTCCCAGGAAAATCACACGAAAGTTCCTAGATCAAAGTGTTTCTTCACGTGATTGTGATTGTGACTCCCAAAACTTTCTTTCGTTTTTATTTTTTATTTTTTATTTTAAATCGACATCACCAAGTATTGCGTCCAAAGTATCTCCATTCGTAGATTGTGATTGTGATGAATCCATCCCCGTGAATCGGAATTTAACACATTGTATAAATGGTACAGCATCAAATCTGGCCACTAAATTGTCCGATGCACATGGACATCTATCCGTCTGTGTCTGTCGCATTACTGTTACCATAATCTTAGAGGAAAAACATAATTGTAGCTTAGAAGTCAGTTAATTGTTAAAATGTTGCTCATGCGCATACAGGAATCCCTCTAAAGGCACTAAATGCCCACCACAAGAACCGGTGTTTCCTTTTTTGATAAACGTATGTGGGAGAATCAAAATAAATACGCAGCGAAAAAATTATTTACCTTCTGCCATGGTGTTTAAATCTTGAGAAGTCCAGAAACCATTTCGATCTTGAACCAATATGGTCCACCAACACGAACTCCCACTAATTGATTTTGGAGAGCAATGTGTAGGATTTCCGATATAATCTATACAAGTGTATTCACACATGTAACTTGATGGTAATCACATCCCTTTATATAGATAGATCAGGACAATTTCCCAATGGACACAACCCCTTCATACTTCCTTCTATCAAAGAAGTAATAAGACATCTATTCATTAATAGTTGCAATTTTATAGGAGTATATGAATGGTCACTATACCCATTCATGGATAGACACCATATCTATTCACAAATAGTCACCAAACCTTTTCATAAATAGTCACCAATTATTTAGGTAATATTTTATTTAAATCTAATACCCATATTTTAGTTACGAACATAAATACTAGTACGAAATATAAATATGATTGATGTGGCATGCGAGCCGCAAGCCACATAAATAAATTCCAACATTTTCTTCTCCTTTCGTAGTTTTTGCAGATGAAGTTTTGAAATTAAGACACGATCGAGTAAAGAGAACTATTTGCCAGCGTATGATATTAATAAGCATGAACGTTACTGATCTATCTGCAAACAATCCCTTTCGTATCACCAAAACCACAGGCTAGCCGAAACATTTCTTCTAGTAATCATGAACACTCATTACTATCGAAAATATTAACAGTGGCGAAATTATTGAATGTAAGAAATTCGCTCAATCTGATCATCATTTCTGGATGTGACAATTATCAAACCAACCTTGCATATACTTATATAGTCCTGGCATCCTTCAGGAACGTGTTTCTCGTGCATAGTACTAAAAAACATACCCAAACCTGGGGCTGAGGAGAGTGGATACGTCTCAATCTCAGTTCCCTGCATATGTTTTTCACGTTTGGCACTAAAATATAAGTTCCACCAGACAATATATTATAGGCAAAAATTCCGCCAAAGTCACCTTTGCCTAGGTAAGTTTGGTAGGTGAAATTATTCTTTTGCCCTCCCTCAAAAAAAAAAAAAAAACCTTTGTTCCCATATATCGACGTTTCTCATGTTTTTGGCACTTTTTTTTTTTTCCCTTTTTTAAGGAAGTTTTTACTACACGTATGTATCATGCTGTCGTCAGCTTTTTGAAAAAATCTTCGTCACCAAGCATCATGGCAAAGAACTTCATTCATAGACAGTGATGGATCCGTCCTCATCCTCAGAAGCTAAAGATCTTTTATGAGGACTGCAGTCTAAATGGGGTCAGTTGCCTTCTCTCGAAAAGAAAACATGAAAGACTTCTATTTGTTGACTCGGTTAACAGTCTCTGTCATGGCAAACTTCCATCGCTTATCAACTTCTTCCCCCCCCTCCAACTGCTCTAAACCTCTACCAACGAATCGGAAGGACTAGCCCAACCCATACCGCATCATCCATGTCTACCACCAACAAATGGAGCATAGCTGAGGACCATACATTGATCTCTAACCCCTCAAAGCACAACAACTATCGTACTGGATACCCCAGATCCACTGTTAAGTTTTTTCTTTTCTTCCATTGTATCTCTATCAATGATTGTGTATTCCCTTGAATTCTTGATATCTTAGAGCTGACAACTTTTGGTAACATGCAGTAAGAATTTTCCTTGAAGCATGGACAAAAATTGAAGGAAACTAGGAATGTGTTAAGAGAAGTAGGAAGAGACCCATTTGAAGGTCTGGTCATGATCGATGCCCTCCAATGCCTAGGCATCGACTACCATTCCTAGAGGAGATTGGAGCTGTTTTACATAGCCAATATGTGAATGGCAGTGCAGGTCGTTATCCTCAACATGATCTTTATGAGGTTTCTACTCGCTTTCAACTGTTCAGGCAAAATGGTTACAATGTGCCTACCAGTAGGTGTATTTTCTTCGAATCAACGTCATTGTAAGCCGGAAAACAACGAAACCCAAAAACCTCTCTAGAAAGCATCCAGAATATTGTGTTAGGACTTGGCATCTTTGCGTTTATTCTGGATGGAACTCACTCTACCATTCATATATATATTTTAAAATTCATAGGTTCTAAAATGAGTAGTGTATTCGTCTAATGAGTAGTTAAGAGTTTATTGGTGTTGGAACAGATGTGTTCAAAAACATCAGGGATAAGGAGGGAAAGTTCAAAACAGAACTACATGCGGATACAAGAGGGTTGATGGGTTTATATGAAGCCTCACAGCTGAGCATAGAAGGAGAAGATATTCTTGATCAAGCTGCAGAATTTAGCGCCCAACTCCTCAATGTGTGGATGACAAATCTGGATCACCATCTAGTCAGAGTCGTAGGTAATACGTTAGGGCATACTTATCACAAGAGCCTTGCAAGGTTTATGGCCAAAAGCTACCTTGGTGATTACAGAGGCCCCAATGGATGGGTAAAAAGATTACAACAACTAGCAAAACTGGATATTCCAATCGTTCAGTCCACACCCAGAAGGAAGTACTTCAAGTTTCCAAGTAAGTTTGACAATGAGCTAAATTTTGTCTCTACTGTGGAAATTCCACAGGTTTTAAATTAAATGTGTCTTGTTTTGTGGTGCTTGTTTTCTCTAATTACAAAGGCTGAGGTTTGCGAGAGACCAACCACTTAAATGGTACATGTGGCCTATGGCAGCCCTCACAGATCCGAGCTTGTCAGGGCAAAGAGTTGAGCTCACAAAACGCATCTCTTTTGTCTACCTAATAGATGACATTTTTTATATGTTTACAGGACAATGGAAGAACTTACTCTCTTCACAGAAGCAATCAACAGGTATGCATTTTTCTCAATATTGTCTGTGGTCTCCAGTTTTTTCCCAGCTCGGCAATGTAAAACAATTACGAGCGCTATCAGGTGGGAGATTGCAGCTGCCAAGCAACTACCCTGCGAAAAACGGTATCATCACAATATTACCAACTATCAGCTAATTAGCTGATCAAAAAAGTGGTAATTTTGTATGAAACTCCAAATGCATTATCACTAACAGAGAGCTGATTTTGCAGTAGGCAAGTTTGTGCAATGTGTTCTTAGTTGAAGCGAAATGAGTTGCTTCTGGGCAGATGCCAAATGTAGAAGAGTACTTGAAGAAAGGGATTATCAGCTCAGGGGTTCATGTGGTGTTGGTTCACACATTCTTTTTCATGGGTCATGGTATTAACAAGGAAAGTGTCGATATAGTGAATCATAATCCAGGAATTATAACTTCTGTAGCAACAATTCTTCGTCTTTTGGATGACTTGGGAAGTGCCAAGGTATGGTTTCTTTCCGAAAATGAAAAGACACTATTATTCCAGGGCAAGCCACCCAAAAAGATCAAGAGGGACCGTATTGTCAAATTTTTCACTGACCTGCAGTAACTATCAGTTCAGCACTAATCTTATATGCTTGGAAATAAATGACAGGACGAGAATCAAGACGGGCACGACGGATCCTACGTCGAGTGCTACATGAAGGACCACAAGGGTTGTTCAGTTGAAAGCGCAAGAACGAAAGTGATTCACATGATTTCAGACACATGGAAGCTGCTTAACCGGGAATGCCTACATCCAAGTCCATTTTCCACAACTTTCACCAAGGCTTGTCTTAATACTGCAAGGGTGGTTCCTCTGATGTACAGCTACGATGACAATCACAGCCATCCAATCCTTGAGGACCATATGAAGTCAATTCTTGACGGAAGTGTGTACTTGTAAAATTCAAGAAAAATATTAAGTCAACTTGAGTAGACACTACTAAACTCCTAATACTGGCTGAAATAGAGTGTGGTAGGCCGAACATAACGGCTCGGATTGGACTCCCTCGGGCACGGTCCGAGCCCAAGATGGTGCTTAGATGCAGCGTTGCTGGAAGGGCACGCTCGGCAGTAGACCAAGCTCAGAGAAAGGTCTCATCCCATCGACCCC
Source organism: Rhododendron ovatum (assembly GCA_019656835.1). Taxonomy (NCBI): domain Eukaryota; kingdom Viridiplantae; phylum Streptophyta; class Magnoliopsida; order Ericales; family Ericaceae; genus Rhododendron; species Rhododendron ovatum. Next base: position 11,736,437 of record CM033793.1, on the reverse strand, counting down.
ATGCCTCGGCCGCAAGAGGAATTATCCGGCTCGGCCAAAGAGCAGGGCTTGTAGATGGCCCCACCACTTCTCCGTCTCTCTGAGCCTTTCCGCCTGTGAGCTCGGCTGGAGATAGGGCTCGACCCATTTCAATATCACGCTCCACCCCACGCGCTGAAGCGGTTATGCCAAGAGATAATGATTGGTGCACATGGGGGTGCCAGCTCACACCAGAAACGGTTACCAGATCTCATCGGTGACGTCACAATGACGTTAGCCGACCCGTGCAAGGCACATGCCCGTACTTGGAGAGCAAGCCACGCAGACTCTATAAATACCAAGTGAAGCAGCCCTAAAGAGGTACGCATAAAATCTCACACAAAAGCCCTAGTCTCTTGCTTTGCTCTCTGCACATTCTCATCCTCTCACCGGAGGGCCTCGCCGGGCAACCCCGGCCAGGTCTTAGTCGTATGTTCACTGTGCAGGTTAGGGCAAGAAGGCTAGGTAATGCTCGAACCAACTGAAGAAGAGCTCAGACCAATGATCAACAGGCCACACATAGAGAGCAGTGATATATAAAATAATTAACATGATGCTAAGAGAAATGCAAATGCTCTCCCTTACCAATCTAATTGAATTGCGGCTCAAATTGGAGTACAATTTTGGATTCAAAATTCAAAGAAAACAGTACAACATATTTCCAGTTTTCGACTCAAGATTCAAAGAAAACACTACTACATTGAAAAATGGGGCTTCCTTTGGGGGTACTGTTTTTGGAGTTCGAGTATTTCCTAGATGTCGGAGTGCTTATTGGGGGAGGCAAGGCATTGGATTGCATCATAGTGGGCCTTGGGCTGCAATGGCCGAAGCTGTAGGAGTTGGAGGCTTTCTTGTATTTGGTGAAGAGGGTTAACATGTTCAGGGTTTTACGTGCTCAGTGACCATTTCACTCAAGGTAGGCCTCGACGTGGAAGAAGCAGAAGCGGAAGGAATTTAAGTGGCTTTTGCGTCAATCTCAGCTATGGCAGAAAATTTTCATACCATTAATCAAGATGAAAATCAAGTTACATAATAAGCTAAAGATTATTTCTAACAAACAACAGAAATCCATTTAAGTAACATACGAGAAAAAAATTAGCTACTCATCTGAAGGCATTTCTAGCTTATATTGGAAGTAACTTTTTGACTTGCCAAGCTCCACAAGCTCCTTTGCTTCTTCTACCTTTGACTCCTTAACCAATCCATCTACCACAAGTTGCATCATCGACACCCCAGTATTACACTGCTGAGTTATAGCCTCCTTGCATAACTCCAGAGCGAACTCAAACTCACCCTCTTTGCAAGCAAAGTTGCCAAGGATTCGTAATGTCACTGGATCCGGGTAACAATCATTCTTTCCCATTTCCTTATACCAATGCCTGGCTTCCTCCAAATTCCCATGGTCACAAAACCCTTTGATCAATGCATTAAAAGTGAACACATCTGGTTTAACTCCCTTACTCCCCATTTCTTGAAACACCTGAACTGCCTCCGAAATTCGATTACCAGCCACCAATGCTCGAATTTTCGGGTTGTATGTTCTCCCATTCGGAACAACATTCTTCTCTCGCATCAACCCCCACGCCTTCTCTGCCCCTTCAAACATATTATTCTTATACAAAGCATCAAGAAGGGTATTGAAAGTAATCAAATCAGGCTCCACCCCACTCTTTTCCATCTCATTTACCAGCGCAAGTGCTGAATCGAACGAACCCATTTCGCAAAACGCTTTCGTGACAGTGTTGTACGAGACCGTGTCAGGTCTGATTGACAACTTCTCCGGCAACTCGCTCAAAAGCTCGCTGATCATATCAAATCTCTTTGAATACACGCAGGCAGAGAGGAGGGCGTTGAACGACATCACGGTGCGCTCGCATTTCAGGTGCGGCATTTCGTCGAACAGCTTGCGGGCGTGGTCGAACATGCCAGATTTCCCATAGAGGGAGATGAGGCGGACGACGAAGCCTTCGCTGGTGATGTTTGGGTACTGTTTCTGGTGCTGGAGGATTTCGTCGATTAGGGAGTGTTCGTTTGCCAAGGCGAGGCGGTTGACGGTTTTGAGGTAGGCCTTGTGGCTGCCGTGGCGGAAGCGATTAGATTCGGAGGACTTCTTGAATTTGGCGACGAGGGCTAAGAGGGTTTTGTTATTGGTAGTTTTAGCGGTGGTGGTGGTGGTGGGTTTGCTATTTTTTTGGAGAGAGGTGGCGATGGTGGGTTTGCGATGCTTTTGGCGAGAGGTGGTGGTGGTGCGTTTGGGGGTTTTTGGGATTGAGGTGGATTTGGTGGTGGTTTGGGCGGAGGCAAATAGGCCGTGGAGAGAGGTTGTTGTGGTGGTGGGTTGGGGGGTTTTGGGGAGTGAGGTGGGTTTGGCGGCGGTGGCAAATAGGCCGTGGAGACGGCGGCAGACAGAGTAAGACATATGATGGTTTTTTTGAGTTTAGCGACAAGGTAAATGAAGAGGGGAGGGGTTTAGGGTTTTATTTGCATCTCAAATGGTCAACTCAAGCCGTTGCAAGAAGACCTGTTACAAAAAGGAAAGTCGATGCACGCATCAAATTTAGGACGGAGGAAGGTCCAGTCCAGTTATTTTTTGGTCCAGTTCTGGGGCCTACAATAATGATCAAAATCGTTTATTTTGTAGAACTCGTTGAGTATATCATTCATGCAAAAAATTAGCTCAGTTAAACATCGAAAGATACATAAACAAAATAGATTTGTACAAAAAAAAATTGGCAGTTATAATTTCAATTTATTTTTTGTCATCGCATTTTTCTTATACAAATGTGTTCGTCAACTGGGACAAAGCAATATACAAATAGTGTTGGTGATACATCAACTAGAGATTTAAGCAATTAACAAGCCAAAAATTATCATCATGTACGACTCCAAAATTTAAAAAATTCTGAGCCCGAGTACAACTCAAGAACGAGAACCATTATCTAGAAAATAAATCAAAATTGCTTTTGCAAAAGATGGTCGTTGGATCTTTCAGGTAAAGAGTGTGCTTGGATAGCCTACCGAGCTAGCTTTGGTTTTTTTTTTTTTTTGGAAGATTACTAGCTTTGGTTTTATTGAACATAGATAAAACACATTTTGTTTGGGTCAACATTGTTGATAAAGTTGAGTTTTCGCCTCTTGATTATAACCTTATCAAGCCATTCAAAATACTGTAAAAAATAGATTATGACCTTATGAAGGTTAAAAATCACAAGTTGATAGTAGGATTCTTGTCAGCTGTGCATCCCCTCAAGTGCTAATCACAGAGGTTTGCTTTGTCTCTACACCTACAGAAATAAACAGAGAGCAGAGACAAACGAAACAATTAGAAGCTCCTTGTCTTAATTTTTCTTTCAGTTCTTGCATCAGAAAAACACTTGGTTTTCGAACTAGTTACCTGTAATCCGTTATGCAAATCATAAAACCAGCGTCATTATGCCACCAAAGAAGTGCAATTATGCCGAGTGGTTAAGCGCGTGTTCTAACGAGCAGAGCTAGTGCTTCAACCGGAAGTCTGTAGGCAATGGGCATCATCAGTAAAAGGGCAGCTAAGCTGCATCTTTTACTTACCATAATTGTATCCCTGCCGAACCAAATTACAGGCTTCATAGAAGAAGATTAATTGCCTCATCTACTAAGTTAGTTCATAACACATTTGCTTCACCATAATGAGGAAGACATTAGAAATTCACCAGGGTTGCATTCTTAAGTTGAGTTAGGGTCAAACAGGAAGACAGAAAAATATCACATTGAAGAAGTTTAGTCGATGCAATGAAATAAAACAAGCTCAATATGTTCATCAAGAAAAGCATTGATCCAAATTCCATTGAATATAAACCCACAGCTCAGTAAAAACTCCAGTCTCTTGACAAGAAACACATCTGTCTTAATTAGAAGAAAGTGCATAGCAAAATACAAGATCAACAAAGAAATACAGCAGACAATGGAATTAATCCTGTGAAGGTACTTTTACTTTGTATCGAGTGTAATTATTTGATTTCCCCATCTCAGCAAGCTTTTTAGCTTCTTCGATCATGGACTCCTTAACTAACGCATCTATCACAACCTGCAACACTGCTCCATCAACGAGGCGTCTCCGAGTAATAACGCCCTTGCATAGTTCAAAAGCCCAATCAAGTTCATCCTTCTCACATAGAAACGGAATGAGCGTCGCAAACGTTGCTCTATCCGGGGCACAATCGTACTTTTCCCATTCTCCATACCACCTCTTAACCTCCTCCAAATTTCCATCCTTGCAGTAGCCCCTAATCAAAGCATTATAGCTTTGAGCATCAGGTTCGACTCCCTTGGAACCCAATTCCCCAACTAACTCAACCGCTTCAATCATTTTCTTCTCAGAAACCAACCCAACCAACTTTGCATTGTAACTCCTAATATCAGGAAACACGTTACTCGTCTCCATCTTTCTCCAAATCTTCTCCCCATCCACGAACTGACCTTTCCAGTAAAACCCATCAAGCAATGTATTAAACGTAATCAAATCAGGCTCCACACCCTTCTTCTCCATCTCATCAACAATCGACAAGGCCGAATCGAACAAACCCATCGCGCAAAATGCCTTGATCACCGTATTATACGAAATTACATCAGGCTTAACGCCCAACTTCTCTTGCAACTCACGGAACAACATATCAACCTTGTGAAACTTCTTTGAGTTAACACAAGCCCCCAACAGGGCGTTGAACGACTTAACCGTCCGGTCGCATTTCAAGTCGGGCATTTCGTCGAACACCTTGTGCGCCTGCTCGAACATGCCCGATTTCCCGTAGAGTGAGATGAGGCGAGCCGTGAAGCCTTCTTTGGAGATGTCGTGGTGGTACTGCTTTTGGTGTTCGAGGATTTCCTTGACCCAGCGGAATTTTTTAGCGGAGGCGAGGCGGCGGACGGTGGAGTCGTAGATGCCGGTCTTGGTGCGGAAGCGGGGGTTGTCGGAGGAGGACTTGAATTTGTCGACGAGGGTGCGGAGGTTGCGCTCCTTGTAGAGGGCGGTGGAGAGGGACTCCATGGTGTTGGGTTGGGGTGGGATTTTGGAGGGAGAGGTGGAGAATGTGCGGTGGAGGAGGCGGGACAGAAAAGACATGGTTGGTTGGGGTTGTGGCGGTGGTGGTGGTGGGGGGAGGAAATGGGTGGTGGTGGTGGCCTCGTGGGGTTGTGGTGGGTGGAGGAGATCAGGTGGCGCGAGGAAATGGGTCAATGAGGATGGTGGCTGCAAACTGCAAAGGTTTTCTGTACAGTGTGGAGGTTTTGCAGGGGTTTAGGGCCTGGGGAGGAGGAGTTTTTCAGTGCCGAGCGGGCATTGTCGACGTGGCACCCGCTCGGCACATCTGAGCCGTCCGATTCATTTTTGGACGGTTCGAATTGAAACTCTCTCTCTTCTCTCACCCAACACTTTCTCTCTATTTTTTCTCTCTCTAAATTTGAGTCGTTCAAACACGCAATGAACGGCTTGGATGCACGAGAGGGCATCACGTGATACCCACTTGGCATTGAAAATTTTTTCCCTTCGGAGGGACTCGGGGATGGGATCTGGCCAGATGGGACAGCATTTGTGTTGTGTTGTGTTGTTCCTACAAAACGACGTCGTTTTGATTCAAAGGTATATTACTCTTATTATATGAAAACGATGGAATCTACTTAGATATATTCATAAATAATTATAATCGGAGTTGGATTGGATTAAAATTGGGCGGCACAAGCAAATATCATCTCCGTCCCATTTGCTTATCGAGTTGGAGAATCCCTGCTAAGATTGAGGCGGATTGGTCGAAGACAGGGACAAGTTGGAGGTAATTGTCATCCCTACTTCTCCCTGTTTGGCCTCCCTTTTTCTTGATTCTCGTTTAGAGAATAAATTATATATTATACACCGATGGTGTAAACACGAATGGGTATAACTGTAACTTGGGAATACGACTACAAATGAGCTGAGCTAGTCCTAAACTTGGTTAGTTAAGGTTCGGCTTGGCTCAACCTATTAAGTAATCGAGCCGAGCTTGAGCTCGAGCTTGAATTTAGGCTTGTTTGTTAAACGAGTCGAGCTAAACATTCATAAGCTTGGCTCAGCGTGCAAATACTCGGCTCTTTTGTAGAGGTTCGACTCCCTTAAAGAGACTTGTTAAAAAAATTAGCAAGGCACGGTTAGTGTTTTAGGCTCGTTTAGTTAACAAGCCTAGTTAGAACACTATAAAGCTTGGCTCGTTTGCACCATTACTTGAAAGTGCGAGTAGATTAATTCCTTATGTTTAGCACAAAAACCAATTTCCTAGTTCATTTTGGTTCCCTATTTGATGCAAGATTTTTTGGGATCCAAACTTCCAAATTCTGGTTCGATTAATTGCATATAATTTGACGGGAGATGCTATGGTGTTTATCCTTATGGTGTCTCTGTTATGCCTCTAATGGGTTTCGGTTATTCCTTTTGTGATTTTTCGGTTATGGCACTTGTGGTTCCATGTTATAAAACACACGGGCGTCCCACACATGGCATAACATGGAACCACACATGGCATAACATAAAATCACAAAAGGCTAACCGAAAATCACACGAGGCATAATAGAGACACCATAACATTTGGAATGAGGTATAAATATCTAGTTTATAGAAGATTAAAGTACAGGAAATGACTTCGGTGTCCCCGATTATTTTGGGGACACTGTAACTTTTGGCATAACAAAACCATTATGAGTATAACCAAAATCTATTACAAGCATAACAAAACCATAGCAAGGCATAACCAAAACCATAGCAAGACATAACCAAAACCATAGCAAGACATAACTTTTTTGTTATGCCTTAGTTGGATTTAGTTACGCCTTGGTTGGTTTTTTGGATATTCCTTGGTTATGCCTTGTTTGGGTTCTGTTATGCTTGTAATTGATTTTAGTTATACTCCTAATGGTAAAATTATGCTAAAAATTATGGTGTCCCCAAAATGACTGGGGATACCATAGCATCATCCTAAAGTACAAGTCAAGTCCAATAAAGAAGCCCAAAATAAAAGATATTATGAAAGGAGATATAAATATCTGGTTTCTAGAAGATTTAGAATATCTAGCATCTAGCTCATGTATAGCTCTAGAAATTATCTAAATATTATCATGTGAGAAGATACCTAGAACCTTCCATGGAGTTGTATAAATATAGATGCGCTCTAATCATTTTGTACTAAGCCAAAATGTTTGAGTTCAACTGGAATACAAGTTCTTGCTTCCCCATTATTCTCTCTAGTATTCTTTTCCCCTTCCAAAAGTATATTCCGACATAAACACCAAATAATCCTCCTCTTCCAACATAGTAGTATTAGCGCCAAAACTAATGCTTGTTGATATAGAAATTTATCATCATCAAACGCCAACTCAAAATAGTCCCAAAAAAGAAAAGTGACCAAGGCATCCCCACCTCCCATTCATAATGGCAAACACATGTTCACGGGACTGATTTAGTTGTTCAATTCTAAATTGATCACACTTTGTTGTACGTCTAACCTGCTCCTCAGCCTGTCTATGGTGGTTAGACGCATGTTAGTAGGCTTCTTCCAGGACGATCCTAAATTTTGTAGTAGGTTGGAGTTTATTAGTTATCACTGGGAAGTTGACTCAATTGTTCGAAATCCTTGAAGCTTTTCCAAAGGTCTGAAATTTTGCATTTGACCACTCTTGGAACTACATTTGGATTTTTTACTCCTACGAGTTTAGTGTGCTCGCAAAGCCAATACTGCGAGAAAGAAAATTCAAAGTCAAAACACAAGTATTGTGATTTTTACTCACAGAATTGTGTAGAGTTATGTTTTCGTTACTAGTAGTAGCATGATAGATCCTTTCGGTCCTTTGAGCTCTGTGTAATTATTATGAATGGACATAAGCAGGTACTTTGTAATAGATCCTGCCCAGTCATATTGCTTCATTTTTTCAAGATCGTCCATGTAATGTACATACAACTAGTTGACTGTATTTCCTTGGTTGGAGAAAAACAGTGTTATACAAAGGTATAGACAAATTAATCTCACAACATTATCCGCATCTTGTTCCTTCTTACTACTTTTTAGTTGATCGATCTTTTGCTTCATGGTTGGTGTTGATAACCTTGCCTCTTTGATTTTAATTCTCTTGGCTAGTGCAATGCTTTCTTTCTTCATTTTTGTTTTCACCATCCCGACAGAATCATAAGAAATACCAAAAATAACCTTCACATGCTCCTTTGTTGGCTTCAACTTCTTGTCACCCAATGTAAAACTTTTAGTATCTTCTTCATGTGACTATATAATTTTTAAAATCATTTCATTGTACTTTCTACAATTATCACTTAACAACTTCTTATTCATAATAGTTTCAATCAATAACCAGAATGACGTTTTCTTGAGGGATTGCTATATGTCGGTCATTCAATTTGGTATCCTTGAGTAGTCTAATTATAGACTGCAAATTACACTGATTAGAGCCTGCTGGTTGTATTTGTTTTGATTGTGTGTGTTCTTCATCTACTTCTGTTTGTTCTTCAGCCTATTTTCTATCCATTTTTCTTTTCTTTTTTCTATCCACAAGTTGTGATCGAGATTCTTGCATGTTTGTTGCTGATCTCTCTCTACGATCGTACTGACTTTGTGTATGCCCTTTTGCTTTTGACTTTTGAGGCACTCTAATCTTAATCGTGCAACTCTTTTCTCATTTACCTCAGTTTCTAGCCACTGGTGTTGGGGTTTGACTCTCATTGTTTGAGCTTTCCTAAAATCTGTGTTTATGTTTTTTTGCCAAAACTGCATTGTAAAGGACACACAAAAATTAGAAAAAAATCAAAACAAGCATTCACACAATTGTAAGTCTAATAAAGCAAAGTATTGAAACAAGCACACTTGATTTCTTAGCACAAACAGCTATTACTTCAACCACAATGGACTTCACAGATTCTGATGCATTGAAAAAAAAAGAAAGACACAGCACGGAAAAATTGAAAAAAGATATTATGAAGGAGATATAAATATCTGGTTTCTAGAAGATCTAGAAAATCTAGCATCTAGCACATGTGTAACTCTAGAAACTACCAAAATATTATCTTGTAAGAAGATATCTAGAACCTTCCATGGAGTTGTATGAATATAGATGAGCTCTAGTCATTTTTGTACTAAGCCAAAAAGTTTGAGTTCAACTGGAATACAAGTGCTTACTTCCCCACTATTCTCTCTAGTATTCCTTCCCCCTTCCAGAAGTCTCTTTCGACGTAAACATTTTCCAACAAAGTGGTATCAGAGCCACAACTAATACAACTAATGCTGCTTGTTGAGGTAGAAATTCATCATCATTGAACGCCAACCGAAAATAGTCCCAAAAAAGAAAAGTGACCAAGGCATCCCCACCTCCCATTCACAATGGCAAACACATATTCACAGAACTAATTTAGTTCAATTCTAAATTGATCACACTTTGTTGCACGTCTACTAACCTGCTCCTCCGCCTATCTATGGTGGTTAGACACATGTCTGTAGGCTTTTTCCAGGCCGATCCTATGTGGGTGGATAATGCCCCAATAGGTCATGTCCACTAATTTTGTAAGAAGCCCATAGCCCACTATGTACATGAAGAAAGAAGGAACTACATTTGTTAAGAGACTGCAAATTAAAGAGCCAAGGTTATCAACGACGACAATGAAGGAAAATATCGAAGAACTCAAAACTAGCAACAAGCAACAAGATATTCATGATGCTGTTAAGACTACTCTGTTGGTTCCTTTGTGTCGCGTTGCTTTTCTCCATAACTGGAACAATGGTCAATTGGTCCTACGTTCATTACATGGAAGATCTGAAAATGGTAAAAGGAATATGACAGGGCGGGAGCTATTGCAAATTACCTACTGAAGTCCATTCATACAAATTTTAAAGAGTTCAAAAGAACTGAAAGGATGTTCCGTGCTATTACAGATAATTAAAGGGTAAATTACACTGATCTCTTCTGAGGTTTCTAACAAATACACTAACATCCTTCATGTTTTAGAAATGTGAGAGTAATTTCTAGAACCAGATGGGAGGTCAGTGTATTTGTCAAAAATCACAGGGGAGATCAGTTTAATTTGCCCATAATTAAAACACAACTCAATACAATTCTTTGAATAAAAATCGCTGCTTGTTCGTTTTTAAGTTTAATTTTGTTTTTTTAATCATTATCCTATTTCTTCTTCAATCATTATCATATTTCTCTAATTATTACTTTCATTTTTCTCTCTATCTCTCTCTACTCATTATCCCTCTCCCTAATCATTACCATATTTCTCTCTCCACCCACTATCAAAACTAAAATATCCAAAGATAGAAACCAAATAAATGCCGCATCACTTGTATTTTGACTTTGAAACTTCTGTGTGCAGTTCCAACTTCCAAGATTGTTGAAATGGAACATTATAGACTTTTGGAAAAAGGCTAAAAAACACTAGGAACACAATTTTATAACACAACTTCAGATACAATCGTGACTGGGGTCGTTTGATGTACACGAAGTCACGTATATCAAACGGCTCTGAATACGATTATATTCACAAGTGTATTTTAAAATTGTATACCTAGTATTGCTCGGGCACTCTATCGCCTTGTTTGGATGCTGGATTTGGAGGCCGGATATGGAGCCGCCTGGATTTCATCTCCTGGTCCCACTCATATCCAGTCTTTGGTTGCAATTTTGGGAGGGTGGATTAAAACACTGTTGGGACTATAAATTCACCTCCAACAATGTTTTGGGTGGATTTGCCAAGCGGAGCTTTGCCCCTATCGTTAGCAAATCTGGGGCATTTGGGACTCTTTTACCCTTCCAAATCCACCCTCACCCCTACATAGTGTTCTACGAAGAAGAAGAAGAAGAAGAAGAGAGAGAGAGAGAGAGAGAGAGAGAGAGAGAGAGAGAGAGAGAGGAGGTCGAACCCAGCAACCTTGATCTTTAGCTACGACAATCTTGAGATATGTTCACGGCATCAAGAGATGAGAGAGCGAGAGAGAGAGAGAGAGAGAGAGAGAGAGAGAGAGAGAGGGGGAGGAGGAGTGGTACCTCACAGAGCTCGTCGGGGTCGGAGAAGAAGGTGTACCCTTGTCGTCGTTAATGTCGGCGTCATAGGAGGAGTGGTACCTCTGAGATGGGGTTTTTTGTTTTTTTATTTGGAGGAAACGATAGAAACGACGATAGAGGCATTGGGACTGTGTATATCTCACATATATATATGATGGGGTATAAAAATTTCACCTTCCAATTAATTTTTTTTAAATATTCCTGAAAATACTATTTTTTTCTAATAATGAAATTATTTTATCCTACAATTAATGACAAATATGTATTTACTTTAATTATAATTTAGTCAACGAATTTTGATCATTTAAAAAACTAAGTGGGGGCAATTCAGTCATTCGACATCTAATTCCATCATATCCACCTTTTATAGCCTCCTCCTCAAAAAATCATCCAAACACCGCATTATAAATCTACCATTCTTAATAGGTGGGATCACCCTTCTTAACATATTACCTCTCAGTACATATCCACCTTCCAATCCACCCTTATTACATATTCACCCAAAACAAATCCTCCATCCGAACGGACCGTATGTGTGTCACATACAGGCTACTTCTGAAACTACCTAAAGCAAAAAGACTTTTCAAACGAATTCAGGAGCGGCCGCACTGTATGTTTTGGGAACCGGGCTAAAAAATTGCACTAAATTTTTGTATTTCTTCGCATATAATCTATTTTTTTAATATAGTCGACACTAAAATATTCTTACTTAGTCAAAGTAAATGAGAATTCACTTAAATTGTTGAGTAAGTAGATAGTCAAGCTCAACAGAAACAAAACAAACTAGGCTCAATAAATTTTCAACCAAAATAAATACTCCTATGTTGATTTCATATGGAGCTGCTTTGTATACAAAATGAAATTTCTTTAGTAGTCACCGCTAAACTAAAATTCTAGAGCCGCTTATGAACCTATTATAACTAGTGTGAAATGTCTTTTTGTCATTGATTTGGCTAAAAAAAATATTGTGGTGCCATGCTTTCTCCAGTCGAACCTTGGATGGGATAGTGGCTAGGTTGGAATATCTTGAGTGTGATGGTGATTTGCACAAGTAGCACCCGCATTAGTGCCCAAACCCGGATCATGGGGAGTCCGGGATAGGCACTATGACGGTTAAGTTAGTAAGAGGGAAGATAAGCTTATTAGGTTTAAGTTTAGGATTTTGGAGGAGAAGAGTTGATTACCTTCCTCTCAAGAGGGACTGGTCCTCTTATAGGTAAAGGAAACTTGGAGATTAGCCCACGCGTATGCTCCACGCGCTCGGTGATTGGCTCACCAATCGTGGTGCCAAATCAGGTCCGCAGTCTATGTCCGGACACGATCTCCACGATCTGCTCGTATAATTAAAAAAACGGTTCCATGCCACCTGTCACACCTACTCGACTCGTCCTGACTTCCTCTCCAAGTCAGGGAGCAGGGGTGGCTCGGTGGCTGCCGGTCGATGCAGCCCGGCAGAGCTCGGTATTCAGACTTCTGCAGAGTTAACAATTGGCCGGGCGGGTATCTGCCGAATACAACGTTGTAACTGAATAACCCATATCGGGGTACATGGTTCCACTGCGGTTGACGAACTTGGCCCGACAGGACTAATCGGCGGAGGCGTAACAACTATGCGCGGTCGGACCAACCAATCCTTAAGTCCACAGATCTAGCTAGCCACGCCTCTCCTGGTCCAATTTGCCGAGCCGTGCCCGCCACAAATATGTTCAAACAATCCTTTCGGTGAAAAGAAGTCAAATACAATTCATATATTCCACATAAAAAATTCACTCAGTTAAGTAGAGAGGAGGAAGACAGTTGTGTTTCTCCTCTTCCCCCCGTATTTTCCGGGAAATATCGGTGGAAGTCATTATTACGTCTTATATCGCTCTTTCCCCGAGCTAGGTAGGTGTTTGCGAAAAATTATTTTGATAGATTCTAGCTTTTGAAAATTAATTTATAACGGTTGTAAAAAATTCTACATAATGGATTTTTAGAATTATCTATAGATTCTGATATCTTGAAAAAGGAAAAAATTCTCAAAAGTTTGAAATTGGGTTTAAATTGCTTTTGAAATTCTGCAACACGAATTTTCACAAAAGGAATGAAATTTTCATAATCTCGCAAGTTCTCAACCTCTACAAAAATCTGGCATCTAAAATTTGCTCCAGAATCGAAAGTTGAAATCTAAAATCTGTATCTATAACTATCGCAAACACCTCTTAAACCGGACTAGGTTTCACTCCATTTTGCTATGATCTATTACCCTCCAGTTCGCAAACGATGCCCAATCAAATTGATTCCTAACACTAATATTTTTTTTCAATAAGTACCGTGAAGTGAACAATTCTGATTATTATTTTTAGCCCAAAAAAGACTTAAAAAGAAACACGGACTAGAACTCGGTCCAAAAGTATATCTTCCCCAAGACCACCTGCCCTAGTTGAATCCAAAAAGCCAACACATTCCACTTGGAAGTTTAAGTGCTTGATGGAATTGATTCTGACCTACCCCAATTCCCATAGCCAACTAATACCAAATCCAAATCTCTCACCTCTTATATAAGTTTATAACACACAACCTCTCATTTGTATCCTCTGCTGAGTAAAATCTCATGGCTAGGTTTCTCATTCTCTGCATTGTATTAGCTGAATTGATCTCCATCTTTATGGGAAGGACTAATGGGTCGGAATCTTTGGACCTCGTTGCACCAGCAGTGTTTGGACCTCGGGATATACCAGTTCCAAGTCCGGCTCCACCATACCGTGGGAATGTCTCAGGATTAGGAAATGTAGCGGGGAATAGACGGGTAACGAGACATCATTCGTCGGACGACTCTGCGGCCGGAGGGGATGTGATCCTTGGCGGATTCGCGACGGCTTTGGTTGGTTCGATTATATCGTACATCCGAATCACGAGAAGAAACCAACACGCCTCAACTGAGAAATAGTCTCTTCTAGTAGTAGGTCCGCTTCCAACTCGAAACAATCGATTCACAGTGGTTAAATTAAGATTTCAGAGGAACCAATAAATTTTTCCACTTCTCTCTGTTTTTTTTTGTTTTTGTTTCAAGGTGAGACTGCCAACTCACATCTTTACACATACTGAACAGTTTTTAGCATAAGAAATGAGAAAGAAATTTAGATGAGGATTTAAAAAAAAAATAAAGAAATTTGGATTGGATCCCTTCAGTTTGTCTTATGGTTTTTTTTTTTTTTTTTTTATATGAAATGTACCATGTCCTTAATGTTTTCATCTCTTTTTGCTATCGGACTTGGCTTTCCTGCCGCCCTCAGGTTGGGAGCATTTATGGTTCTTCTCGAACATGCAAAGATGAATTGATCAATCGTTCATGTCGTTCAGATATCGATAGATATGATTTCGGGATCCATTTATCTTGGAAAAGAAAAATCACTTCAACACACCGAATCTAAACCCATTTACTTCATTTGACTCAAGATAAATGAATTCTGAAATCATATCTGATGATATCTGATTGAACGATAGCGATTATCTTGGTCGACATGTAAAAAAAAAAAATGCCCCACCTGAGGGTGCAGTCCTTGTTGTGGGACTGCATTCTGTCTACGCTTGAATCCTTTTCTTTTTTTCCTAGTCAAACGAAAAATTCGTCGTTGAATCCTTTTCGTTTTCGTACTTATAGATAATTAGACAAGTAAATGATTTATTTTCCGTATATTTCGTACTAGTACAATAAACAGGATACGATATTGCAGTTTTATTCTTGCATCAACTACGATTGCAACTAGGGGAGAGTATGGACCAGATTGATCCGGTTTTATAATAAATCAAGAATCAAACCACTACCTACGGATTAAGAATTTGGAGAACCAAATCAACCCATAAAATTCATATAACCAAACCAATCCAAACCATTAAAAGACGATTCGATTTCGGTTTTGAACCACGGTTCGCTCGAAATTGATATATCATCCACAAACTATTTGAAGTACTTAAAATTGAATACCAAAACTTATATTAAACTAGCTAGTTATATAAAAATCACCAAAACTCACTAACATCAATTAACTAAATAAGAGTAGAATACAAGATATTATCGAAGGAATAGAGCCACAGAATAGAGTATTAGATTAGAAAATTCGTAACCGAGCAAAAAGAGTAAGAAATCAATTGACTTAGTCGAACCTATATTTAGTGTATTGAAATTGTAGGAATAGGTTATCGCATATAGAAGTTTAAGGTATCAATTTGGAAGTAAAATAATAGGGTGGTGGAATAGAGAATTAGATTAGAAAAATAATTTTATTTAATGTATCTAAACATATTATAGTATATGTGAGTGTTATACGATTCGGATCGGTTTGGAACCAAAACCGTTAACGTAAATCCACAGACCAAACCATTTAACACGGTTTCTACATTTTTAAAACCAAAACCAAATCACATCACTGAAAAACCAAACCAAACTAGTCGGTTTGGATTGGGTTGGACTGGATTCACGGTTTGACGGTTATTTTGTTCACCCCTAATTGCAACCACAAGAAGTTGAGCGATAGAATCCTAAATGATCAAACTGTTATAAAAAAAGACAAGGAAAATATAGAGAAACAAAACGAATCCCCCACCATCGTTAACATTACTCCAATTAAGGTTCCTAAAGAGAATGTTGGTATCATGAAACCTTTATTCAAGTTTTTTTTTTTCTTCTTTCTAGTCAAACATAAACCTAAGATCATTATAATCTTCCTAGTGAATTTTCTCACCTTAAACTTTGCGAACTTTTTCCATCAATCAAACTACGTACTCTTAACCTCAGGGCGGGCCCAGTGTTGGTGGTCAGAAAGGCTATATGTAATGTCACAGGGGTAAGATCCAAACACATGAATCCGCACTGCACACCTTAAGCTTGGTCTGTTGAAAACTTGAAAGTAACAACACCGCCGGCCCCCCCAGTGCTTTTTGTTCATAAAGGCACTGAAATGGCATAGCTAGCCTGCAATGCATACTTCCAAATAATTGGAACAGCATATGGTAGGATCCAAAGTTACCAGGTCCATTTGTCTTGTTCTCTGTCAAGGACTCTGTTAAACATGGCCCATGCATACTAGAGCATGTTAGTGAATCTCTACGGGCTTGTTCGTTTAGGAGACTCAAAATTTCTGTGCACGGTTTTTAATAAATTTTCTCTATCTATCGATCGATCTCTCTCCACTCATTACACTTAAAACCTCCTTCAAAACCTAAACCAAACATAGTCTACAATACCCAGCTGCTAATGTTTTTCAGAGTATAGCAAAATTGAAAATTGTCTACACTCTTTGTTACTGTCAGAGGTTGGAGGTTAGTGCACTATAAGTACAAGTCTTTGAAGTAACTCCCATAATAATAGTCAAATACTTTGGGCTACCCTCTCTGCAAGTGAAAATCTGTGCCAAATAACTGTGGAGGGGGGATTTGGTTTTCGATGTGCACCACGCTGCCTAAAGTTAGAGTTGGTGAGATCGTTTTTGGATTATGACAAATATATATATATATATGAGCTCTGCTATTCGCAGAGACAATTTGCAGAGAATCACGCAAAGAAAAACGCGTTTGGCCCCATTTCGGGTCCCGAAAAAATCTAGAAAAATATCCATAAATTTTTGAATATTATTTTATTGGGCCCCGTAAAAAATCAGCTCCAGTGGATATCGGTAAGTATTATTTTTGGATTCGTAGGGGCAAATTTGTATGTATGTATGTATATATATATATAGAGGAATTTTCAAGTGAGGAATCCCTCATTTTTTTAAAATGAGGGACTTTCATTTTCCGATCAAATTTTAAAAATCTGAACCGTTCAATGCGTGCAGAATGTAATTTTAAGGGTCCCCGCGAGAAATCAGCAAAAAAAATAATCGGGAAGGGCGTCATCCGAGCAGTTTTTTTTGAACCGTTCAATGAAAACTGTTCGGATGAAGCCCTTCCCGGTCATTTTTTTTGCTGATTTCTCGCGGAGACCCTTAAAATCACGTTCTGATCACTTTGAGCGGCCCGGATCATCGAAATTCAATCGGAAATGAAAGTCCCTCATTTTTTTTAAAATGAGGGATCCCTCACCGGAACCTAACTATATTTATATATATATATATATATATATATATATATATATATATATATATATATATATATATATATATGAAATTTGGCATTTGGTTTTCGGTGTGCACCACGTTGCCTAAGGTTAGGATCGGTGGGATCGTTTTCGGATTATAGACAAACAGACCTTCACTTTATGTGAGCTTACTTCTTTGTCCCCAAAGTTTTTCAACATTAGCTGGGTGACTCTGGTGTTCAAGTCGTTTTTTGCCTTTCTGTGTGAGCTGGGGTGACTCTGGCGTTCAAATCCCTCGGTAGGGCATAAAGGTGGAGAGTTTGCAAAGACTTCCTCCCACATCAAAGTCTACATGAGGAGATCATGGCTATATAAGATGGGCCGGTTAACCAGGTTATCGATGTTACTGATTCCCGAATGCAATCGGTTTCCTATTGACGATTATGAGGTTTGGAATTGAATAGTGAAAGTTGCAAGTAATAACAGCAGTGAAAAAACTCGAACTCAGATATGATTTCAACTCTAAACTTGATTTCATCGTCTAAATTTTTTTTTTGAACAGCAAAAGAATTTTATTAATCTTTGAAAACAAATTACAAAGTTTAAAAGGATCCAAAGCACGAAGCACCCGGAACCAGAAGGAAAAATAACCACCCATAGATGGCAAGAAACCAACCAAAGCATACAACCCCAAAGAAGAAGCACCACACCCAAACCCAACCAAGGCAATAAGACACCTAAAACAAAACCCGTTCCTGAGATGACTAAGGATCAATCATTACACTGAGAATCCTGAACATTGGCCCTTGCGCCATCATCGTCTAAATGACTTTACCCAAACTTCAAAACGTGAAAGCCCATTTCTAGACAAATTAATTTATACAACAAACCTTCATTAATTCAGACACACTCGGCTTCACAGAATCAGTTCATGGACTCCAAAGTTTGTTTCATTTCCATTAGCAAAACTACGATCCTATCAGCTTCTAAGAACCCTTAAATGTTCCACTTTTTGTTCTTTTCCACAAGGAAACAGAGGGGAAAAAAAAAAAAACACAAAAAACAAAATCATGTCAGAAAGAAGGCTTTGTCTTCTTTTAGCTCTGAACTTGAAGTGCCAACTCCTTCCGGCCACCATCTTTCAATAAGACGCCTGGCATTAACATAAGACAAATGTTAAATCCAATTCCCCGCGTTATTAGTCTGTTAAGAAAAATTAGCAGTAGCTAGAAAGAGAAGAAATTCGAACAAGTAATTGAATTCAGGGGAAACTCCCTTAAACTATTCAAAACATGGATCCTGAACAGTGGTAAGAAAATGTAGCAATCATTCATTCATAAGTTTGTAAGGTTTATCGAATTCAAAGCGCATGAAACCCACACGAATGTAGTTTAATTCAGTTTGCTACTTATAAGGTTGCCCGAAAGCACTGGGCTGGCCTTTCGATACAGTTACTACTCAAAATTCGCATAGGTATGCAATGGTTCAAGTGTCGCTTTGTACTCCACGCCCGGTACAACCAATACTTGAACGGTACAATTGCTTAACTACACCGCATGGAAAACTATCTTAAAACTGTCACGACTACTTCACCCAATTTCCCGCTACGTATCATATAACACATTTACATTCTACCCTTACTGTGACATGGGCCGCTACACACCCATATGCTTTTTTGGCCGCTATCACTATTTAAAACCTCGAATCCTACCACAACTGTTACTTTTGATGGGCCTGAAATTCAACCATGTCATTGTATGTTGTTACGTTTGTACGTACGCATGTGTGTGTGTGAGAGAGAGAGAGAGAGAGAGAGAGAGAGAGAGAGAGAGAGAGAGAGAGAGAGAGAGAGAGAGAGAGGTTGGGAGCACCTTGAGGCTGACAAACAGGAGGGTCTTCAAAGAGGGAGAGAGACAGCTCCTTGTGAGCATACCCAATATCGAACAAGATCAAACCCGAGTCCCGGTCATAGACGATTATGTCCTTAACCGGTAACCAAAGAAACAGCTCTTCCTGAGACAGTCCCTCCAGCCCAGTAAGACTGCCGTAGCTGAGATTAGCCCGTACCACGCTGTCAAAAAACACCCTGGTCTCAAACTTGGCCGTGCAGGGCCGGTCCATGTACACTTTGAGCCTGCCATATGGGTCTAAATCGTATGACTTGACGTTGTTGGGGAAGAGTCCGGCTGGGAGGCCCTGGCTCTTGAGGAGGTCGTGGATGGAGTGGGGATGAGTGAGGGAGAGGAGAGAGAGGAGGAGGAGGAGAGAGAAAGTTGTGTGGGTGAATTGCGCTGAAAGGAGAACTGGAAGTGAGGCCATGGGAGAGATTGGATGGTTTGATAGTTTTTGTGACTTGTGATGAGTGTTTTGTTGAGAGGGAGGAGGAGGAATAAATGGAGGTTTTTGAGGGGGTGTTTGTTGGTGTGAAGTGTGGGGGCCACCGAGGACAGAGGAGAGTGGGTTGGTCGAGTTTGTTTACCGGAATTGCCCTTTTGTGTTGTTTTGTGGGGAAATGGAGGTGTGGTGGGGAAAAGACTTGATTGGCCTTGGTTAGAAGTTATGAAATGAAAGGAATATTACCTCAGTGCTGATGAATTTTGTTGTCCAATGGCAAGGAATTTGTTTTCTTTAATTAGGTCAAGGATCATTCCACCATATAGGCATGAAAATCATATTTTTCGGCGGAGAAGATCTGTCTCCCTCTTTTATCCGCAATTTGTTTTTTATTAATCTCTACAATATTACAAAGATTAAAAGGACAAGAACAAGGACAAGGACAAGGACAGAAAGAAATTTAAAATCACTTAATCTTCACACTACTTGAAACCCAAACACTGGTCCAAGACCAACCAAAGCCCTAAACACCCGAAAATTGAAACCCCACCACTCAAACCACCACACTGCCGGAAACCACAAACAAACGATCGAGATTCGAAACGCCGCTACCGTCGCGCAAACCACCGTGAATTTGCCGTATGTCGCTGATCCCAAAATACCCTGATCTAGCTGCAAACGCCACGCATCCCAATCATCACCAGCGCTGAATTTAGCCGCAAACACCTCGCAACCCTACCAAACACCTAAATGCCTGAACCCACCTGCCGCTGCCGAGAACCATGTTGCTGCTAATATCTTTGATGAATTGAACTTGGATTTCTCACCAAAAAAGTAAGTCCTACTAAAAAAATCAAACTGATCAAACACCGATAGTTATGTCAAGACAAATTGAACCATTCAAACTTTCACCATCCATTTTTTCGTCTACAAATGTGAATTGATGACATAACAATTGGCGTTAGATCAAATTATTTTGTTATGTACATATATGATCATACTATTGGGAAGATTTGAGACATGAATTGGTTCGATTAGTTTTTTGGACCCAGGGTGAGCCGTCAAAACTGGACCATATTTGAGAATTCAAAACTTGACCGTGTCCCATTTCTCTACGCAATGGTCCAAAGCTAGTAATATGGAACCGAATGTCCCGTACTGCATTTCCTGGTAAACACAGCGAAGGTCAATTTGGTCAGTTTGCTTTAGCAAAGAATTAGTGCAAAGGAAAATAATGCTGAAGTGACAATCACAAAGGGTAATTGGGTAAATTTACCAAGCATAGGGCATAACTCATTTACTTAAGAAAAGTGTTTGATTGTGCAGGAAAGCAAGAATCATGTTGTCTCGCACAGCGCATCATTTGTCGGAGAGTACGAGGTTTAGTTTTACTTTTACATTGAATCCTTCTTTTGTTTTTATTTATCAGTCATGCTATTATCAGCTTACTGAGCTGACAATAAGTACACTAGAAAATAAAAAAAATAAGTAATTCTATATACTTTTTGCACCCTTTAATACACATTCACACACTTATTATTATCAACCCATCGGATTGATTTTAGAATTTTCTTTTATTTATTTATGAATTTTGTTAATGTATGTTCCAAAGCATATGTTAAGTACATAATAACTCCCTCTTTTGGCTTGATTTTTTGAAGGAAATGTAAGACTAGAAGTAGAGTCGTTCATTATGACATTTGAAGAGATTAACTTTTACGTGCTAGACAAAATATCACGGCTTTAACATTTAGTGTCTAGCATTTAAGAAACTCACCAACACGCATGACCTATCAAACATTAAACTCCTCATTCCCTCTTGAGATTTTTCTTTAATTCATTCCCACTCTACCATTTTTCAAAATTCATATAGAAATTTAAAAAAATTCAAAATCCTTGCACCAATTGGCAGCTGGCTTGACCAACCTATTCTTGTAATGGAAGTTTGGACACATTCAAAATACTATTCTTTTATTGGTTCAACAACCACTTGTAAAATAATTTACACAAATGCATACTCATAAATGAGCACATTTGTTCTTTTTATAGTCCTCCATCTCCTCAATGAACTGCTAGGATTATTTTCTCCCAACGGCCCACATTCTCCTTCTAAAATCCTCCTAAAAAAGATCTTTTCTTCTTCACGTCTCCATAATGTTCTAGAATTCTCCACAAGTTTTGAATGCGACATTTAATCTTGTAGAACATTCCAGAATTCTCTAGAATTTTTTGAAACTCTCTGACTTCTTCTAGAACCTTCCAGAAAAATATAGAACATTCTCCTACATTGTAGACCGTTCCATAATAATTTAGATTGTTCTCCATTCTTCTAGAGAGTTCTACATCGTTATAGTCAATAGGGCTCTTCGCGGTCCGGTTCGGTTTGGATTTCTAAGAATCCGAGGACCGAACCGCTAGTCACGGTTTTTATAACATGAAATCCGTGTCTGGACCAAAAGTCCTACGGTCCGGTTCTAATCCAATCCATGACTCACATATCGGCTACGGTTTTGTCCACGGATTTTAGTAAAAATAAAACTCAAGCATATATTGCACATTAAAAGAGAAGAATGTTACACTCAAAATTAAATTTAACACCACCATAAAGTATTTGTTACATAAACTACCAAAGGCCTACTTCAGAAATTAGATTCAAAAGAGTCTAAACACTAGTAGATTGTATCATTACAGTACATAACATAAAAAAAACAAACTACTGAAACTGAACTAGGGTCCCGTAACTTTAAAAAAAAAATTACTGTTTACCCCTATATTTTATAGGGCTGCTCAGAAAATCATTGAACCGTGAAATCGGTCCGGACAGAACCGATCCGTACCTTTTGAATTTTGTTCGTGGATTAATGGTTCAGACATGGATTGAAAAATTAGGAAGCCGTAACTCGCGGTTTGGTCAATGAATTTTTATTACAAAACCGCGGATTAACCGAACAGGACCGTGAGAATTTATTATATATAAATAAAAAATTTAAACCAATTTTATTATCTTACCAGTTGTCGTGCTTTGCATTTTGATGGAAGATCTTATTCGGTGTATTTTTTTGTTCCACTTTGATGTTTTTTTGTTGTTGTGCGGTTTTAATGAATGTCTAGAAGATTGGAACTGCATGTATTGCTTTCATTTGGTATTTGCTCTGTTCTAGAATTATAATAGCTAATGCTTTGGTCTTTAGTTTTGAATGGATATGCAATGTTAGTCTGAGAGATATATGCTACTGTTTAATTTTTTCTTGCTTACGTAACAAAATCCGTGGACAAAATCTTAATCGATCCGCGAGTCACGGATTGGATTGGAACCAAACCGTAGGACTTTTGGTCCGGACATGGATTTCAATTTTAAAAAACCGTGACTAGGGGTTTGGTCCTTGGATTCGTAGGAATCTGAACCGGACCAGACCGGACCGCGAGCAACCCTATTACTTTGTGTACATCTACACTATATCCCATTATTAAGATAGAATACTAAAATTGGTAGAAAAAAGTTTTAACATTACTTACAATTAATTATATAAATACACATATATTTTTATACATATATTTTTATTTATTAGTTATATAAAATAAATATCTCACAGTCCGGTTCGATTAATCCATGGTTTCGTAATGAAAATCTGTGGACCAAACCGCGAGTCACGGTTTTTAAATTTTTCAATCCGTGTCCGGACCATTAATCCATAAACAAAATTCAAAAGGTACGAATCGGTTCGGTCTGGACCGGTTTCACGGTTCTCCAAAATTTTTGAACAGCCTTATAGAGTACTCTATAATTGTCTTAAACTCCGCTTCCCAACTTTTATAGGGTTAGGATTTGTTAGCAAATACATATGTAATATGATCGGAAATTCCAGAGTACGATTCCACTAATAATAAAATGAATAATAGATTGTTATTTCATGAACAGAAACGGAAAAAGAAAAGATAATACAAAAATTTGTTACACCGAATCGAGCCCTGAATCAGTCTACTTAAAATAGATTCACCGCCTCACCGTTGGGTGTTGGAGGTTGACCGGCGTCTGTCTCCCAGGATAGAACGGTTAGACCACCGCTATTGAAACACCACTGGAAAGCAGCCTTGGCGAACTGAATACTTCGTTTGCCTCTCTCTCACACAAGAACGAACTCAGAGTATACTTGGAGTATTTTTTGTGGAACTGTGATCAATCCAATATTGGACTGCCCTATTTATACACCTCTAGAAGGATTTGTAACTTCCAGAAATGAATTTAGGGCCTTCAATTCACAGCCTTGATTAGGGTAATTCAATACTGAAACTGCCAGAGTGAATTGGTGATTGAAATCTCCCATAAACCACACTTTTATGGGCCAATAACTTGCTGAAAACTGTTGGAAATTAAAGGATGTCATCCAGGTTCAATGAACCCAAAATCGGGACCCTTCGGTAGTCTTGATGATCCTACGTGTGCCCCAATTTCCATTCACTTATCTGAAAATTTCCAACAGTCCCCCACATGAATGAAATTGGCAGAGATCTAACGCAGAGTACAAAGCTGACCTGGAGAGAGAGCACAATAGATAATCCATGCATAGGATAGATAGCTTTTGGCCTTGAACCATCCCTTGTGAAAGCCCATCGGGTTTATTGGCTGTCTAGTGAACGTGATGTCTTGAACTGTCCTGCCGTTGGTGTAAACCGAGTCAACAAACTTCACACAGGAACTTCTCCTAACGCAGTTCAGTTCTCACTGTTGGGTTCATTTCGGCCATGACACCCCTGCCTGGTTCTGCAAATATTTTCTCGAGAATTTTGCATTTTGAAATTCTCAAAGAAGCGGCCCCACTTCATATTCACATAGGTGACCTTCTTATAAAAGAGTATCCTGTTATACCCCGCCTGGTATTCCAGCACATAAGAGTCATTAAGAGCCATGCTCAACATTTTCTCATTGCAGGCATCACTGTTTCACACTATAGGAATGGGTAGGAGAGCTTGTCTCCCCAGTGATCGTTCTCTGTCACTCGCAATTAGGTTATCCCTTTGAACCTAGATCTTGGAATCTCCAGTCAGCTAGGTTGGGTTTTCCTTCACGGTAACATGAGCGTAGTAGGCTTAAGCCCCATTCCCATCGATGCCGACTTAACTAGCTCTCTATTTAACCCTTTGGTTAGCGGATCCGCAATGTTGTCCTTTGACTTGACATAGTCAAGAGTGACAACCTCACTAGAGAGCAGTTGTCTAATGGTATTATGTCTTTGACGGATATGTCTAGACTTACCATTGTACATATTATTTCGTGCCCTTCCAATCGCAGATTGACTGTCACAATGTATACAGATTGCTGGCACGGGTTTTGGCCACCTTGGAATATCTTCTACGAAATGGCGTAGCCATTCTCCCTCTTCAGTTGCTTTATCAAGAGCAATAAACTCTGATTCCATTGTAGAGCGTGCAATGCACGTTTGTTTTAAAGATTTCCAAGAGACTGCTGCACCTCCCAGTGTAAAGACATATCCACTCGTGGATTTTGAGTCTTTTATGTATGATATCCAGTTCGCATCAGAGTACCCTTTTAGTACCACCAAATATCTGGTATAGTGCAGTCCCAAATCACGAGTATACCTCAGATAGCAAAGTACTCTGACTATCGCCTTCCAGTGACCATGTCCTCGATTACTCGTGTACCTACTCAATCTGCTAACAGAATAAGCTATGTCAGGCCTTGTACAACTCATTAAGTACATCAAACTCCCAATTATCCGAGAATACTCTAGTTGAGCAACTCCTTCCCCCACATTCTTGGATAAATGGAGATGTACATCCACAGGAGTATTCGCCATCTCCTTATCAGACTTGTTGAATTTCTCAAGTATTTTATCAATGTAATGAGATTGAGACAAAGTAAGTCCGACAGATATCCGGGTGATTTTGACACCCAGTATCACATCTGCTAGGCCCATATCCTTCATGTCGAACTTCAAATTCAACATTGTCTTGGTAGACTTGATAACTTTATCATTGCTGCCAACAATAAGCATGTCATCAACGTAGAGACACAAAATAATGTAGCCTTCATTTGTGTCTTTGACATACACACATTTGTCACATTCGTTGATTTTGAAACCACTTGACAACATGGCATTGTCAAATTTCTCATGCCATTGTTTCGGTGCTTGCTTTAGACCATACAGAGATCTAATCAGCTTACAGACTTTCCTCTCTTGCCCTGGTGCTGAAAAACCCTCAGGTTGTTCCATGTAGATTTCATCATCTAAATCACCATTCAAGAAAGTTGTCTTGACATCCATCTGATGTATCTTAAGATTTCGCAACGTAGCAATTGCAATGATCATCCAGATGGATGTTATCCTCGAAACAGGTGAGTAAGTATCAAAGTAATCTAGGCCTTCTTTTTGCCTATAGCCTTTGATAACAAGTCTAGCTTTGTACTTATCTATTGACCCATCTGCCTTCATTTTTCTCTTGAAAATCCATTTGTAGCCCAAAGGCTTACTGCCTGGAGGAAGATCCACCAGCTCCCACGTATGATTTTGTAGAATGGAATCAATCTCACTCTTGATAGACTCCTTCCGCAAAGGACCCTCAAGCGAGGTTACAGCTTTCTTAAAAGTCTGAGGCTCACTTTCTAACAGATACGTCAGAAAGTCTGGACCAAAAGATGTAGAAGTTCTAGCCCTTTTGCTACGTCTTGGCCCGAATGCAACTTCTTCGCCTTGGTCATGACTACTTTCACTAGTAGTCCTCAAAGTTCGCTTAGCCGAACTTGACTCCCCAATGGATCTATAAGGAAAAATGTGCTCGAAAAACGTCACATTCCTAGATTTCAAGAGAGTATTCTTGTGAATATCGGGTATGGCAGATTCATACACCAGAACCGATACGCACTACTGCCTTCTGCATACCCGATGAACACACAGTCAACGGTTTTTGGACCAATCTTCTCCTTCTTAGGTTTTGGAATGGCCACCTTCGCGAAACACCCCCACATTCGTAAGTAATTGTAGGTAGGCTTCCTACCCTTAAACAATTCATATGGGGTTTTGTCAACTTTCTTGCAAGGGATTTTATTAAGGATATAATTAGCGGTGAGAATCGCATCCCCCACATATTCTGAGGCAGCCCAGAACTGATCAACATAGCATTCATCATATCCTTCAAAGTACGATTTTTGCGCTCAACAATCCCATTAGACTGTGGCGAATAAGGCGTAGTGGTCTAGTAAACAATCCTGTGTTGTGCACAGAATTCACCATAAGGTGATTCATACTCACCACCTCGATCATTTCTCAAAGCCTTGATTTTCGTGCTAAGTTGTGTCTCGACTTCATTCTTGTAAAGAATGAATTTTTGTAGGGCTTCATCTTTGCTCTTTAGCAAGTATACATAGCAAAACTTGGTGCTGTCATCGATAAACGTGATGAAGTACTTATTGCCTGCCCGTGTTTGAATGTATTTCAAATCACACACATCTATATGGACTAGATCCAACGGCTCAGTATTTGTTTCTATCACTTTGAAAGATGATCTTGTCATTTTAGCCTCCACACAAGTTTCACACCTGTGTTTCTTATCAATTTGGAAAGTTGGAATATGGTCCAGGTTAATCATTCTACGCAGAGAATCATAATTAACATGACCTAGTCTACTATGCCATAAAGAGGAAGACTCAAGCACATACGCAACTGGGGTTTTTATTTTATTCTCATAGGGAATTTTAGTCATTACATTCATTTTGAACAGACCATCGGTCATATAACCTTTCCCTACATACATTCCAACCTTAGTTAGAGTAACCCTATCCGCCTTGAAAACCAGACGGAAGCCGTGCTTGCTCAGCAGAGAACCAGACACCAAATTCTTGCGAATATCTGGCACGAACAACACATTATTCAGAGTTAACTCTTTTCCTGAAGTCATCTTCAGGACCACTTTCCCTTGCCTCGCAACATCTGAGGTAGCTGAATTTCCCATAAACAACTTCTCACCATTAGCAGCGGCTCGAAGGTAGTGAACAGCTGCCTGTCGCAACAGATATGGCGTGTAGCCCGAGTGTCTATCCACCATTCCTGTGGATTCGAACCCACCATGTTCACTTCAGAAACCATAGCCGAGAGATAGATATCAGACACTCCTGCTTCCGCCTGAGCTAAGTGTGCCTGAGCGCGAGGGTTTATTGGCTTCTTACTCTCCGAAGATTTGTGCCCGAACTTGTTATAGTTAAAGCATTTACCCTGAAACTTCTCTCTCAGATTCTTGGCAATACCACCTCTCGGTCCCAGATTGACACTTTTGTCCCTCTGTTTACCAGCTTGCTTGTCAGACCGCTTGTCAATACGCCTGTCATTTTGGTTCTTCTTCGCGCCCGAAGATTGACCATGCTCCACCACATTTGCCTTGGCCATATAAGAGGACTTGATATTCTTGTCCATACCCCAATTCTCCTCTTCAATACGGAGCTTGATGAAAAGAGCCTCCAAGGTCATCTCCTTATTTTTGAACATGAGATAGCTCTTGAATTCTTTCCCTGCTGGGGGCAGCTTATGGATGACAGCAGCCACCTGGAATGCTTCACTCAGAATCATCCCCTCAGTCCTGATCTCATTGAGTAGGAGCTGCAGCTCTTGGACTTGGACCGCCACAGACTTGGAGTCCACCATCATGTAATCAAGGAACTGGCCCACAATGAACTTTTTGGACCCGGCACCCTCGATCTTGTACTTTCAATCTAAGGAATCCCATAATTCCTTAGCTGACTGAGCTTCGCCATACACAGAATATAGCGAATCGTCCAAGGCATTCAAGATGTAATTCTTGTACATGTAGTCATGTTCTTTTCATCTGGCCACATCAATCCGCTTCTGAGTGTCGGGGTCGTTCTCATCAATAACAGGTGCTTCCTCAACTAGCCACTTTGCCAAGTTCAAAGTGGTGAGATAGAATAGCATTTTTTGTTGCCATCTTTTGAAATCCCCCCCGATAAACTTGTTTGGCCTCTCCACGTGAGACATTGGGACAGAGGGAATCCCAGGAGTAGGAGCAGCAGAAGCAGGAATTGAAACAGCACCGTTGCCACTTCCACTGACATTTCCAGTATCTTTCCCAGTGACGGTAGTTTTTCCTTGCTCAGTTGTCATATTTCCTGAAATTAGGAACAATCACATACATGAGAGCATATCTTAATCTCAAAATGACAAGTTATACATGAATAGATTAACAATCTACTATACATGCTAAGTCTAACATCCCCTACAATACCACGTTCCCTGGGGGTCTCAGGGGGCCGCGCTCTCTAACGGGGGTCCTGGGGGCAGCGCCTCTGGGCGGGAGTCTAAGGGCTGGCCCTCAGCGGGGACCAGGTTGCGGGGGTTCGGGGGCGGCGCCCCCGAAAGGTAAGCGGTATACACAATCTGTTTATGTGTAGGATTGTGATTGTCCAACTTCCCCATACCCAAATAGACCAATTTGTGTACTGGCCATACCAAGGCCGTGTGCTATGACTGAGTGAAACACCCTTCCACTAGGATGCCTAATCCAGTCACAGCACAAAAAACCTTAACACGCCTTCCACTGGCTGTCCACAAGGCCAGACACACAAATTGCTTCCATCGAGCATAACAGATTATGGCCAAGCGGTGTCATGGTAGAAACCGAGTAGACTGGTCCAGAGGCCCTTCCATCCATCAATCTTAGGCATAATCGCGCACGACTAGCCAGGGCCGTAGCCATCCAGTTTACCAACAGATCATGATCGAATTGTGCACGATCGATCTAGCCGAAGCTTTCCAATTACCAACGTGATCCAGTCACGCACGACTGGTCTGGCTGAAGCCGAACAGGTTATGAATCTTTTTTATCCCACTGGGTGAATCCCGAGTAATTTACTGTGGAGCAAATTACTCCTATGGTCTGGACATATCTAACAAATCCTGTCATGAAACTTGTCTGCACCTCATGAAACTTGTCTGCACAAAATTATTAGAACCAACAGAATACGTAATCTGGAATTCTGATTGCCGAAGTCTGAATCTGTTTTAAGCTTGTTAGCAAATACATATACAATATGATCGGAAATTCCAGAGTACGATTCCACTAATAATAAAATGAATAATAGATTGTTATTTCATGAAAAGAAACGGAAAAAGAAAAGATAATACAGAAATTTGTTACACTGAACCGAGCCCTGAATCAGTCTCCTTAAAACAGATTCACCACCTCACCGTTGGGTGTTGGAGGTTGACCGGCGTCTGTCTCCCAGGATAGAACGGTTAGACCACGGCTATCGGAACACCACCGGAAAGCCGCCTTGGCGAACTGAATACTTCGTTTGCCTCTCTCTCACACAAGAACGAACTCAGAGTATACTTGGAGTATTTTTTGTGGAACTGTGATCAATCCAATATGGGACTACCCTATTTATACACCTCTGGAAGGATTTGTAACTTCCAGAAATGAATTTAGGGCCTTCAATTCACAGCCTTGAATAGGGTAATTCAATACTGAAACTGTCAGAGTGAATTGGTGATTGAAATCTGCCATAAACCACACTTTTATGGGGCAATAACTTGCTCAAAACTGCTGGAAATTAAAGGATGTCGTCCAGGTTCAATGAACCCAAAATCGGAACCCTTCGATAGTCTCGATGATCCTACAAGTGCCCCAATTTCTATTCACTTATCTGAAAATTTCCAACAGGATTCTCTAGTCTATTATGGATAATTCTGGATTTACAGAGTTAGATGTGGAGCCTCTACAAAATGTACATATTGTCTAAAGAATTGATTGGTATGTTATATAACATCAACTAATGTCTGATAATAATAAAAAACCTATTCGAAAAAACACAAATAAAATCCCAAACCACTTTTATTACTTTTATCACTTTTTAGGCCTCGATAATGATAGTATCGTACATGTATTGATTGTACTGTCCAAGTGTGCTTTGTCCTAAATTCGACCGGTCAATGACTTTTAAAACTTTTTTGTTATTTTCTTTCCCTTTAACCAGAGTGATCATTAAGTTTTAATTGATTGGAAGTTGGAGCACAAAACGGCACTATTTCAAATTGAACTATTTCTTTCTTTTTGGAATCTTTTTTCTTCTTTGTATTTCTAAGAGCATCTCCAATGCATATTCCATAACTCCAAATCTCCCTCAATTCCTCTCTTTTGAAGGAATTATGCAATTTAACCCATCCTCCATATTTGCTTCCATTTAGGAGAGTTGATTTCCATCCTCCATATTTGAAGTATGATGAAAGAAAATGAAAGATCCTTCCAAACCACTTTTTGAATATAAAACTAGAGAAATAATTGAAGTTGACATTGAAGTACACAATTATTGGATTCAAAGTGAGATAAAATTCAAAATGAAGATGAAAAATAAAGATATAAATCTAGATTTATGATTGGACTAAACATGAATTGTGAACCCATCTAAAATCACCTTTTGAAATAAAGTTTTATTTTGATGCTCCCAAATAGTATACAGGACATTGGGTTGGAGATGCTCTAACTAATTGAAGGAAATCAAATTGTTCATTGTTTGAGTGGGAGAATTGGGCCTCTTCATCTGGGTTTTGTCCCGAACTTGAAAATGTGATCCAAATTGTTCATTTTAAAAACTTTCAAGTGTCTAAGATTTTTGAAAAGAAATCAAGTTAATCAGAGAATTCGGAGCTTCAGTTACCTCCTTAAAGTTACGTACTCCATTCGTCCCTATTTAAATGTCCACCACGATTTGCATACATTTTCAACGACTTATGTCTCTTGACGTATATATATTATGTTTCATGTTTTGAAATCATTGTTTTATAAAAAAATTGAGATCTATCAAATAAGATCTATATTGCATATTTTTAGCAATATACGTCGAGAGGTATAAGCCGTTGAAAATGCACTCAAAACTGTAGTGGACATTTAAATAGAAATGGAGGGAGTACATTATTTCTCATCATCTAGGTTTAGGGAGGAATATATCATTTAAAAAATCGGTTTATTTGCTGCAATTGTATAACTCACAAAAATCGGTTTATTTGCTGCAATTGTATAATTCACGCATCCTGCAACATCCAGTTGCACAAAGCTTGGGAGTGACACCTATTGACTTTTCCATGGCCCAATTAACCTATTGACTAGACATCTACACATAAAAGAAACAAGTAGTGCAATAACAAAGATTAGCGATTCCATTAATTCAAAGGTTCCGTTTGCTAAAACTTATATTTAGCTGATCTAACTTACTTTAGAAAAAGTTAATAAATAGTTATATTTGATAGAAATTATTTTGTTTTCTCGTTATAAAATTGTACGTAACAAAAACATTGGAGGAAAAAAATTAATACTATCGAGTAACTATATACTAATTGTGAGGGGCAATTTGGGCATACATGTAATAAGTTATAACTAAACCACAGAGGTTGAACTTCTACTCAAACGCGAAAAAATCTACGGCAAACATATTTACAACTTGTTTTAAAACTTTTTAAGTAAATAATCGAAATAATCATAATCGAAAAATCTACTAACTTACAAGTAATGACAAACAAGAAAAAGTATCTTAGAAATTCTCCAGCCAAGATCCACATTTCTGTATTAATATTCCAGATAACTATGAGGATGCCCACCATAATTACCAGTTTCATCCCCACCATTTCCAAATGGACTTCCAAAGAGAGAATCTCCAGCACTCATCCACTGGTTCTCTTCCCTTCTTTCTTCACTCCCACTTTCTTGATCACCATGACCATACTTCCCATTGTTCTTATACAAACAGGGCCAGTAGCCAAATAAACTTTCACAGAGGTCCAAGGCATCTATCCCGTGATCACATGTAGTCTGAACCACTTTCCTATCATACCCATTTGTAGACCCATAATCTTCATTTCCACCCCCATAACCATAACCAGACCAAGGATAGTAGTTATCACTAGTATAACTCTCAGCTGGTTCACCGCGGCTTGATTCTATGGGTTTATCAGGCGGCTCTTGTTCTTTAATAGCCTCTGTTGGTTCGGTTCCATCATCTTTCCCATAAGGTGAAGGAATGGAATCAAAAAAGTTATCAAAGGATGGGACATTGGACTCTTGATCAGAACGAGGATAACAGATTTCATCAGAGGGCGCAAGGGGTCTCCCGTAGGTTAGAGTAGGATCATAACCACCGCCATAAGGTGTGGGATCATACTCTTCGTATTCAGTGTCATCAACAACATCAGGCTTGGTAGAATAAGAGATTACATATTGCGTTTCAGGAAAATAATAACCGGTACGATAAGGATTCGGATTGTACTCGATGAGTTTTGGCGCACTAAATTGCGTTTCAGAAGAATAATAACCGGTACCATAAGGATTCGGATTGTACTCGATGAGTTTTGGCTCACTAAAACTATAGGTCGAGTAATTGATTTCTGATCGAGTAAAAAAAGGATCATATGCCCCACCATAAGGATTTCGATTGTACTCAATGAGTTTTGGTTCAGTGACACTGTGGGTAGAATAATTACTTTTTGATATGGACAGATAAGGATCATGAGCATTACTGTAAGCAGTTGAATTATACTCGACGAATCCAGGTTCACGAAACTCATAGCCGAAGTACGTTATGGGTTCTTGAAATGGAACAATATCATAGCTATGATCTGCATAAGGGGTCTGATAGAACTCACCGGAATCGGACTCGTAAAAGTTGGAGTTGTAGAAGGCCATTGTAGCATCTCCTGTAAGAAGAGTTCAACAGGAAGGCTCGTGGGATTTTCTGGATTTTTGAAGAAACAAGACAAGCAACATTTACAAATCAGAGAAAAAGGACCAGGCTATGTGAAGTCAATGTATCACAGGGCTTTATCTACCATGGGTATATGCCTACCACTTGCTTCTTATCTAATTGGGAAGAAGGCGTCTGGCCTACTTTGCAATAAAGAACAAAAGCACCAAACTCACGAAAAGACAGCCCGCACCAAACTCACGACAAAGACAGCCCACCTTTTCCTGAAGCACTTAAAGGTTTGTAATTGTTGAAACATAGGGTATTTGGTTTTTTATTTTATTTTATTTGTTTCCACAATATGTGGGTGTTGTAGCCATTACAGATTTATAGTTGCTTGAGAAGCAATACTTACAAGTGCGGAAGAGGTTGTTTCTTGTGGAGTTAATCAAACTGAAAGGAACACTTAAAGAGAAGCAATCACATCAGCTAGAAGGCTCATTGCAAGTTGAGCATTAACCAAATCTAAAATGTCATTGTTACAATTAAATCATATCATGAGACAATGAAGTTTTAGGTATTACCATGATCAACCCATGTAAACTAAAAGAAAAGACTATTTACTGGATTCAAATTTCAGAACCATGAAGAGGTGCTGCAGGAAATCTGCTCAAACTGCATGCGAAGTCCAGTTGAATCCATAAGTAGTGAATAACGTTCGATTTGATGAAGCCAATTAGCAAAGTATAATTGTTTGTCAAAAACTTTACTTTGTTTGAATTTCCATGTGACCCGAGAAAAAAAAAAAAAAAAAAAACCTATACTTTGTTTTGCATATCATAGTACTGCAGTTCAAGGCCTGCATTTCTCCACCAACATAAACCTAAATCCTACTTGGTCATATTTCTTAATTCCAGATCCAGCTTGGACAGATTAAATAGAAGATCTGTGATACGGGTGAATGCAAAGGGCCAAAAGTCAGCTGTATCAAATGCAACCACAAAATGGAATCAATGTATCTCCTCCAAGCCCTGCCCTAGACAGTTTGCATAAGGTCAATTTCCACAAGCAATGTAATGCCTCATTATACTATTCACTAATGTTGAATTCTTTCGTAATACAATCTGTTTGTCACACCGTACATACGAAAATACTTGTCCCAATTGACAATCCAAATTCTTGGGCACAACACATTTAACGGTTTGCCAGATCAGTAGAACCAGCGAATTTGACATCAAACTAGTCTAAAATAAATACTCCTTCCGTCTCTTTTCAAAAGTCCAGTATTTCATTTTGAGTTGTTCATAATAAATGTCCATTTTGTGAAGTTAGTGGATAAATACGAAAAGTTATTAACTTTTATAATGTAATGATGATATCTACATAAAAAGTTAATACTTACGAAGTAGAAATCTTAAAAAGGGACGGAAGGAGTATAGCTAAAATGCCAGAGGAGAGGACATTACCGAGGGGTATTATAAATCTTCGAATCAAAACTTGGTCTATGCTACATACTCATAAAGGACAGCCTACTACTCCTCACAACGTAGATTGTGGAACAGATAAGTAAATACCATACATAGCACTTGGCCCAATCTCAAATATAGAGCTGGTTTTCCCTATCTATGTATGCCTGTCCACCAAACATGGATAAAAAGAAATATCACCATTTTACACACGGCAATTCTTCTCTGGTATGAAACAGTGATAACCTGCAAAAATAAAATAAACAGAATAGCACAATTACGTCACATTACAGAATTATTTAAAATATCGGATATAGAAAGACAATAAAAACCAGAAGCAAGTGCATTGTCAAGCAAATGTCGGAAATAATAAACCACTGAGGATGTTCATGTTGTTTTTTATTTACAGGTAATTTCCTTTTAGGGTGTTTAAACTTTAAACTCAAAGGTGGTAGTAATATCCAGGAGAATAAAAGTACTACGCACTGTAAGCAATTTTGTTCTCCCTCCTTGAAAAATGGTGAATTTTACCCATCCTTCTTATTACTTTTTAATACGTATGATATTATTTTGTGATGGGATTCACACAATTTCAATCAATAGGAAAGATAATAATGTTCACCGTAACAAAATTAAATGCAGTATAATATCCAGCAGAACAAAAGTATACCATCATTTTATTCTTTTCCTTCTTCAATAGTCACGTGCTTATATTTATTTATGAAATAAATTGAGAAACCAGAATGTAAAATAACCAATTTTTTATCAAACCAAAATTATAAGTAGCCATATACGAATACAACAACAACAGAACCCATGTAGTCCCCAATCATTGGGGGTATGAGGGGGGGGGGGGGGAAGGAAGATTAGAGACAGACCGAACTTTTGATAATATGCACAAAGTGGCTGCTCTCAGAATACTACTGAAACAGTGGCCCCCTATACTTGTTTTGCTGCGAAACTATGCCCCCAAATCAAAGGCAAATGGCATAAGAGAGGGCAGATCTAGAGACCCAATTCAATTTCTATGCACATTACCATATTATCAATAATATTCACAATTAGGTATATACAAAATAAAAAATTTAAAACTCAGGGGACCCCAACATAGCTAAATGGGCCCCTCGACCTCAACATAACTCCACCCCTATTGGTTTCAATCTCTTGTATGGAACTCCGAGATTGGTTCAAACAACCGAGTTCAAATTTAGTGTAACCAGTTTCCAAATAAAAAATAAAAAAATCGGTGTACCCTAGAAGCTAGAGCCCCACTTTTGGGATCCCCCAAATTGCACTGTACCGTCGAGACTTGGGAGACAAGTCCTAGCTATGAAGGCTCCGGTCCAATTATTTGTGTTCAGTTTGGAGTCTTTGTGGGAAACTCTTAAGATCACAACAATGATCGGAATCGTTCATTGTTGGCACATAAATTTCAACCAAAGATTGATGAATATTACTAATATATCATATGTTGGGCTTGCGAACTAAAAGGCATATAAAGAGCCTAAATGCATGTTGACCCAGCAAGCCCGCGAATCAACGAACACAAGTCGGCCCGATAAGCCCGCGAATCAACAAACACGTGTTGGCCCGACAAGCCTAACAAATATATGAGCTAGCGGAAAAAAGTAGTAGGACTACAAATCAGTTGAACCATGTAAGCCCATATCTCGTAAGGCCTACAAATCAAGTATTCGGTTGAACCATGTAGGCCCGCATTTCGCAAGGCCTACAAACCAAATATGGGTTCACGTAGTCTCAAATTGGTACGTAGAGCCCAAGAAGTACTCCTGTGGAAGCTGAAGAATATTACAAAATGAATGTCATCTGATGCAACCAACATTCAAAATTTAAAGAGACTGAGAAAATATGATATCCTATCCTCTGACAACAACTATTCAAATTCAAAGGAATTATTTGGCGGCCAAGCATCTGACGAAGGAAGCCCCTATAAATATGAGATCCATCATCAAAGGAAGGGACCCCTGATCTATATCTCTCATCTAGACCTAACATCTCTCTCATCTACCTCAAGACGTCAGATCTCATACCTCATCTCTCAACTCTTCACCATCACACTCTCCGCCCAAACTATACAAACTATACACACCTCTTCTCTCTCAACGTAGAAAATATACACAGAGAGAGAAGATATATTCCATTCAAGCAAAACCACGACAATCTACAACCACCAAGCAACCTATCCGCTCACTACCATCTGCAATCTTCAACAAACTTCGAAGATCAGTAAGAGTAAGCGTACCAAGTGATAGGTAAAGGGTTTCAATCCCTCTAAATGTATTGAATATTCTCTGTTTTGATGTAAACAAGGGTTTTAAACCCCAATCATCAATAAAATAAATTATTCTAGTCTGTTTCTTGTTCTTTATTCTTCATTAATCGTAGGTTTTACTTTTTTTTTTTAGTATGTAATTAACGATTTGAAATCCAAATCGGAAATAGGAGCCTACATATAAACAATCAACACTGTTCTTAACGATTTGAAATCCAAATCGGAAATAGGAGTCTACATATAAACAATCAACACTGTTCAAGTGGATACTTGAGATATAGATTTCGAAGTGTGGGTAAATTCTACAGTTCAAAATTTATGTCTACATTCATGCTGTAGAGGTCGTCGAGTTTGTCATTCTAACAAAAAAGTATCTAAATAAAATATTATTAAATATATGATCAAAATAGATTTGTACAAGAAAAATATATAAATTTTAAGTTTTGAATTATTTTTTCCCAATGATTGGGGACTACATACATGGGTTCTGTTGTTGTTGTATTTGTTTTTACAAATCCATTTCGATCATGTATTTACATATGTTCGATCAACATAATTTTTTGTGTGAATGACAAGCTCGACAAAATGAACAATTTTGATCATTGTTGAGAGCTCGGAATGGGCCCACAAAGGCCTAAAACTAGACCCCATATTGAACACAAATATAACTGGACAAGAGCCTTCCCCAATACAGCGCATCACGCCACTACGCTCCCTGCCTCTGTACCCACTCATTTCTCTCTAAATTTCCACCGTCATTGTTGTACAAAAAAATTCCCGCCACTATTGTTCTACGTGAAACCAGATAAACCTGTTGACCAAAAAACAAAAACAAATAGACCTGCTCTCTTTTTCTACAGCTAGACATGGATTGATATTTGGATAGATTATATCTCTCTCGCCCTCTCAATGTTCTCATGACTTTTCTACGTTCACATTTTGAATTTTTGTTTTCCTGTACTATTTTCTACCTGTCATTATACTTTGGTTTGTCGAATTGTTCTAGGCAATGGCCAAAGATTCTTACAGGGATTGGTTTGGAAAGCGATAAGACATCTTTCTCACCGTTATGTACCAAGGTCAAGCATTGTATGTAATCGCCCTTGCCCTAACAGTATTGTTTATTCAAACCACTATCACTTGTATGCAACCTTGTAAACCTCTCACATACCGAAAAAAAAGGTTGTAAATCTCGTTCCGAACAAGCCGGTACAGGCTGTATGATCACAAATCTGGTATCACAAATCCGTATCGGCCCGTTTGGAACGAGATTTACAACCATTTTTTCGGTAAGTGAGATTTAAAAGCTTGCATACAAGTGATAGTGGTTTGAATAAACGATACTGTTAGGTCGTGGGCGATTACATACATGCTCAACCTTGGTACATAAGGGTGAGAAAAATGTCTAGTCGCTCTACAAACCAGTCCCAGTAAGAATCTTCGACCATCGCCTAGAACAATTCGACAAACCAAAGTATAATGACGTAAGGTAGAAAACAGCACAGGAAAAACAAAAATTCAAAATGTGAACATAGAAAAGCCATGAAAACGTTGAGAGGGCAAGAGAGATATACTCTGTCCAAATATCACTCCATGTCTAGCTGTAGAAAAAGAGAGCAAGTTTATCTCGGTTTTTTTGTTTTGGTCAATCGGAAATACAGGTTTATCTGGTTTCACGTAGAACAATGGCGGTGGGAATTTTTTCGTACAACAATGGCAGTGGAAATTTAGGGAGAGAGAGTGAGAGAGAAATGAAAGGGGTCCAGTGCCCCTTAGGGCTATCCACGGGTCGGGTTCAACCCAACTGAATATTTGTCGAGTTGGTATTTTAGCCACCCGAAACTGACCGAAGAAGCTATAGAAACCGCTCGGTCGGGTTTTCCGTCGGGTCGGGTCGGGTTTGCGGAACAAGAACAAGAACAAGAACAGATTAAGCAAAATCTCTAAAATAACAATGCATAATACAGATCCAAGCTAATCTCCAAAATAATGTTGACTATTATGAACAACAAGAGCAGCCCCCAGAATTCTTGCATCAACAATCTGATTTTCTTGACCCAAATTTAGATCTAAACCAAGCTTACCCGTGACCACCACCTCCATCTTCCTCAACATCTTCACTCCAATCGTACGTATGGACGTTGATTTTCTTGACCCAAATTTAGATCTGAACCAAGCTTCGTTTTCGTCATGCAACTCTCAAAGTTTATCGTCCACACACTTGTCTCGGCGATGGATAAACACCCATTTCAGATGAAAAACAAAGGTATGACTTATGAGAAACAAGCCCTACGTTTGGGTTTGGGTCAAGATCTACTTGCACAAGTTTTATCCTTTCAGGCGAAAGGAGAAATATGTGTCGAGAGAGAGAGAGAGAGAGAGAGAGAGAGAGAGAGGGGTGATCGATTTGGGGGAGGAGGAGGTGTGATTGATTTGAGGCATGAGGCATGAGGACTGGGTAGGGATTTTTAATCGTGTATATTAGTATGTATATATATATATATATATATATATATATATATATATATATGTGTGTGTGTGTGTGTTGGTCGGGTCGGGTCCATTCGAGAAATTATATGCTACACACGACACCCAACCGACAATTTCCAAAACCCGACCCAAAGGACCCAAACCCGACCGAAAAGGGTAATCAGATCCGTCCGTTAGGTTTATTTTCAGGTCGGATCGGGTATGTGGACAGCCCTGAGTGCCGTTGAGAGGGTACACAGGCAGGGAATGTAGTGTGTAGTGCATGCGATGCGTGGTATTGGGGAAGGCTCCCGTCCAGTTATTTGTGTCCAGTTTGGGGCCTTTGTGGGCCCATTCTGAGGTCACAACAATTATCAAAATTGTTCATTTAGTAGAACTTATCTAGCTTTTGTCGTCCACACAAAAAATTATGTTGATCGAACATAGGTAAATACATGATCGAAATGGATTTGTAAAAAATAAAAAGATGGGAAAAAATAATTCAAAACTTAAATTTTCATTTTTTCCTTGTACAAATCTATTTTGATTAAGATAATTTTTTGTCTGAATGACAAACTCGACGACCTCAAAAAACATGAACAATTCCGATCATTGTTGTGATCTTAGGAGTATTCCACAAAGGCCCCAAACCGAACACAAATAACTGGACTAGAGCCTTCCTAGCTAGGACTTGTCTCCCAAGTCTCAACAGTACAGTGGGGCTCTGGCCTCTGTAGTACATCCAAATTTTTATTTTTCTGGGAAACACTGGTTACACCAAATTTGAACTCGATTGTGTGAACCAATCTCGGAGTTCTATAAAAAAGATTGAAACCAAAAGGGGTGGAGCTATGTTGAGGTCTGGGGGCCCATCTCGGAGTTCCATACAAAGGATTGAAACCAACAAGGGCAAAGGTATGTCGGGGCCATCTCCCCCCCCCCCCCCCCCCCCGGCAAGTTTTAAGTTTTTTATTTTGTATGTACCTGATTGTGAATATTATTGATAATTATTCGTATATAGCTACTTATAATCTTAATAATTTTGGTTTTATTTGATAAAAAACTGGTTATTTTACATTCTCGTTTCTCAATTTATTTCATAAAGAAATATAAGCACGTGACTCTTGAAGAAGGAAAAAAATAAAATAATTGGTATACTTTTGTTTTGCCGGATATTATACCGAATTTATTTTTGTTCACCCTCCTTAAAAGAGGGTGAACATTACTCTCTTTCTTGGTTGAAATGGTATGAATACCACCACAAAGTAATGTCATACTTATCAAAGAGTGCATGACAGGGGTGAGACCTACACCATTTTAATTAATAAGAGGGATGGGTAAAATTCACCCCTTTTAAGGAGAGAGAACAAAATTGCATACAGTATGTAGTACTTTTGTCGGAAATAATAAACCATTGGAAGTATTAAATCGTATGTAGAAGGAAAAGTTTCAACATTATAAAATCCTATTCGAAAAGAAATTAGCAAAAAAATGTCAAATTAAAGAATCATTGAGAACTGCAATGCACGTATAATGACTGATAGTATAATTAAATCAGCAAAAAAATAAAAAAATCACCTAATCAAGGGGTAGACTCTGAAGAATTTGCCTCTCGTCTTGGTTTTCCTTGGTCTGCAGCAGAGCCGTCTCGTTTTCTCACAAACCTTTTACTCTCGTACTTCGATCGGCTTTTAGGTTGGTTTGGTTGATAAGTAGGATATGTGCTAGGTATTATTTCCCCATCGATGTACTTATCTCCTGAAAGATTTAGAAGAATAGGTTCATCACAACACTAGTGAAAGATTAAGACATTAAACAAAGAAAAAATGCCTTCACAGATTTATCACCTCCATAATCCTCGTTTTTAACATCTATATATGAGTCGGGCAGTACCCAAAGAACTCCAGGCAATTCTACAAAAGATAAAGAATCAAGAATTTTAGAAAGCAACTAGTACACTCCGACTCAATCAGGAAAACTGCCTGATCCTTCCCCGTACCTTTGAATTTCTCAGATGTTTCTTCGGATACAGTGCACTGGAATCCAGTGTAGGTTGTGGTACTAAAAGCATACATGTTCTTCTTTGCTTCTTCCATACTGACACGTACAAGAGAGCACACAATTATGAAGTTAATTCAAGGTAAGTGAAAAGAAACAAGAACGTCATAAAATGTAGAAACCTCCCCAGCCCCTACACCGTTACTGAGCATAACCACCAAGGGCAGCAACACAACAAACTCCCCAAAAAGAAACGTTACCTTTGTTCTTTCCTTTCCTTTTGTTCTGTCCTAAGCTGACCTAATATTGGCAATCCCAAAACAGACGGTAAGGCATATAAATGCCTCAAGAATGTAAAAATGGCATTAAAGTACCTCATCACCACGTTTGCAAGAAAACAACTTCTTTTCGGTCTGGAAACCACTTAAAAAAACTGAAGAAATGAACTTCTCATGCAACAACTCTCCAATACATGGATTTGAACAATGTAACCACATGTCCATCAATTTCTTGGGCTTTTATATCTTTTGACTGTTATCTACAAGAGAAGATGAGAGAAGCACATCTATCATGATACCCAAAAAAGTAATCGTACAAGGGCATATGGCCGTTTGATTCAAAGACAAGCCCAACCAGGAAGTGATGTTCAAACTGGTGGTATACTTAGCGCGCCGCCTCTTAGTTTAACTGTTGGTTCTCTGCTTCCAGCTCTTGTTGCCTCACAATATCCTTCTGCCTAGCCTCTCATCTTTCCAAAATATATTAACACATGACAAGAAAAGTGAGAAAAGGAAAAGGAATATCTAATATGTTCTGATTTTCAAAAATGATCAAATCAGTTCTCTTCGGTATCCAAACCTATTGGACCAGGCACTTCATCTTCCCAAAGTCTATATGTAATCACATTGAGCAGATCTTCAGAAACTTCCTTTGGACAGGTACAGAAACCTACCTGCACTCTAATAAAGTAGTTTCATTAAGTAAGTCATTGGCAATGGGGATGGCACTTACTTCTGGTATGACAACTGGGCTCCCCAAGGTCCTCTAATTGACATACTCAGACCAAATTCTATTGCTTCATCCAATATTCCCCTCAATGCAAAGGTTTCTCTAATCATCTACAGACTAGAATAGCCAATGGACATGGCCTTTCCCAAACTCCCTCAGGCCTTCCTTTTATTCTAATGCCACCAGACATGATCCAACTTATTGGTCTATATCTAATATTCTACTTCTAAAACCTTCAATGCTGCTGCCACTTTTGATGTTATAAGACTCCATTCCCCTATAGTGCTTGGCATAAGCTAACTGGTATCCTAAATGCCCTATGCTATGTTTCTAAGTACCAGCAAACTTGGAACAGGGAAACAAGCTGGCTAATAGGAAAGTTTTGTGGCAAGTTTTTTGCTAGTTCAGTAAGGAAGTTAGTGTGGGCTGCAATGGTCTCGTACCTATGGCAAGAAAGGAATAGTAGAGCTTTCAAAGGCATCCAAAGATCTCCAGAAATAGTCGTAGGATATTTTTTGATGTAAGAATTACGTGTTCCCAACTTGCTTTTGTTAAATGTAACCTCTTTAACCATAGTACCTGTATTCTATGGAATATCCTCCCTAATATTCTTTCTTAGTTTGGTTATACTAGTCTTTTTAGCAATTATGCTAGTACCGCAAACACTTACCCACACAAATACACAAACTCACTCACATTGGGTGTGGGGCCTGCACACACGACGCACACACTGTGTGGGGACCCCACACTCAATGTGAGTGAGTTTGTGTATTTGTGTGTGCAAATCTTTGTGGTTCTAGACTTATTGGTCTTTCTAGTCTCTCATAAGGGAAGGTTTGCCTTCCTTGACTCTTGCTTGTTATGGCTTTCAATGAAACTCTCATTTACACACACACACACACACACACACACACGTGTGTAATTTCTGATTTTCGTAAGGTTCCTCCCATGAAGTCTATAATGCGCAAAAGCATAGAACCAAAAATCAAAGTGAGTGATCAGAGTCATGCTTTCTTGAGTTTCTTCTTCCAACT
Source organism: Rhododendron ovatum (assembly GCA_019656835.1). Taxonomy (NCBI): domain Eukaryota; kingdom Viridiplantae; phylum Streptophyta; class Magnoliopsida; order Ericales; family Ericaceae; genus Rhododendron; species Rhododendron ovatum. The sequence goes on along the minus strand of CM033793.1, from coordinate 11,693,002 downwards.
GAACAACTAAAAACATAATATTCCAACCCGAATGTCATTTCCCAAATTTCAGCACGCTGCACGAGCCCAAAAACGGGTCAACTGCAGTTGGGTTGTCCCAAATGTTAACAAGCCATTTCCTTTCCCAAACCTCCCTTCAAACTACCTAAAGAAACTCCCAAGATGAAAAAAACATCCATCATCCCAAATTTCTTCTCCCCTCGTTTATCCTAGGTTTCATTACAGATTAATCTCAAGATTTCTCTTTTGAACACGATTCTACACGCATTGCGTGTGCCCCGGTGTCAAGTATACACGTTCTGAGAGATTAATATCAACTGAAGATTTTCCTCTTTCCCACTTTGCACAATACGAGTCACAGTACGCATTGCGTATTCCCAGTGTCCAGTAACTCTATATATATGTATACATATACTCACTCCTTCCCCATTTGTTGGTCCTTTTTGGAATTCTGACTTCATAAGGGCACACAATCACTGCATTTATTATCACTTAATTTTGCAATTTTACCCACCAATCATTATGTTTTCGCAATTCGTTAGTTCAACTAATTAAAAAAGAAGGAAAAAGAGTAAATTCATTTAATAGTACTCATTTAGTTTTGAATTAGGATAATGTTTTTGGAACAGCAAAAAGTGCTAACTTGAGACCAGACATAGGGAGTACATATATAGAGAGAGGAGTAACCTTCCGAGGACGGTGGCGAGAGTGTCGAGGTAGGTCTGAATCATCTGGTCCCTGGTGGGAGCAGGGTCCTGGGGGAACTCCATGATTATGAGCCAGTGGTTGAAGTCACACCCCGGCAGCATTATCGTGTCTCCGGGCTCGTTGCTTCCGCTGCTCCTCTGCTTCGCGGTGCGGTTTCCATCGACGGCGGCCCGGAGTAGTACTAGACTGCCACGCGGAGTAGTGGGGTTCAAGTGTACGGTGGTAGCGGAGCGAGATGGGGCGGCGACCAGAGGTAGGGTTGAAGTGGAGAGCGGGGTCCTTAGGGTTTTGGGGAGGAGAGAGAGGTTGAGAGTCGCCATTTGGAGCGGGATAGATAGGGATAGGTCGGAGAGATACACAGTGATAAGAGAAATCGGAGATTTAACAAGGGTCTTGGAGTTGACGATCGGAAAAAAAGAAGTCGCATCTATTCGCAGCACTCTATTTACTCCCATAACTCATTAAAATTTATTTTTAATTATACTCGACAGTTAGTTACCGAAATTAAGATATATTTTCAGTATTCAATTACCGAAATATAATATTTTTTTCAATAGATGTTTATCGAAAATGCATGTTCGGCAGTTGTTTACCAAAAGTTGAACATATTTTCGACATGTAGTTACGGAAATATAATATTGTTTTTAATAGTAATTTACCGAAATGTTATTTATGATTTTTAATAGCCATTTACCAAAATCTAGTGGGTTACGGGAGAAAATAAAGAGTTGCGAATAGCGGCGCCCAAAAAAAAAGGGCGCCGTTATTCGCAGCCCTCTATTTACTCCCGTAGCCCGCTACATTTCGGTAAATGATTGTTGAAAATCATAAATAGCATTTCGGTAAATTGCTGTTGAAAAGAAAATTATATTTCGGTAACTACATGTCGAAAATATGTTCAACTTTCGGTAAACAACTGCCGAACATGCATTTTCGGTAAACATCTGTTGAAAAAAATATTATATTTCGGTAATTGGACACTGAAAATATATCTCAATTTCGGTAACTAACTGTCGAGTATAATTGAAAATTTTTAACGGGCTATGGGAGTAAATAGAGGGCTGCGAATAGCAGCGCAAAAAAAAAAAAGAAAACAAGGGTTTTGGAGCCTCTTGCACAAAATTACAAATGGGACTCGGTACACCCACAATGTAGAATTTTTATTTAAATTACAAATTTGCCCCGGAATGGAAATTCTCTCTCTCTATCAGACACATGCTCGTTGTTCACACAATTTCCCACTCCTTGATGTTCCAAATACAAATCTTCAAAAACTAAAGAAATTGTTTAAAATGTCATGAGCTGACCCTCATAAAAAACTGAATGTAATCCTAAACTTAGAGAGTGTAAGGGTTTCTCAAGAAAAGAATAAACGATCATACTGCAAATCTCATCAAATTGTATGTGCCTTGGAAATGTATATTTCTTGTGCAAGACAAAATGGGACAGAAGAAGATGAAGTATCTTTTTATGCAATACAACTTCAGCCATGCAACTTTCCATCGATGCAGGGACTGAGCCACATGGGGTTCTGTGGGGACACACACTCAATTTTGTAGAATTATGATAATACTTTACATACTTCAAATAAATTCAATAATTTTGTGATAATATTCCAAAGATATTACTCTAAATTTTCTTTTTGAGAATATCTGTCTGATGTATTTTCTTTTTGTAAATTACCCTAGATTTTCTTGTATTATGTAGGTAAGAGCCTGGGCATGTGAGTTGAACAATTTCATTACAAAAGTTTTCTTTGGAGAAGCTAGGCTAGATGATCTTTATAACATGTGAGACCAATATAATGATTCTTCTATATTGTCAACCCAATTAAGCACACAAGAAGACAAAGCAAACATATAATTTTATGTACTTTGTACACTTTTTAATATAAATTCACAATTTCACAACATTATTATTGTCAACTCATTAGATTGGTATTGGATTGGTTTTAGAATTTTTCCCAATACAAAGTCGGGAGCGACTTGTTGAATGAAGACTGTTGGCTGCACTGCTGAAAATAAGAGAGGTGAAAACATGATTATACAAGTGCGTAGGAGTATTTGTGTAATTTATGGTAGCTCATTCTTATCTCCTCTGTAAAAAGTAAAAAGCCAAGGGGTGGCAAATGGGGGTTTGGGTCAATATTGGCAAGTTGCAAGTGAGTTGAGTCTATAATGGGTCATTGACCTAGTTAAACTCATTAATTATGAGTCTAACTATCCATACCCAACCCATTTATTTAAAAGTAAATCCGACCCGTCCATTAGCTCAATTACATACTCTATACTAAAATTTAAAATGACTAAAATATCAATGTACATTAAATGACTATATTACCCTTGTAAATTTAAATGACTAAAATTACCATACTATCCCTCTACTACTAAAATGACCAAATTACCATTGCACACTTAATTTTTTTGATACGTAGCGAGAGTAGCATGTCGCTAGATACCGTGAATTTTTTAGAACACATGAAGCGACTATATAGGAAGCGAGCTAAAAATTGGATAAAAAATGATTTTATCACGGAAATTGTTTGATAGGGGTGAATTCTTGCTATAGTAATGGGGTGCAACTATACCGGATGACGGAGAAATCGCTACGTAGCTGTCAATAATTAAATCCTTGGCTATATATGTCTCAGGTTTTAACCCTTATTTGTATTTGCGTTTTCACTTACTGTAGTATTTTATTTATGTGCTACTCGTGCATGTCAGGTTCAGAAATCCGACAGTTTGTCGCTGAACCAAAATCGAAGCCGAAGCTCAATTAGTTCTATTTTTCAAGAGGGTAATTTAGTTAAATAATTAGACAAGAATATGTATTAATTAATGAAACAGATTATTATTATTATTTGGAAATAATTAAGGTTAGGGGGTTCAAAAATCAAAGTAAGTAAAATGTGTATGAGTTTCGATAAAGATAGTCGAAACTATTTTTGGTGTAGTTAGACAAAAAAAAAGACAGTTGTTTGATAAATTTTCATCTTTAGTTTTTTTTTTTTGGTCATAAATTTTTTACTTTTAAACTCCTTTTGTTGAGATGAATGGTTGATCCAAAAAATATAATGAAACCTAACTAAAATTCAAAGCAGATGAACAAAGCAGGCAAAATGAATAAAAAAAATAAGTTTACAATAACCCACTCTTAGTGCCAACTCAGGTTGCATTCTTGTGAACTTTTTTGTCCATAATTTTTTTTGGTAATTTTTCTTTTTCGTAACTGTTTGGACGATCAGGATTGAAAATCAATTTTTACCGATCAATCCCAACCATTGATTGCGTGAATGGATGAGCAAGATTGTGCAGAGCCGAGTGAAGTACTTATTCACGGCTCCTTCGTGATTAAATTTTTGTCATCCAATATTACACCTCTATTAGCTAAACAGAGGTATGCTATGTATATCTAAAAAGTAAAAAATTTGACGAAAAATCACTAAAGACGAAACAGTCAAAAATTTTAAAGAAATTATTTTTGTGTTCCACAGGATTCCCTTCACCTCTTCTTTTTCCCGACTTACGAAACTTTCTATTAATACTGGAAACAGTAGTGCAGCGTTACAAATTGATCTTGTACGCATTTGTTAGCATTACAAACCTGTTGTTCTACTATTTTTCTGTTGAGTTATGTTTATGATTTATTGCGTCATTTTAGTTGACCTTATTAAGATTCAATTAATAAAAGAGTTAGATGAGTTGGATCCATTCTGATCCAATTATTAAATGGGTTGGGTTTGATCCATATTCTAGTGGATGAATTTGGATTGATTAATGTGTTTGAGTTCAATTTGACACCTATTACTCAAAACCAAACCAAACCAAACGGAACGAAAGAAACCCAGAAAAATCGTTCAGGGTCGGTTCAGTTGGTTGGCCCAAATAACCCACCACAACCAAGTAACAGCCGTCGAATCGAAGACGACGGCAATGAAGTGGGTCGTGCAAAACTTAGTCGGTATCTTTCCCTTGGATTGGCCGGAGTACACTGGGCAGAGCTTTGGAGATGCCCTTCTCAAGGTTTAATCTCCATTGCAGTTTTTTGTTGATTACTTATATACTCTGTATCTATTGAAATGTGATCTCTTATCTTGAAACAGAACTGGGTATTTTTCAAGTGGAAGAATAATGTTATCATTTGGTGCAAGAATCTTGATGTCAATCCAATTGTTGTTGGGTTTTAGTCAAGACTCGAGATTGGCTTTCTTTGATGGGGATAGATAGGTGTCTTTGGTTGCATTAAGAGCTTTAATGTTAGGTGAAATGTGTTGCGTTGAGATCCCGGTGAAACAAGAAATAAAAGTACGTAGCTGATTTCCTACATGAATTCTACTTGTAACAACCAAGGATGTTCTTGTTGAATGGCTTGATGTACATTATGGGCTCATTTCTTCATAATTTTTTGGTTTGTGGGCAATTGGTGACTTACCATGACCTCTCCTTGGGCATTTGTCCTAGTTTATCCTAAGTACAGATATTTGTATCTCTTTACGTGCAAGATGTTGAATGTGAGAGATATTATTGAGTAGTTTGATATACTTTGTTGGGCGTAATCCCTATCTGTTTTAATTTTCTTGACAATTGGAGACTTAACAGCTCTCCAGAAGGTATTGTTCATCTTGAACATTGGTTTTGATGAAAGAGAGAAACTTATTCACGGAGGCTCCATGAACAGGTTGTTCACGGAGCGGCGCAATCACAGCCGTCCTTTTTCGCAATCAATGGTTGAGATTTGTTTTCAGTTTTGACCGGTCACATTAATTGTTACCGGTCACAATTGGTTGTCAATCCAGACTGTCTAAAGACACTTTGGATGCGCGCAATTGGGCTCCATAAATCCTTCTTTACGGAAAGCTCCGTAAATAAGTTTTTCTGCTGATGAAAATGATGAGAAAGAAAAGCATGGAAGTTACTTGCCATAGGCCATCTCTGGGTCCCTTAGAGGACTTAGGTTGAGACATGAGATTGCTTCATATGGAACTACCACAAAAATTATTGAACCTTTGCAGTTTTATTCTTCCCTTGTATTAGGGGTTGGTGGTTGCCAATACTAACACTGATGTCCTGTTAAGGAATACTTTGCTGATGTGTTGATTCGTTGGATTCATTAAGAGTTGAAAAATAGTCAGGAAACGGAAGGAAAACAAAAATGAAGGACTAAATGAGAACCAAGAAACATACACAGCAGTGTTGGTATTCATTTTACAAACACAACAGTTTTGGCATTCGTTTGGCATTCGTTTGTATTTTCCTTTTCTCTTGGTTACTATAAATTTTAACAATACGTCGTTACCTGTTTTTGAGTTCTGCCATATATGTGAAGTTCCAACTATATTGGGAACTGGTTTATGGTTTCTTTTAGAGTTTTGATGATTTGATCACTTGGGGAAAGAAGTTGAAACTTAATGCAAGGGAGTTGATTACAATTCCAAATTGAATTATCACCTTTCTGATAACTATGCCTTCATCTTGTTACATAGGATTCTGATGAATGAAATGCAATAGAGATGTACTGGGATTTGAAGTATTAGCACTAACTCGAGGTTTACTTTTCTCTGTTTCAGTAATAGCATGAGGTAATACTTTGCTTTCCACACTACCTACTTTTATTAACGAGGAAGGAGTAACATTTGCAGAACTTGACCGTCAGAGGACCAATTGAAGAACAACAAGGCTTTAATGTTGCTTCTCTACTTGCAAATGCCACTGAGATAATATCCCAAAGTGTAAGTAAGTTCCCAAATTCTCGGATTGTTGTACAAATCTCAGGAAGTTCTACTCTTAAAAACCGTGATGAATGTTAATGAACTGGTGACTCCAGAACTGCACTCTAGTTGTCACTTATTTATCATCCACTCAGATGGCCACTAGAGCTCTCGTAACCTTTGTTCTGCAATCGCTTTTCCAAATAATGGTTGATGAGTTGGCATGTTAGAAACTATAAGAGACCCTTAACTCAGAATCTACGCTTTGCACCTCTCTATATTTGTGCCTTAAGTAGTTCAAACTTCAAAGCATGGAAATGGGCGGATTTTTTTCGTAGTGTGCCACTTTGGCAGCAGTCAGTAGATTTATTCTTAGTCTCCTTTTGAATGCTTACACAACTAAAACTTCTGATTTAATCTGGTAGTCATTCCTTAAAAATATATTTTCTAGTTCTGTGATGTAATTTTTTTTTTTTTAATGCTTTTCATGTACATGTTTTTTTGCTTAAAGAATCATAATTTATTGCCTTCACCTTTGTGCAGTAAATGATATTGATTTTCCAGATGCATGGCTATATGTTGCATGTGCACTATGACAGGCAATCATCAAGTCACCAAGTTAATTGATTTTGTGATGCAGCAACTCCTTCTGTGGAGCTACTAGTTCAATACCAGATACAGATGTCAAGGTTATGTTGAAACTCCTTCAGCTGTTTATTAGAATACAGCTGTTTATTAGAATAGTACTGCAAATTATAGTCAGAAAAAGGTCAGCATTGACATAGACAACTTTACTTATTAGGCTCTTTGGCCTATGAAAATGCAACGTGAATTTTCAGCCTGCTGGTCTTTTCAGAATTGGTATTTAATCTGTCGTTTTGGTGGATGTTGTGATTAGTAGTTGTTATATGTCAAATGCTATCCTCTTAGATATATCTTGTACACCTTATGTTGTTTTCTGTCTTAGCGTTATGGAAAATGCTAACCTATTGTATTCTCCTCTTTTCATAGTTTTCATTTGTCGATCCTCGCTCTTGGATATAGGCTTTATAGCCAAATGATGTATATCTTTCTGTTCTGTGCGATTGTTCCATTTTCTGCTTTCTTGATTTCGCGATTTTCCAAATGAGTAAGTGCCTGCTCCTCTATTCATTGGTTCTTCAGGATGTTCACACCCTTATAAGATGTTATTTTGGGCCTTTGTTTCACTTGGCCTAACAGGCTTGCAGTCAACATAAAGTGCTACTTAACACACATGCTTGAATAAATCCACAAGATAGTGGACAAGAATAAACACACCTAGTTGGGCCTAGTCTAGTCTCTGAAAGAGAAAGGGAAACTTGAATTCAACTGAGTATATCTCGTACCAAGTTGGGCCTAGTTCAATAAGTGAGAGAGAATTGCAACAAGAAGAGAGGTAACGTGCCCAAAAGATCAAAACACATCGTGAATTTTGCAGCTGAAATGTTGATATTGAGGTGAATGTCTTCAAAATCAACAAGAATAAATGTTGACATTGCTACTAGTATCAGTTGTGGGAGGTATACGAGAATGGTTCAACCCATAACTTGTTGCGATGCAGCGGTTTTAGTTCATGTTGTGGATGATGTGACATTGTTTTACCTTATAATGATTTACTCGAAACATAGTGATGACTGTGACTCGAAGCAGTTTTTGAAAAAAAGTGCCAAAGGTTATAGACAGCCAGTTGTATAAATTGAAAAGTTAGGTTGTATCCAATCTACAGTTTCACATATACTTATTATCGGGTACTAAAACTGGGTATGTTCTTTTTAGAGAAGTTCAACCTGTATGTGTTCAAAATTTGCAGGAAATGCAGACAAGTAAGAACAAGATAATGAACTTCTGCAACTAAGCATAAAAACTTTACGTCGACATGCTTCAGTATTTTAAAATTTAATTAGGTCCCATTTAACAAATTAGGTTGAATGTCTTGTTGCAATGTGAAGCAAGCTGTATGTTTTAGTAATATAAAAACTTGACTTTCTGAATGCTAGCAGTATTTGTAGTTCTATAGCTATTACCTTAGCCTTTTGCTGATGAAACAGTAGTCAAATGCAGTCACCCTCACCTGAAACCCTTGTTTTCTCCTCTGTAGTTTACTAATAAATCAGTTGAAATCTCAACAAATCTCAGAATTCTTAGTCTTAGGCTTTTAGACTATTAATTATAACACATTCATGCATTGCTTGAGTCTAAATTTTCTAATGTTGAATACTTACAAGGTTAGGTACTTGTTACATCACCAGAATTATGAACCCTTTATATCAAAATCAGGAAAAAGGCCTGGAAAAAGGCCGAACGAGATATGTCAACTGCGATTGTATCATGTTTAGTTAATCAAAACTATCTGACCAAATCTTAAATTATTTAACTAGGGGTGGACATTGTGTCGTGTTGTCTCGGGTTCGTGTCAGAATTCTCTCAACCCAAACCCGACCTATTTAGCTTTTCGTGTTATCGTGTTGTGTCATAATATTCATGTTCCATGTCAGAAATACCTTACCCTAACCTGCTAACTTTGTGTCGGGTTCTCGTGCCGGGTCGGAAATTCCCACCCCTATATTTAACCATCGTATTACAAAGGGTATGCAGAAAATACGGAAGAGAAAAGCACTAGGAAACAGAGGTCAGTTGCAATACTGTTAAATTCTGTATCAGTTTTCAATATTTTGCTAAACTATTGGTCACATCCGGAATATTGTACAAGAAATCATTATGACCCTTTGATTGTATCTGTTTATTGTATTTGCACTGAGGGTCAGTTGTTTATGGAGTATTTGTTTAACAGTCCAGCATATCAAGTGGAGTATCAAAGACGGCAAGATTTTATGCGTGATCGGATGGAACGTTCTTTGATTAGTGTCCTGGTTTTTGGCATACAAAGTCTTTTTTTAGTGATAACTCAGGATGTCTGAGCATGCTAAACCTCGACTAATGCCCGATGGGCTAATGTCACCTCTACTAGCAGGAGCCAGAACAAAGTCTTGTATGGACTGACTTCACAAAGAGCTGATAGCATATACAGTCAAGGTTTACACGCAGAACATCCCTAGAAGGGACCAAGGCTGTCTACCAGAAAGCCAAAGGTCGTATTCGGTTTGATCATTAGGAATCAGTGGGCTCTCAGCCTAGGCGCAAGGCATTCGTTTCCAAGGTCGGTTCAGTTCATGCATAATTAGGACAAGCTTGACGTATCGCCTAAGAGTTATTTATGTATTAGCTTCATTTTGTTGATGATTTCTAGTTCTTAAATCTCTTGATATTCCTGGCCCCATAATCCTATAATTGCGTCATTCTTTTTGTCTGTATGAGTTTAATACTGGATTCGCAATAGCAGTTTAACCTCCCTGTTGGGCTTTTTTGGATTTTTTTTTTTTTTTGCAGTTAGGCAAGATTTGACTCCTATGGGATAATAAGTATAGAGCTTGTGCTCATTTCTTTGACTATATGGGTAATCTAGATGACAATATCAGTGGTGGTCTTGGGTTCAATTCTTGTTAGCTCGTAACTTGTGAGTGCAGGGACAGGCCACTGCCTTCGGGGACGGACACAGGATTTTACTGTTACGTGATCGAAGATTATTTTTTCCTGCAGCATATGAACGAGAATATTAATTTTGCCACTACAAATTGTCAAAACACTAACAAAAAGAGAATATCCTACATATTTTTAATCAACCTATGTAATTAATTACCAGGAGATCATCATCTATAATTATAATTGCATATGATCTTGAGCATTAAAGCAAAATGGTATTAGAAAAGATATAATATTTTTTTCCCAAACTCTTGTAGGGTAGTGGTTAGATTGTTCAAAAGCCGTTCTACAGTCGAACTTATATAGCTTAAAATTTTTGAGAAAAAAACTTTCTATAACCCTAATAAATTCTTGAAACGCGGGTATGACAGTTTTCCCGGACTCATCCTCCCCTCGGTCTACCATTGACCACCCCTCGAACTTCAATACAAGACAAACATCATAAACCAGTATGTGATTCTCGTGGACAAACATATGGTTGTATGGCGTTTTATATAACCCTATTCGATCGTAATGTACTTAAGCCTACCAACTTCTGTACTGAACTCTCTTTCCCTCCCCCTATGGGTTAGCAACTCCATGGCCTGTTGTAAATTACCTAAACCACTTTTAACCAGCTGTTTCAAATCATATCCAAACTTAATGCTGATCAAAACCTCTGTCCCTCTCTTCAAGTTGATAATTAAATTGGAGAATTTTTTCCTATTGGCTAATTAGATTGGAGAATTGAAGATGACTACTAGAATTAAGTCAACTAACACCACATAATATATTAACATCATCAGATGTTGAATTATGTTTGAAGACTTGATTTTTTTTCCCCACGCAATTAAATGCGGTGATAATGCAAGTTCTTGTTTTTAGGACGTTCCTTGTTCTTCAGGGATAAGTAGACTGTTCCTCAATATGGAAAGGAACGGGATCCTCTCCGGTCCGCACCGTCCTGTCCAATGTCCTTTTGGATCTTTTCTAGGCCCACTTTGATGATTAGAATTGTACCCTTTTTAGAACCCGATGAGACTATCAACCATGCCAAAAATAATGTCTATCGTATAGAATATTTTCAAAACAAATTTATGCTGCAAAGAATAAGAAAAACAAAATCTAAAACGCTGAATCCGAACTCAGATTTTACTACATAAACGTGTTTAAGAAATATATGAATTGGATATCCGATGAACATTATTTTGGCATGGCTCTATTGATCTCAACATGTTCTAAAAAATGAACAATTTCAACCATCGATGTAGGCTCGGGAAGGACTCAAAAAGACCTTATAATATAGGACCGTTCATTCCCATAGGGGACTAGGACCGGAGAGGATGCCATTCCAAAACTTTCATAATCACATGTTGCATAAGCAACAATGACTTTTTAAGTACAATGACTTTTTAAGTGATCTCATAGCTATTGACCCATTATCTGTTAGAGCTACTACTAACAAGTTCACCAACCATATATAGGTTAGGAATTCCAATTTGTCATTCCTTTCAAGTTCAGGCTGTAGGACAAAGTGAACTAAGGTAAGGGACAAAAGACAAAGAAGGCATTGCACCCAAAAAAAAAAAGAGGCAAAGAAGGCTTTTGTGGGCATATATAAAATTTGATTATGAAGACTTTACCAGTAATGAGAGAGAGAGAGAGAGAGAGAGAGAGAGAGAGAGAGAGAGAGAGAGAGTAGGTCCAACCCATCTCTCAACTCCATCATAGCATCAGAGAACCTAAAGCAATACTACCACCTTACCATAACACCCCTTCAGTCTCTGGCTTTTCAAAGTCCTCTAGTTACCTACTGGAGTAGTAAATAAAGAAAAAAAATTGACCCATCTCTAAATGCTGTTTGCTTCGTGATGTAATGAAGATGTCACGGTTGTTAATGGAGGCCCTAAATCTAATTAACATACAAAGTGGTCCATTCGGAATTGACACGAATGAAGATGGATTTCCATCCTTTAATTTAACATTTCTTCGGATATTTCTTGTGTAGATTCTCGTTCCATGTATAGCAAGTAATTAAGCAGGAAATCAACCCTGGAGGTACGGCATGGGTTACTTTAGCGTTGAACTCGACGCATCTTTCTCTACCCCTTCTTACATGCAGGTCACCTTTTATCTCCGATGACTATTTTTCAGCTAACCTAGTTTCTTCCGTCCCTCGGGACCAAGAAGGGATAGTACAGGAATATGTATCTTTCAAAGGTGTCAGAGATAAAACAAAATTTTCCTTCGTATTTTCTGGATCATGGGTATCACCAGCGATCATCATCAAGTGAAAGAGATTAGAAAAAGGAGGAAAACGGAAAGCAGGGGTCATGTTTTCTTTCTTTTATTTAAGCTTAGAATTTAAAATTACATATCTTTCCTTGACAGACTTTCAATAATTAATTAAGTGGTACAACATGAGATAAGACAAGGAATGATGGATCCGTGTCACAACGAACAACCTCCTCAGAAATTATTTTAAAACTTTGAAGGGCTTTATTAGTGTGATGAGAAAATATTCAAAGAAATGTTAGAAAGGATGGAAAATATTGAAAATATTCAAAGGTGGACCCTGTGATGCACGGGTCAATTATCCGTGTCAACCCCACTAAGAGAAGACTTTAAAATTAGGTGAATTTCACAAGTAGTCCACACGTCCAATGATAATCGGGACTTGTCCTAATTCTGTTTTGTGGAAAATGAGTTTACCCAATTTTCAACTCCCAAAAGTCAACCTAGACGGAGAGAGCATGCTACATTGGCCACACACCCTACTAATAGGCTAAGGCCCCGTTCTGGCCGCTGAGGTTGTTATTTTTTTAAGTATTTATTTGTAACTTTACGAGACTGATTATTCTATCATAATATATCACATTTAATTTTAAAAATTAGTATTATATGGAAAAAAAATACTTGTTTGAGTTAGAGAAACGAGACCTAATTCCTATTGGCCAATTAATTAGTATCAGAGGAGGGAGGGAGGGAGGGATCGGATCCTGTTGTGAGTTGGGACATAACTATGCTTTTTATTTGGGTCCGGGTTTGAAAAATAACCTTAACTACTCTTTTTACGTGGCTTGTCAAGTATGTAATCACTGTTAAAATTTGAGTTGATCGAGCATCATTATCCATGCGGACATATATCATGCTTGGATTAAAATTTTCTCTAAAAGAGTTTTTTATTTTATTTTAAATCTAGACCTTCCAAACATATCTTCACGGCCAGAATTAGGCGCACAACCAACACAATAGTTGCGCGCGTTGCATTTTTGATATATTTACCCCAAGTCACAAAGAGAGTAGGTGAGGGTACTACGATTTGGACAAGTTGCACCCTAAATAATTAATTTCTATACTACTCTATCCTAAACTATAGAATGATGGTAGGACGGCAGAAAAAAGGAAGTTTATCCCTTCATTTTTCTCTTTAATAATGATCATTCTTTCTTTATTTATTTTATTTATTCCGGAAAAAAATATAATTAAACAACTTTAATTTTCTTTCTTTAAGCATGCCATGTCCACCCCACAAAAGAAGCAAGCGTACAGTTGTTGATCTTCTCATTAATATACATAAAATACTCCAAGAAAGAATGATTGTCTCTCTCCGTTTTTTTAAATGATGAGATTAGGTTAGAATTAAATTGGTTAAGTGAAACGTAGACACCGTAAACCTTGGTAGGAGTGAAACGATAATGTCTCATTAATTAGATACAGAAAGCTACTGCTGTTGGGATATGTATGGCCGCGGTATAGGGATTTTCTGTATAGATAGAATTTTTTATATTCGAATTGTCCGGGCCAACTTACACCGTTACGTACACCTTGACAAAGTCAATTCCACCGTTTACTAATAGGAGCCCTGATGTATGAGCAAATAATACGATTGCAGATGTGGGACAAGTTTAACATGTTTCAGATTTATTACGTAATTAGGAAAGCATTGGTAACACAGTAAGTATTTTGATCACGTCCTTGATATATTTTTTGACTTTTCAACAGCAGATTCGTTTATTTGATAGGAACAATATTCACAACGATTAAGTACACAGTTTGCTTCCTGTACGGCGGGCTGCCCTACAAGACTGTAGGTCGGTTGATTCGATTGTCCATTTGGACATTGAATGATTCAGATTTTAATCCGAGTAATATATGGACAGCTCGGGTCAATAGAATCTCGAATTAAATCTGAGCTGTCGACATCAAAATAGACAACCAGATCGGCCGCCTTACAACTCCTGCAGTGCAGGCTACCGTATACGATTTCCAAATTCGGCTTAGCGGGCGGTGGACCTATCCTAGGCTCACCTCACCTCGGTGATCCAACCTCGTCATCTTGTAAGGCTTATTGAGTAGATCCTTCATAGACAAAATGTGATCATTAAAGACATTTGCAATCGTATTATTTGCTCATACAAGTACTATTTTCAAATGAACCATATATATTATGAAGATACATCCAATTTGCCACTCTAATGATCATCTCTACCCAATTTTTTCTCTATAAACTTATTCGGGTGCAGTTTTTGTGGTTAAATCGCTTGAGAATCATGGGGAAAAAAAAAAAAAAACCATCATAGTTGATTGAACGGCGAAAAATCTATTGCATACTATGCAAAAGAGGGAATCATGTTGGCCCAAATGGCCAGCATAGATGTTGTCCCATTAAAACTACGTACTTTTGGTTGGTGCAAGGGCTAGGTCCCCGTTTGGTGCCCAATTAATGAGTACGATGATTGATGATTTTGTGGGATCCATTTTGAATCCTAAAAAAATGATTCCGCAAGTTATTCTTAAAATATTTTTTTATTGATTCCCGTAAAAAATTAACTTAATCCGATATTATTGATATCGGATTGAGTAAAAAAAGAGAGGCCCTTATTGATATCAGATTGACCTAATTTTTTTACTACAATCCACAAAATATATATATATTTGAATAATTAGCGGTTTGAATCTTTTTTCTTTTGATCCGAAATGGACCTTACAAAATTATCAATCATCATACTCATTTATTGGGCACCAAATAGAGATCTATTCATTGCATTAAAACTACGTAGTTTTAATGGGAGAACACCTATGTTTTCCATTTGACCCAGCAGGGTCTCGGTGAAATCTATCTGCTAAAACAAAAATACTAGATTTATAATAAAATCCTACAACATAATTATAGCACGTATTGGCGTGTAGTAGAATTTTGTCTTTTGTAAACCTAAGATTTCTCCGGCTAAAAATATAAGGAACACGTTTTAGGCGCAATAGCGACCATGTGGTACTCACACTTACCTTTAGCTCGGTGGGCGGCGCCTATTGCTCAATGTCTTTACCAAATTTATAACTTCTTTTTGACAATTGCACATTTCCACTCGCCAAACACATGACCCATAAAAAGACGAAAAAACACACTCCGACCCACATGGTTATATATAGCCCATGTCCACTCGGGTTTTTTTTAAAAAAAAATTGTTTTTCCTTTTTTTTTGGGGGCAAAGGAGTCCCACTCTCATGGCGTGTTCTATTAACTAAAATAAATACTTAAAATATAAACACCTTAGAGTAACGGGCTCACTCGTGCTTCCTATTTGCAGCTTTATAAATCGGACTTGACTTCCCTGCAGTTGGACCGTAGAAAGTATTTGCAGGTAGTTCATTTCGGCAATTTTTTTTTGTCGCTCGATAGATTTCTAATCTATTTCTAAAAGGATGCAGAATGGGTACTGCTAAGCGGTATACAGGTGGGGCAAACCCAAAATGCATTAACCACCACACCAAGTACTTGCACTTATGCCGAGAATCGATCCCTCACTTGCCATGTGAAAGAGGTGAATCAGGTGATGACGTGTCATTAGGTTACAAGACCGTTGCCCATTTCAATAATTAATAGTTCAAATTTGTTAAATTATCATACCAGTAAAAATAATACTACTAACAAATTGAAACAATTAAAATAATACTTTGGACGAATGCTATTACTTGGAATTTTCCTCTGCAGTCCCACTGTTAACCGATTAACACACTCTTTCTCTCTTAAACTATTGTTTTTAATAGTCCGAAACTAGATCTTCTCATAATCTAAACTATTGTTTTAGATTGTCACGCGGCATCGCAAATCTAATTTTCCTTCCATAGTAATTTACCAAAAAAAAAAAAAAATTTACCACAAGCTTTTGTTTGCAAGAATGCTGATCCAAAATCCTTTGCCTTTGTTTGGTTTCCATTTTAGTTTTCACTTTCATTTTTGTTTTCAATCATTACTCTTATTTCTCCTCAATCATTACCCATATTTTCACTTATTACATTAACTTTTTCTCTCTGTATCTCTCAAATCATTACCCATATCTCTCAATTATTACCTCTATTTCTCTCCACAATCATTACCCAAAAACAAAACCATAAAAGGTAACCTAGAATAGAAACTTGCATGTACTTGTAATCAAGACCACATATCATGAGTACTGTTATGCGTATGATTCAAACCGTCCATTATTTTTAAAACAATTTTTTATGAAGCATTGTAAAAAATCAGCTCAACCCGATATCACTAAGGATTTTTTCTGAATTTGTAGGAGCGAAACTGAGCAGTTAAGTAGTTTCGCTCCACAAATTCAGAAGAAATTTCTTACCGATATTGAGTTGAGCTGATTTTTTACAGGATTTCATAAAAAAATATTTTAAAAATAATAGATTGTTCGAATCATCTTTGTGAAATCTAAGATGAGCCCTACAAACTCATATGTACATGGTATGTACAAACTCATATGTACCTATAACTTTATTGACCTATCGATCTTATCCCTTTTGTGTGGCTCATTTAGTTTAAGTATTTTTGTAGTCATATATATGAAACGATTATTAGTATGTCTTTAGAGTATCGTCACGTGTTGCTCTTGAATTTTTCTACTTATGTCAATTCTCACATTTCCTCAAAACCCATAGCTATGCATGCTGAACAAAGGGTATTGGAATACCATGTAAATCTGTGTTCCCCTTGGGTCTCTAGACAGAATCATTTTTCTTTGCGCACAATTTTCAATAAATTTCCTTTTCGTCCTTCGGAACTCTGTACTCTGTCTCAAGTACACGTCTTTACTTATTAAGTCAATCTACACACCTCACTGTTTCATCACATTTACGTCATCTAGTAGTATTATTTATGCACACACGTATATACATGAGTATAACATTATTAATCTAGTCATTAATATACTTGCAAAATGTACATCTTCATTAATTTTGTATCCACAAAAGTATTGATAGTATACTAGTAGCATGGTTCTAATTATTCCAGGATTACTGGAGAAATTCCTCACGTGATTATCTACATTGTTTAATTGAGTAGATCCAAAAAGCTATACATTCCGTTTAGTTATAATGTTGAATTGCACAAGGTTAATCTACACTAATTGAAATTTAAATATAGTATACATGTATGTGTGTTAGTCGATACTTTTTTAAGAGGGATAATAGATTGAAAAATGGGTTTTCAATTTATAAGACTTGATTGTTACAGTGTTCTGGCTGTAGGTCTTTGGGGTTGTTATTATTTATGTTGTTCAATATTCATTTTTAATAACACAGAGACGACATAGACATTTACATAGGTGCGCACACAAATTTGGATATGAGCGTATCAGAAATCGTCAAATATATGTGAATTTCACACTGTTAAATTTGTGTTTGTAAAATTGTTATATATCCATTTTAAGATGAGAAATAAGTTGTCAATAAAATAATATAGTAAAGTTGTCTTGATTTCCAATTATTGTGTCCAAACTCAGATTATGGAAATGGAAGTGGGGCTAGAGACAAGGAGGGGCTCTATAAGTAGACGTGCAGGTGATTGTCTCAATGGGAGGGTTATACTATAATTATCTTCTCTAAAATCTCACTATTACTACTTATTTTTGAACAACTCTTGGTTTGTGTCAAGAGGTCATGAGAGATGAACATAGAATCTGGTTTGCCTGCAATCCAGTCCAGATTTGGACTGCAGTAGCGTGGTTTAAATGATCGCAACCGACGAATAGTATTTTTAATGATCCATACTTGTTTTCAATTTTTTGCCGATAAAAAATTCAACAAATCTTAATCATTGATTGTCAATATGAACGATTCAAATTGAACCGCACATTCTTCTTCGGATTGTAGCTGATTGCAGAGAAAGCCAGATCATGAAACATCAAATGAAGGGGCCATGCCGGGTGGGGTTAATTATTTTTAAAAAAGGAACATTCTCAAGCGCAAGGAGACAAGAAGAAAATCCAAGGAGTGGATGGCTGTGACCTAATTCCCTTTTGCATCAATAGATAGCGACTATATGGTTTTCCTAATTAGTGGAAGAGCCTAATATCTCTTATCTAGTATTTTCCATTGCTTTCGTCCTAAAATTTTACTTCATTATTATTATAGTTGTATATAGTAGTAGTTTTTTTTAACAAAAAATATAAAGCAATCTCGTACGTAATTTTCCGAAGCTCTCCGCGAATAAAATTTTGATTCTTAACTCGAAAATTACTCAACGTTTCCTGATAGAACTAAAAACCTTTGGAACAGAGGAGTATCTATCTAGAGTCCAGAGATGTGTTGCCCTGCCTAGGGACCAGCGTGTCCGGGCAACCTGCGCATATCTCGATTAACTTTCTTTTTAATTCGATCAACGCATGTCATTCTCGCGTACTGACTTCAAAGAGTCAACAATCAAATGCTAATTAATTAAGTAATTGTGTGGAATGCGAACTCATCAACCGACCCGACTAAACCGTCGGGACTTAAGACGTCATTGTCATGGATCTGGAGGGAGAGTGGGATCTGGAAGGAGAGAGAGAGTCCATGTGTCTTGTCCTACACGCGTGCCGTGTAGAGCCCACTTTGACTCATTAGGTTTCAAGTTTTTCAGCCCCACTACAAGGGAGTCATACTCATGACCTCAGTCGACTATCAGCCGCAAATAAGCCGCCTCACGACTCTCAGCTAATTGGCGGTTTTCCTTTGATTTTATTGCAATACTGGAGTTTTTTTTTTTGTGTGTGTGTGTGCCAGTAATGTATCAACAACACTACAACTACACATAAACACTTACACAGATACATTCACAATAAGAGTGGGCCCCAAACACTGAAGATATACAGTGTGTATGAGGCCCACCTCTATTGTGAGTGTATGTAAGTGTTTGTTTGTGATTATAAACTTATTGGTAATGTATACATCAGTAGAGGGCCAATGGCAAAATTAGTTAGTACACAAGGGATCCAGAAAGTTGTTCATAACCCTGAATTCCGAACGCCTGTGACAAGGCTCAAACTCTGCCCAACAGTAGTCCATCATAAGTTGCTTTAAATATAATTAAACAATGAAATCGCAGAGGAAAGAATGGAGGACAGGGCAATGGTCACTGGACCAAGAATGTGAGTGTTCCACTCGGATTCTTGCATTCTTATTTGTTGCAAAAAAAAAAAAAAAAAGTTTACGAACGTGCCTTTAAAATACAATCCAAACACAATCTTATTTAGAACTCTCAGCTATAAATTCACACACATTTAACAATTCTAAACACATCTGTGTTCGGATTGTATTTCAAAGGTGCGTTTGTAGCGTTGCTCTTAATTGCTGATGATTCTTTTTTAATGGAAACTTGCGTTGTACTACTTTTGTACTACTTTTCATAATCTCATTGCGTAATTTAAGATTTTCAGTAAAATTTAATACTTCAGCTTTTTTAAAATTTTAAGATTCATACTTGAAAACTTAAAATTTGCCACCATAATTCTTTCAAACTCGGCCAATCTTTGCTCATCTTTAACCGTAAAATGCACGCATAGACTGCTTTATTTAAACATTCCACCTCTTTGATAGAATTCAAAATTTTCTTTAATTTTGTGCAACAGAAAACGTTGTGATGAGTAGTTATTTTGGCAGCAATGATTGAGATCGAGTGGCCAAAGGTGAAGGCTGGAGTGTGCAGAAATCAAAGTACACAAATATAGGTGCATATATGCACGCAGCGGTCCTTTTCCTTTGCATTTTCAAAGAAATTTTAACCCATGGAAATCAACATCCTAATTAAACTTGCCTTTGAAGTCTCAATCACTTCCTCAAGTCAATGGAATATTGCAAAAGCTTAATTATTAGTATTTTAGCAAGCTCTTGATGGTATTTCTGGTCATGAGTTGAAAACGGTCTTTCGCATTGAATTAATGCAGCGTTTGCACTTGAGGGGGATTAGGAATTTAGACTTCACCTACTCTAATTAAATCCAAATTTACGACCGTTTAACGCGGCTGGAGTGTTGCATAAGTAGAGATTTTCGTGTTACGACAAGACCGACGACACAAATTAGTCGAGTACGTTGCATAATTATCGGGCTTCAGTATGATTGAGTTCCGACATGAGTTGCACATAAGTGGTCCGAAAACATTGAGTGGACTAAACATTTGGACTTGTAACCCACCGCGAGTCTAGTTTTGATTTCGCAAATATTCATCTTGTAGGCTCATTCTGTAAACACTCGTAACAAAAAAATTCAACTTAGTTGGTAGCAACCAACTTCTAAAAATGTGCACATAATTCCCTGTGATTTTGAAAATATGTAGATAGACCTAATGCCGTCATATTTTTCATCCATCTTAACAGAGGTGTATCTCACACGCCTCTTGAATCTAATCTGAGCCATTCATAATGTATTAAATAAAGAATAGAGCACCCTTGTAAAAATCATCTTGACCAGTTATCAATAACCCAATAATCTAATTCTTGGTAAATTCAGATTTGAAATTTTAATTTCATAATAAATTTGATTCAATCATGAGGTTTTTATTTTTTGTTCGACTTGAATTTTGGCACGGAAGTAGTACTCATCAAACTCAACAATATCAACGGTTCAAATCTAATTTTTGGTATAGGGGATGGATTTGTTAGAGTTAAGGAAGAAGAAAAATCAAGGAAGAGGATGAGAGCATTTCGGTTTTTTAATGTTATGTTAATTAATATGAATAGAAAATATGACGTCAGGAGATCTATCCGTACATTTTCAAAACCACAGGGAGTTATCTGCACACTTTTGAACTATAGATATAAGATATATCCGCACGTGGCCAAAACCACAAGGGTTAAAGTGGACGTTGCCCCTCATTTATTGGGTAATTGGTATAGTCCATTACAAATAATGCATGCTTATTGTAACCTAAGAATGTGTACAAACATGGGGTGTTATTACATAATACTCACATATACGAGTATCGATAACCATTTTATCAAATCAAATTTGTCATATAAAGTGCATTTGTCCAGTTGACCTTTCGGCCGGTTTAATTTGATCATCTACGTACTAATCGATGTTTTTACCTTTTCGCTGGTAAAAACTTTTAACTTTTGCTACAGTTCTTAATTAATCCTAATCTCACAGTTATGGTAATTATTTTTATCAGCTTCTATTACAATCTAAAATTTTTTTTTTAATCTTTTTTCACAGCTAACACAAACACCCATATACGAACTAAATGCTATTTCTGATAAATTTTCTTAATTACTACCCTCTCGAATTTGTCTAACTTGAATTTTGTTTAACAAAATATAACTATGATGAGTTTTGGTGATACTAATTAATTAAATCACATATCACACTCGGGATAGGTGTTTATATTTCAACAGCCTCAAAATTAACATGAGAACAGAGGTTGAATATGAAGCACACATGTAATATGAGTATTTTTTTTTAACCTCGTAAAATTAAATGGCAGCAAAAAAAGTCAGGTACTCAAAATAGGTTATTGAGAAAGAGTTCCAAATTTGAATCGACATAGCGGATTGATTCAAGGTTAACTCTTTTTTTTTTTATTTTATGAAATTTAAGGTTAAATCTAAAAATTGATAAATATATAGTGGAAGAAGTAAATATTAGGGGAATGATTTTGGCACTCTCCAAATTATTATTCGCACTTTCCTTGGGAACGCGAAAATTAATCAATATAGAATTAATTTTCACAATTCTCAAATTGCTAACTTTATGAGTGCGATTAACAGTTTGAGGAGTGCCAAGATCACCCTTCTTATATTGCCATGGAAAGTATAGGCCCCACAAACATACTGAACCGTGAAAGTGAAGTGTCGTATGGTCCGGAAATTCTGAAAAAGGTTGAGCCGTTGAATTTATAAAGAGCCCAAAAAGCATATTATTCTATACGGTGACGTGCAGCTCTATCAAACGCCTTCATGATACCATATCCGATCCCTTTGTACTCAAGTAACAACAATTTTCACCCCCTCAAAAAATTAATACTATTCAAATTGCATAAATAAACAAACGAAAATACTAAGGGTACTGACAATGTACCGACGGTGTGTGGCGCGCGATGTGGGGCTTACATTTGGATTCCACACAGATAATTTGAACTGTTAATTAATTTTAAAATAATTTTTTGAATAATCTAGCAGAAAATCAGTTCAATTAAATATGTGTAAGTAGTTGATTTAATTTCTAAGTTTCATTTCAGAATTTAGAATCCTAAACTCGTGAATGTTAAATTGAAATAATGGATCAACCCTTTTATACATATCTAAATGAGCTGATTTTTTTCAAAACTACTCAAAAAATTATTTTAAATTTAATGAATGGATTGGATTATTCGTAGGCCCCACACACCGTCGATACATTGTTAGTACCCTCCCCTATCGATATCTATGGTCGGACTCATAAACAAATTACTTCTAAGGTAGTGATTTTCACTTTTTATTTTTTGATAAATACACTCTTTTTTTCGGCCTTTGGTGAAATTTTTATGTATTCTTTTTCAGTAAAAGACAAGAAGTGGAGTGTATTTATCAAAAAAGAATGTGAAAATTATTTTCATTCTTCTATTATTATATTGAGAGCAATGAGGAATAAAAACAATACTCTTTCTATCCCAAAATAAGTCATAATTTCAACAATCGTGTCTCTAAAAACTTTATCTCTATATTTTACAATTTACAATACCTTTTACGATTTTGAAACTTTTTCTGATAAAATTGATCAAAATCGAGGAAACAAGATTAAAACTTTACTTAAAAAACATTATAAATAGGCAGTTTTTCAGAATGCCAAAAAGTAAGATTGTCATCTACAGTATTTTGGACGAGAGTAGTGTATTATTATAAAAAGAAAAGTAGAATACGATTCAAAATACCTTATCTTTTCCACGTTAATTTGTTTATTGTTTAATAAAGCTTATTCCTTTATTTAATTAATAGTTACCTTTGACGTTAAATCAAACATGCCATATGGTTTGTCGAATCATCATTCTCCAGAAAAATGTCAACCAGATTCCGGTAATTACCACCGTCCGTACCATCCTAACCGTCTATATATATATACATACAGCACAAACCCAAAGCTATGCAATTCTACTTTCACATACAGACACATCCCAACTAGCACTACAAAGAGGAGAGAGAGAGAGAGAGAGAGAGAGAGAGAGAGAGAGAGAGAGAGAGAGAGAGAGAGAGAGAGAGAGCATGGCAGAAGACTTTCAAGGTGGGGTTTGCAACTCAACGTGGTGGAATTTACCGAAAAGCCCACTTGGGTACTGGCCGAGTAGTCACGACCATCTGGTGGAGATGAGTAACGCTAGGTCTAGCGATGACTCCGGCGGCTCGGTGGTTTCCGACCAGCAACCGGATTCCGGAGGCGGCGTTTGGATGGATTCTTCCGCCTTGGAAATGATGGGTATTCATGGTATTTCATCACCAACATCACCTACAACAACTGATTGGAACCATACTCTATTGTAAGTCCATTTGTGCGATCATGACTCAAGTGCCCCTCATATTCTATCCTCCACAATTAGGTCTTTGAAATTATTATTAGAAATAAAAAAAAAAAAAAAAACCCTTGATAGCTTCCACTACCAATAATGAAAGTGGAATTTTCCTGCTCAAGACTTGTTTCCATTTTGTAATCATATGAAAAGTAGTGTAGTCAATTTGATCAATCAAATTAGATATTTGCTCTTATCTTTATTTTGATTTTTGATTTTTCGTTTTCGGCAGCGGAAGAAGGGAAAGTGATTACAATTCTCGGATGATACAAGAAGATCACATGAATCCAAGGCTGGATTTCGGGCAAGAAACCGGGTCGGATTGTCCATCTAAAATC
This sequence comes from Rhododendron ovatum, assembly GCA_019656835.1. Lineage (NCBI taxonomy): Eukaryota > Viridiplantae > Streptophyta > Magnoliopsida > Ericales > Ericaceae > Rhododendron > Rhododendron ovatum. The sequence goes on along the minus strand of CM033793.1, from coordinate 11,668,916 downwards.
CAAAAGGAGTGGAGTACTGGTACTACTACAAATGGATTCAACCAAACAAATCAAGATTTTTCAGTACTAGACCATCAATCTTCACATGGTTTAATCCCTTCAATATTGCTACAAACCCTATTTGATAGTACCAATCCTCAACCACAACAATCTCCTCTATTCGACAACCGGTCCACGAAATATTCAGACGAATTTCCTCCTTTAGAAAAATTCTCTCCCTTGGTACTAAAAGGTTCGTTCACAAAACAACCCGCCGTTAGCAATCCAATGAATTTAACAACCACATCGCCTTTCTGGAATACCTCCAATGCATCTGTAAAAGATACCCGCGCTGGCTTTCTTCCTTCAGTTCAAACACAGTTTCTTCCATCAACGTTTGAGGAGAAATCCATTCGCCCCAACCTCATTGCGAAGGTAAATATCGTGATTTAAAGCATAAAAATTTCATGTTCATAAATGGTCACATATATATATGGCTAGGGTTTTGGAACTTATCTATCAATTTCTTTTTTTATGTGCATGTTTGAAATTTAGGCTAATAATGAAGGGGTTCAAGACTCTTGTAATAAAAAAAGTAGTGGTGGACCTGTATTCAAAAGACCGCGAATTGAAACACCATCGCCATTACCCACTTTCAAGGTACCATATATATTCATTACTTGAGCTTTTTTTTTTTTTTTTTGGAAGTAGTTTTTTTTTTTTTTTTTTGTTGCAAACATTCTTTTGGTTTTGAGAACTTGTGAAATTTTATCAGGTCCGAAAAGAGAAGCTAGGGGACCGAATAACTGCTCTCCAACAACTGGTTTCTCCTTTTGGAAAGGTAGGAATTTACATTTTTCCCTCTCCACTTTTTTTCCCTAGAAAAAAAAAAGAACTTTTTTCCTTTGTGATATTTTCCTTGAAGCTTGTTTGGGTTAATTAATTTCGATCGTATTATCATTTCAGACGGATACCGCATCAGTTCTCCAGGAAGCTATTGAGTACGTCAAATTCCTCCATGATCAAGTGAATGTAAGTTTTAATATTTTTTCTTATTTGTGGCCTGAAGAATTAATCATCATACATTACATTTTACGCTAAACCAAACTCTGTTAATAATTTATCCATAATAGAGCGAAAATTACTAAAATCAACAAGGAGTTTAATATGATATGTGCTTTACCTGGTTCAGGTTTTAAGTACCCCATACATGCAAAATGGAGCTCCCGTGCACCACCACCAACAGGTACCATTATCCTACTTATTACTCCCACTAGCTAAAAGGATGTGTGATTGTCATTTCCATACCACAGACATGAATATAAATGTTACATTTTGGGTGTTTTCATTTTTCAAAATTTTCTTTGTTTAGTGTTTTTGGAAAGGAAATTGGTTCAGTGGTTAATTAAAACTCGGTTTTCTAACATTGAGCTTGTGATTTCAAAGCCGAGGGCAATAATTTTGAGTACTAAAATTGGTTGTGTTATGTACTTATTATTACAAATAATAACAATATTCAGTTTTTATTTTTTATGTTTTCAGATGTTTGATAAACTGAAGAACACTGAAGGGACGAAACAAGACTTGAGAAGCCGCGGGCTTTGTCTGGTGCCGATATCAAGTACTTTTCCGGTTGCGAATGAGACCCCGGTTGATTTTTGGACACCAACATTTGGAGGGACGTACAGGTAGAGCAGAGAATTAGAGAAGAAGAAAAAAACATCCAACTGTATAAAAAAGAAAAATTGCAAAAAGAAAAAGAAGAATAAGCGGAAGAGGAAAGCTTGGGAGCCACAATGCTGTATTGAAGAAGGCTTGAGCAAAAGCAAGAAAAAGGAGAAAAGGAAGTGACCCCTCAAGCCAACTGGATGTAGGACTATATCAAATAATTAGTCAGTATTTTACTCCCTCAGTTCCATTTTGTTTTCTCCTTTTGAAAAAAAAAAAAAAGCATTTTTTTCGCGTACTAAAAAAGTATATTTCCGTGAACGTTTCTTGAATTTTTTTGGTATCGACTAGAAGATAAAATTGAGCCATTTTAATCGGTGTTAAAAAAAGTTTGAAAAATTAGCCACGGAAGTACACCTTTTTTTTCTGAGAGAAGATGGATGTTTTTCAAAAAGAAAAAACAAAAAATGGTAATGGAGGGATTAGGGCAAATTTTTTTTTTTTTTTTTTTGTCGGCGAAAGTCAACTTTGTAGTTTCAATTAGTTCCGTTGAAGTGGGATAGGAACGGGAACAAGTGCTAAATTTAGCAGAAGTAATTCCAGATTAGCTCGTAGTTTATCGTTTGTTGGTTGAGCTAAATTTAGCAGAAGGAAAGCCATAAAACAAGGGATTTTTGTTCCTGTTTCTATTATATGTGTTATTGTAGGGTACGTAATTAGCACCAACTCTTTTCTTTTTTTCATCATGTGAAAGAAAGAATTGGGGAAAAGGATAGAAGAAGAAAAAAGAGATTTTAGTATTGAATTCTTTAACAGCAAAAGATTGTTTGTTGTGTGTGTGGAGTTCATTTGATTGGTCTCTTGCTTTTGTCTTTTTGAATTTTTTTGTTTGGAATGTTGTAGTGGAAATCATAGGGCGGCCCACTTTTCCTGCTTTTAGGGTTTCATATATTTTTTATTTAAATGCTGGATATTTTAAGTAGAATTATACTAAACAACTTGAAATTTCTTATGAGAGAGAGAGAGAGAGAGAGAGAGAGAGAGAGAGAGAGAGAGAGAGAGAGAGAGAGAGAGAGAGAGAGAGAGAGTACGTGCATGAATGGTCTTTCTATATTCACTTTTAATTTTTCGAATAATTTTGATGAGTGTTTTCATAATATATTACCAATGCGAAAATTTCATACCATATAAATAGCTTGCAGAAATCTAATGTGTAAGTGGCAAAAGTTAAGTACCAATCTTTAAAATACAATTCCGGACACAATAATATCTGATACCGCCTAAATCGAATGAGTCTGGACATAGTTATATCCGGAATTGTGTTTTAAAGGTGTCTGCGTTTTAACAATCGCAATCTTATGAATCCCAGGACATCTTTACAACACAATTCCAGACACAATAATATTCTATACCGTCCTATATATACATATGATACTGCATAAATCGAATGAGTCTGGACATCAATATAAATATAAATATATTGTCAAATGTTGTCATGTCAGGTTTGTCTCCAATCCTGTCACGCAACCAGCTCCACTGATTGAAGATAACATAGGTGTGGTTATTGTTGTATGTTTGTACTCATATACTCCACTTGTTAACAAAATCATACTAGTGTATAACAAATTCTTTCGCCGTCTGTGAGAAGAACTTAACGACTACGAAATTTACTACTGAAGCCGCTCGCGCGGTTTTTCCCATAATGTCCTCAATTCATTGTAGGTGATATATATACTGTAGGATATTTTGCGAAATATAATAATCAGAGTATCGTCGTCGACGTATTTGTCAACAAAATGAGAGAGATAGGCGCAAATGCACTGCTGGGAATCAACTTTCAGTTTATTCTATCATGCATGAAGTTGAAATATTTAAAGTTGGTTTCACAACACCATTCTAAGCTTCTTTTTAAAAAAAATACTTTCAAGTGTCCGGACAAATGTACACGTACCCTGACAAATCATGGGTCCCAAAACCATTCTAATTAAATTACATGCTGTTATGTGGTATCTTTAGGATATATATATATACACACACACATACACACTTAGGATCCAATGAGGGATCCTGCACGCCTTACAGTGCGGGACTCCCATTTTCTGATCAAATTGCGACGATCCGAGCCGTTTAAAATGTGCAGAACATGATTTAAAGGATATATGATCGGGAAGGGCTTGATATGAGCAGTTTTTTACTGAACCGTTCAATAGAAAACTGTTCAGATCAAGCCCTTCCCGATCATTTTTTTTGCTAATTTCTCACAGGTAACCTTAAAATCACGTTCTGATCACTTTGAGCGGCTCGGATCGTCGTAATTTGATTTTGAAAGGGGAGTCCCGCACAGTAAAGCCGTGCGGGATCCCTCATTGGATTCGGACTGTATATATATATATATATTATTCCATAATGATAGTATATGATTACCTAGCTCCTAATTAAGAACCAAGAGTTATTTCGTTTATGGGTATTTACGGCGTCACCCCTTAAATCACTTTAAATTCATGACTTTGCATAAAAGTTTGTGACACTCGAATAAAAAGTTTTAAAATTAAGAAGGAAAAAAATTGTGACACCTACATGTTATGAAACCGAGGTTGATCGATGTTATGAATTTATTTATATGCAATTTTTTGTGAATTTCTATAAAAAAAAATTACGACTTCAAGTCTTCAACTATAAAACAATATAAACTTCTAATTAAATTACAATATAAACAATATAAACTTCTAAAAGTGAAGACTTCAAGTCTTCAACTATAAAATTACGACTTCAAGACTTCAAGTCTTCACTTTCAGTTTATTCTATCATGAAGTTGAAATATTTAAAGTTGGTTTCACAACACCATTCTAAACTTCTTTTTTTAAAAAAATACTTTCAAGTGTTCGGACAAATGTACTCGCACCCTTACAAATCATGGGTCCCAAAACCATTCTAATTAAATTACATGCTGTTATGTGGTATTTATGATAGTATATGATTACCTAGCTCCTAATTAAGAACCGTGAGTTACTTACCATAAGAACCAAGAGTTATTTCGTTTTTGGGTATTTACGGCGTCACCCCTTAAATCACTTTAAATTCATGACTTTGTATAAAAGTTTGTGACACTCGAATAAAAATTTGTAAAATTAAGAAGAAATAAAATTGTGACACCCGCAGGTTTCGAAACCGAGGTTGATCGATGTTATGAATTTATTTATATGCAATTTTTTGTGAATTTCTATAAAAAAAAAGTTACGGCTTCAACTATAAAACAATACAACTCAACCCATCATCCAGATAAAAGCAAAATAAAGCCCAAAGCACCCTAAACTGGTCCACCCAAGGACCGGCTCATCCAATCCAGCCCTCAAAACCCTAACTCCTTTAATCACCACCATCGCACAAACCACCGAAAGAACCAGCCTAACCGTTAAGCCTAGTCGGCCTCTCCCAGATGTAGAGATTGGCGGCAAAAACCGGCCTATGGCAATGACAATCAAAGCAATCAAGGCTGAGGGTAACAAAACCACCACCAAACCTAGCAAAGCCCCAACAAACCCGCAGCAGCATCTCGATCTCCACCAGAGAAAGCAGCAACCCAGAAACAGTGAGAAGCCAACCCCGTGCCCGAATGAGAACTCGTAATCATTCAAAGAATTCAAAGGGTGCAAACCGTAAACATTGAATTCATGATTCAAATGTGAGTAGTGTGTATATTGCAGTAATTTCCACCAAGGTATGAGGACTAAGGAGAAGCTTAGGATTAAAGCTTTAATCATGAAAAATAACTTTTTTTAAAGAGCTGAAAATTTTCTTTGCTTTGGTATCTGCTTTTATGATCTTTTTGTGACTTCGAATTGATTGGTCGATGGGCACTATTATACCAATATACCTTCAAGTATCAGGATCCGTCCTCCTTGATCTAGAGTACTCAATGGAATTTAGGGGTGCATGTTTGCCAGAGCTTCATATTCTTCTAAATTTATGATAATTGGGAATTAAAATATAAATTAATAACGATGTCTCTCAAAATTAATTTTGAAGTAGTTTCATTTGTTTTGTTTTTCTTGTTCATATTCTCTCTTCTTTAAGAGTTCTTTTCGACCTAAATGTAAATACAAAAACTATGAGAAATAGACTTACACAGATTTTAATCTGTCAGAATCTAAAACAAATCTTTTAAATACTATGGCAGACAATCTGTTAAATTTTATTCACAGCTTTGTTATAAGTGAGGTATGATGAACAAAAAATTAAATTATAAACAACAAGCATCTTTTTTTAATTGCTTGCTTGTAATTAAAAACAAGCATTTGGAAGGGAAAAAAGAAGAAGCATCTTGGCATCATTGTGATGATGTAAGTAAAGTAAACGACCCAATCGATCATGACCCAACACAACACTGCTCATTTTCTCTTCTCCAACAAGTTGTAATTTCCTAAATCTTGAAAAAGAGGATATTTTCTTTATTCACCTTTGAATCTGATCTTATATAAGCCTTTCATGGCTAGTATACTAGCTAGTAGTGATGTTCGAAAACTCTTTTTCAGAAATAGTACTACTCTATCTTTTGTGAACCGCTCTTTCCAGAGAGACTTTTGTTGCGCAATATATTCTTCCCCTATCACATCTAGTACCCTTACATCCAGATCAAACCTAACTGCACGAGCACAATTAACCGTAATTTGCCTCCAAGGCTCGAATCCGCTCTGCTCGCTTGTTAACATAAAGATATACTACTTCACAAGCCCAGTACTGGGAAGTACTAGGCGTGTACGCTGCGCCGTTCCTACGTGAAGAAGATGATGAGGAAGAAATTGTTTTCCATATACACAGTAGAAGGATGTATGCATAGTAACTATAAAATCAAAAGCAGGCTAACCAATACTAAGTATGCTGACTGTTTGATGAGTTTTCACGTGACATGCACGAATAAGCTGAACTCCTACTTTGCTCTAACTGAAATAATTTGCCAATGTAAAATCGCATTGACTTTTTAAGTGATATGCGGACAGAAAAATGCTGCATTCAAAATAGTGTCCATAAAAATTGGTGGTGGAGCTTTAGCTTCAGTCTCAACGCAGGTGCGATAGGTCCCTTGCAGATAATGGTGTGGTATAACTGAACAACACTTTCAGACAGAGGTGATCAGGTACCATGCCTGCACCTCTATTTTAGTCATAAAGAAAATACATGAAAACTGTTTTTTTTCCCCCGAAATTGAATACATCAGTGTGGCGTGTGTTAGTGGGGAAGTTAGTAGATTAGTCCAAAGGGGTTTCAAAGACTATCTATAACCCTGAAACTCCAAACGCCCACAACGGAGCTTGAACCCTAACCTACCAAAAGGGAGGATCAGGAGATGCGAACTGGTGCTTTCACAAGCACTAATTTGTACTCCTACATTTGTGAATATTTTAGAGTAGGCTACTTTGACATCAGGCCGTGTGTGTTTGTGGGTTCAGGCCCAATGGTGTGAGGGAACAGGGCTAATCGTCATTCTCTATACTGCTGACCCATCTTATCATGGGCCGAAAGACTGTAAACTTGGGCTTCTTGGAACTTTGGGGATGCATTTCTACTTGTAGGCCTTTGTATGCAAAATCCGATGTTTGATACTTCGAGAAAGTCTAGAAACATAACAATATGTGCAACATTCTGCACAAAATGTTTATACGAAAGCGTTTCGTTGGCAATATGTATGCGTTGCTAATTTTCAACTATCAACGAGACAACGCCACATTAGCATGTTGTACATATTTTTGCGTTCCTAGACTTTTTCTTGATACTTTATGAGGAAGAAAATCACGGACGGATATAGGGGTTCCGAATTTTTTTGTTTGATAACAATAAATATCTAAAAAGTTCTACACTTTGTCCTTGTATAGAGAGAATACCCTAATTTTAGACTATTCAAATTTTAATTCAGCATTCAGAATTTTTGGTGGAGACTTCAACGGGTAAGATTCTTGAGTGCGGTGCAGAACGCACGCAAGAACTAGAATGCACAATGCCACAACACTAACCATAATGCTACACTCAACGTAATCTCTTTCCAACTTAGTTCATGAACGTAATACCTCTCAACATGAGAGAGAGGACGACTCAGTACGCCATTAACTAGCACTTGAAAATAAGTCGAACAAAATTCAGAACGAATTAGTATCGCTTCGCAGGTGCCATGATTTTTTAATTCGTCATTAGTGACCTTCGTGCTCTAAAATTTTAGCCAAAAAAAAAGAAGGGTGGATTGAAAGAATATCAACGAGAAGTATGAATTAAAAGAATATCGATCGTCTCTATTATTGTGAAGAAAAATATGTCAAAATTTGACTGAATCCTATTGTTTGTTCATGTGGTTTAATTATCAACACACAAGGGCCTTAAAATGAAAAGCACTAATCATTAAAGTGGCCATAGAAAGAGCACGCAACAGTAGTGTCCTAAGTTTAAAGATAATAAATTAGGACTAAAAGCTAAATAAAAAAGTTCACTTATGGCTTGTTCGTTTTGGGTATCCAAAACACACACGGTGATCCCTAATGGATTCTCTCTATTTTTCTTCATTTATTACTTTCAAAAATCTCTCTCAAAATCCAAAAAAAGTAATCTTCAACACTCAAGAATCAAGATAGACAGGTTTTTTTTTTAGACTATTAGTGTATTTCTCAATATTTTTTATTTGTCTAATTACTCTGATCGAGGTGGATTAAAAACAATCGATTTATTTTTTACCAAAAGTAAAAGAAATTTTTAATATTGAAAATAGTTCATTAGCTTAAAAAAGAATTAGTGTCATTAAACTCGACCTCAATATATAATTTTTTTTGGTCATATTTTTTAGTTAGTCGGAAAGTTAGTCAACGAGGGGACTCAGAGGCTACCCATAGCCCTGAAACCCCAAACCCCGCTCCTCGTGGGACTTGAACCTTGGTCCCCATGGGAGATATGAACAAACCATCTCACCAAGCATGGTTTCTCAACCTTAATATATAATTTGAAGAACCAAAAAATGAGCCTTAGAGAAAACCAATACCTTAACCTTTCCTCTCCTAATTAACAATTTTTTTATTTTTTTACATGGCTCCTAATTAACAATTGAGTCCTTACAAATCTCGATCTCTCTATGCATGCGATAAACGTCTTAGATTATTTGTGTTCTATCCGAATTGGACCCCACAGAAGGGTCGGTACCTAATACCTACAGCATTTCTTAGAATATGCACCAATAGGAGAAATTTTTGGGTGTCGGGTGGGTACCACGTGGTCGTGCCCGAACAATGCATTTAGGCTGTTCAAAAGTGTGTTGAACAGCTCAGATTGAAACCCTTTCTCTCCTCTCATCCCCTCCACACTCTCTCTCTCCTCTTTCTCTCTCCAAATCTGAACCGTTCAAAACTGAAATGGACAGTCTGGATGTGCGGCTCAGGCACCATATGGTGCCCGCATGCAAAATTTCTCAACCAATCGACATAGAAGCTTCGGGTTCACATTCTCCTCCATAATCGTAGGCTTTTGGTGGATTTTAGTGGGCTTTTGGGTGGCAGCATTACGATGGCTTCCTGCTGGCCTGTTGGCTCACCACAAACCAAAATCATTGCATATGCCTTTTTCTTGGATTATATGATCATGTGTGCGTATGTGAATACTTGATCATGTGTGGGAATGGCTGAATGGGTGGCTGAGCTCGAGTGAATTTACTACTTTGCCCTGACAGTTGATTCATGTTATTATTATTATTATAATAAAAGTAGGAGTAGTCGTTTAATTGTAATGTATTGGATTTTGCTAGAACAATGTTAGAAAGCACTTATGTGACTCGGCTTCAAAATTTTGTTCATATCAATTGGCGTTCTCGCTTTCTGATAATGACGATCAATGTTTGATCCAGATTGAAACACTAGTAACCAACACCGAATATGGGGTGGTGCTTGAAAATTTACTCAAATCATCCTCGATCGTATCCAATTAAACAAATGTCCCATGTACAGCACTTTCTTTTCTTCCTCTTGTTTTCTTTTCTCGTCTTTCGGAATTGAATTTTTTTTTTGGGTCGTTTTTTTTTTTCTTTTTTAGTTCGGAAAAATATTTACTAGGGATAATTGTCAAAGGTTACAACAAGTAAGGGGCGAAGGGGAGGGAAATCCAACCAAGATTAAACAAACACCTAGCGGGCCAAGCCCGAAACACCTGAGAGCTACAGAAACGCCTAGATAAAACAAAATGAAGCACAAATCACCCTAAAGGCCTAAAAAGCCCAAATAATACAAATACAGCTCAAGCAAAAAGGCCTAACTGCCCAGATCTGAAAATTAGGAACACAACCCAAGAAGGTCCAAAACCTAACCCTACTCTTTGGCACAGCTTCAATCAAAGTCTCCAACCACCACCGACGACCAATTTTTTTTGGGTCCTTAGGAGCAAAGTAGGCTCCCTATGGTTACAAGATGACCTGGCACGAATGAGGGGGTGAAAACTCGAACTTAGTTGGATAATGCCCAGGTTCGAGTCCCCATACTTTCTTATTGGGGCTAAACACTCAGCTAAACGTACTACTAGTGCCTTACTGCCAACGACCATGCTTACAAATTTGGCTTGAATAATGCAATAAATCTCCAAATACAAAGAAGAACTATACAATGGTGTATTGTGCTGCATAATTCATTCTCAATGGGGCCTAGACATTTTAAGAGCAAGCATGTATGTGGGTGATTTGCGTTCAATATTTTCTAAAGAGAATCAATTCGAAGGTACCTACTACTAGTGTGTACAATTTTTCCACATGAGCTGGTGAATAATTCAAAGTAAAAGGTATCAGGTGGGGAAAGATACACTATTTTTGCCGGTGAGTTATTTTGCAATTATTCAATAATCCATGACATGAGTTAGGAAAAATTACACGAAGCGCCCTCCGGTTTTTAATTTTCATGACATACCTAAGGTTTTTGAAATAATTTTTTTCCGCCTTGCAGCAACAACCTTGATCAAATGTGTAGGAAACCGACATCCATTCAACTTCTGTTTTATTTACACTTGATGTTATAAAATTATAGTTTAGCATAGAATATGCTTTCACAAGCTCGACACATCTAAATTATCCATATTTCTTCGAATAACTTATATTATCTCATAAGCTTCTTAAAATTTTCTTGTACGACATGAGATCACATCTATCATTGCATTCACATTTGGTACTACCATTATCAATTTAATATTTATTGAGGCTTGCATTCACCTCTCAAAAGTGTATTTTTTTATTTATAAAATAAAAAGAAATGCAAACGATTTATTTATTTGTTCTTTACTCTGGCGTTCTTCCTTGAAGTTTCCATCCACCGAAAACCCTATCCAACTCCGTCAGACTCCGAAAACTACTTTGACAATTAACAATTAATTATCAAAAGAAAGCACTTAATTAGCCCTAATTATTTTGTCTAAACGTCGCATTCTTAGGGCGGCAACTACTGATAGAATCAACCCCACTCTCAATCTTTTATATATTAAGTGTAATTACGTAAAGCGATTAAGAAAACTAGTCAACAAGATGGCTTATCACTTTGTTTTTGGGCAAATTCATTTACATCACCTGTGGTTTGGTGTACGGATACATACTTCTTCTGACATTTAATTTGTTCCTACGCTTTGTGGACTTATGCGCACAATCATGATTTTCATCCAAATTAACAGAATTTTAACTTAAGGAAAGCAGGCTCTGTTGTGTCCTTAATATGGGTTTCATTTCGATCGAACAATAGGAACCTCATGCCCGAACATATCCTTTTATTTTAACAAGAGTAATGTTCTTCGACCACTGAGTTATCGATGTTTGATTGACATGATTTATTATTATTTTTTTTTACGGAGTGTTCTACTCTTTGATTAGTGCATGAATGGCTCGGATTAAAATTCGAGTTATGTTGGTCAGATTCAAGGAAAAATGTGATGACATTTATGTCAAATTTCATAGATCTGTCAAATTAGACAGAATTGGGTGCGGATGGAATCTTTCACAAAGCACAGGATGATTATGTGCAACAAATTTAATGTCGGGGGTGTATCCGCACAGAGTCCAAATCACAGGACGTGTAAGTGAAGTTTGCCATTTGTTTTTGAAATGACTAAAAGAGCTCAAAGTCAAAAGGCATCAAATACCAGTCTGCGGAAAATTCCCAGAATTAGGTTTAGAACTTTAGATTCACGCAAATAATCAACACAATGAAATAATGAACGGCTCGGATCATTAAAATTTGATCGGGAATTATAAGGTGTTCTTTAGGTGTCTAATTAGTTATCCCAAAACCGTTCCATATATATATATATATAAAATCAACGCAACAAAAACAGTTGGTATCGGGACAACCAAAAAATCAAGAGATTTCTACATGTTTCGTTCATGGGTTCTCTTCCTGGAAACCGAAATTTAGACATCAAGAGAGAGAGGGAGGGAGAAAGAAAATATACCTAGATAACGCGGAATTTTTCAGTGCCGGGTGGATATATCCCACGTGGTATCCGCTCGGCACATCTAGGCCGTCCAATACACTTTTGGACGGCTCGGATTAAAATCCTCTCCCTCCTCTCTCACCCAAAACTCTCTCTCCAAAAATCTGAGCTGTTCAAAACGCAATGGACGGATCGGATGCTTCGAGCGGACACCACGTGGTACCCACCGGCACTGAAATTTTTTCCATAGATAACGACTTTAATCTACTCCTGTATATATTTACACGTGACAAGCAGTTGGACAAGCAGTTGGACCCACAGACACAAAGGTCGTTAATTGTGTACTACTAATTCAGAACGCTAGACCACCAAAACTTCGGGTGCGTTGAGATAGCCAGGTCTCATCAATTCGACAACCACAAAAGAGGGTAGACAATGAATCAAGACTCAATCAAGACCAGTGAACATAATACAACAGAACAGATACATGGTCGCATTGTTCGAAAGTTATGTGACCTGGAGTCGGGTACAAATATCGGGTGTGGGTATATGTCTATGCACCGAGTTCATCTATTTTTCATTTGAAGGACACTCTCAGATATCATCCGAGTGGAGTGTCCAATGGGTGCTGGTACAGTTTGAAGGAGATAGGTTGTAAGCTTAACGCTTGACAACATTTGTAACGGGTGTTTCCACGGTCACACCTCCACAGCCGAAGCTAAACACAAAAGCTAAAACGAGATCAGAAGATGATGGCATCGCCCAAAGTAGCAGATTCTACAGCCTTACTATGACATGAAGCTATTACTGTCTAAACTCGGGGGCAGCAGTTGCTCTCTCAAGATACAAACACGCACAACGTTACCTTAACTTGGCAGCGTATTCTCTGCAACTAGTAGTTAACCTTTCAATCCTAACTCAAAAAGATTGGGTCCACTTTACAACTTGATTAAGTAACAATTCAGTCTCCTTTCTCCTCTTATTGTTCTTCAAGTCCTTATTTGACAAGGAATTGTTGGAAGTCCTACAAAATGATTACTGACAATCTGAGACTACAATGTTAAATACAATCCCAAAGGCCAGATTGGTACCTTATGCCTTATGGCCTGTTTTAAACTTCTCGTTGACATGGCATGCCAGTATTAGGTGATGTCAAAGTCATTCGCTAAACAAACAAGGTTTCATAACATGTTAGTTCTTATGCTGGTAACAGTAAACACCACTGCTAAACCCTGTCATTCCGTCTAACAACATCTCTCTTACAGACAACAATACCTATAAGTGCGGCTACGCTAAATGATAACCGGAAAAATTATCGGGCTACAAAACATCTTGGATCTACGGACAAGAAAAACCATGGCCAATGCATCTCACATACGAAAACAACTAACAGATTCTATGCATGAAACTATTATGGTATTGTGCTTTCCCCATTCCATTTTCCGCAGAACAATGTTTTCAATCAAATAAATCTAAGTATCCGGATCAATTAAAAATAAAAAACCAACTTATCAACTTCCTTATTTCTAGCTAACATTATTCACCATCTAAAGTTGGTAAACTAGCACAATTAGTCACCCTGCTGAAACCATGAAAAGGTATTAGGCATGGCTATGACAACCTCCAGAAACAAAATTAGTAGTAGCACATGTGTAAGTACTTAAGACCATTATGAACTTCAAGACTCTTAAATCTTCCCTCATTTAGGATTACGAATACGGTCATGTTAGTACTGATCAAGAGAAGGAACATGAAAATGGAAGCAATCAACAATTTCCACACTTGTGCATCTGCAAACATCCGAAAGACTTCCAAGCACTCAAGCTTGCTCAATTAAGTATTGAAAGAACTAATCATGGACTCCCAACAAACACAGTAAAACAGAAAGCTCCTTTTTTTTTTCATCTTTATTGCAATGTACAAGGTACTACAAAAGAACATCATCTATTCTTTTTTTCTTTTCCCCTTAATGTACAGAAACAATAACCAATCAAAAGCAAAGAGGATCAAACCCGACTCACCAAGACAGAAGACAACACGATCAACACTCTCACTTCCTTTTTCCAAAATCCAAACTCAACCAACCATCAACAACCCATCGACCGCTTCCCCCGGAGAACCTGAATCAAACTCGAAGCATTCCTCCTAACCTTCTCATTATCAATCCCCAACAAATTCACACATATCTCAACAACCCCCGCTTTCAAAACCTCCAAACACACATCCTTACTATTACTACACAACAGAGTAAGTGTCATCAGTGCATACTGCACCCCTCTAGAGCTCCCATTTCTCAACACACGAACCAAAACCCTAATGCAATCACTCACTTCCACCATCTTTTCTCTACCTTCCTTACACTTCGCCAACAAGCCCAGTACCTCAACCGCCCGCTCCATACCAGCCCCGGCCAAACCAATCAAAACGGGCACCGCCCCGCACTCCACGGCCCGTACCCGGTTACCCGGAAACGAGCATATAGCATACAAGGCGGTGGCAGCCTCTTTCTTTTCCCTACCGTTACCCTCTCTGAGGAGGGAAACAAGGGCCCGAATCGCGTACGGGTACGCCCCAATGGTCGCCTTGTTCACCTCCACGACGGCCAGGCTCGTCAGCGTGGTCGCCGCCACGGCCCGCAACTCGGGCGGCACCGTGCCCCCGCCGCGCAGGGCGGCGACGACGCGGCCAATCGCGCCCTCGGCCACCAAACCCACTTTATTATCATCATCCAGACTCAAATTCAAAAGCAAATTAAGGGCCTTGTGCTGCAGATTGGAGTCGGGCGAGTCGACACAGTCGAGCACGGCCGAGACTGCTCCGGACTCGGTGAGCCAGCGGCGGAGGGCCGAGTCGCGCTTGGAGAGTTTAGTGAGTTGGTCGAGCGAGTTGAGCTTGGAGGTGATGGGGGAGGAAGGGGAGGTTAGGGTTGAGACTAGGGTTTGCGGGGGAGGGTGAGGGTGGGACTGTGGTTTTGGGAGAGGTGCGGGGGTATAATTGGAAATCAGGCTGCGGAGGGCGTGGTTGGGGATGAGAGAAGGGGGTTCGGAGAGGGGAAGTTGGGTAATTGGGCAGGTACGGTGGCCGGAGTCTAACCACCGTTCGATTGACGACCGGTCGAAGGTGTGGCCCGACGAGAGTATAACAGGGTCCGACATTATCTCTAGGGAAATCGGGCACTTGAAGTCGTCGGGATCCATTTCTCTCTCTCTCCTGGCTTCTTCTCTCTCTCTCTCTCTCTCTCTCTCTCTAGAAACAGAAGAGGGGAAGAAGGGTTTATGAGGTTTTTAGGTCCATCCCATGGAGATTGACGCTTATGAAATACTGCTCCTGAACAAGAGGTGGAGGTTGTTTGACCAGTGTGTGAAATGACTAAGATGCCCTCAAAGTTTGCTGAATATTTCGGACTGGAGAAAAAGAATGGAAACGAGTTCTCGGCAATTTCTCGAGAACTGCACCGGGTGCAATTGAGTCTTTTTCGGTTCTTTGTCAGGCCTAGTTCAATAACCGGTTCAGATTGTATTGTAGATTTCTTCGAAATGCATAATTGTCGTTTCACACTCTATGACGGAGTATTGAAATAAATTAAAATGAAGTCCTGCACGTAATTACTGGTATCCAAGTAACATAATTTTAAACCATACTAACGTGTTTTGGTGAGATCTACAACATAGGCATAGCTGATCATTAAATAGACAAGCAAGTGGCTGGAAAAGACCCCATTGTACCCCGAGCCGTTCTCAATTTTGGTCTTTGGGGTTCGGGTTCGGTTCATTCTGAAAGGTCTTCCTGGTTTTTGTCGGTGGCTTTTTTGGCCGGCAAAGGAGGGAAATGGGAGTGGTTGTTTTCCTTTTTCAACGAGGACCTGGGAAAGTTGCCGCAACTGTTGGGGACTTTTTCATTAATGCCCAAAAAAGCCTTGTTTCCAGTAAATGCTTGTGGAGGGGTATTTTCGGGAGATTAAAAGTTTCGGTGCAACGGTCCACTGGATTGGTTATCGCATGCGTCACGGGAAAAGCCTACCGTTACGGCTGCTGATAAAATCTTAAATGCACTCGCACTGACGTTTCTTTTTCAATTACAGATCTCATTATGATGTTTTCAATAATTACAAACTAATCCCTGATGTATGAGAATTAACATCACCGCCCCTTGCTCTGTTGGAACGTAGTATTGTTTTCCCAAAAATGCTACTCACACAACAATCTAAACACAACATCAAACACAATCTTTCACATATATATGGGCTCCACACACACAACTATATGTGGACCCTACATATATGTGAGAGGTTGTTTGAATTGTTGTGTTTGAATTATTGTATAAGTAGCATTGTTGTTGTTTTCCTTATCTCTCTAGTCTTTGTCTACCCCACTACCTTCACATTCAATCTTCTCACCTATTCTCTCAAATATAAACACACACATAATTTTCGCTTTTCAAAATTTTCTCCTTCACCCCAGCCCCGACACCTCTCCCTCCAACGGGCATTGCCATTACCACCACATCATTCTCTTAAACGACACCCACGGGCCAAACAATACCTTCAATCTCACACATATAATTTTAGTGAACACCAGTACAAGCATGACGTGGACATGTATTTCAAAATCCAAGTTGGGGATGCAATAAACGTGATTTGTATATTGGAGACCAAATTGATATTTCAGAAATATTTTGTTTACCATCTGAACAAATAAGACTTAAATTGACTCTGGTGGCATTAAAAATTTTGGTCCTGGCATTAGGATGTAAAATATAGCACATCTGTCTTGTTTCTCGTATCAGAATGATTTGCAATTACGTTTGTTTTAGTTATAATAACAACTTGAGGAGAGAAGCTACGGCATTGCAATATGGGTGGAAAGGGGTTTTAGGGGATTACTAGAAGGGGTATTAGATAGCGGTTGGGAAGATACATATGTAGATGGAAAATTAAGAGATTGAAGATGGGGTGGGTTTGAATGCTTGGTCTGAAAGGGGGAAAAAAAAAACTTCGGTTAGTAGTGGTTGTGCAAAGAACCAGGGTACGCATAAAGAATGTGTGTACATTTATGAAATCTCCTAAAACTCAACCTCGTACAATATAACAATTTATTGGTAAGTCATATGTCCCAGCTCAATTTTTCTTTCATTGGGTACAATTTTTGGACGACCAAATTTATGTTATATGCATTGTGAAGAAAAGGATATATACATATTGTAAGCGAGTAATTGTAAGAGGTCAGGATCCTCCCGTAAGACAATTGGACGGTTCTTTGGAAACTTGAAATATTTTGTGGGTCTTTTACGGGCTCAATTCAACTATCGAGCCCGTACGTCTAGAATTTATTAGCATCAATTTTGTCAAAATTCAAGTTTCATAGTACCAAACAATATGCTTTCTAAACACGTTTACTACAGATCAGGTTAGACGCACCGTAGAGAAATCCCTTGATCTCACGATAAATGTGTTGCGTGCGAATTGTGATCATGTATATATCAATCGAAATCCAATCAGCATAATTTTTTTTTTTTTTTTTTTACCAAATTAATGTTCTCGACGACCTCTGAAAAATGAACAATCCTAATTAATGATTGAAATAAATTCGTAAAAGGAACCGGCAATGATCATGTCCCTCTTGTTAATACTCAAGTTTTGCATTAATCTCCTATCATCCTCGCTATACCATAAAGAGGAGGGAGCATTTGAGGCCATTAATGGATACGTGCCATGCATCTTGTCACGGTATATCCCATACATCTTTCTTTGGGTATAGTAAGATCACGGATGTCATGGTCATCACGCGCGTAGGATCTTTTTTACTACAGCCACTGACGTGACCTAAAACATATTGCCAGTCACATGAAATAATTGATTGAGTTAAGAAAGACGTGAATGTGACTTAGAATGACTTTTCCCATGCGAAAGAGGAAGACGAAAGCGAAATGTATTTGGTTTAATTATTTGAGGCGGAGGTTTCAACACTTGTCGTATTTTGTGGGAAGGTGTGGAAACTGGTGGTACGTGGTGGTGTTTCCAATTAGTGGGGGACTCTCACTTGGGGCCACCTGAGGGTCGTTAATCGCTATGGATGGCAGTTGGCCCTAGGGGTGTAAATGAGCAGAATCAAACTGAATATCGGTATGTTCGAGTTCGGCTCAATCAGAATTTGTCTGGCTCGAGCTCGGCTCGAGTTCAAATCGAGTCGGAAAAGTTCGGCTCGAGCTCGGCTCGATCAGACATGTACAAAGCTCGAGCTCGGCTCGTTAGTATTCGGTCTGGAACAAACGAGCCGGCTCGGTTCGAATTCGAGCTAGAATTCGTCAACTTTTTAACCTTGATATTAAAAATTGGCTAAACGAGCCGAGTCGAACCGAATATTGGCATATTCGAGCCGAGCCGAGCAGAACCTATACATTTCGAGCAGAGACAAACCTGTTCGCGAACCTATATATTGACATGTTCAAGCCGAGCCGAGCCGAACCTATATATTTTGAGCCGAGGTGAACCTGTTCAAGCCGAGCCCTGCTAGGTTCGAGCTCGGCTCGTTTATCAAACGAGCCGAAAAATCGAGCTCGACCTCGGCTCATTTATCCTTCGAACTGAGCTGGACGAGCCCTTACCGAGCCGAACCGAACTGAACCGCGAGCTGCTCAGCCCATTTACAGCTCTAGATGGCAGTTGGCCCCGTCCCCAATTCGATCGGGGCGAGTTTTCGTAAATTTTTCGGGGTCGGATGATGTTATCCGGCTTCCGTGCCCCAAAACGTACATGTTATGCATAAAATTTTATTTCTACCCTTATTATTTTTCCCTTATACAAACGAATAATATTTTTATCCTTATATTTTTAGAATGACATTATTTGTGATCAAAAGCATTCATTTGTTATTGACGGATGGACTAATTAATCAGACGGTCTAGAGAACAAGGGTTCGCATGATCCTTTAATGTGACCTTCATTTTATATAAAGTGGGATTTATCTCAATCCTACTTATCATTACGAGCCATTCGATTTGTATAAGACCTCAACACGTTCATCATCTTCAGGAAATTAGAATGACTGTATCCACCCGAACGAAATTCTTACAAGAAAAATTGACGATCAGTGCTTGAAAGTTTATTTTCTGTAAGATTAATACAAAACGTTCAAACCCTTACCGATATCCGATTTCTCTCATTTTCCTCATTGGTGGTAAACTAATTTATGCTTAGCAAATCAACGGTTTGGATCATTAAGTGAAACCACGATAGATCTCATTTTGTGTTATGTGAGAGGATAACGTAGGGTGAATTAATAGACTCACATGACTTACACATGAGAGAATTTGAACCTCTCGGTCAGGCTTTGTCTTTGTTTGATAAGGAAAGATTAATTAATCATAACGAGTTGATGTGGTATGTATGTGAAATTAAAGAGCTACATTTTCGCAAATTTGTATATGGACTACATCAATCAGTTTGCCAGATAATCAAGAATTTGGATTCATTTTGATGAGCCCAGTCCTTAAATAACACGTCGTTCAAAATGTTGGCACATAGAACCAACCGGAGTTAGCTCGCTTGGCTATTTCTCCCTCAACTCGGTTGGAGATTTGGAATTTGAATCTTCACCTACATGTGATGTTATTTCTCTCGTATTTCTTAGGATTATTAGTTGGTTGGCTTATATTGATAGAGAACTTGTTTTCAATTTGATGTAATTTTGATTCTTATATTTTTATAATAAAAAAATGTTAGCATATTAGAAAAATCTAATCTAGTGGTCTAAATGAATTACATGCATTTATTTTTTCAATAACTAAACGAAGGTTCATAGTTTTCAAGTCAAATGCTTGTGGACTGCGACATTTGATAAACTTAATTTTAGCATGAGCAATCTTCTCAACAACTATAAAATTGGAGACCATCATAGCTCGAAAATATCATTACGTGCACCTCAACTAATCTCAGAGACCAATCCAATATCATTAGATTAACAGCGCCATCGCTTTCGAAAATCTCCTGCAGTCATCATATATGTACTCCTGATCAACTCATCCTAAAAATCCTAGAGCAGAGTTCATCCCACAAATTCTTTTCTATCTCCATCGGTCCCCTGCTATGAAGCACGGGTACTTCAGAAATGTCGCCGTACCCGTACCGGGTACGGGTACGGCGCCGGTACGGCAAAAACGTACCGGGTACGGCAAAATTTGATCGGGTACTTTTGATAATTTTGGGTACGGCATGGGTACGGCATGGGTACGGCAATGGGTACGTTTTAGCCAAAAATGATTTTTTTTTCAAAATTTCAGGGATTTTTTTGTAAATAATTATAAAATATGGGCTTATTGTGTAATTTTTTTGTCTTTTATATACACATACACGTTTACTGAGTCACTGAGAGAGGCAACGGTCTAGGGCTCCAAACCGGAACAGAAGACGTAAGTTCTCTCTCTTTTATATACACATACACGTTTACACTGAGTCAATATTTGTAAGTACTGTTGGTATGTAAGGAACAAGGAACTCGTCTAGCTTTGATCTAGGCACGTTGAACTTGATGTATGAACTTCGAACTTTTATCTATGTTACTTTTTGTTGGTAAAATGGGTTTATATTTCATTTAAAGCAATAAAAAAATAGAAAAAAATTATATATCTATTAGCCGTACCCCTGCCGTACCCGTACCCTACTTTTTTGGGGTTTTGCCGTTTCCCGTACCCGTACCCGTACCCGTACCGTACCCGTACAGCGTACCGGTACCCGTGCTCCATAGGTCCCCTGCTTCAAGTCCCCAACTGACATAAAAAAATTAAGCTAAACCAAACAACGTCTTAGCCCAATAAACAGAGTTGGCGTTCAGAATCTCTTCCTCCGACAATTGGTTTCATTTTACATATCACGCGTAGTTTATATTTCCCTCTTCGGGCATTTTTCCATGAATCACCATCAACTTACGGCTACTATAATTTTGGTTATAGTTCCCTATACCGTGTTCATTCGTTGTATACCACTCGTATACAACGAATAACAAATTTCGTCTCGTTTCTATTGAAAAAATTTGTGCATGAATTTTTGATCCTTGCTTGCATGTAACCATTCCATACTAATTTGTACGTTACTCTCCTAGACGGTAAACATTTCATACAAAAGATGGATATCATTTATGTAGGAAAATGACTTGTCCTCTCTAGATTAATTTTTTTTTTGCTTTTCATCAAAATATTTCGAATCAATCATTTATGCTGACAAAGGGAGTTTAAAAAGTATATAAAAATATGAATTGAAGTTGAAACAAAACCAAACAGATAGAGAAAACTCTTTTCTTTTCTTTTTTTCCAAAAAAAAAAAAATCGTCGTTAATGAATTTTGTCAAAAAATTTAGCATGCTTTTTTATGCCAAGGGTGAGTTCATCCTATTAACTAAATGGACTAAACTGAATAAAGCCCATGTTTTCATGGATTTTTACGAATGTTATTTTACTCACATATATCAACTAAAATAGAGTACCATTTAATGAAAATCACTCGACTATTGTAATTAGTCTAAAGACAAATACAATTTAGCGAAAGCTCACCCTGAATGTGCTATTGAACGATAGCGGGTACCTATTGCATTAGCTAGGAGCCTAGGAGTGACGAAGTTGAACCGTAGCTATCGGGACGGGCAGTGGCGTAGCCAGGAATATATATCATTGGGGGCATTATAAGAACAAAATCTCTGATGATAACCAAATCCCGACGACATCCCACCAACCAATGACTTGATGGTTGTTGGTGATGCGGCATGATTTTTGTGTTAGTTGTTAAATCATGTTACAAATGAGAGTTTTCAAGTTTTGGAGTACTATTTTGTTCACCCATATACTTAAACACTAAGTGAACATGTGCATATTACTCACTGTTTATATTGGATGAAAATTACTCACTCTTCAATAAATTCACCGAATCTTTACTTTGATATGATTGCAAACATTGATTTTGTGGAGCTTATTTGTGTAACAATTCAAACAAGGCATTTGTATTTTAACAAGTATTTAATCTTATAACATGTGCCTTGCTTTAAATATTGGATAAACTCAAACTTCCAATTTAAAAAAAAGAAGAAATGGGGGGTGTAGTGGGGGCAGGTGCCCCTAGTGGCCATAGAGTGGCTACGCCACTGGGGACGGGTGATCTAAAATGTTGATCCATGCATATACATATGGAAATTGACTTAATAAATACCAGAGCATATAGATTTTCGTTAATGTCCCTTTGGCTTCTAGAAGGGTTGCGATCAATACCAGAAGCGAAACTCAGCTGTTGAAAGCAGGCATGCACAATGAGGATTAATTTCCTGCCACCAGTGCCCTAAAAACACAACTGCTGCTCAGCAAATGACAGACAGGCATACAATTAGACCCTTTGGACGCGGTGCAAAAATTAATACTTTAGGGTTGATTTGTGTAATTACATTTACTTTTTGGTTACAATTAAGGACATGAATGTACAAGGTTTCTTTGAGTTATGCTATGAGTACCGACTGAGGGAAGGGAATTCGTACCGACCGGTCGCGCTGGGCCATCTTTGGCCATCGGACGGTCGATCCGAGCCATCCAAAAATTCTAAAAAAAAAAAACCAATGGGCCCTACATGGGAATCAACGGCATTCGATGTGTGTAGGGTACTTGATCTAAATACCATTTTTTTCGTGTATAGATCGGCTGTCCAATGGTCGGAGACTGCCCGGCGCGGCCGGTCGGTACGAATTCCCTTCCCCCGGTCGGTACCTATATCATTTTTGAGGTTTCTCTAACCATAATTCACATGGTTTCACATCTGTCTTTTGGTCGAAGGTTAGGATTTCTCGGGCCAGCTTACGTACACCCCAACTAACCCTCTTTCAGGTCCGGTCAATTAGACATCTGCATCGTGACTAAAAAATTCACAAGAGATCACTTTCTTGCGACATGACCCTAGTAATCGGATACTGCTTAATTGTGTGGGAAACAAACCTATTAACCAATCGAGCACCTCTCGTTGAGTCTTGTCACAGGTGCTAGGCCTAAAAGCTTTTAGCTCCACTATGAAATCGTACAAATTAATTGCTGAGAAAGGTCAACCAATCCATGTTTTGTCTAGTACTATAATGTTCACCCTACCATTCAAAAATAGGTGAAAGAATTGGTGACAAGGGGTGAGGGGGGTTGAAATAGTAATTGACTTGATTTGCTAAGAGTAGGGATCAGAGACCAACCTAAAATCTCAACTTGGTTCTCCTTCAGCCAATAGGATAGCCACTTTCATATGTAAATATACCAAGTTTTTTTTTTAAATGTTCTGGGTCAACTTGTGCATACCTCAAACTAAATCCATACAATCTTTCACATAGTCTTTTCACATGCTTGCGCGTGAGGGTGAAGTTGTTGCAAGAATTATTGACAAAGATAATTGACAAGAGATCTTAGGAGAGAGCAAACTCTTAAGTTCCAAGCCAAGATGACAAAGCCACCTGGTTGTAAATACAATTAGAAAGAGGGTAGATTATTCAAGTACGCATGTGTGGTTGTTCATTGGACATGAACCTGAAAATCTTGATAGACTTGAAAACATACTATTGGCGAAGACGAAAAAGGAAATGCAGAAAGCATAAATAAAAATACCCTATAAAATCTTATTTTTGTGTTGAGTTTGGTTACACCTAACAATACACTTTTACTAGTACTTTTCAATACACCATAGAAAACACAACACTTTTAGCACCTTATTCACACTTACGACCTCACTTGTCATACTCATACTGTAACAACCCGAAAATTTTATTATTAATAATATCATTTAATTAGTGTTATTAATAATAAAATTAATTATTTTCCTTGATAAGATAAATACAAACAAGAATTATCCTATTATAATTATTTTCAATTACATGTATGCATGCATACAAATTCCTTCCATCTCTCCCTCTCCTACTCAGTCTCAACTTCCTCTCCCTGATCGTATCTCCACCCTTATTTTCGTCCATCTCAAGCCCTAGAGTTAGAATCCTTTTTAAACTCAATTTTATTAACTTCTTTAAAAATTCTCCTATATATATACCTCATTAATCCGACCCTAGGTCATACCATAAAATTTTCTATGCCCCACCAGTCCAGAAAGGAGAGAAAAATCGAAGAGAACGAAGCTCCAATCTATGGAGTTTTAGAGAGAGAAGGAAAGAGAGAGAAACATGGGTTTCATAGCCACGACCAACCGAGACCCGAATTGATCATTCCAATAACTTCCCTCAACCCCAAGCATCCCCAAGCATCATTCAATTCGAGCCCAAGGTCCCCCGTTCGCCAAAACCGAAGTTGTCTTCTCCAAAAACTCAAGATTCGTTTTAAAATCAATTCGATCCAAACCAAGGTATTATAATCCATTCCAAATACTCCTCTAAGTATATTAAGTGTTTTTAAACCTAACCCTATGCCCTAAATGGACCCATGCATCAAAACCGTGACGAAAAACCAAAAAAACCAAATCTGAGTCGAACCTTGCGGCCGCAACCTGCGGACCGCAAGAACTAGTCGCGAGTTTGCGGCTGGGCTCTCCACCGCAAGGTCAAACCAGTCAGACTTTACGGTTTGACCTATTTTGTTTCGAATCGACTTTTCGACATTCCGAACATCGTTTTTGACCCCCGAACTATTTTTTCTAGACTTTTCACACCTCAAAGATCATAACTTGTTAAGATCATATTTTTTTATTTAATTATCTATTTATTAAATTATTTATTAGTTATCTATCAAAGTTTACAAACGAAAAATCTTTACGACCTTCCAAACAACGTTTTAACACCCAAACTAATTTTTCCTAGACTTCTTGCATCTCAAAGATGATATCTTGTTAAATTAATATTTTTTATTTAATTTAATATTTATTTTTATTTTTATAGCGTTTCCAATCAAAAATTTTTTACGACCTTATAAACCTTATTATAAATGCCCGAATAATTTTATTTAGACTCTCTACATTTTGAAGATGAAATTTTGTTAACCGTAACATATTTAAATTTTTTTAAAAATTATTTATTAATTATTTACTTCACTTATGGCCACTTTATTTAACGTTTTTATTTAAATTAATCCCACAACCCTCCGAACCCAACTTTTGATACTCAACTGGTTGCATAGGACCTTTAGGACTCTTATTAAGGTCATGATAAATATTTCAATATTTTTATCTAATTAATGTATTTAATTAGTTTTTAATTAATCTATTATCTTAGAATTAATTAATAAGAGCCCAGAAAATTTTCCTTTTAATTCCTTTTTAAAACTCTTACTTTATTATTGACATTGTGACCATACAAGATTAAGGGCAACGGCCCATTCATAATAAGTTGCGTGATTTTATTGTTTATTAATTGTTTTAATTATTATTGATTGGTTGTATATTGCATCGATACTTAATTTGAATGCTAGATTGGACCCTAGAGACACGGGGTGGTATTGCGAAATAGAATTCATCTAGACGATGCTAGATAATGGATAAACTGGAAAGTTTTTTTTATTTTTAGATTGCCTGCAGGCAGATTTTGGTGACTGTGATGAGATTTGTGATGAAAATAAAACTGGCGGGTGTCCAGTGATGAATTGATAGACTTGCGGGAGTCTAGTGATGATTGTGAAGTGATTTGTAAAGTGGTATATAAGATAGGCGAACCTTAGTTGTGATTCAGGCATGATAAGCTTTCCCCTTATTGTAGTTATTGGGATGCATACTCGGTACATAACTTAGGTGTATCTGCGAGAGCAAAGAGAAGTGATCTCATGGGACCGAGCATGGCTAGCAGTTGGGGAGAAAAGATTCCACGGAGGAGATTTTAGATTTCACATTAGAATAATGAATAGTAATAAACTGATGTTTGTAAATTTTTGTTCTACTTTCGTCTCTTTATTACTCTGTTACTTGCTAACTGTAAAGTAAGAGGGGTAGTTGGGTTGGATTATGCTACGGGGTGAACTCTTCCACTCAGGTACGGATTGCCTGGCTTCCGTGCCAGATTTTGCAGAAAATTAGGAAGAGACTCAGAATCCTGAAAGTGAACAATTCTATGCAGAGGAGAATCCAGAGGTGGGAGTCGAGCCAGAATATGCTTGGGATCCGTATCAAACCTAGAAGACGGCTCGATTATTTTGTTTAGTTTATTACTACAAAGATAAATTTCAATATTTCTACTATGGTTTGTAATAGATGAATCTTTAGGATGAATTATCCGTTTTGAATTTTGAATTTAAATTAAAGAATTTTCAAAAATTAATATTTAATGCCTTCGATTTTATTTCCAAAAATCGGGGCGTTACACTTACGACCTCACTTGTCATACTCACACTTGTGCTCTCATCAGTCTTACACTTGGTGCTTACCACTCACCTTACAAATGACCTCACCTATTCTATTTATAAGAACTACAAGAAGTTTCCGGAATAACCCGGAAGACTTAATCCACAAGTTTCCGGAATATTCCGGAAGTTTCTAGCATGACCTGGAACACTTCGGAGAAGTCCGGATGGTTCTAGAAGAGTCTGAATTATTCTAGAGGATTCTAGAAAAATCCAAAACATTCTGGAAATATCTGGAGACTTTTGGGGAAATTCCTGGCCGATCCTATTTTTTGCTTAGACTTCCATGCAAACCCCTTTTAGTAGAGCTATCCCATCCAGCCCCTTTTTAAATATGCTTTTACTATTTTACCTTTGTCACTTTTCAACAACCTACAGAATTCACACCTCATATAATTCACACCCCACAGAATTCACACCTCAAAGAATTCACACCCCAAGAATTCACACCTCACAGAATTCACACCCCACATAATTCACACCCCTTTGCAGAATTCACATCTCATTTTTACTATTCATCCCCTTTACAGAATTCACACCCATTTGTAAGAATTCACACATTTGAATTGACACTCATTCACACCCCTATACACTATTCATGCCCTAAAAAATTTGGATAAATTATTGGTGTGAATTCTTGAGTGTGTGAATTTGGCCCCAATACACCATTTACAAAATTCACACACCTTTACAGAATTTATGTCCCTAAAATTCACATATCAATTTATAGTCCTTTCCACATCTTTTGCATAATTCACACCCCGATAATTTCATATCATACCCTTTTGCCGAATTCACATCTTCGAAAAAGATAGAATTCACACCACCAAATGAAGAATTCACACCTTCAAAAAAAAAGGAATTCACATATTCAAAAAAAAAATTCACACCCTTCAAAAAGATAGAATTCACACCACCAAATTAAGAATTCACACATTCAAAAAAAGAATTCACTCCACCAAAAGAATTCACACCCCCAGAATTCACATCTCATCTGCTTTTTTTCATACCTCTAGAATTCACACCCCTAAATGCAGCCCATCGGCACAATTCACACCCCATAAATTACATAATTCACATCTCTAAATACAGAATTCAGAACCCGTCTACATTTCACACCCCTCAAATTATAAAATCCATACCTCTAAATACAAAATTCACACCTCTAAATGCAAAATTTAGACCCCTAAATATAGAATTCACACCTCATCTGCACAATTCACACACTTTTAATTATGAATTTAGACTATTAATTATTATTGCGGATCAAAGAGCAATTACAGTGCATCCATTATGATTGTGGATAAAGAAAAAGAAAAAGAAAGAAAATAAAAAGAGAATAAAAATACAAAGGGCAATTACGGTGCATCCATTACGATTGTGGTTGGACCAGAAAGAAAGAAAAAATATGGTAGCAAAATTCACTTCGGGTTCTACGACTCCAACAATAACTAAAGAAAAAAGAAAACGAAGTATAATTGCGGATCTAAAAGAGAACAAATGGAAGCAAAGCATTCTCTGGTTGTTGTTGAACACAATAGAATGAAGACAAACCAACGGCAGTGGATGAACCTTCCCCATCTGGGGCATTATGTATCATTAGAAAGTATGGCGTTACTTCTTTCCGATTCCAGTGTTGATTAGGCTAGGGCTCGCACTACCTGACTGATTCAGCCGTCCTCCGCCGCCGCTGCCCTCCTCAGCTTCTGCCACTAGCTTTGCGACGACGTCGACGACGAGTGCTCGCTTGATCCGTCAAGCCACTCCGCCTCGTCGCCATTATCCGAAACCATAGACAAAGACATGCCCTGATCGCGGTTTGGACCCATACTCTGGCTGAATGCCGACCGCTTCTTCCGATGGCTGGAGAGCATGTTGGGGAACCAAGACCCCGTCGACGTCGTGCTCGAATTCACAGAATTCAGATCCGAGTCCATCTTCTCCGCCTTTTGGTGTTCTCAGATCTCTATTGCTTTGTTGGTAGGGTTTGGAACAGTTTGTGGGGTATTTTGGATAGATCACTTAAAACAGGGCTTAGACGGGTAGTGTAAGACACACAAGGGGCCTAAACAGGTAGAGAGGTACAAAAATGGGCCGGCCAGTCAGTTCCCTGAGACTTTTAGAGAGTCGGTAATGGGTCTCAACAATTTCCTTGTCGGTATTTTTGCTCGTTATGTTCAAATTAAGTTCAACATTTTTCCTGGGTCGTATTCATTTCGGGGCTAACCAGGTTTCCATCCAAGTACTGCTTACTTTTATAGTTCTGATGCAAAACACTATTTCTCTTTTGGTTAGGAATCGTGGTATTGGAATTCCTTCAGCAAATTATTCACATCATTGTAATGGTAGCCTTCTATTAAAAAATATGAAAATTAACCTGACTCTTCTTGTTTACCTTTTCCATTTCTCTTCAATGGTGGAAAAATCAAACTGGGTTCTCAACATATAAACGGCGGGCTGTGATTGTAAAGTTTCACTCGTCTCCGCTGGTGATTCTCCTGAGATCATTCGGTACTTTACCTAATGACGGTGGTTTTGGGGTGTCTCTCCGGGTGGCTATATCTGGCGTGGTGGCTGGCGGTGGAGCTGCCCTTGCCGTGGCAGACGATGGACGTTGGCGGTGGATCTGAAACGGCAGTAGCTAGGGTTTGTTTGCGCTGTATTGATTGGGCTTATCCCATTATTTGGGTTTTTAGACCCTTAAGGTGTTTGATCTTCAATTATTTATCTGGACTTTTAGGCTAACGGATGTGGGCTTCGTCCCAATGGGTTTTCCTGTGTTTGGTTTCTTGTCAAACTTGGGGATTGGGTTTCGGATGGGCACAGGATTATTTTTAGCGTTGTAGATTGTGTGGGTCTCGGGTTAGAAATTTGATGCCATCATTCCTAGTTTCTATTAATCTTTGTATCTTTTCAGAAATTAATGAATTTTTTGCCTTTCAAAAAAAAACATGTGCAATGTTAAACACATTAGACAAAGTCATATGGACGGTCTCTCCCTCTTCTACCTTCAACGTTGCAGCAACTTGGGATGCTGTTAGGCCCATTCAACAATTGTTCATTGACATTGGCTCCCGAAAATCATCCCTTGACACAGTTTTTATCCCATGAATCAGCGATTCAAAAGAACTTAATTAGAGCTTTCATTACTCTATGGATAATGAAATCTCTTGACTCATTGGAAAGTTCAATGGAAAGTCTTTTCGAAGCACGATTAGGTAGATTACATTGGCTGCATATTACGTTGGGCAAGAGAAAGGAATCGCAGCATTTTTAAGGGCATCCACAAGTCTCCCTCTACGGCCCATGCGAAGATCGGTTTTAGCACTTGCATTAAGGTCCCCCAAATTATCTACGTAAAACAGTCCCCTCTTAGTACTGTGATCCATGATTCTTGAAAAATATCCCGATAAGTTTTCTCTATATCTAGTTTGATAGATTTTGATGTAATTGGAAGTTATGCCTTCCTCAACTCTATGCAAGTTTTTTTTTATTCAAAGGAATTCAAAAAAGAATGTTAATTTCTAATTTACAGCTACGTGAGGCTCCAAACACGTCCTCTGTGAGACTGTGACTACTAACATATACAGTTACAGCCACCCCCGCAAACAAATGCCAAAGACATCTAATTTTGGTGAAAGAGGAAGCAAGAAC
Source organism: Rhododendron ovatum (assembly GCA_019656835.1). NCBI lineage: Eukaryota > Viridiplantae > Streptophyta > Magnoliopsida > Ericales > Ericaceae > Rhododendron > Rhododendron ovatum. The sequence continues at coordinate 11,638,856 of CM033793.1, read as the reverse complement.
ACATCTATGTAATTTTTCAGCACCTATCTAGCTTGAATAGCGGAAAGCGTAACATCATTTATAGAAACTGGTCCAGCCCTTGCCGATGAGGACGTGTCCGGCCTGTTGTCAGCTCCTTTGAAGATGAAAGCAGGCTGCTTAGGGGGAGGCAGTGCTGTTTCGTTGCACAACATGAAAGCAACTTCCGACATATTTGGCCTATCGTTGGCTGATTCTTCCACGCACAACAGGGCGATGTGAATGCACCTGAGAACTTCTTTATCCGAATCTGATTCGGTCATCCATGAACGAACTATTTCCACAGCCCGGCCTTCTTGCCACAAGCTCCAAACCTGAAACAAACAGTGCATGAACAATAATGTCATCACTAAAGGAAAGCCCTCTGTTTTGAAATTTATCTTGCTCGTTTTCCTTTCAAAATGATAGATTTCCAGTATAAAACAAAAGGAGAACACCAAATACATGGAAACCCTTCTGCTGTTGACATTAACCATCTAATTTTTGTATAATACTTGAGATTTTAAACATTAAGAGTTCTGTTAACCAAAGAATTTTCCATGAATACTAAGGAAATTTTTAGACAAGTGTACACATCCATTTACATACATGCCCAATTAAGTTCACAGAATTGTCCTGAATATAGCTGCTGTTCTTCCTGCCAGTAATGATCTCCAAGAGCAAAACTCCGAAGCTGAAAACATCAGATTTTACTGAAAATAGCCCTTCCATTGCATACTCTGGTGACATATAGCCGCTGCAACCACAAATGTTAAACAAGCATTAGAGTTTAATGGCTTCCTTGCACCGTTCTCCATATCCCAACAGTAATACAGAATGGACACTTACTATGTTCCGACCACCCTGTTTGTATTAGCTTCGATCTGGTCCTTTCCGAAAATTTTAGCCATACCAAAATCCGATATTTTCGGATTCATTTCTGCATCTAGTAACACATTGCTAGCTTTTATGTCCCTATGGATTATCCTTAGTCTAGAGTCTTGGTGAAGGTATAATAGCCCCCTAGCGATCCCCAAAACAATGTTGAAGCGCATTTTCCAATCTATAGACGAGCCTTTTGTCCTATCTGGACAAACGTTGGAAGTTAATTATAATCAAAATCCTGAATCATTCACCATTGCAAAAAAAATAACTCCATAAGTAGCAAAAAAATGAACATAACTACGAAAATATTGCATACCAAAGATGAAAGAGTCCAAGCCCTTGTTTGGCAAGTACTCATAGATCAACATTTTCTCATCTTTTTGAATGCAATATCCCAACAACCTCACTAGGTTCCTGTGCTGCAGTTTGGCAATCAATTTAACTTCAGTCTTGAATTCCTCGGCCCCTTGTCCTGAATTCTTTGTTAGCCTTTTGACTGCGATTTCTTGTCCATTAGGTAGCCGACCCTACATTTAATCTTTACATGGTGAGCTTAGACGACGTTCAAATGAATAGATCGCCCATTAGGAGTGTCAGTACGGTAAACAAAATGCGAGATCACTGGATTTCTGATGCACACTTCGTATATTCCAATGCACTACATATTCGAACACTAGTTTTGCAAATACTAGATTGACAGCTTAATGGGTTCTTTTATCATCTTCCATATTCAAATACGCATTATCCTAAGTAAGGTATGCAATTGCGTGATACTTTCCATCGTGGAGGTTACCTTATACACGGTGCCAAATCCACCTTCACCAAGCTTGTTATCCAACGAAAAATTGCCAGTGGCTGAGACAATGATGCTTAGGTCAAAATATGGTAATTCTGGATTTGTGCCACTTTCGTCAAAGTGTTTTCCCATTGAGGAGGCTTCAAGAGATGTTGTACTGTCGGGACTAAATAATAAATTTTGTTGTTCTCTTATTCCTGCCATTGAGTAAAAAAGCAAGTTAGGCAAAAAAAATGCAATTAACTAAAAAGTCCTACTTCCTTAATTTGACTGTTTGAGAAAAGAGGGTAAAATGCAATGAAAAAGTTTTTTTTTGACAAGAAATGCAATGAAAAAGTTAAACCTGTCAAGTTCATTGTTTTACTAATATATTATGAAATGGGAAACACAAATGAACAAGAAAGCCGGCTTGGTGACATGATTTGACTAGTTCATTTCTTATACAAGGCGTATTTGTGTATTTATGTTGACGTTGATGTTTTGAATCTAACTGTCCCATGGAAATGACATTGATCATATCACGGAACGCATTAAGGCTAAATAACCGGTTATACCTTGATCTACATTGTGCTTATAAAATACTCCGGCAAAGGGAAACACAAATGAACAAGAAACTGTGCGACATAGTCTTGCAATAATCCTGATCTAGATGCATTAAAACAAAATTGCTCCATGAAAATGCCGTTCTGTTTTTACCCCACGTAAAGGTCAATCACGTGTGAAATCATGCATCACTAGTTATACTCATTCATAGCATGGGTGAGAATTCGTTGCCTTACTTGACTATTAAACTACGAAAGTTTATTTTAAATTCGTGAAAGACGAAAAGAGGAAAGAAGGATTTTGACTGGATTGATGTTACATTATCGACATAAATCATTTTTAGTCGCTAGTCAATTAACCAAAACGACTAAAGATCGAAGAAGATTTTTGTTCTTTTACCTCTTCTTTTCTTCACCACCAACCAACAAATTAAGCAGAATGCGAGAAGCGAAACCGCAGTAACAGAGGCCGCTATAGCTGCCACCATTCCTTTCTTCCCATGAGAGTGTTGTTGTGACTTCAAATATTGGGCTGAAATTAGGACAAAAAATTAAGAAGTTGATTTCTTTCTTACAGATGACAACATAATTGCATTGTTCCTCTCTTCCACCACTTATGAAATGAGAAAGACCCCGAACATGTTAAGTGCTAACCCCAAGTAGAGCCGGTCTTGACTTTTCGGGGGCTTAAAGCGAAAATTAAAATTAGGGCCTCTTTTGTTGGATTATAATAAAGGATAAAAAAGTAGGAGGGGCCCAGGTGGCCACAACACTTTGCTTTTGGTCAGGACCATCTCTGACCCTGAGGGTTTGCTCTCTTCTAAGGGCTTCGAGAATCGAAACCCCTTAGATGCTATCAACTTCTTTGGGGTCAGTGTTGGAAAAATGGAATTTTGGTCTTGACCTAGTGGTTAAGGCCTGAGATTTGGGGGTTTGCTCTCTTCTAAGGGCTTCGAGAATTGAAACCCCTCAGATGCTATCAACTTCTTTGGGGTCAGTGTTGAAAAAATGGAATTTTAACCAAAGAGAATTTTAACACCGTGTGAGGTGGGTCCAAGTGGGTTTTAGATACTCCTTGCTAAAGAGTTTAAACCGGTGAAAGAATGAACAAATTCTATTGAGAGATGAATGAAAAATTGTCATAGCTGGGTTGATTAGCCAGAGTTATTATCCATGATAGTGTATTCAATTTCGGGAATAACAACTGTATCAGTTTTATTCCATAATTGAATTGCGGAATCAATTCCCCTATTGATTATTGGCTCGTCCATGAATATTTATATTTATTGTCGTATTGATGGTAGAGGCTCTTCCTTTAGCTATATAAGGGGATCTCTACCTTTGGTTTCAACACACCGAAAACAATCCAAAGCATCTCTACAACTTCTTCTGCAATATAATTGTTCTTTTCGGGAGAGAGAGTATAGACACAAGTTGGTTTGACGAGCAGTCTACGATGGTGCTTTGGCGGCTGAGTGGGAACTGAGTCAACCCTGAGAGACGAACACCGACACAGCCTCCAACATCGGTGAGGCGGCGAATTTGTCTTAAAGTCACCGTTGTACAAAACGCGTCTCGATTTGCAAATTCTTGATCTTTTACAGTTCATGTTCTAGTTACTGTAATTTTATGTTCAAGTTGTAAATTTATAAATTTGTAATTTCCAGAATTTTTTTTGCACTATTTTCCAACAGTCAGTCCATACAGAGCTTCGCCTTTACTTTAATTGACACTCCAACAAATGGGTGGTGAGATTGGTTCCTCCAAATTAGTCAAGGTACACATAAGCTGACCTGAACGCCTAAGTTATAAAAAAAGAAAAGAAAAGGAAAAGACCCAAAACATGCTTTCAGAACTAAAAGGTAAAGTCCTGTGCTAGATGCAATTTTTGGCACCAAAAATTTTAAAGATAAGACGTGTTGCAAATTGTGTAGAGACCCGTGAATTTATTTTATTTTTCTTTGATCTTAATATATGTGGAAGATGGTATTTTGATGTCATATTGATGTTTGGAGGTGTTGGTAGCAAGTGAGGTTCGATTTGATAATCGTTAGTAAAAAAAAAATTTCATTTTTTTCTCCAGTCAATATCGGTACTGCGTTTTGCCCATTACCGGTACCCGTTGTCCAGAAGTTGTGTCATTTGGCATTTTTGGGGTTCCAGTACTGGTACTGGGAATCGCCCAGTACCAGTACGCGCTGTGAAATTTCAAAAATTTCAACACATATTTCAGACTTCTATAAATACCCCTTTTTGTCATTTTTCACACCCAAACCTATGAAATAACCCTAGAAACACCTCTTCTCACCTACCCCACTCAAATCTCTTGAATTTTATCTCAAATCTTCAAGATCTAACTGTTTTCTATGTCAAACTCACTTGAATCTCACATTTGGTGGATAAGGGGTAAGTTTTGTATTCTCGGTCTAACTTTTTTTTTGGCTCTCAATTATGTTTTTTTTTCTCTCTCCTCTCAATCACTTGTTGATCTACGCTTGTTTATCTTGTTTCTGGGTTATATCTACTCTAGATCTTGTAGCAAAGCTTGGGTGAAGCTTGTTCTTGGTGGATTTAAGCTTATAGCACTTGGTAGACTTGGGGTTTTGCTCAAACCCATTTTGGTAGGGATTTATCTCTTTCTCTACATGTTATGTGATAATTTCGTGTGATATTAGTGTTTGAATGCTATACATAGTTTGGGTGAAACACTTTATGGCTTGAGAATTTCATATCTTATGAAAGTTGTATTATTGACTTGATTGTTGAGACCCATGAGGCATTTGTGGCGTGCTTGTGTATGTTGGAATGTGTGGAGTCTGTCGTAACGCAAGAGGTGGAGTTTACCGTAACGCAAGGGGTGAAAATACGAAATCGCAAGGGGTGAAAATTTGGTAGAAGAAATGTGTATGCGTATGTGTATTTGTGAGAGTGTTTTGATACTATTAATGGTGTTAGTACGTGTAGTTGCTGGATTTATCATTGTGTGCTTATTTCTTATACTCTAATGATTTAAGATCATTAATAGCTCACTTCTACCAACTAGAATTTGCCATTTAGCTTGATTCACTGTGTCCATGTTTATCATCTCATTAGCATATAGATTTTGTAGAGATTTTTCTATTGGGTTAGTGTAGCTCAACCTATCATTCTTTTCAGGTTTTAATGTCGGACAATAGCCTACATGTCACGAGTGTTAGGATGTGAAGACATTTTTTGGAAGCTAACAGCTTTAGTTACCTAATCATCTTGTAATGGTTTTTCTTTTGATAAGATGAGTTTGTAACTAATTATTCTAGAAATTCTTTTAACTAAATCGTTTGTAACTAATTAACTTGTTCGTATTCGAACTTAAGCTTATTTTGGGGTCGGTGTGCCAATGTTGTATATTTCTTAACTTAGAGACTTGATTTGTAAATTAAACAGATAAGAACTTCTTTTGGGTATTATTTAACTGACGTGAGAATCTTTTATTGAAATGGTCTGTTTATTTATGTTGAAAATCGAAGGCGTGACAAGTTGCAACCACCTTTCTATCAATGTTTAATATTGTTGGACAAACAAGAATGATAGGGCCATCTGCAATTCAACAAACGTAGAAGTCAATCGGCACACAATTTCACAGGTTGATTACTCCAACCCGGCTTCTTTTGATAAAATGTCTTGCTCAAGTCTTCATCAGTCATTAGTTCTAAGATAACTTGCAAACTCAAAACAGGTTGAATCTCATTTAATTTTTGAAATGGTCAAATACCGTATGTCAAAGCTATAAGACATTGTAGAAATCATCAAAAGATAAAAGAATTAATCAAAACTACCAAAATCTAGACACAGACACCTAGTGCAAGTGCAGGCCTAGCGAAACATCGGTACTTAAAAACCAGTCGCAGAAAAAGCAATAGAGGATCCTACAAGGACACCCTGCTCAAACCCTAAAAAGCACATATGAAATCTGGAGCATGGATCTGCCATCCCAAGGAGCCACACCGGCGTGTTCAAGACCCGTCGACTTGAAACACAAGCTCGCAACCACAAAACACAAGACGCTACTCCAGAGCAAATCCCCACTAACACTGCGAGTTCTGGCCACGAGAAGCAAAATACCGGTAAGCTATAGCCCCACTACCGAATTCTCGCAGCCACGGTGGGCAGGATATATAACAGTTCGAGAAGCACAAAAACCAACTAAACACACAGCCATAACTATGAATCACCAACTAACACCTGCATTAAGTCTACTTCATTGCTATTGTTTTCATTTTCCTTATTGTTTCCTCTTTTTCCAAAGCATATGAATCTTGTTTCGTCCCGCGTATCCATCTTTCTCTCATGTTTGGAGTAATTTTTCTATCCCGTATACATGGTGTTAGCACTTTGAAGGTGGCTTGCTAAGTTTGGCTAGCGGTGGCACCTTGCAACCTAGCCAATCCTAGCCAACCGATGGAAACGAAGGCATGAGGCAAGCATGTCTTTACAAGGTGACCCGATGGTGTCGGTTGGTGTCGGCACTTGTCCATGAGGCAAGTGGCAGCTGTGATGCACATGAAGACCCGATGATATCGAGGCATGGATGCTAAACGGGAAGCAGGCTTGTGGGACAAGGCAATCGAGAAAAACGGCTAAGTATTGGGAGCTGGGGTTGGATCACGAAATTGGCCAGGCAGCCTTGAGTTGGCTCGGGCAAAACGGAGGCAGACTTGAGTTGGCTCAGGCAAAAACGGTTATTGACGGTTAAACAGCATTCTGCACATGTTGTTGGGAGCATGTGACAAGTGTCCAAGGCAGAAACGGGCTGCAGATGTTATTGGCAGCATGGGACAAGTGTCCAAGGTAGAAACGGGCAGTTATTAGCCAAGCAGTTTCAGATTTCAGTGTGGTGGCAGATTTTGGGCGAGCCAGCACGGCCCTAGGGCAGTTTGGGGTGTCAACTGCAAGATCATGGGTTGGCCCCACGATCTCATGTACGTAGTGGCCACGTTTTTATGATTGTAAGCCTATTTAGGCAAGACATTTTCGTAGCCTAAGGCAAGTGGGATGTTCTGTCTAAGCTCTTGAGTGTATTCCTTTGTAAGTTGATGCTTAATAAAGGTTGGGACAGTTCCCGTAACTCGTGTGTGTTTCTAGACGTTCAAACTTATCGGATGTGTGACTGTGAGTAAACACTAGTTGGTTGAGACCAAGTTGCTGACAAATTTGGTGCCATCAGGGGCAAATTTTTAAGCAAAAAACAGCCCCGTGACACACGGCATAATGCTGATGTGAATTCCGGCCACATTAACTTCATATTGTGAACATTTATAAGTCTATACCCGGCGAAACATGTTATAAGACTCTAAAAATGGATAGAGTTTTCAATTTACTGAACTAAAATCCGTATTAAAAAAATTATGTGTTTCTTGGGAAATTTAGTCCTAATCTACTTGTTATCTTTACCACCCCAAACGGATTCGATTAAGGTGGCCATTTCTATTTTATCCCAACATGAGAATGGATAGGAAATCTTTCCATACTATCTTATCTTATAAGATGACGGGAACCGATTGAAATCTTGAATTACATAGTAATATCTTATCCGTTAAAAACGACCTATTATTGAAAATCTATCAAAATAAAACAATGTATATCCAGCAAATCTGACACAAAAAAAATATAGTAGCAGAAATTGATTGCATACCTAATTCAACCGCATCAACCCGAATGTATAAATCCTGGCCTCCACTTGAAAACACTCTGGAGTCCATTAAATCCCCATGCCACGTCACGCATCCACTGTCCCCGCGAGAAACATCCGCACTCGCATACGCATTGCACGAGCAGTTCCTCAAGCACTCCGACTCACACTCTTTTTGCCACGTCACACCCCTATCCACATGTGCCGTCCACGTGTTCGGCACCTTCACAAGTGGCACCTTCTCGAAGCCCTCGCCGCTCCCGCACACGTGCTGGCCCCGCTTCCTCACGCACCCGCCCGACCCGTCCCTCAGGTACCAGTCGCGTGCCGACTTGGGCTCAAACCCGGGCAAGCACGTGCATTCAAACTGGCCCATGCCTATGTTGGACGGGTCGCAGTTACCGTTTGGGCCACAGTAGTTGTTGGAGTCGCAGGGTTTTTTCGGACCTGCGTAAATCTCAACCCATCTATGCTCGTTATCTCTCCACGTCAACCACTGGAGCGTCCCGGATTCGTTGAGCACCAATCGCGAGATAATCGAGGGGTCACGAAAAGAGTAACTCAAAGTTACCTCGTCCTGATTTTCGACGTAGTTGTCCTTGATGTAGTTAAATGTCATCTCGGGTATACCGCTAAACCTGCGCCCTATCCACGAACCCGCCCGCCAAACGGGTCCCGTACCCTTGTACAGAAACATTTGAGGAGATCCCTCAAGGACCATTTTCAAAGAGTACTCCCCGAGTCCCGGGTCATCGCCTGACTTCCATGATGTCAGGAACCGGTTCAGACCGGTTTTCCGGTTCACACCGAATCTCAAGTTGGGAAGCAAAGTATCCGTAGGATAATCAAAGCTCTGCCACACAACTACCCCATTGCTATCAAGCACCACCAAATTTCCTGAATCCAGTAGCTGAGCCGAGGAGTTTTTCGCCACCGTCGGATCCGAAACATTTGTGGACCAAACCGGATTGCTCCGGTCTGGACCGGTTATGACGAGGTTTCCTGTGACGTCAAATGAGAGGGAACAGGATGTGTCGTTGATTGGGTCGCCCCTGTTGGCGACCCAGACAAAGGTCTGCTCGGAAACCTTGTTGTACCATATTCCGAGGTACCGGTTTGTCGATTTTCCGGGGGTAAAGAACCCCAGGGCAAAGGTTTGATTGCTGGAGATGAGCAAGTCACCATCTTTCAGTGACTGGGTGGTGTTTATGGTGTCAGTGGGGGTGCAAAATTTGAATTGGTATTGAAGGAGGAGTAGGAAAATGGAACAGAGGATCTTAGTATCATGAGACATGGGTCTGGTTTAGGTGATTTGTTTTTCTCTTCTGTTGTTCTTTTTGAGGAAGAAGGGAGACACTCGTGAGCTCCTTCCTCTGCTTTTGTTTTGGGTTTTGGTGAGGTAGAAATGATATATATAGGACAGAGTTGTTGAATACATTAACTAGTAAAATGGAATGAGAAAACCTTACATTGTTACTGATATATATACAAACTGTTACAATACATTGACCCTTCTATGCAGCAACTCAATCCCACAATCACAGCTAATAAAATCAAATCTAGAATACAAGAAAGGAAGGAAAGCCTAGGAATGATTTGCAGATATCAATTATTGATTTGAGCTTGAAAGGAATTTGGAAGTATCCATAGTTGACTAGGCTAGCTAATTGATACTTGATTGATGCTATAGTTTCTAATATTAACAACTTGAAAAGCATTATTGGCCAATGGATTGTACTGCTTTTATCTGCGTGGTCTCTTATAGGGCCGTAGTGTTAGATTGCTGTTTTGAGGATCCCTTGAGTTATCTTAGCCCCGTTCTGCTAAAATTATTATTTTTTAAGTACTTATTTTTTGTTTTACGACACAGATTATTTTTCTATAATACATCATCTTTAATTAAAAAATAAGTATTCAAATAAACTCTTATTTCCCTTAGCAACGGGGCTTAGATGGTGAGTTCCATAAAGGAAGAAATTTCAAGTGGTATATGAGTATGCCGCATATAAGGTGGACATAGTAGACTTGTTTGGTTTGAGTTTTGAAGGATGATTTTTGAGTAATGAGCTAAGATAGATAGATAGAGAAATGAGAGTTAAGAAAACTTATTTGAATGCAATGTCCCGGCAACCTCACTAGGTTCCTATGCTGCAGTTTGGCAATCAATGTAACTTCGGTCTTGAATTCCTCCGCCCCTTGTCCGGAATTCTTTGCTAGCCTTTTGACTGCGATTTCTTGTCCATTAATTAGGTAGCCGACCCTGCATTTAATCTTTACATGGTGAGCTTAGACGCGCGACGTTCAAATGAACCTAGAATAGATCTCCCATTGGGAGTGTCAACACGGTAAACAAAATGCGAGACCACTGGATTTCTGATGCACACTTCCTATATTCCAATGCACTACATATTCGAACATAAGTTTTGCAAATACTAGATTGACAGCTTAATGGGTTATTTTATCATCTTCCATATTCAAATTCGCATTATCCTAAGAAAGGTATGCGATTGCGTGATACTTTCCATGTTGGAGGTTACCTGATACACGGTGCCAAATGCACCTTCACCAAGCTTGTTATCCACCGCAAAATTGCCTGTGGCTGAGACAATGTTGCTTAGGTCAAAATATGATAATTCTGGATTTGTGCCACTTTCATCAAAGTGTTTTCCCATTGAGGAGGCTTCAAGGGATGTTGTACTGTCTTTACTAAATAATAAATTTTGTTGTTCTGTTATTCCTGCCATTGAGTAAAAAAGCAAGTTAGGCAAAAAAAAAAAATGCAATTAACTAAAAAGTCCTACTTCCTTAATTTGACTGTTTGAGAATAGAGAGTAAAATGAAATGAAAAAGTTTTTTTTTTTTTTTTTTTGACAGGAAATGCAATGAAAAAGTTAAACCTGTCAAGTTCATTGTTTTACTAATATTATGAAATGGGAAACACAAATGAACAAGAAAGCCGGCTTGGTGACATGATTTGACTAGTTCACTTCTTATACAAGGCGTATTTGTGTATTTCTGTTGACGTTGATGTTTTGAATCAAACTGTTCCTTGGAAATGACATTGATCATATCCCGGAACGCATTGTGCTTATAAAATACTCCGGCAAAGGGAAACACAAATGAACAAGAAACTGTGCGACATAGTCTTGCAATAATCCTGATCTAGATGCATTAAAACAAAATTGCTCCATGAAAACGCCGTTCTCTTTTTCCCCCCACGTAGAGGTCAATAACGTGTGAAATCATGCATCACTAGTTATACTCATTCATTGCGTGGGTGAGAATTTGTTGCCTTACTTGACTATTAAACTACGAAAGTTTATTTTAAATTCGTGAAAGACGACAAGAGGAAAGAAGGATTTTGACTGGATTGATGTTACATTAGTTTTATTTATAAGATTGAAAACAGAGAAGAGTCATTGCGAAATCGACATAAATCATTTTTAGTTGCTAGTCAATTAACCAAAACGACTAAAGATCGAAGAAGATCGTTTCTTTTACCTCTTATTTTCTTCACCACCAACCAACAAATTAAGCAGAATGCGAGAAGCGAAACCGCAGTAACTGAGGCCGCTATAGCTGCCACCATTCCCTTCTTCCCATGAGAGTGTTGTTGAGACTTCAAATATTGGGCTGAAATTAGGACAAAAAATTAAGAAGGTGATTTCTTTCTTACAGATGACAGCATACTTGCTTTGTTCCTCTCTTCCACCACTTATGAAATGAGAAAGACCCCGAACATGCTAAGTGTTAACCCCAAGCAGAGCCGGCCTTGACTTTTCGGGGGCTTAAAGCGAAAATTAAAATTCGGGCCTCTTTTGTTGAACTATAATAAGGGATTAAAAAGTAGGAGGGGCCCAAGCGGCCACAACACTTTGCTTTAGGTCAGGACCGGCTCTAACCCCGAGGGGCTTGACCTAGTCGTTAAGGCCTGAGATTTGGGGGTTTACTCTATTCTAAGGGCTTCGAGAATCGAAAACTCTCAAATGCTATCGACTTCTTTAGGGTCAGTGTTGGAAAAATGGAATTTTAACAAAAGAGAATTTGGTAGAACCCACACCGCGCGAGGTGGGCCCAAGTGGATTTTAGATACTCCTTGCTCAGGAGTTTAAACTGGAAAAAGAATGAACAAATTCCATTGAGAGATGAATGAGAAATTGTTATAGCTGAGTTGATTAGCCAGAGTTATTATCCACACTAGTGTATTCAATTTCGGGAATAATAACTGTATCAATTTTATTCCAGAATTGAATTACGGAATCAATTCCCCTATTGATTATTGGCTCCTCCATGAATATTTGTATTCATTGTAGTATTGATGGCAGAGGCTCCTCCTTCAACTATATAAGGGGATCTCTACTTTTGGTTTCAACACACTGAAAACAATCCAAAGCATCTCTACAACTTCTTCTGTAATACAATTGTTCTTTTCGGGAGAGAGAGAATACAGACACAAGATGGTTCGACGAGCAGTCTACGGCGATGCTCCGGCGGCTGAGTGGTAACCGAGTCAACCCTGGGAGACGAACACCGATACAACCTCCAGCACCGGTGAGGTGACGAATTTGTTTTAAGGGCACCATTGTACAAAATGGGTCTCGGTTTGCAAATTCTTGATCCTTTACCGTTCATGTTCTATTACTATAATTTTATGTTCAAGTTGTAAATCCATAAATTTGTGATTTCTAGAAATTAGTGAATTTCATTATTGTTTTCCGCACTATTTTTCTATGATCTTAAGACAAATTCTCTTTTGGAAAATAGTTTTCGGTTCTTTCTTGTAAAACAGTTTTGTAGATCAAAATCTGATTTTACATCACAAGTAGATTCGAAAAAGGGAAACAAGGTTTTGTTCTCGTAACAGGTTCTGAAAAACGATATTTGGATCTTCCAATACCTACACGTACAGTTTAAAATAACAGTTTGCAAAAGACTGATTTTGTTCCTTTTCCTCTGTGGGGGTACTTTTTTTTTTGTTTTTTCTGAATAGATCATAAGAGATACAGAAGATCAGAGCAAATCTTTATATAACACCGAATCTAAATTGGGCGGAATACAACCCGTATGAAAAAGAATTTTCCTATGAAGACACCCCGACGCAATCTGTGGCAGTACTTGAAGTATATAAGTTGCCACTAGTTTGAGTTGTCAAAGTTGCTATTAGTTTGTAGTAATTGTTTTTGCATCTGTTCAAGCAGTAGTGGAATTTGTTTAACGTGCTCCTATTTTGATTAGTTGTGCATGTCAGTAGTTTCTCAAAGTTATTTGTTTTGACTTTTACTATCTTTCTACTAATTTTGTGGGAACATTTGTGGCCAGTTACAGTTTTTGAAAAGAAATAAAAAAACTGTTATGTTTTTTTCCCGTTTGATACTTAAAAGCAGTATATATTTGTTATATACTTTCATTGCTAGACTTGATTGAAGAATCATGCTTGATTGGCTTTTCAAACGTGTAAATATTTTGCAACTGATTTTGACTTTTTCAAAGGTTTATAACTCTCGGTTCAGTGTTAAGTTTTGGTACACTGCTGTTACAGTTCAAAGTAATTTTCCCTTGGTCATTATTTCCGAGAATAACAGTTTTGTTGTGCTAGTTTTTTATCCTAGAAAATGTCAGTTATTGGGTTCATTCAATGGGAGATATTCATAGACAACTGTTATTGACCAGATTTTATTGAATGCATTGAATACGTGGATATAAATCTTTTGACACTTCACAAGGTTTTGCATATCTCGGATCGTTAAAAACTACCAAAACCTAGACACAGACACCTACAGCAAGTGCAGGCCCAGCGAAACGTCGGTACTTAAAAATCAGTTGCGGAAAAGGCAATAGAGGATCCTGTAAGGACACCCAGCTCAAATCCTAGAAAGCACATATGAAATCTGGAGCATAGATCTACCATCCCAAGGAGCCACATCTTGGCGTGTTCAAAACCTGTCGACCTGAAACATAGGCTCGCAACCACAAAACACAAGACGCTACTCCAACGCAAATCCCCACTGACATGACGAGTTTTGGCCACGAGAAGCAAAACACCGGTAAGCTATAGCCCCATTGCCGAATCCTCGCAGCCACGGCGAGCAGGATATATAACAGTTCGAGAAGCATGAAAACCAACTAAACACGCAGCCATAACTACGAATCACCAACTAATACCTGCATTAGGTCTACTTCATTGCTATTGTTTTCATTTTCCCTTTTGTGTCCTCTTTTTCCAAAGCATATGAATCTTGTTTCGCAAGCCGAAAAATATCCCGCGTTTCCATCTTTCCCTCATGTTTGGAGTAATTTTTCTATCTCGTATACACGGTGTTAGCACCTTGCACCCTAGCCAACCAATGGAAACGAAGGCATGAGGCAAGCATGTCTTTACAAGGTGACTCGATGGTGTCGGCACTGGTCCATGAGGCAAGTGGCAGCTGTGATGCACATGAAGGCCCGATGATATCAAGGCATGGATGCTAAATGGGAAGCATGCTTGTGGGATACGGTAGTCGGGAAAAACGGCTCTGTATTGGGAGCTGGGGTTGGATCACGAAATTGGCCAGGCAGCCTTGAGATGGCTTGGGCAAAACGGAGGCAGACTTGAGTTGGCTCAGGCAAAACGGTTATTGACGGTTAAATAGCATTCTGCACATGTTGCTGGGAGCATGGGACAAGTGTCCAAGGCAAAAACGGGCTGCAGATGTTGCTGGCAGCATGGGAAATGTGTCCAAGGCAGAAACGGGTAGTTATCAGCAGTTATTGGCAAACCAGTTTCAAATTTCAGTGTGCTGGCAGATTTTGAGTGAGCCAGCACAGCCTTAGGGCAGTTAGGGGTGTCAACTGCAAGATCATGGGTTGGCCCCATGATCTCATGTATTTAGTCACCACGTTTTTATGATTCTAAGCCTATTTAGGCAAGACATTTTCGTAGCCTAAGGCAAGTGGGATGTTCTGTCTAAGCTCTAGAGTGTATTCCTTTGTAAGTTGATGCTTAACAAAGGTTGAGATAGTTTCCGTAACTCGTGTGTGTTTCTAGACGTTCAAACTTATCGGGTGTGTGAGTAAACACTAGTTGGTTGAGACCAAATTACAGACAAACTTGGTACCATCACGGGCAAATTTCTAGGAAAAAACAGCCCCGTCACACACCGCATAATGCTGATGTGAATTCCAGCCACATTAACTTCATATAGTGAACATTTATAAGCCTATACCCGGCAAAACATGTTACGGAGTATAAGACTCAAAAAATGGATAGAGTTTTCAATTTACTGAACTAAAATCCGTATTAAAAAAATTATGTGTTTCTTGGGAAATTTAGTCCTAATCTACTTGTTATCTTTACCACCCCAAACGTATTCGATTAAGGTGGCCATTTCTATTTTATCGCAACATGGGAGTGGATAGGAAATCTTTCCAAACTATCTTATAAGATGACGTGAACGGATTGTGATCTTGAATTACATAGTAATATCAACCCGAATAAAATGCATCAGCCCGAATGTATAAATCCTGGCCTCCACTTGGATCTTGGGTCCCTGCAGTGCTTCCAAAGTACAGCAATGTGCAGCCACCTCAAGCTACACCGTTTTGACTACAATAAACTAATATTTGCACCATACGGAACCAAGTCCTTCAAGATATTCTCAATTTACTTTGCACTTTTAACCTTTTTTTGAGATTTTTTAAAATTTAAATCAATTTAGTTTAGAAACTCAGGCTCCATTCTTTCTAACTTTTTGTCTAAAACTTTTTTTTCAATAATTTTTACTCTTCGTAACTTTTTATTTATGCTGTGTTTGGATGGATTTTTGAAAATTTTTTGAGAAATTTTGTAGGGTTATGAGTGGAGAGAGAAATAAGAATAATAATTCAAAGTAGATGTAGTGATTGGAGAGAAATGAGGATAATGATTGAAGATAATGGTGAGTAATGAGTATTTTTTGAGTTGAGATTTTTTTTTAAAAAGCAATCCAAACAAAGCATTAGTTTTTCGTCGTAACTTTTGAGATCAATCATCCATCTCAACTAGATGAATAAGAGAAAAGAATAAAATATGGACTAATGTTTAAAAAATTTCATGTAGGATGAAACTTTAGATAGAATTAAGGATTGTATAATTTCGTGTAGTCTTATAAAATTTAGTTTCACTTGAATATCTTTAAGTGTTTGATCCAATTATCTAACTTCCATTCAAAATTGAGAATTCTAAATTCTTAATCTGAAGTAAGTTTATCAGATCGGGCACTTATAGTTATCTAATCAAGCCAAAATTGTACAATGCTACTCGAAAACTATTTTAAAATTAAATATTAGCTCGGATAAGTGACTAATGTAGTTGAGTTTTTTTTGTGTGTAAATCGAACAACTTATCTTTTTTGAAAATCGGGCATCTCTTCCAACATCCAACAGACTATACTATGTTTTTAAGATAAATTAATTAAAATTAAGAAAATCTCAAAAAAGGTAAAAGTGCAAAGTAGATGAGAATATATTGAAGAACTTGGTTCCATATAGTGCAAATATTCATTTAGTGGAGTCAAAACGGTGTAGCTTAATGTGGCTGCACATTGCAGTACTTTGGAAGCACTGTAGGGACCCAAGATCCCATCACGCATCCATTGTCCCCGCGAGAAACATCCACACTCGCATACGCATTGCACGAGCAGTTCCTCAAGCACTCTGACTCACACTCTTTGAGCCCCGTCACATCCCAATCCACACGTGCCGTCCACGTGTTCACAACCTTCGTAAGTGGCACCTTCTCTAAGCCCTCGCTGCTCCCGCACACGTGCCTGCCGTGCTTCCTCACACACTCGTCTGACCCGTCCCTTAGGTACCAGTCGTGTGCCGACTTGGGCTCAAACCCGGGCAGGCACGTGCATTCGAACTGGCCCGCGCCTACGTTGGACGAGTCGCAGTTACCGTTCGGGCCACAGTAATTGTAGGAGTCACAAGGTTCTTTCAGAGCTACGTAAAACTCAACCCATCTATGCTCATTATCGTGCCACATCAACCTCTGGACCGTCCCGGATTCGTTGAGCACCAATCTCGAGGAAATTGAGAGGTCACGAATAGAGTAACTCAAAATTACCTCGTCCTGATTTTTGACATAACTGAGGTTGAAGATGAATTTAGTTGTCATCTCGGGTATACCGCTCCACCCGTGCCCTATCCATGAACCTGCCCGCCCGCCAAACCAGACCCGAAACCTTGTACAGAAACAATTGAGGAGACCCGTTAAGGTCCATTTTGAGAGAGTACTCCCGGAGTCCCGGGTCATCGCCCGACTTCCAAGATGTCAGGAACCGGTTCAGACCGGTTTTCCGGTTCACACCGAATCTCAAGTTGGAAAGCAAAGTATCCGTAGGATAATCAAAGCTCTGCCACACAACTACCCCTTTGCTATCAAGCACCACCAAATTTCCTGAATCCAGTAGCTGAGCCGAGGAGTTTTTCGCCACCGTCGGATCTGAAACATTTGTGGACCAGACCGGATTGCTCTGGTCTGGACCGGTTACGACGAGGTTTCCTGTGACGTCAAATGAGAGGGAACCGGATGTGTCTTTGATTGGGTCACCCCTGTTGGCGACCCAGACAAAGGTCTGCTCGGAAACCTTGTTGTACCATATTCCGAGGTACCGGTTTGTCGATTTTCCGGGGGTAAAGAACCCCAGGGCAAAGGTTTGATTGCTGAAGCTGAGCAAGTCACCATCTTTCAGGGACTGTGTGGTGTTTATGGTGTCAGTGCGGGTGCAAAATTGGAATTGGTGTTGAAGGAGGATTAGGAAAATGGAACAGAGGATCTTAGTATCATGAGACATGGGTCTGGTTTAGGTGATTTGTTATTCTCCTCTGTTGTTCTTTTTGAGGAAGAAGGGAGACACTCGTGAGCTCCTTCCTCTGCTTTTGTTTTGGGTTTTGGTGAGATAAAAATGAAATATAGGACAGAGTTGTTGAATACATTAACTAATAAAATGGAATGAGAAGAAAAGTGTGAGAAGAAAATGACAATGGTTTCTCTCTTCATACATTGCAGGAACCTTACATTGTTACTGATACATACACAAATTGTTACAAGAAAGGAAGGACAGCCCTGGAATGATTTGCAGATATCAATGATTGATTTGGGCTGATAGGAATTTGGAAGTATCCATAATTGACTAAGCTAGCTAATTGATGCTTGATTGATGCTATAGTTTCTAATATTAACAACTTGAAAAGCATGATTGGCCAATGGATGTACTGCTTTTATCTGCGTGGTCCCTTATAGGGCCGTAGTGTTGAATTACTGTTTTGAGGATCCCTTGAGTTATCTTAGCACCATTTCGCTAAGATTATTATTTTTTAAGTACTTATTTTCTGTTCTACGAGACATATTATTTTTCCATAATACATCATTTTTAATTCAAAAAATAAGTATTCAAATAAACACTTGTTTCCCTTAGCAACGGGGCTTAGATGGTGAGTTCCATAAAGGAAAATTTTCAAGCGGTACATGAGTACGCTGTGTATAAAGTGAACATGATAGACTTGTTTGGTTTGAGTTTTGAAGGATAATTTTTGAATAATGAGCAAAGATAGATAGCCAGAGAAATGAGAGTTCAGAAAACTTATTTGAATGCAATGTCCCTACAACCTCACTAGGTTCCTATGCTGTAGTTTGGCAATCAATATGTAACTTCAGTCTTGAATTCCTCCGCCCCTTGTCCTGAATTATTTGCTAGCCTTTTGACTGCGATTACTCCATTATGTAGCCGAGTTTGCATTTAATCTTTACATGATCAATTTATTGGGGATCGTGCACAGAAAGGTAGGTTGAGTCCACAGAATAAAAAGGCCACTTGTTTGATGGGATATGAATGTTGGCATTGGACTATTTATCCAAGGAACTATGTCAGTGGGAAAAATTATTCAATGCCCTTGGGGCACCGCTACGTGGTCCCCCATATCCAGACTGTCCAGTGGCGGAGTCAGGGTTTGGCTACGGGGTGGGACTTTTCGATGGTACGCAAAAAATGGCCCAAACACCTGAGCTAGCAAAAAAAAAACTTTCCAGTAGAAGTTCATTAATACTTGTTGCATGATGTTTGTAAAAAAAATGAAGGGAAACAATATCGTAAAATCATACTTTGGCTTGAGTTTGATTTGTTGGTTTCAAAGAATAAAGGCTTAGTTCAAAAACATATTGTAGTCTTTAATGGAAGTCATTGAGAAATTATTTATATACTATATGAACCGAACCATTTATTTTTCCAATTGCTATTTTTTTCTTTATTTTTGCCAAAAAAAACTAAGTTGTTCGAGTACCAATAAGTAGTACCAAATACCAAATTGACCTCCAATATTGAAAAAATCAAAAAAAATATTTTGGGAACTAGGGGCCAACCCACTCCCTATTTACCTCTGCCCAGAGGCGGAGGGAGTGAATGCCCACGTGCCCCGGGAATTTTATTAGAATATTTAAATATCTATCCTCTTTATCTATGCCATGTAAGAATTCATCCCGCCCTTTTTTCATGCTTATATTTTCATCCTTTTAATGTGTGAATTATATTTCTTACCATTTTCCCTATGATATACATATATTATGTTATATTGCTTTCCTAATTTAGTGGGATTGGATTGAATTATTTTCCCAATTTAGTGGGATTGGATTGAATTATTTTCCTAATTCAGTGGGATTTGGTAAATTTAAATATGATTGATACATTTTTTTTTTAATCATTGAATTTTTTTGAGGAATCAATTTTATTAGGAATATGACATAATAAGATAACCACATCTTCGCATGTTTTCTTCATTCTTCGAGTTGGCCAACCAGACAATAAAAAATCATATTTTTCATTGATTTTATTACATGGAACGTGGCTAAATTACCATAAAAAAGGAAATAACATGACATACTCAAATTGTTACATGGTTAAATTACCATGACGATTACAACGTATAAATATCCCATGATTCGAACAAATATTTTATGGTAAACAGTTCAAATATGGTTAAATTACCATCAAAATAGGTTATCGTGATTAGCGCTTCATGGTTAAATTACCATGTCGATTTCGACATTTCATGACGATTCATATAGTGACAAGAACCCAACTTCCAAAAAAATCCATCTTGGTACAAGGAAAAAAATAATGCCTATTTAATTTCCAAGAAAAGGAACTCAACATTTTTAATACCAATCGGAAACCCATCGAGTTCGGACTATGGCCATCGAGATCAAATTCGGACGTTTGACTATGGCCATCGAGATTGAATTCGGACGTTTGACGTTGCCGTTGAGTTCGATCTTGGCAAACCCATCATCTTCTGCATCAACCCATCAAACCAACCATGGGTTGACGGAGCCGGTCAGGGATGGTGAGGTGGATGACGAGAAAAATGGAAGATGGGGACAACAGAGAATGGAAGATGGCGAGGATGGAGGATTGCGAGTTGATCCCATTCATGGCAAAGGAGGTGGAGCACCAATCCACTCCCAATTTGGCAACAAGTGGGCCACCATCGCCAGGTTCCACAACAGCCGGTCGAATGACTTGATCAAGGAACTCCGTGCTCAAGCGGAAGCATGCGACGGCGGCGATCGACGGTGTCAAGGAGCGCGGTGGTCGGAGAAGCCATTGTCTCCAAAATTTGCAAATATGGAAATGGGATTTGGAGGGTGGGAGATGTTGTTTAATGAGTTTTCTGAAATTTATGGGATTTGTTGGGTGATCATTTAGAGATCCAAAATTTCCGGGATTAGAACAGAAATCGTGGGATTTGTTGGGATATGTTTTGGTCCCGCTCTTCCGGTGCTATATACATATTAATTAGGGGCATTGTTGGTATTAAAAAAAAAGGGATGAAAACATAACAGTTCAAAAAGTGAAGGATGAATACTTAAGTTGGATGAGGAATGATGATGGATTTTTAAGTCTCCCGAATTTTATCACCTACTACTATTTTTTTGTCTGTTTTGAGACTACTGTAAGTAGTAAGGCTAGCTACCACTATTTTGCTTTAGGCCCCATTCCACTTTCTCAAATAAGTACTTAAAAAATAAAAATTTATTTTCAAGCTTAAAAATAATGAGCTTACGAAAACAATATTTTAATTTTTTAGTTTTTGATGTTAAATATCCCAATAAATTTTCGCAGTATCTAGTTTGATAGATTTTGAAGTAATTGGAAGTTATGCCTTCCTCAACTCTATGTAAGTTTTTTTATTCACAGGAATTCAAAAAAGAATGTTAATTTCTAATTTACAGCTACGTGAGGCTCCAAACGCGTCCTGCGTGAGACTGTGACTAGCTACTAACATATACAGTTACAGCCACTCCACCAAACAAATGCCAAAGACATCTAATTTTGGTGAAAGAGGAAGCAAGAACACATCTATGTAATTTTTCATCACCTATCTAGCTTGAATAGCCGAAAGCGTAATATCATTTATAGAAACTGCTCCAGCGCTTGCTGATGAAGACGTGTCCGGCCTGTTGCCAGCTCCTTTGAAGATGAAAGCAGGCTGCTTAGGGGGAGGCAGTGCTGTTTCGTTACACAACATGAAAGCAACATCCGACATATTTGGCCTATCGTTGGCTGATTCTTCCACGCACAACAGGGCGATGTGAATGCACCTCAGAACTTCTTTATCCGAATCTGATTCGGTCATCCATGAACCAACTATTTCCAATGCGCGGCCTTCTTGCCAGAAGCTCCAAACCTGAAACGAACAGTGCATGAACAACAATGTCATCACTAAAGGAAAGCCCTCTGTTTTGAAATTTATCTTGTTTGTTTTTCATTCAAAATGATAGATTTCCAGTATAAAACAAAAGGAGAACACCAATACATGGAAACCCTTCTGCTGTTGACATTAACCATCTAATTTTTGTATAATACTTGAGATTTTAAACATTAAGAGTTCTGTTAACCAAAGGATTTTTCATGAATACTAAGTAAATTTTTAGACGAGTGTACACATCCATTTACATACATGCCCAATCAAGTTCACAGAATTGTCCAGAATATAGCTGCTGTTCTTCCTGCCAGTAATGATCTCCAAGAGCAGAACCCCGAAGCTGAAAACATCAGATTTTACTGAAAATAGTCCTTCCATTGCGTACTCAGGTGACATATAGCCGCTGCAACCACAAATGTTAAACAAGCATTAGAGTTTTAATGGTTTCCTTGCACCTTTCTCCATATCCCAACAGTAATACAGAATGGACACTTACTATGTTCCGACCACCCTGTTTGTATTAGCTTCGATCTGGCCCTTTCCGAAAATTTTAGCCATACCAAAATCCGATATTTTCGGATTCATTTCTTCATCTAATAACACATTGCTGGCTTTTAGGTCCCTATGGATTATCCTTAGTCTAGAATCTTGGTGAAGGTATAATAGCCCTCTAGCGATTCCCAAAACAATGTTGAAACGCATTTTCCAATCCAGAAATGAGCCTTTTGTCTTATCTGGACAAATGTTGGAAGTTAATTATAATCAAAATTCTGAATCATTCACCATTGCAGAAACAATAACTCCATAAGTAGCAAAAAAAAGAACATAACTACGAAATTATTGCATACCAAAGATGAAAGAGTCCAAGCCCTTGTTTGGCAAGTACTCATAGATCAACATTTTCTCATCTTTTTGAATGCAATACCCCAACAACCTCACTAGGTTCCTATGCTGCAGTTTGGCAATCAACGTAACTTCAGTCTTCAATTCCTCCGCCCCTTGTCCTGAATTCTTTGCTAGCCTTTTGACTGCAATTTCTTGTCCATTAGGTAGCCGACCCTGCATTTAATCTTTACATGGTGAGCTTAGACGTTGTTCAAATGGACCTGGAATAGATCGCCCATTAGGAGTGTCAATACGGTAAACAAAATGCGAGACCACTGGAATTCTGATGCACACTTCCTATATTCCAATGCACTACATATTCGAACACAAGTTTTTACAGTTTAATGGGTTATTTTATCATCTTCCATATTCAAATATGCATTACCCTAAGTAAGGTATGCAATTGCGTGATACTTTCCATTTTGGAGGGTACCTTATACACGGCGCCAAATCCACCTTCACCAATCTTGTTATCCAACGAAAAATTGCCTGTGGCTGAGACAATGATGCTTAGGTCAAAATATGGTAATTCTGGATTCGTGCCACTTTCATCAAAGTGTTTTCCCATTGGGGAGGCTTCAAGGGATGTTGTACTGTCACGACTAAATAATAAATTTTGTTGTTCTCTTACTCCTGCCATTGAGTAAAAAAACAAGTTAGGCAAAAAAAATGCAATTAACTAAAAAGTCCTACTTCCTTAATTTGACTGTTTGAGAAAAGAGAGTAAAATGCAATGAAAAACTTAAACCAGTGAAGTTCATTGTTTTACTAAAATTGTGAAATGGGAAAAACAAATGAACAAGAAAGCCGGCTTGGTGACATGATTTGACTAGTTCACTTCTTATACAAGGCGTATTTGTGTATTTATGTTGACGTTGATGTTTTGAATCTAATTGTTCCATGGAAATGACGTTGATCATATCCTGGAATGCATTAAGGCTAAACAACCGGTTATACCTTGATCTAAATTGTGCTTATAAATTAGGCAAAGGGAAACACAAATGAACAAGAAACCGGTTATACCTTGATCTAAATTGTGCTTATAAATCCAGATCTAGATGCATTAAAACAAAATTGCTCCATGAAAACGCCGTTCTCTTTTTCCCCCCACGTAAAGGTCAATCACGTGTGAAATCATGTATCACTAGTTATACTCATTCATAGCATGGGTGAGAATTTGTTGCCTTACTTGACTATTAAACTACGAAAGTTTATTTTAAATTCGTGAAAGACAAAATGAGGAAAGAAGGATTAACCAAAACATTTTTAGTCACTAGTCAATTAATCAAAACGACTAAAGATCGAAGAAGATTGTTCTTTTACCTCTTCTTTTCTTCACCACCAACCAACAAATTAAGCAGAATGTGAGAAGCGAAACCAACGTAACAGAGGCCGCAATAGCTGCCACCATGCCCTTCTTCCCATGAGAGCGTCGTTGAGACTTCAAATATTGGGCTGAAATTAGGACAAAAAATTAAGAAGTTGATTTCTTTCTTACAGATGACAGCATAATTGCATTGTTCCTCTCTTCCACCACTTATGAAATGAGAAAGACCCAGAACATGCTAAGTGCTAACCTGGCTTGCCCTAGTGGTCAAGGCCTGAGATTTGGGGGTTTGTTCTATTCTAAGGGCTTCGAGAATCGAAACCTCTCAGATGCATGCTATCAACTTCTTTCATTGGTGTCAGTCCATATAGAGCTTCGCTCTTACTTTAAGTGGGACTCCAACAAATGGACGGTGGAATTGGTCCCCTAGAATTAGTCGATGTGCACGTAAGCTGACCCTAAGTTATAACAGAAAAGAAAAAGACTCAGAACATGCTTTCAGAACTAAAAGGTAAAGTCCAGTGCTGTAATTCTCAGCACACAAAAATTTACTGGATAAGATATGTGTTGCAAGTTGCAACCACCTTTCTGTCAATGTTTAATATTGTTTGACAAATAAGGATGGAACTAAGAGTTTACTCTAGTAGTAGCGAAATGTATACTAAAAAATAAAAAAGATTCATTACAATATTAATAGTCATCGGCTCCAAAAAAAAATTAAACTAACATAACAAAAACTATAGTAAATGATGTTTTTCATTTGCACATGAAATATGAAAAAAGACTAACTTTAATTTGGATATCGATAATGCCACTCCAACAACAACAATAACAAAACCCATGTAGTCCCCAATCATTGGGGGCATGGGCGAAGGAGGAATGGAGATAGACCTAACCATTAGCAATATGCACAAAGTGGCTACTCTCAGAATACCACTTATACAGTAGGCCCCTATATCTGTTTTGCTGCGGAACCATGCCCCCAAATCAAAGCCAAATGACATTAGAGAGGGCAAGTCTAGAGACCCAATTCAATTTATGTGTACATTACTATGCTTCCTTCATTGATAGTCTAGAGTATCAGTATGCTAAAGATAATGTCAATCCTCAGATCCCTATATAGATTTTTCAAATTGATAATCATACTCCTTTTTGGGAGTGATATTATAAATTTGGAGAGTGACATTATAATTAAATTCCCTTAATTTTTTAGGTTAAGTTATTTTAGGGTTAGAATGTGGAGTTTTTTTTTCTTCTTAATTATATATCATCATTTATATTATTTCACTTTAGCCCATTGAATTTAGATATAGAATATTTTTTTGGATCTTCTTTCTTAAAAAAAAATAATAGAAGATTTATGATTAGTGTATAGTAAAAATAAGGAAAAAAACTTAGCAGTGGCGAGACTATATAAGTTTAGGGTAATTTTTTTTCACATATAAAAATTAAATTTTCTAAAATTCTTGTTATGACGGCCGCCGCCACTAGATCCCCTTGTCCCATCCTTGTTTACAAACAAGAATGATAGTGCCATCTGCAATTAAACAAACGGTCACTCGGCACACAATTTCACAGGTTGATCACTCAAACCCGGCTTCTTAATTTTGATAAAATGTCTTGCTCAAGTCTTCATCAGTCATTAGTTCTAAGATAACTTGCAAACTCAAAACAGGTTGAATCTCATTTAATTTTTGAAATGGTCAAATACCATATGTCATAGCTATAAGACATTATAGAAATCATCAAAAGATAAAAGAATTAACCAAAACTACCAAAACTTAGACACAGACACCAACTGCAAGTGTAGGCCCAGCGAAACGTCGGTACTTAAAAACCAGTCGCGGGAAAGGCAATAGAGGATCCTACAAGGACACCCAGCTCAAACCCTAGAAAACACATATGAAATCTGGAGCACGGATCCGTCATCCCAAGGAGCCACACCGGCGTGTTCAAGACCCGTCGACCTGAAACACAGGCTCGCAACCACAAAACACAAGACGCTGCTCCAAGGCAAATCCCTGCTGACACGGCGAGTTCTGGCCACTAGAAGCAAAACACCGGTAAGCTACAGCCTCACTGCTGAATCCTTGCAGCCACGGCGGGCAGGATATATAACAGTTCGAGAAGCACAATGTAACACCCCATCCCACATTGGAAGTCTACATGGATGATTTTGGGCATATAACAAACCTTGTGGGCTACTACTAGTACCTTTTGCTTAAACTTTTGGGCCATATGGTGTGGCTTGTAGATCAAAATCAAGGTATTGGGCCAGTGGTCTGCTTGGGGCGTTACTTGTGATATCAAAGCCATCCATGTGCACGACCATGTGGGCCTTGGAGTTCGGTTTGATTTGATTGTTGGTTTGATTTGTATTGGTGATTATAGTGCTCAACCCCTCGCGAGGCTATAAAGTTGGGGAGATTGTAACACTCCATCCCATATTGGAAGTCTACATAGATGATCTTGGGCATATAACAAACCTTGTGGGCTACTACTAGTACCTTTTGCTTAAACTTTTGGGCCATGTGGTGTGGCTTGTGGATCAAAATCAAGGTATTGGGCCAGTGGTCTGCTTGGGGCGTTACATTTTTTTTCACTTGTAACGTCCCAAGCAAACCACTAGCCCAATACCTTGATTTTGATCCACAAGCCACACCACATGGCCTAAAAGTTTGAGCACAAGGTACTAGTAGTAGTCCACAAGGTTTGTTATCTGCCCAAGATCATCCATGTAGACTTCCGTTATGGAACGGGGTGTTACAATCTCCCTAACTTTATAGCCTCGCACCCTCGCGAGAGATTGAGCACTATAATCACCAATACAAATCAAACCAACAATCAAATCAAACCAAACTCCAAGGCCATATAGTCGTGTACATGGATGGCTTTGATACCACTTGTAACGCCCCAAGCAGACCACTGGCCCAATATCTTGATTTTGATCCACAAGCCACACCACATGGTCTAAAAGCTTAAGCACAAGGTACTAGTAGTAGTCCATAAGGTTTGTTATATGCTCAAGATCATCCATGTAGACTTCCGATATGAGACAGGGTGTTACACACAAAAACCAACTAAACACACAGCCATAACTACAAATCACCAACTAACACTTGCATTAGGTCTACTTCATTGCTATTGTTTTCATTTTCCTTCTTGTTTCCTCTTTTGCCAAAGCATAAGAATCTTGTTTCGCAAGCCGAAAAATATCCCACGTATCCATCTTTCTCTCATGTTTGGAGTAATTTTTCAATCCCGTACACAAGCCAACATGGCTTAAAAAATAGACGACATAATGTGAATTCCGGCCACATCAACTTCATGTATAGTAATTAAACATTGTATAAGCCTATACCCGGCGAAACATGTTATAAGACTCTAAAAATGGATAGAGTTTTCAATTTACAGAACTAAAATGTGATAGGGTTTTTTTCGGGAAATTCAGTCCCAATCTACTTGTTATCTTTACCACCCCAACGGATTCGATTAAGGTGGCGATTTCTATTTTATCACAACATGGGAATGGATAGGAAATCTTTCCAAACTATCTTATAAGATGACGTGAACGGATTGTAATCTTGAATTACATAGCAATATCTTATCCTGAATAAAACACATCAACCCGAATGTATAAATCCTTGCCCCCACTTGAAAACACTTTGACGTCCATTAAATCCCCATGCCACATCACGCATCCACTGTCCCTGCGAGAAACATCCACACTTGCATTCGCATTGCACGAGCAGTTCGTCAAGCACTCCAACTCACACTCATTTAGCCCCGTCACAACCCTATCCACATGTGCCGTCCTCGTGTTCGACTCCTTTGCAAGTGGCACCTTCTCGAAGCCCTCGCCGCTCCCGCACACGTGCTTGCCCCGCTTCCTCACGCACCCGCTTGACCCGTCCCTCAAGTACCAGTCGTGTGCCAACTTGGGCTCGAACCTGGGCAGGCACGTGCATTCGAACTGACTCGTGCCTACGTTGGACGGGTTGCAGTTACCGTTTGGGCCGCAGTAGTTGTAGGAGTCGCAGGATTTGTTCGGAGCTACATAAAACTCAACCCATCTATGCTCGCTATCATTCCATGTCAAAACCAGACCCGAACCCTTGTACAGAAACAATTGAGGAGACCCGTTAAGGTCTATTTTGAAAGAGTACTCCCTGGGTCCCGGGTCATCACCCGACTTCCAAAATGTCAGGAACCGGTCCAAACCGGTTTTCCGGTTCACACCGAATCTCAAGTTGGGAAGCAAAGTATTCGTAGATGCTTTACTTCTCAAAAAGAATTTTTTTAAAAATTCTCCCTGAATTCTCCCTACTTTCAATATTTTTCTCTCTATCTCTCTCCACTTATTATCGCTACTATTTTTCAAAAAAAAATTCAAAAACAAAACCAAACACGAAGCTCTGCCGCACAACTACCCCATTGCTATCAAGCACCACCAAATTTCCTGAATCCAGTAGCTGAGCCGAGGAGTTTTTTGCCAGCATCGGATCCGAAACATTTGTGGACCAGACCGGATTGATTGCTGGGAACCGGATGTGTTGTTGATTGGGTTGCCCCTGTTGGCGACCCAGACAATGGTCTGTTCGTAACCCGTGTTGTACCATATTCCGAGGTACCGGTTTCTCAATTTTCCGGGGCTAAAGAACCCCAGGGCAAAGGTTTGATTGCTGCCATCTTTCAGGGATTGGGTGGTCTTTATGGTGTCAGTGGGGGTGCAAAATTGGAATTGGTATTGAAGGAGGATTAGGAAAATGGAACTGAGGATCTTAGTATCATGAGACATGGGTCTGGTTTATGTGATTTGTTTTTCTCTGTTGTTCTTTCTAAGGAAGAAGGGTGTGTGCCACTCGTGGGCTCCTCCTCTGCTTTTCTTTTGGGTTTTGGTGAAGGTAGAAATGAAATATAAGACAGAGTTGTTGAATACATTAACAACTTGAAAGGCATGATTGGCCAATGGATTGTACTGCTTTTATCTGCGTGGTCTATTATAGGAAATTAGTTTATTTTCGATTTTTGATTCTCCAATGATATATAGATCAAGATCACTTTAGGAATGATAGTGACATTTTGAATTTTTTTAAAATAAAAATTTTGAAATGTTAATTTTTAATAATTTGTTAATTAATTATGTTCATTAATATGACTACATGATTAAATGTATAATTAAAATTAGTCATAAGTATTTATGCAAGGTAATTACTAAACCTTACATATATATGTACATATTTTTATACTTATCTTGTATTCTATCCTAACTAACTCACCCACACCATAATATTTTTTGTAGGGGTTCAGGTTTGGAGGGATCTTTGCCTGGTACAATACTCCTCTTCCGTTGCTCCGCTCGTCCGCCTGGGGTCCTGCAACCAGTCACTAGGGCTTGGAAAGCCCAGTGACCCTCCGACGATCAAGTTAGATATAAGGAGAGAAGTTTAGGTCTAGGTTTAGGGTAAAGATGGCGTACCTGTTTAGGTTAGAATCCCCTTGTATTTATAGACCTATGTTTACTTGACCTCCAAGGAAGCGCGTAGGAGTCACGCTTAGGTAACCGCCCTCGGTGACGTCATAAGTGACGCACTGGATAAGGCGGTTACGAAGCACATGGCCACGGTGGTCCTGTCTGCCGCGTGGCACTTTTGGTCCCCCACCTGGTTGGTTACATTCCTTCCAGATCTCAACGGAACATATGCCTCGGTGATTAACCGAAGTACTGACAGGAGGGTTAACACCATGCCAGTGAAGATAAGTGGTAACTTCAGGGGCTCGCCTGTACGTGACCATGGGTCACACCATGAGTCCTCGGCTACCGAGAGCCTATGTACCGAGGTCATAACCGAAGCCTCCACAATAGCCCCTCAAGCCCCTGGAGCTTTGCATCCCTGCTTCAGGGTCTTGATACTCCTCTGGGAAATATTAAACCTTGGTGAGAGTGCTCTCCTCGGTAAATTCCACTCATCCTATGTCGGTAAGGAGAGCCACGTGTCAGCAATCGCCGAGGTCTCAGGATGGTAAAGCTGTCTCGGCACGTGCCCTGTCAGTCGATTGGTACGAAACGTTGCTTCGGCGACACGCGTCATTATACCAATGGTTCGGTCGTTCGGCGCCTATCCTCGGTGCAGACCCTTTAATTCTGACCGTTCGATGGCTATACGTGTCAGAGATCTGATGGCCCGGTATTCGACGCTTCGTTTCCCGCGCAGATTCCCAGGCTCCCCATTATAAATAGACGGGTCAGAGAACAGACGGCCACCTTACTCTCTGCTTCTGAAGTCGAACCGCCGCCGCCTTCTGTTTCAAGCCTTTGATCGAGCTTTTCGAGCATTTTGGGAGCAGATCTCTGACTCGAATCTCAGGTAAAACGATCTTCAATGTCTGGTTTCTATGTTTTGATTATTTTCTTTGAGTTTTGTTCGATTCGACCCACATTTTTCTTGCGTCGTGACTGCTCCGCCGCTCGCCGTTGTCCGTTCCACGGCGGTGCTGGGCGTTTTTCTGTATTGTTCATAGTCTTGCCGAGACCTAAATTCGACCCGAGGCCTATATTCTTCCCGAGGGAAATCTTCAACCCGAGACCATAGGAACAGATATTGGCTTCGGAGACCTCCCCCCCGGGGAGAAATTCCCTGAAACGCTCCGAAGAGTGATGACCGCTCCGCCCCTTTTACTACTAGGTCGTGCTGCTTTTCCCTGAGCATATAGCTAACGGGTTTTTGCACATTTCTTGCTAGGAAGGGGCGAATGGTCATCGAAGTCTCTTCGGACAGCACCAGTAGCAACATTTCTGCCGAGCTTGAGGAAATCTTTGCGGAGTGTCGCGCCGAAGCTATTAACCGACTGCCACTAGACGTTATTAAGCCTTCAGACCCCTCCAGACCCTTACGCCCGGTTACAGCCTTCGCCAATTTAGAAATGGAAGCTCCTAGCACCTCTGGCCATGGTCCGGGCCCATTTGCCGACGCTCCGGAGGAAGTCCGAGGACGAAGGAGGCCGATGAGGCCATGCCCCTACCTCCATCAATATTTTAATGGGACCCCGGCTGCCCTAGCCGAGTTCAGAAGGGTCTATAGCATCCCCTCGGACGTGGAGATCCGGCTTCTTCAAGACAACAACCCAAAGGCCCTTCCTCACCGACCGGGGGAGTTGATTTTTCCCTTGATGGCAATCACCGAGGGAGGGATCAGATTCCCCCTTCATCAGTTTGTCCGACGAGTTCTCCGAACTCTTTTACTTACCACTTCCCAACTTACGGTGAACTCGTACCGTATTATTACAAGCATAATCGAGCTGAGGAGGCAGTTTAACCTGACCTTCGGCGTTGAAGAGCTCTTCGGGGTATACCTCCTGGGAGTCAACAGGGAGAGCGGTCGGTATTATCTCTCCTGCAGGACGGGGTATGACACGTTCCTCGTCGACCGACTCCCGGACTCCGAAGAGTGGGCGAACATTTACGTCTCGGTGACCGGCAACTTTATGTTCGGGCCCGGAGAGAATGTCGATACCACAACGAGAGTGCAATACGGGACCGGGGCTCCTGGTCGGTAGAAATTTCTCTTCTGTAAATATTTGTGTTTTCTGCTTAAGTTCTGCATACCTTGTGCTGATCATTTGTTTTCGTTTTGCCTTGCAGCTGAGGGAATTATTCAGCAGCTTCGGGAAAGAGCAGACCGAGCCCGTATTTCGGCAGCATACGCCATCCCAATCACCAGCCGGTACGCTCCGGAGCTACTCGGGTACGTCCCCTCATACACGTGCTTTCTGAAAAAGAAGCCGCGGCAGCAAGGGGTACCGCGGGCAGGCCGAGGACGAGGCCGAGGAGGGAGAGCAGGCAGGGGAGCAGGAAGGGGGAGGAGGACAGGCGGAGAGGACGAAACCGAGGGCAGCACATCAGCTCCCCGGGGAGTCATTCGGGAAGAAATCAACCGGGAGACGCCCGAGAGGACCGGACTAAGCTCGAAAATGGCGGGCCCCGGTACCCGAGAAGTAATAAACCTGAGACGCAAAAGGCCTGCTGGCCGAGGCAGGGGCACTGTCCCCGGTACTCCCGGTGCCGGGACTTCAAGGGCGCCCCCTATGTCACCACAGAAGCCTGCGGAGAAGAGGCCTCGGCAGGAGGAGGGAGCCGGAGAAGGTCAGGAGCCGATCCTGATTGAAGAACTGGGGGAGCCCCAGGGGGGAGCCGGGGAGGCTGGAGAAGGAACTTGGGTCAATCCAAGGGAACTCCCCTGGGCTCCCGAATTCAAGCACTTTGCTGGCCGGCCGATCCACCATGCCGATAGCGTCAAGAACCTCGGTGTGGCCTTCGGGATGCTCCAAGGAAGTATTCTTCCTAGGGACGCCCGGGCTATCACCGGCTTGACCGAGGACTTAACGGCCGAGATTGCTCAAGCCCTCTTCACTGTAAGTTGATTGTTTGCGTTCCACTTTCTTCAGCTTTTAGGAGGTTTACACTTGGCTGAATCTCATATTCTGTTTGCAGGCTGGAGCTCGGGCATTAGCTATTAATGACCGATGCAAAGAGCAGGAGGAGAGAGGCGACAAGCTTGCTCGGGAGCTGGCTCAGAAAGAAGAAGATCTCAAGCTGGCTCGGGAGACGTGCGATCTCTACCTGGCGGACTTTCAAAGGTGCGACAGGGAGAGAGTGGAGGCAGAAGCCAGAGCCGCCAAGGCCGAGGAGGATGCCAACACGCTGCGGGTCACCCGGGCCACAGAGGTCGACTTCGCGAGGAAGAAGGGCTACGATGAAGGCTGGGATGCCGCCGGAGTAGAATACAAAAAGCAGGTCCGGGAGATCGAGGCTGAGCTGCACCGAGACCGCTTCTTGGATGGCCTTCGGTACGGCTATGAAGCCTTGCTGAGGAAACTCAGTCTCCCAGAGGACTCCGAGCTTCGAACCCTTCCCGAGGCGCCTCCCGAGGAGCTTGTTCTTCCAGAAGAGGAAGAGGAGGTGGTAGAGCCGGCATCTGAGGACCAAGGCTTTGGGAACCAGACTGATCCGAATGCGCCTGCGCCCGAGGACCAGCTCGACCACCAACCTCGCTCTTAGAATAGTTTCTTCTTTTTCTTTATGTTTTTGTATCTTTTCATTGGACAGCTCCAGACATTTAGGAGTTTGCTGTTCAGAGCTCTGTAAATTTTTGATACTGAAGTAGTAATTTGCGTTCAAACCCATAGCTCTGTGAATGCTTTCTTTCCTTGAATGTTTTATCTTTGGAATGCTTTGAATGATTGGCTTGCTCCCTAGGTTATGATGCCCCTGCTTTGGTGAAACTTAAATTTGTAAAAATAAGTGTGACCGAAGCATCAACCGAAGCATTTTGTCAATCAAGAAGAAAGATTTAATTAAGAAAGTGATTTAGATCCGCAGCCCCTGCTCTAAAGAGGGTCGGTAGGACCGAATTAGGAGCAATTAAATGAATTTTTGGGTTTGTAAGCCCGTTCATTTAATGGATTTTAGTCTAATGAGCGAACGCTAGATCGTATTGCTGCTAGGGGACGTAGGCCGAGGGTACGAAGGGGTACGGCTTGCGCCATAGGTTCGTAACACAGCGAGTCCGAGCAGTGGAAGTCTTCTGGCGGGTCGGTTTAAGGGGCTCGGGGGAAAAGCCGAGTATCCTTAAAGCGAGTGGACAGAAATCCAGATGACCGAAGAGGTCATGATGACTTGGTGGGAATTATGCCCGAGGGTAATACCTACGGTAGAGCAACATCCCTGAAGTCGGTATAAAACGGTCCGGGCGAGAACGGACCGAGTTAGTAATGCAAACAGCCAAACTCAAATTTGTACGAATAGTGCCAATAGAAGGAATTCTCATTCAATACTTGAAGTGCTGCTAATACATAAGCAAATTTCCCCTCATACTAGTTAAAAGAAAACGCAACATAAAGACTGAGAGGGCTTCGGTAACCAAGCTTTAACCGTAAAATTTCTTCAAGTTGTTAGCATTCCATGTCTTGGCAATGGGGGAACCATCCAACTTTTCTAACTTGTAGTTTCCTGATCCGAGGTGTTTGAGGACTCGGTAGGGACCTTCCCAATTGGGCATGAGCTTTCTCTTCTTGGATTTCTCCACCACCTTTTTCCAGACAAGGTCGTCGGGCTTAAAAGACCTGAGGCGGACACTCCGGTTGTAACCCTTT
Organism: Rhododendron ovatum; assembly: GCA_019656835.1. Taxonomy (NCBI): domain Eukaryota; kingdom Viridiplantae; phylum Streptophyta; class Magnoliopsida; order Ericales; family Ericaceae; genus Rhododendron; species Rhododendron ovatum. The sequence continues at coordinate 11,604,882 of CM033793.1, read as the reverse complement.
GCGACCTCCTGTTGGTAGGAGGCGAGTTTGATTCTTGCATTTTCTCGCTCTTCTTCGGCTAGATCAAGGTCCAAAGCGATGCTGCCATCATTGACCGACTCTTCAAAATTTTCAGTGCGCATGGTTGGGAGTCCGACTTGGAGAGGGATAACTGCTTCCATGTCGAATGCTAAAGAGAAGGGCGTACGACCAGTGGAGCGCCGAGGAGTAGTGCGGTAGCTCCAGAGGACCCTAGGTAGCTCTTCGGCCCATTTTCCTCGTCGTGACTCGAGTCTTCGCTTGAGCCCGGATGAAATAGCTTTGTTTGCAGCCTCGGCCTGACCGTTACCTTGGGGGTAAGCCGGGGTGGAAGTGTCCCATTTGATACCGTATTCGTCAAGCAAGGCTCGGTACTTCTGTCCTGTAAACTGTCTGCCATTGTCTGTGATTATGGCGAACGGTACACCGAAACGAGAGATGATGTTTCGCCATACAAAGCGGATGACGTCTGTTTCTTCGATGGTGACAAGGGGCTCGGCTTCGACCCATTTCGAGAAGTAATCAGTTGCAGTGAGGAGGAATTTGAATCCACCTGGAGCGACTGGGAGCTTTCCAACGATATCCATGCCCCATTGGGAGAACGGCCAGGGGCTGGTGAGGGGGCTGAGGTCCCGGGCCGGTTGATGGATAATGGGAGCAAACATCTGACACTTCTTGCAACACTTGACAAATTCTTCTGAATCCTTCTTCATTGTTGGCCACCAATACCCCTGAGTGAGGGCTCGGTGGGCCAAGGATCGTCCACCGGAGTGGCAGCCGCTGTCGCCAGCATGAAGCTCTTCAATGATCCCCGGGACTTGATGGGGATGTGCAACCAATAAGTATGGTCCGGTGAATGATCTTCGGTAAAGCTTGCCGTTGGGGTTGAGCCAGAAGAGAGCGGCTTTGTTTCGGAGTCGGTGGGCTTCCTTTTTGTCAGTTGGGAGAGAGTCATTTCTTAGGTAAAGGACAATTTCGTCCATCCAGCTTGGGCCGAGCTCTATGTTGAGTATCTCCTTGTTTAATTCTTCGAGTTCGAAGCTGGGCTTGTCAATGGAATCAAAGGAAATAGAACGGTGTTCCGAGGATGAGCATGCCGAAGCAAGTCCAGCAAGGGCGTCGGCGTGGGCGTTCTGTTCCCGGGAGATGTGCTCGACTCTGATTGCTTTGAAGCGTTGAATGAGCTGGACTGCGGCGCTGAGGTATGTGCGCATGCGGTCGTCCCGAGCTTCGTATTCTTCGGAGAGCTGGTTGACCACTAATTGGGAATCACTGTAAACCACCAGTTCTTCAATGCCAATGGCTTCGGCAGTTTTGAGTCCGGTGATTAATGCTTCATATTCAGCTTCGTTGTTGGAGGCTGGGAAGTTAATAGAGACTGAGCTTTCGTGAAGAACACCGGAGGGTGAAAGGAGGACGATGCCAGCACCGGTGCCTCGGGTGTTGGAAGCGCCATCGACGTACATTTTCCAAACATCTCCATGGAAGAGCTGCCATGCTGTGCTAGGGTTGGCCTGAAGTGATGCCTCGGTGCTTGTGGTGGGAACCGAAGCGTTTGAGTTGGTTGGTGTGAGCTCGGCGATGAAGTCGGCTAGCACCTGAGCTTTGATAGCCGTCCGAGGCTGAAAGTGAATTTCGAAATTTGCAAGCTCGACGGCCCACTGTGAGATTCGGTTAGAAAGGTCGGCCTTCCGCAGGAGAGACTTGAGGGGGAACTCAGTGAGGACGATGATGCGGTGAGACTGGAAGTAAGGAGCGAGCTTCCTGGATGCTGAGACGAGGGCGAGGACGAGCTTTTCTAATGGCAGGTAACGCGTCTCGGCTGGAGTCATCGTCTTGCTTGAATAGTAGATTGGTTGATGGTCCCGATTCTCCTGTCGAACGAGGACCGAGCTGACGGCGTGCTGAGAGACAGCGAGATAGAGGAACAGGTCCTCTTGGTCCCGAGGAGTGACGAGGAGGGGAGCTTTGGAAATGTACTCCTTGAGTTGTTGTAGGGCTCGGTCGCAGTCTTCTGTCCAGTTGAAGCTCCGTCGGCTGCCTTTCAGAAGTGTGAAAAATGGCTGGCATTTATCCGAGGAGCGGCTTATAAATCGGTTTAAGGCTGCGGCCATGCCGGTTAAACGTTGAACGTCCTTCTTGTTGTGGGGGGCCGAGAGCTGAGTGATAGCAAGGATCTGGGAAGGGTCGGCCTCAATACCGCGCTGGGAGACGAGGTGACCAAGGAATTTCCCGGAGCTAACACCGAAGACGCACTTTTCGGCATTGAGGCGGAGCTTGTGTTTCTTTAGTATTTGGAAGACTTCGGTGAGGTGGGCAAGATGATCGCCGGCACGCAAACTTTTAACCACCATGTCGTCGATGTAAGCCAGCATAGTGTCGCCGAGCAATGCTTCGAACATCTTGGTAATCATTCTCTGAAAAGTAGCCCCTGCGTTCTTTAGACCGAAGGGCATAACCAGGTACCCGAAGATGCCATGGGGGGTAATGAAAGCCATGTTCTCAACATCGCCTTCATTCATGGCGATCTGGTGGTAGCCCCGGTAAGCATCCAAGAAGCTAAGACGCTCGTGACCGGAGGTGGCGTCGACGAGCTGGTCGATACGGGGGAGTGGAAAGAAATCCTTCGGGCAAGCATCGTTGAGGTTTGAGTAGTCAACGCATACTCGCCACTTACCGTTCTTTTTCTTGACTACAACGGTGTTGGCCAACCATTTAGGGTACTGAACTTCCCTGATAGCCCCTGCGTTCAGGAGTCGGTTTACTTCTTCAATAACTGCTTCGGAATGATGGGGGGAGGACCGCCGCGCCTTCTGCAAGACCGGGCGTTTGGCTCGGTCGATATTGAGCTCGTGGCAAATGAAGGAGGGGTCGATCCAGGCATCTCGTATGGAGTCCAGGCGAATACTTCGATGTTATGCTTGAGGAAAGCTACCGTTTCATTCCGCTCGGTTTCACAAAGTGAGGAACCGACAAGGAAAAAACGGGAACCGTCGTCGCTTATTGGAATCGTGGCCACGTCTTCAACGGTTTTGTCGTCGGGCAATCTACCGACGTCTTCCAAGATTGGTGCTTCGGGGACTTCAATGAGGTTAATCCAAGAGGTCTGCTTGTTACTTCGGACTGCGTTAATGTAGCATTTCTTGGCCGCTGTTTGATCTCCATATAAATCTTCCTGTTGCCCATGAATGCCAATGAAACGGACCACTTGGTGATAGGTGGAGGCAATTGCCTTGAGCCTATGTAACCAGGTGCGTCCGACAATGGCGTTGTACGGGCTCGGGATGTCGACAACCACAAATTCCATTTCCAGAGTTACTGAACCGGCACGAATAGGAAGAGTGATCGTACCGATGGGCCAGACAGGAGCTCCGTTGAAGCCGATAAGAGGAACTTCGGAGGGATGGAGGTCGGTGTCGGGTATCTTCAGCTCCTTGAACAGGGAGTAGTACATTACTTCAGCCGAGCTGCCCTGGTCTACGAGGACGCGTCGGACATTGAAAGCTCCGATGCGTAGCGTGACCACGAGGGCGTCGTTGTGGGGGAGCTGGATGCGGTCGAGATCCTTATCGGTAAACGTTATCGTCCATTTGGAACCGTCGTCGGTTCTGGGGCGCTTTGGTTCTGGACCGACCAACATGACCTGCTTGGAAGAGGAAGCTTCGCATAAGTCGGCTCGGAGGATGCGGGCAGCTTCGGGGTTTAAGGGACCGTGAATGACATGGATTGTCCGAACTTCTTCCTCGGTATTTGCTTCGGTCCTTTGTGCCCGAGCTGCTGTCTTTTCTTGATCAATGAAGTTGCCGAGGTGGCCAGCAGCAACAAGTTGCTCCAAGTATGCCTTGAAGGGCTTGCATGCTGTGGTGAAATGACCTTGTTCGCTGTGGTAGCTGCAACGCACAATGGGATTCTTGATCTTGCCGTTTTCGGTTCCCATCTTTTGATTTGGGAAGGAGAAAAAGGGCCGATCCTTTACTTGGTCAATGATTCGGTAGATTGGTATGTTGAAGACGGTTTTTTCAGCGTTGAAATCGCTGGGCTTCGGTCCTCTTCTCGGTGACTGCTTGATTGTATTAACCTGCTTCTTTGGAGTTGAGACTGGTGGGGGAACCGGTGTGGAGACCGAGGAGTTCGTTGTCTTTGAACTTGTCGGCTTCCCAATACCTCTCTCTGCCTTTGATTCAATGAGCTGGCACCATCCTTCGATATGAGTCATGAGGTCCTTCATTGAGTTTGGCTTATGGCGAGCAAGGTCGTCATAAACTTGCTCATCTTGGGAGGTCAGGCCGAGCTTGAATCCTCGGGCAGAGATGACGCCGTCGCAGCCCTCTATTTCATTGAACAGCTCCCAGTAACGACCGGCGTATTGCCGAAGCGTTTCATCGCTTCTCTTGCGGAGGGCTAGGAGGGAATCAATTTCCTTCTCATGTTTGTTGCTTGTTACAAACCGAGCCATGAAGGTGTCGCAGAAGGAGTCAAATGAGGAAATTGACCGAGCCGGGAGTTGATTGAACCAGGTGAGACCTAGGTTACCGAGGCTCGCAGGAAACACTTTGCATAAGAAGGCGTCGTCCGAGGGTTCGTTCCGAAGAAACAGAGACATGACAAGTTTATATTGAACCAGGTGGGTGTACGCCTCGGTCTTGCCATCGTACTTGGCAAACTTGGGTTGGGTGAATCCTTTGGGTGGGGTAACCGAGTCGATCTCTCTTGTAAAGGGAGAGGTCGTGAGTCGTGCAAGTCGTGCGTCGCGATGAGGTCGGATCGAACGGTCGGGACCGTCTGGACGCTCAGTCGCCGTACGCTTTTTGGGGACAAGTTTGTCCAATCGTTCATATTCCTTTTTATCAGGGGCAGGACTAACCGATTTCCTGGGGAAGCGGTCCTGGCGGTGGTGGCGGTAGCTATCCCGAGCAGAGTGCTCGAGGCGCTCGGTGACTGGGCTGCTGCTGTGTGCCCCGGCAGGGTTTGTGATAACAGGGTTTCTGGATCCGGGGCCCTTTAGGCGTTCGCGGTATCCCTTGGTCTGGATCTCGACAAGGCCGTCATCTCCCCTGGGAGCCCTTGTGAGGCTAGGGGTAAATTCCCGGCCTGCCTTGCCCGCCTGGACCGAGTGAGTGGAGGAGGCAGAGACGCTCCCAGCACCGAGCCTTTCGAAGGCCGATGGTCTCCTTCGAAGTTGTACGGGGGAGCGGGAACGGTCTCTGTGCGACGCGTCTCTTGGGGCTCGAGCGTCTGCTGCTCTGGGTGACTCGAGACGATCTTTGGCGGAAAGGCGAGACCTATGCTCAAGCAGGTGGCCGACTTCATGACTGCGAGGGGATGTGCGACGGTCCTTTCTTCCGCCACGGCTTCCGGAGGAATGAGATGGAGAGATTTGGAGGAGATGTTTAATCTCTACCAATTCATCCCTGACGTGACGGTCGCGCTCCATGGCAGTCGTAAGGTCATCGATCTTCCGCTCGAGGTGGCGGACGTAGGAATGAAGCTCGGAGGATGGGCCTGCTTCTGGTCCTCCGGCGCCGATTCCTATTGATACGTGAGTTTTTCCCATGGCGGCTGCTCCGCCGGAGGCCGGGCTGTGATCCACGAGGGAACCAAGCCCGTGGGTGGTTCCTCCGTGGTGAGCGTCACCGATTTCGACCATTTATGAACCAGGAATCGTCGAATGGAGCAGAAGAAAAAGTGAGGATGTTGGATTGGTGGCTAGATCCCCAGCAGAGTCGCCAATTGTAGGGGTTCAGGTTTGGAGGGATCTTTGCCTGGTACAATACTCCTCTTCCGTTGCTCCGCTCGTCCGCCTGGGGTCCTGCAACCAGTCACTAGGGCTTGGAAAGCCCAGTGACCCTCCGACGATCAAGTTAGATGTAAGGAGAGAAGTTTAGGTCTAGGTTTAGGGTAAAGATGGCGTACCTGTTTAGGTTAGAATCCCCTTGTATTTATAGACCTATGTTTACTTGACCTCCAAGGAAGCGCGTAGGAGTCACGCTTAGATAACCGCCCTCGGTGACGTCATAAGTGACGCACTGGATAAGGCGGTTACGAAGCACATGGCCACGGTGGTCCTGTCTGCCGCGTGGCACTTTTGGTCCCCCACCTGGTTGGTTACATTCCTTCCAGATCTCAACGGAACATATGCCTCGGTGATTAACCGAAGTACTGACAGGAGGGTTAACACCATGCCAGTGAAGATAAGTGGTAACTTCAGAGGCTCGCCTGTACGTGACCATGGGTCACACCATGAGTCCTCGGCTACCGAGAGCCTATGTACCGAGGTTATAACCGAAGCCTCCACATTTTTCCATCCCATAATTTAAGGGATTTCCTCTCACCCACTCTCGGCAACCCCTCTCCCTTATTTCTCCTGAATTCCTCTCTCCCTCACTTCCCTTCTACATTCCACCACCTTCACTCTTATCATTTCACACCCCACCTTTCCGCTACCTCCTTCTCACTTGTTATACATACCTTATAGACCCAAGAAATAAAACCCACTCCGTTCTTCGTCTTCTCCAACTTCAGTTTTCTTTTCCTTCTTCTTCTTCTGTTACTTACTTATCGGTCGGAGGAAAGGTAGATAAATTGCTTCCCTATTCTCACCTAACTATATGAAGTCCTTGTACTGTGTATTGATGAGTTATAATGTTAAAAATGGAGCCCATGTATCAAAACCCATTAAACTAAAACATGCTCTGTCCTCGGAAAAGTTAACGTGACTGTAACAAAAAAAAATAGATTGCATGTTTATGATTTTTATCATGGTTTAGACCTTGCACTATGATGTTAAGCCTAGAGATACTCCTCATCATGAAAAATCAGCCCCTCGAAGTATATAAACATGATTTATGATAAATATTTTTGCTTATGTGAAGCTACTGTTACCATGCATGTTGTGCTAGGGGATCTCGTTCTGATTACCTTTTTCTTGTTTATATGTGAGAACGATATATTAGATTGCTTAAATGTATCATTATCATTTAGATGTTAATTTTTTTGTGATCACTTACTTAAATAAAAAAGGATCATCTATACTTCGAAATCTGTTATAGCTAGCAAATAGTTGGAAATGAAACTTAGAGATCCAGGAAACAAGTTATAAGAATAGTAAATAATATTCATGGATCTAAACTAGAAAAATAATGGCTAGTATAATCTGTTAGCGATTTTTCAGTTAAAAAGTTGAACCATGGTTACTCTAGTAATTATTGTAAGTAAAGAAACATGTGTCGTTATCAAAATATATTAAACAAGTTCATAAATTTTTATTTTTAAGAAACTGTATGTATACTAATGGAATGCTTTAGGAAAATCCGAGAGCTAAGATCTACCCCTACAGTAACAGTTATTATGTTAAGTATTGGAATGCTTTAGGAAAATCCGAGAACTAAGATCTACCCCTACAGTAACAATTATTATGTTAAGTATTAGAACCAAATAAATAATACTTAGATCCTTAGGCCTAACTAAATTACCAGATATTCTAGAATAGCAAAATTTCTTGGTTTATCCTCTACGATAATAATAGTGAATCTCCTGGACCGATAAAATTTTAAACGAACCAAAGGCGGCATCGGCTTAATCATAATTACAATATTATGTGTTTACTTGCACAATATTATTTGATATGTACTTTTATCTCACTGAAATGTATCATGCTATGAATTAAGATGTTATTGATTGTATCATGTTGTACGTGCTAGAATGGACTTAGGTTCATGGGATGGTTTCGAGTAGTGAATGCGTAGACGATGTTTAAGTAAAAGATAAAATGGTAACGTTGATTGAGGATATTGGGTGCGGGTATGTAGAGACCCGTAATTTCATCATTTAATTTTTGGTATTTATAATGCAATTGGTCTATAATATATATATATATATATATATATATATATATATATACAGTGAGCTTCCTGTGAGGACCTTAAATAGGCTCCTTAAGTGCGGACCTCCTCATTTCTCTCATTTCCCGATTGAATTTCGATAATCCGAGCCGCTCAATGTGATCAGAACGTGATTTTAAGGGTATCCGCGAGAAATCGGCAAAAAAAATGACCGGAAAGGGCTTGATTTAAGCAGTTTTTGTTTGAACCGTTCAATAAAAAACTGTTCGGATGAAGCCCTTCCCGACCATTTTTTTTGACAATTTCTCACTATAACCCATAAAATCACGTTCTGATTACATTGAGCGGCTCGGATCATCGAAATTCGATTGGGATCTATGAGGTCCGCACTTAAGCTAAGTAGGGGATCCCTCATAAGAAGGGGACTCTACATATATATATATATATATATATATATATATATATATATATATATATATGAATTTAAGTTTTGAACAAAATGTTGTTGTTAACGTGTGAGGGTGTATGAGTTGGGGGTTATAATATGATGTTTGTTGAATAGAGGGCTGTTAGTGCATTAGGGCTATATGTATCAACACACACCAAGAGAACACTTCACTTTCTCCTTTTCTTTTTTTAACGCAAGCTCTCTCTCCCTCCTCTCCCTTTCTCTCGGTCTCCTCTCTCTCACTCCCTCAACCAAATTCTTGCTACTCCACCATCAATCCTTGAAAACCCACGCACATCTCTTCATCCTCGGCCCTCGGATCGCGTGGGAAGAGCTTGGTGGAGGCATATTTCGGATTTGGAGGCTAGGGTTTGGTTGGAGCTCAAAGCTTGGTCTTGATACTTGAAATAGGGATCTCCAGCCTTCTTTATATGTGTTAAGTGTTGGTTTGATGTGCAAGGATTAAGTTTAATCATCTATTTTGAGTCTTGAATAAATCTAGTGTATGCCGAAAATTTCGTGGGTTCTGGTAATCTGTCATTTTGGGGTTCTTCTGCTAGGAATCAATTTTTGGTGTCTTCATAACTGTTAAAGTGCGTTTCAATACAAAGATTTCAATACCAAGATCATGCAAAACCGATAATCACACAATTAGTTATGGATTTTTGAATACTGGCTGTTTGCTGGATGTGCGAATCTGTGCGTGGCTGTCTTCTTTTAACTTTCTGGGCATGATGAACATTTTGGGTGGCCTTGGGTCTTTTACAGGAGCTGCATATTTAAGTTAAGAAGAGATTGGCGTTGGAATCAAGTAATTTGGTTTAGTATACGATTTTTGGTAAATTTCTAAAGTAGGGTTGGTTGACAGGTGTGAAAATGGTTGCGAATCGGTTTTACTTTTGATTGTTGGGATAACCTCCTCTCATTTCTGAACCTGGAATTTTTATTGACTGTAGGGCTTGTAGTGGTGCAACTTTTGGCATTGGTTTCAATATTTTTGGGTTTAAGATGAAAGAGTTATGATTTTTCAATCAATTTTACTTGTTCCCGCGTAGAATCTGACAGCACCAGCAGACTTTGATAAAATGGCCATAACTCCTAGCTCGGGACGCTAAACGACACACCGTTTGTTTTGTTAGAAATTAGACACATAGAGCTTTCCAACGATACATTCCATGCTTCGTGGGTAGGTCCGAGCGATAACAGTTTTGCATCCAAAGTTGACCCAAATTCTGCCTTTGCCCCAGTTTCACTATTACGTTGAGCTATAATCGCAAGGCCCTAGTAAGGTTACCCGAACTCTGTTTTTGATGTATGACCTTAGGATCGAAGAAAAAGAAGTCTACTTTTTAGTGTTTTAAATGTCGTTCTTAAATTTATGTTATTTGATCGGATATGGTAAGAACTTTAAATGTGAATGATTAATTTCACCTATTGGATATGTGGGAATATGATGAGTTGATCTAGATTAATTATTGGGATATGAGAATTAGTGGGCATAAGGGTTAAATACTTATAAACGATTGCAATAGAAAATGGATTAGATGGATGATACGTCCGATGATAAATTAAGTTGTAGAATGTTTGACGCGATGTGTAAATTATTTGATGTCTTTCCCTGAGTTTGAGTATTTGGGCTTGCGGGATACTTGCAGTGAGTTAAACAGGATTTGGTGAATCACTTGGCATGAGTGCTTGGTTACTGAGCATTGATGGGTACTACATAGATGAGGATCTTCATAAGTATTTACAAATTAGACTATTAATGGAGATGTCACCAAGGGTGGTCCATTAGGTGGTAAAATGAGATGTGAAATGAAGGGTTGATTTACTATGTGAAGGATGTGGGTTTTTATGCTTTCTTTATTGAAATGATGAAGATGAGATTATTTACGTGTAACTAAATCTAAGTATTGGTGTGAGAGATATGCTTTGCTATGAGTGGGGATTTGAGAAATGGTGGATAAAGAGATTGCTTGCTCAGTGAGAATATGTGACACTAATTGAACAATAATGAAAGGATTTCAGTGGACGCACGGAGGTCCTAAAAGCCCGGAATTGAAGGAAATGATTTCAGTGGACGCACGGGGGTCCTAAAAGCCCAGAAGTCCTAAAAGCCCGGAATTGGATGAAAGGATTTTAGTGGACGCACAGGGGTCCTGAAAGCCCGGAATTGAATGGAAGGATTTCAGTGGACGCACGGGGGTCCTAAAAGCCCGGAATTGAATGGAAGGATTTTAGTGGACGCACGGGGGTCCCTAATGCCCGGAAGTGCACAAGAAAGCCATGGATGCTCCGAAAGGTGTGATGCCAGAACGAATATGAGACGCACGGGGTCCTTAATGCCCGGAAATAAAATCGAAACACATGACATGGTGAAAACAGAGAATCTTGTTATTATTTATTATCATACTAAGATTGAAAATGTCAGTTTGAGTTGGTAACTTGGAACGTCTAATGTGTCAATACATGTTTTCTTTTATTTTTCCCTTTAGACCGCCAAATCATTGTGGCTTGTTCTCCTAATGTGTGATAGGCAGTTCTATGTGAACGTATAATTGGTACCTCATGGTGTGATGCATTGTGAGAGTTTCATGTATGGTATTTGCTTGTCAGACTTATAAGGGAAATCTTAATGTGGAGGAGTTTTGCTAGATGTTGAGATTTGAAGTTTGATTTGGGATTGACGGGTAAGTTTCCTTCTTGTTAAGGTGCGGTATTGTTCGACTTGTCATTACTTACCTTATGTTCTAGCTCTACATGCCTAGTGTGTATATTTTTGGTGAGAGGTTGGTTGGTTGTATGAGAAAAGGAAGAGAAAACATTTTGTTAAAGAACTCAGACTAATCTTTAGATCATTGAAATGGAAATGAAAAAGCAAGGATTGGGTTGGGTAATGCCGTAGCGGTAAGCTGAGATTTTTAAGAATATTGGTGTGTGTGGGTGAGAGTGTTGGTGTTTGAGAAATGGAGTTAAATATTTTCCGGCGTGAGTATAACATTTTGAGCTTCACTTTTGACAAAACAAGTATGCTTTTGGAAAATGTTTTCTCTTGTGATCTGTCTTCACTTCTGCATGTAATTTAGATATGGATATCTCTACGAGCTAGTGTAGCTCACCCTATCCTTTCAGGTACTCGCCATGGCACTTACCTTGGATTGCATGGAGTGCACATTGAGACGTCCCTTGAGAGCTTCATTGGAATCATTAAGGAGGTGTTTTATCATCTAGTCTAATTCATGTTGTGTACTTTACTCACAATTGAAGGTTGTATCTTTCGGTTAGAACATATGTAAAGCTACGTATAAATTCCTCTCTTTGATTATTGTGAAGCCCTTTTAATGGAATACGTTTGGGAGACTTTATATAAAAAAAAAATTTAGAGAGAAGAAGAAGAAGAGACTTTGATTCTTTGTTTGGATTGGCTTGACATTTAATGGTAAATATAGTTGAGAAAAAGACTTTTGTTTGTAGAAAATATATTATTATTTTAGTTGAAAATCGATGGCGTGACACGGTAAAGGACCCTAGTATGATAAAGTACCTTTGGTTGAGTTGGGGAACGGTAAAGAACCCCGAGTACGGTAAAGTACTCAGAGTGTGTAGAGGACTGATTAGCACCCAAGATTGTACGATCTTGGGGCTTAAATCCTCTAGCTTGTAGCTTTTATGTATTAAATTCGCTGTTTTTATTCGATAATACACGTAAGGTATTTTTGTAAGTGTTTCAAGTAAAACGTGCTAATAAAGCGGTTTTGAACGCCAAGGAGCGTATCGGGGTGCAGCCAAGTGTCCAAGTGCCCGACGACACATGTTTCATCGTCATCGGAACCTATTAGCACTCTAAAAAGCCTTGTAGGACGTTCGGTGGTCAAGTTGGCGAGAATCGTTCCTAAGTGTATCAAGCGAAGTGAATGCTTCGAGGATGGCCCTCCTAAAGTCATCTGTGGAACCAAGGCCTCATGGTATACTTCGGTCAAGTCCTGTTGATTAAGTATTGAAGTACCGAAGAGCCGTTGGGTCGCCACAGGGCCTGAATTGCCTAGCCGAACTTGTTCTGCAGTTTTTGCATAGAGGTATCGGTACCTCAAAAACATGGTACCAGTACCATGTTGATCCAGTGGCAGACAGGTTGATTGGTACCAATACCTTGTTTTTGAGGTATCGGTACCAATGCCTTTTGGCCAGCACCTTTTTGCTGAATCGTTCAAACTTCCATTTATGGAAAGTTTCTACTTTAGGCATATTTTTGGGATATTTTGGGGGCCTTTTGGTCCAATGTTTGGCTGATTTGTAAGGCATATAAATAGGCCTTTAGGCCATTTATAGCCATATATGTAATGTTTCACACTTTAGGTCTTTTGAATTCCTAGAACTCCATTGGTAAGTTTTCAAGCTTTTCTCACTTGTTTTCTTTAAGAACACTAGCAAGCAATTGTGTTAAGTTAATTTCTCGAGTATTAAAGTTGTTTGTGTGGTTTGGATCTTCTATAAAATCAAGTTCATTTACGTTTTCATCTGTGAATCATGATTTCTATGCTTTATTCTTTTTCTAGTCTTTTTGCTATGAGTGAGTAGTATATAGGTTTGGTCATGGGTGAGGTTCACTCTATGATTTAGTTGTTTAAATGGTTTCCTTTAAACTTTAGCTTAATTTCAAGGTTTTGAATGAATTAAACCCATGATGTCTAGTTTTGATCATGGGGTTGGTGGCTTCTTTGATCATCCAAGTTCACCTTGTGCTACGAGCTTGATAATCCTACGTGTGCGAACGATCCTTTTTCGTCTCTCACATGCATTAAATGAGTTCAATTTGAATCAGAGCCTTGAGTTAAGTTATAAGTAGTCTTCAGCTTTTAATTCTTCTAGTGGAATCCGGATGGTTTCGGTCCACTCTTGAGTTAGATGAAAAACCATTTGATGGCTAAGTCGTGGGCAAATCAATCTCTTTGACTTAACCATTTCTAATCTAGTTTAATTCCAAGTTTAAATTTTGTTATTCAAATCGAATACCAAAGTTGGCCGCTTAAACGCCACAACTCTCTATGCAACATCTAATCCGAATTCGCTTAAGAAGATTTCTCTGTGGGAACGATTCCGGTCTTACCGGTTATTATGCTTTCAACGACCTAGCCCTACGCTTGGGGTGTAAACCTTTCTAAGAGGTTAGGTTGCGACAAAGCATTTTTGGCGCCGTTGCCGGGGACAATTCTTCTATATGCTTATTTGGAGGTTCGCCAGACCATTGTAAGTATTCCGTTTATATTACTTTAAACAACTTGTACTTATTCTAGCGGAAACCTCTACCTGATACTCCTATCGACTTGAGGTGTAACGAAACTAGCGTAAGTATAGCTTGTTTATTTTCTTTTATTGTACATATCTCCAAGTGGTAGAATAGTCGTTGTTTTGGTTTATTTTGTGGTTGGAATTTTCACTAATTCTATGTTTGAGTTGGTAGTGCATGATTGGTTTCTATCGGAGTCCAAACTCTAATAGACTTTGTCTTTCATTATCACCTCAAGGAACCCCGAAAGGAAGATCTTCTCCTTTTGTTCATAGACGTCCGAGATTAAAATCTCCTTCACATCTGCAGGGTCATCGTCTTAAAAAGAGAATGGGTGAACCACCACCGCCAGTGAGGACTTTCAGGGATATCTTGAATCCGGGAAGTTCAGTTCAGCAATCCCCCATAGTCCTCCCTGCTACTACTAATGCTAACTCATTTGAATTTAAGGTAGGTTGTCACAATCTTATACCACAATTTCATGGTCTAGACCGAGAGAGCACGTACGACCATACACGTGATTTTGAAGACATCATAAACACTTTCACCCCGGATGCCGGGTGCTTGGAGAATGCACGATTACGGTTATTTCCTTTCTCCCTAAAGGATAAAGCAAAACAATGGTTTAGCTCCCTTAAACCCTAATCATTGCGAGATTGGGCTGGTGTCAAGGCCGAGTTCCACAAGAAGTTTTTCCCCACCCATAGAACGAAGCTCCTCACGGAACAAATTCAGAAATTCAAACAGCGAGAGGGGGAAACATTCTATAAATGTTGGGAGCGGTACAAGGATTTGCTCGCTTTGGTTCCACGTCATGGTCTCGAAAAGCCTTTATTGATTAGCCATTTCCTGAAAGGTTGCTCCCAATCAAGTTACCAACTTATTGACACTATGGTCGACGGAGATTTCCTAGACAAAACGGCCGCGGATGCATGGGACTATTTGGAGCAATTGGCTGTCAAGAATTAGTCGTGGAATTTCATAGACCCGGGCGAGCGAGCTATGGCAAACCAAGGCCCGAGTGGTTCCAGTAAATTCTCGTTGGGTGAGCCTAATGCCCTCGAGACTAGGATGGATTAGCTCACCCGCAAGTTGGAACCAAATGGAGTTGAAAGGGTCTCATGAGGTCAAGCCTGTAATCAAGGTGGAAGAGGTGTGTGCTATATGTGAGATGGCAGGGCATATAACCAGTGAATGTTTTAACATCCCCGCTCTTAAAAATGTTCTTAATAGCATGTCTCCGAAGGAAGTGAGTGCTATTCAACGGTTTGAACCATATCCTAACACTTTCAATCCAGCTCTAAGGCAACATCCGGCACTCCGTTGGAGTCAACCTAATGAAGTGGGACAATTTCAAGGCTCACCCCCGGTTCAAACTCAAACATGGCGATCCCCGCAAAGCTTAGGGCCACCACGTTTTCAACAAAGTCAAGGGCCTCCCGGTTTCAATCCTTTTGGATTCTCGTAAGGCCAAGTCCAATTTCAACCTCATCCCCAAAGGTGATCTTTGGAAGATTCAATGCAATCCTTCTTCCAAATGCAAACCGCTGTGAATGAGCAAAATACCCAGTCTCTTGGGGATTTGAGAACGCAAATGGGGAAGCTCACTACTTCGGTTGGCCTATTGCAACAAGAGAGAGGCTCAAGGTCAAAACTTGGTTGGTAGCTCTTCGATGACTAACCCTGAGCAAGACAAATCAATAATTACTTTGCAGAGCGGAAAGGCAGTCGATAATGCAGTTGTTGATCCACCAATGACATCATTTCCAAGGAACTCTCAGAGCCGACTCAACCGATACTACTTGGGGAATCTCCCAAGCAAGCTTCAAAGGCAATGGACAAATATCCCTCCCATTCCATAAGTTTCTCCCGTACCGACACCCTATCCTCAAAGATTGAAATCACCAACGAATGCCGCGGCCAATGCGGAAATATATGGGCTTTTCAAACAAGTGAAGATCAACATCCCAATCATGGATGCTATCAAGCAAATACCTTTGTATGCAAAGTTTTTGAAGGACTTGTGTACATAGAAGCGCAAGCTCAATGTCCAACAGAAGGTCTTTTTCACCGAACAAGTGAGCTCGATCATTCAAACTAACATTGCACCAAAGTACAAAGACCCGGGGTGTCCTACTATCTCTGTCATGATTGGATGAAAAAGAATTGAGCAAGCCTTATTGGATTTAGGAGCGAGCGTTAATTTGCTCCCATATTTCGTCTACAAAGAGCTTGGGTTAGGGGAGTTGAAGCCAACTCGAGTCATATTGCAATTGGCGGATAGAAGTATTCGTATTCCAAGGGGTGTCGTGGAGGATGTTTTGGTTCAAGTGGACAACTTTGTGTATCCAGTTGATTTTGTGGTGTTGGACACTTGCCCCATGGCTTCTTCTCCAACTTCAACCCTCGTTATTCTCGGACGGCCATTCTTAGCCACCTCGGATTCCATCATTAATTGCCGGAGTGGTCTTGTGAACATAACTTTTGGGAATATGAAGATGGCGGTTAACGTGTTTCATGTTGGAAGTCAAATGGGAGATGACGACGATGTTCAAGCTGTCAACTGTATCGACTCATTAGTTCAAGATCATCTGGATGAACTCTTGTCCAAGAATGCTTTGGAGGTATGTCTTACTGCCGAGGAATTTGACTTTTTAGAATCACCGGAGGTTGAGTATCTTTGCTCTTTACTTGATGAGGAGGAAGTTTGTGGAGCGGAACAGTGGATTCCTTCCTTTGAGGAGTTGCCACCAATTGAGAAAAAGACTTTGCTGTCTAGTGTTGAGCCACCTATGCTTGATTTGGAGGTTCTACATGAAACATTGAAGTATGCCTACCTTAGTGACATCGAAACTTTCCCGGTGGTGATATTCACTCTTGAGAATCTTCAAGAGTTGGAGTTGCTCGCATTATTGAAGAAGCACAAGCAGGCTATTGGGTGGACCATAGCCGATATTCAAGGAATCTCTCCCTCCCTTTGCACGCATCACATTTATCTTGAGGATAATGTGAAGCCGTCGTGCCAACCACAACGACGGTTGAATCCTATTATGAAGGATGTGGTTCCAGTGGAGGTGTTAAAATTGCGGTTTCCAAATGGGTGAGCCCTATCCAGGTGGTACCTAAAAAGTCGAGAGTAACGGTTGTGAAGAATGACCAAGATGAGCTTGTGCCAACTTGAACCATCGCCAGGTGGCGTGAGTGTATTGATTATCGCAAGCTGAATGCAGTAACCCGGAAGGATCATTTCCCTCTCCCACTCATTGATTAGATTTTAGAAAGGGTAGCTGGCCATGCCTTCTATTGCTTTCTAGAAGGCTACTCTGGGTACAACCAGATTGAGGTCGCCATGGCCGACCAAGGAAAGACTATGTTTACTTGCCCATTCGGGACCTTTGCTTATAGGCGCATGCTGTTCGGCTTGTGCAATGCTCCCAGCACCTTTTCAAGGTGTATGATGGGTATCTTTAGTGACATGGTGGAGAAGATGACTCTTTTGAGTCATGTTTAGCCAACCTTGACAAGGTGTTAGAACGGTGCGAGGAGAAAAACCATGTTCTAAATTGGGAGAAATGCCATTTTATGGTAACACAAGGCATCGTGTTGGGCCATATCGTGTCGTCGAGAGGCATTGAGGTTGACAAGTCAAAAATTGATCTCATTGCCAATCTCCCTATTCTCAAGTGCATCAAGGACATCCGTTCCTTCCTCGGGCATGCCGGTTTTTACAGGAGATTCATCAAGGATTTTAGTGCCATCTCTCGGCCATTATGCCACCTTCTTTCCAAAGACGTCCCTTTTGAGTGGACGAATGATTGTGAGAAAGCTTTCCGGAAGCTTAAGTTGAGTCTAACTACTCCGCCTATTGTACAAGTCCCGATTGGAACCTCCCGTTCGAACTTATGTGCGACGCAAATGACTATGCCGTCAGGGCTGTTTTGGGCCAACAAAGGGATAAGCAGCCTTATGTTATTTCCTACGCGTGCAAAACATTAAATGATCCTCAAATGAACTACTCTACTACCGAAAAGGAGTTGCTCGCAGTAGTTTTTGCCTTGGATAAATTCCGCTCCTACTTGATTAGTTCTCCTATTGTCATTTACATCGATCATGCCGCCCTCAAGTACTTGCTCACCAAGCAAGACGCTAAGGCTCAGCTCATTCAATGGATTTTTTTGCTTTAAGAGTTCGATCTTATCATCAAGGATTAAAAAGGAGTGGAAAATGTGGTGGCCGACCACTTGTCGTGGTTGGAATTTGAGGATCGTACATCTAAACTTCCAATCATCGATACCTTCCCGGATGAACAACTTTTTGCTGTCTCTAGTACCCCGTGGTTTGCGGATATAGTCAACTATTTGGTCACGGGGTTACTTCTAACACATTGGACATCTCAAGAGCGGAACCGATTTCTTTCAATGGTGAAAAGGTTCTCCTTTGATGACCCTTATTTATTAAGTACTGTCCACATCAAATCATAGTATTATGAACTTTTGCCACACGGAGGCTTGTGGCGGCCATTTCTCCTTCAAGAAAACCGCAGCTAAAATTTTGCAATGCGGTTTCTATTGGCCTTCTTTGTTTAAAGACACGTTCGAGTTTGCTAGGACTTGTGAACGGTGTCAAGCCTTGGGAAAGATCTCTCGACGTAACGAGATGCCCCTTAATCCCATCTTAATCATTAAAGCTTTTGATTGTTGGGGCATTGATTTTATGGGGCTCTTTCCTACATCTTTCGGCCACCTCTACATTTTGCTTGCCATTGACTATGTCAGCAAGTGGGTGGAGGCAATCCCCACGCGCACCAATGATGCCCAAGTTGTAGTCAAATTTCTCCGAGAGTACATATTGGCACGGTTTGGGATGCCAAGAGCTATAATCAGTGACTAAGGAATGCATTTTTGTAATCGATCATTTGCGGCTTTAATGAAGAAGTATGCAATTGTACACAAGGTCTTGATGGCTTATCATCCCCAAACTAATGGCCAAGCTGAGCTAGCTAATCGGGAGATAAAAGGCATTCTCGAGAAGATGGTTAATCCTACCCGTAAAGATTGGTCACTTCGGTTGACCGACGCCTTGTGGGCTTACCGTATTGGTTACAAAACGCTGTTGGGAATGTCTCCTTATTGTCTCGTTTATGGCAAGCCTTGTCATCTTCCGGTGGAATTGGAGCACAAAGCCTATTGGGCGATAAAGAAGATGAATGCCTTAATGCCGCTTGCCGGTGCTAAAAGGAGGCTTCAACTCAACAAGCTTGAGCAAATAAGGTTCGATGCTTAGGATCACTCTAGTTCATATAAAACCAAAGTCAAAGCTATGCATGATAAAAACATTCTTAGAAAGGATTTTGAGATAAACCAAAAGGTGCTTTTGTACAATTCTAAATTGCATTTGTTTCCGGGCAAGTTAAGATCTCATTGGGCCGGTCCTTATATTGTTAAATCTGTTTCCCCTCATGGGGCCATAGAAATTGAAAATGAATTCAATGGGAATGTTTTTAAAGTTAAAGGCCAACGGCTTAAGCTGTTTCTTAGTCATTTTGAAGTTGGCGAGCCCAATGAGGAATTGGGCAATCTTGTTTATTCTGATGCTCTTCATTCTTAGTTGTTTTAAACTATTTTTGCACGGCGAGCGAAAGCGTAACCACTAAACTTAATTGTTTGTTGGACCCAGCCCCCGGGTAGGGGGTACCCACCATTGGCTTGGGTATAATAGCTCTGCACGCCGCTATTAAAAAAAGGATCATGTGCCTAACTCCGGTTAGTAAGGGCAATGTTATCTTTTTATACATATATGCATGCTTGTTAGGTTTGGGGATTTTCACTTGATAAGATTCCACCAATGCATCTTTGTATCGGGCTTTAATTAGCTCTCTTTGTAGTAGTTTGCCGTTAATGTTCCATGCTTTCCAGATATGTCCCTATCGGGGGCCGTTTAGGTCATTGGGTGAGACTTGGTATTCTCGTGCTTTGGCGCTAGGCTCTATCTTGTCTCACTTTGTTTCGATCATAGGGAATACTGGGCTTAATTGCTTGGTGAGGTCCAGCGGTAAATTTTACTTTAGGCGCTGGTATAACACGTTTTGACAGGCTAGTATAGCCACCCGTGTCTTACCTCGCTGGTGAGATACGGGAAGAAAAGTATGACTCGTGAGATTGCGTGAAAATCGGGTGGTGTCTTTGCTATTTTATTTGTATATATGTTTGTTGGCGCCCGGATAACACGAGCCGGGTGGTTCTAATGTCATTTGTCTCTTAGTAGGTAATTCGAGCTTAAGTCTTTTGCAGGGTGAACGTGCTACCACACCAGCCTTGGTGGATTGGGTCTAAAGTCAGAGTGAATGAGTCATTCTGGAGCCGTAAGCCTTGGTGCGATTACGTGTCGCGGTTGTTAGGCTGATAAATCTTTGACCATGGCCCTGTGTGACTAGCTGTGGTTCCGTTGGAAGAGCCGAAGGAGTTGACCTTGAAAGCTGTTTGAATGACGAAAGGAGACGGTGATGTAAAAGCCTCCAACTTGGTCGAAGTATACGAGGGTTGACATTCCCCCGGAGGTATGATTTTTTTTTGTTGTTCTTTCCCTCTCAATACTGTTGTTCTCCATACTATGCGGACATTACACATTTCAAGTTAGGGGGAGAGAGAGATATATGCTATATATATGTTTTTATTCTTTTGGTAAGCTATATATATGCTTTTATTCTTTTGGTAAAAAATTTCATTTTTTTTATTTAGTGCAATCCTTCCGTGGTACATAGCTCTTGGCATAATACAACTTAGCGCATGCTCACTCAGTTTTTAAATGGCAAGAGTTTGATGTAATTTTGAGTGTTTCTCTACATTTCAACTCATTTGCATGATTAAGGATGAGTGAACTAGGTATTGAGTGTGTTTTTAAGTAAGTTTTACCCATATCCCGTCATTTTTATCTTAAACTCTTAGTTTAGGTACATAATCTCTTGTTCATGCCTAGTTGTGTTAGATATTTTTGTTGAATCGGCTATGAAATCTATAGCGTATTTAGGAAGTGATTCAAGGCATTCTTTGATTGCTTAAACCACAAAAGTGTCCCCTCGTCCTATTTTGTATCCTAGTCCATGTCCTACATTTTTCTCATTGACCTAAGGATTCGGATGTTCGGAGGGTGGTTTGGAGGGTGTGGTACAATGTTGCAAGTGGTTTGGAGGTGTTTCGGGTGAGTTACAAATGGTCGGGGCATGATTTGGCCAAGGAAGCAATTTTTGCAAAAAGTCAGCTAAAGGTATCGGTACCTTAATTTTTTTGGTACCGGTACCATGTTGATCCAGTGGCAGACAGTTGGATTGGTATCGGCACCTTAATTTTGTGGTACTGGTACCAAAGGTGCTTCGATAGATTTCTGGGTTTTGAAAGGCACGATCTTGCCTTATATTTTTATAAACCCACGACCCTCTCCCTCTTTGCTCCTCCGTAACTCCACACCCTCACAAACTCTAACCACCAAAATCAACCAAAACCCCTCTCAATCTCCAACAAAACCTCCACACCTTCCATCAATCTCAATGTTCTCAAAGGGTTTTCAAGTTTTCAAGCCCAAATTCAAGGAACAAGGCCGAAATCTCTCCCCCTTTTCTCTACCTAGGTAAAAATCGAAATCTTCTTCTCCATCTCTCTTCTTTCCAACAATCTCCTTATTCTCCACCTCTCCAAAGTACATATCTGCCCATCATCCACTTCTACATCACCAAAATCACCCCCACCCCTCAAATTCTGAAGTTTTTCCAAACCCTAGCCCAAAATTCGAAAATTTTCTCTTTCCTCCATACTTTGATCATGGTTCGAGCCAAGGGAAAGGGTAAGGAGGGGGCTACTTCTAGTGCCCCAGCTCTGAAAATTGTGGAAGAGCAGGCTGATTCTGGCTCTGAGGAGCCGGGGGCTAGGAGTTCAGCCCGGAGGTCAAGAAAGCGCCTTCGTAGAATAGGGAAACAAGTTCAAGTGGATAAGCAGTTTGAGTGGAAGGAGGGTATGTTGAAATGTACGTTCAAAAATGAGAGGCAGGTCAAGGCGAAGTCCATTGGGACCGATCACTTGGTGATTCAGCGCATTCGGAGTAAAAGTATGAATTTCTGGACTTGTAGATTGGAGGGGTATAATATCATTTGCGTTACTGAGTTCTACCAAAACATGAAAACCCCTTCGGCGGGTTTTGAAACTAGTAACACCGCTAGGATTACCTCTAAGGTAGGGGGCAAGGATATCGTGATTGATCCTACGGTGATTGCTAAGTACTTGGGGTTTGAGCGGCCTCCTCCGGAGACGGTGAACTACCCCCGAGATGAGAAAATTGATGATGGGTTGATTAACAATGTGTTGTACACGAACCCAAAGAATGCAATGATTCCACAAGTAATAGGGGAGTTCAGGGATGATATTCGGGTGCTAAATAAGGCGTTTTACCATAATCTTTATCTGAGGGGGTTGGAGCATAAGCCGAGTCGGAAGAGTATGAAGCTAATTTACGCTTTCATGAATTCAAAGCTAGTGGTGGATTGGGCGAAGTTCATTTTCAATCAATTGATCGATTTTAAGGATGATACAATTTCATTGCCCGGATGCCATTTCCTTGGATGATAACTACTTTGTGCAAATAGCAGGGTGTGAAAGGAAATGATTACAAGAAAATGGAGCGTCTCGACCCTGGGCCTATCACTAATACCTTTTTGAAGAAGAGCAAGTCTCGTTCTGGTACCCTCAAAGAAAGCTCGAAGGCCTTTTTGACTACCAAGCCAGGCCCGAAGGAGAAGAAAGATAGCATATTGAATAAACTCTTCTGTCAGAATGTGGCCATTTTGAAATGTTTGTGGAAAAGTGAAGAGAAGAGAAAGAAAGATAAGAAGGAGAGAAGGCAATTGGCTAGGGAAGTTGGGAAACTAAGGCATGAACTACATTGGCATACGCAACATAATGAGGATGATGAGGTGAGTCATGAGGCACCTCCGGAGGAACAAATATTTGATAGTAGTGTAGAAGAGGAAGAAGAAGAAGATGAGTCCAAGGAGGATAATGAGGAAGATGACGAGGAGGGTGACGATGGTGATGAGGATGAGGGGTAGAGTCGGTGGTTTTAGAGTTAGAAAATCCCTCTACTTGGTTGGGGTGTATGGTGGTTGACATCCCACCTCTTATCATGTCTTTTTATTAATTTTCGTTCTACTTAAACTTTATCTAGTACATTATGCATGTTTCTGTAAGGCCGGCATGTGGCCTTTGACTTGGTGATTTTTGTGTCGGTGGCAATCAAGGGTAGTTAACCAAGTTAGATATGGCCGCCACCCCATTTTGCTAACCGTTCTTTGTTAACCAAGGTCATTATATGCTAATGAAGTCCTCCGTTGATCCTTAGTACGCCTTGATTCCTTGTTGATTCAACATTTGATGTTTAGCATAGTTAGTTTGGGGCATGTTTCTCTTCGGTAATATAGTTTTTAGTTGCTTATTCATTACTTCATTTTTAAAGTGCTCTTCACATATGAGGCGTAGCATTTTTGTTCACTACCGCTTATTTTTCGAGCACTTTTTATGGGATATGGCTGCTAGCGGGTCCTTGCGTTTGTGATAATGGCGTATCCTCTCTTTGGATGTAAATACAAGCCTTTTGGTTACTTGTTTAGAGCATGCTTAGTACTTAGTTATTCGTTTGTATCTAGTTGCGAGTTGTGGTATAGATGAACTGTGATTTTTGAGCTCTTGCTAGTTTGGATACGATGTGAGCATGTTCCTTAGTTGTGTTATCAGAAGGATTGTTAAATTTCTTAAATTGTTAAGTTTTTAAGTTTGTTAAGTTTATATTATGTTTGCTAGAGACTAGCAAGGTTCAAGGTGGGGGGTGTGATTAGCACCCAAGATTGTACGATCTTAGGGCTTAAATCCTCTAACTTGTAGCTTTTATCCATTAAATTCGTTGTTTTTATTCGATAATACATGTAAGGTATTTTTGTGAGTGTTTTAGGTAAAACGTGCTAATAAGGTGATTTTGAATGCCAAAGAGTGTCTCAGGATGCAACTAAGTGTCCAATTGCCCGACGGCACATGTTTCATCGTCACCGGAACCTTTTAGCACTTTAAGAAGCCTTGTAGGACGTTTGGTGGTCAAGTTGGCGAGAATCGTTCCTAAGTGTATCAAGCGAGGCGAATGCTTCGAGGATGGCCCTCCAGAAGTCATCCGTGGAACCAAGGCCTCATGGTATACTTTCGTTAAGTCCCGTTGATTAAGCATTGAAGTATCGAAGAGCTGTCGGGTCACCACAGGGCCTGAAGTGCCTAGCTGAACTTGTTCTGCAGTTTTTGCACAGAGGTATCAATACCTCAAAAACATGGTACCGGTACCATGTTGATCCAGTGGTAGATAGGTTGATTGGTACCAATACCTCATTTTTGAGGTACCGGTATCGATGCCTTTCGGCCAACACCTTTTTGCTGAATTGTTCAAACTTCCATTTATGGAAAGTTTCTACTTTAGGCATGTTTTTGGGATATTTTGGGGCCTTTTGGTCCAATGTTTGGCTGATTTGTAAGGCGTGTAAATAGGCCTTTAGGCCATTTATAGCCATATATGTAATGTTTCACACTTTAGGTCTTTTGAATTCCTAGAACTCCATTGGTAAGTTTTCAAGCTTTTCTCACTTGTTTTCTTTAAGAACACTAGCAAGCAATTGTGTTACGTTAATTTCTCGAGTATTAAAGTTCATCGTGTGGTTTGGATCTTCTATAAAATCAAGTTCATTTACGTTTTCATCGGTGAATCATGATTTATATGCTTAGCTCTTTTTCTAGTCTTTTTGCTATGAGTGAGTAGTATATAGGTTTGGTCATGGGGTTCACTCTATGATATAGTTATTTAAATGGTTTCTTTTAAACTTTAGCTTAATTTCAAGGTTTTGAATGAATTAAACCCACGATGTCTAGCTTTGATCATGGGGTTAGTGGCTTCTTTGATCAATGAAGTTTATTGCCTTGTGCTACGAGCTTGATAATCCTACGCGTGCGAACGATCCTTTTTCGTCTCTCACCTACGTTAAATAAGTTTAATTTGAATCAGAGCCATGAGTTAAGTTATAAATAGTCTTCAGCTTTCAATTCTTCTAGTGGAATCCGGACGATTTTGGTCCACTCTTGAGTTAGATGAAAAAACCGTTTGATGGCTAAGTCATGGATAAATCAATCCCTTTGGCTTAACCATTTCTAATCTAGTTTAATTCCAAGTTTAAATTTCGTTATTCAAATCGAATACAAAAGTTGGCCGCTTGAACGCCACAACTCTCTACTGTGGGAAGCATGCCCGGAAAAAGGATGGATCGATGAGCACACTTTTTGCAAAAGAGCGCTGAATTCGGAGTCACCACTTGGGTTGGAAGGTCCGACACCCAAGGAACTGAACTTGAAACCCTCGCTGCGTTGTTTGGTTTTTGAAAAAAGTGAAGGCACCAGTCCGTCATATCCATATCTGGGTTCGGGAGCTAGGTTTAAGGCACCCCTCTCATCCAATCCGAAAATCGGTCTCTACTTAGGCATTTGCGAAAATGTTTGTGATTCTATTTGATTAATCAATTCTTTAGTCAATTAGGGCGGGTAAATAGTTAATCGGGGATTTAAACTGTAACATTTTGCAGGATGTGATTTGTACTAGCATGAATGGATGAAATGGTGAGAAATAAATGGTATAAAATTCAACATTGTGATAAAATATCAAAACAGTGTCTTTGTATGAATTTGACACGAGCAGTTGCCAACTTGCATGCATGGATCTTCGTGAATGCAAGCCCACCATCGCGCGATAAACCCATACAATCACACGCTGGTTGATATCCTACCAACTGTTGAGTTTTATCCCCTTCTGAGCTCTAGAAGGACTAGTGCTCACCCAAGGCAAACCAAGTAAATATAGACACTTATAATGTACAGTTTAAAGACTAAACAGCCCTACAATTAAAAAAACACCCCATAAACAGTGTGGAGACAAAATAATGGCCTAAAGCCAAGCTACCCGTGCAAGGCTAGCCACCGGTCAGAGGCAGATTGGCGCCCGAGTGTGGCGCTCTAGCGCATGAGTGTCGCGCCCTGGTGCGCCCTTGTCTGAACCTTTTAACTAGTGATTGGTTTACATATTTCTGGTTTCTGGGACAGGTCCAGAATGATCCTAGGGGTACCCATAACAACAGAAAATGCAAATTAACTACAAACTAGCAGTTTGATCTAAGGAAAGCAGTAAACTAGTTTTTATCATGCTTGCAGAGTGATCTATATAAACAAAAAGACATAAAATAGTAGGAAACCAATCCCCACGCGGTCCTGTGAGCGCGGCCACTGGGACTGTCGTGCGCTGGTTCCTACCACAACGGTTTTTGAAACCCTGCCAGCTTTAGAACCAGAATTGGTATTGATTACCAGCCTTGGCCCTGTCAGCCCCCTTAGGGATCAGAACAGGAAAACAATAGGTTTGCCATACCTAGATTGAGTTTGAATAGATGATATTGAGCTTTGAGGTTTGTGGCTTGATTGAGTGGTTGGATGTTTGAGTGACGAAAGTGGAAGAAAAAGCTATGTTCTTTTGTGCCTTTCTATCTCTTTAATTTGCTTTTAAAGAATACAAAGTGAACCCGTTTGAAAATTGTTAACCCTTTGAAAAACTTGACCTTTCAAATGGATGAATCATGGGGGTATTTATAGGGAGAGAGGGAGGTAGATATGGGCTGCAAAGAGAGGAATTCAGCCAGTCCACGAGGCTGGTTGAGATTGCATTAGTGGCCAAGTTTCCACCTCAAGAAAAGTTGGTGGGAACAGGCATTGCGCTCCGGCGCGTGAGGGAGTCGTTCCGGCGTGCGAGGGTTGCGCCCTGGGGCGCGATGGTCGACGGTCAAGCTTTGACAGTTGACTACACCTGGCAGTTTGACCGCGCGCGCGGGAGTCAGTCTGGCGTGCGATGGTGTGCCTTGGCATGCGATGGTTGTGCCCTGGCGCGCGTGGGTCAACGATCAAGCTTTGACTATTGACCACAACCTATCCGTTTGACCCGCGCGCGTGGGTGTGGGAGCAGCGTGCGCGTATACCACCTACTCACGCGTTGGTCAATGATCAAGCTTTGACCATTGACCAACACCTATCAAGTTGATCTACGCGCGCATGATTCAAATCAGCGCGTGTCAATAGGGTTTTTGGCTTTTGAAGTGGCTTAGGATTAGGTTAGGTTCAAGGGTTTTGCAAACACTCAAAACTCAAACACTTATCATTCCCGGGATGTTCTTGATCCAATTCATCATCGGGGAATGAAATACCGTAAGTAAACTAATCTGGAAGCCCAAATTGGGGTGTCTACATCTACACAACATCTAATCCGAATTCGCTTAAAAAGATTTCTCTGTGGGAACAATTTCGGTCTTACTAGTTATTATGCTTTCAACGACTTAGCCTTACGCTTGGGGTGTAAACCTTTCAAAGAGGTTAGGTTGCAACGAAGCAAAGACGATAAAGGACTCTAGGTACAGGATTTGGGATACGGTAAGGGATCCTAAATGTGGTATAGAACCCAGTATGTGTGTATGTGAAGGACGGTAAAGGACTTCAGGTACAGTATTTTAGGAAACGGTAAAGGATCCCTGAATACGGTACAGTACCCAATGTGTAGGTTAGGGGTACAGTAAAGTACTCATGTGTAAAGTTGGGAGACGGTAAAGGATCCTGGCAATGAGATAGTGCGACCCCTAAAGCTGAGTTGTCATGGTGAGCTGTTCCTTTATTATGGTTGTAGGCGACTCCAAACTGAGTACATAATTTAGTATTCGCTTAATGGTGCATGACAAATAAAGGGAGAGTTATTCCATAGGACGATTAAAGTTGGTGGATGTGGGAGGAAAGGACCTTGCGGAAAGGATCCTTAGATTTCATGTAAGATGATGGATAGTAAAGAAAAAGACGATGTGCTGTTAATCTGTACCTTATGTGTATTATGAATTATTATGTTGTTGATTTGCTAATTGTAAGGTAAGGGGTTAGTAGGGTTGAGATTATCTATTGAGTTTCAAAACTCATTATAGTGTCGTTGGGCTGGCGTTTCATGCTAAGTAATCAAGATATCGAAGGGCAGAATCCGTTGCAAGATGATCCGTACCAGAGTGAGGACCTCCCAGCTGAGGAAGGGGAGTTTGTTAAGCCTTGGAGGCCATATCCTTAGAAGATCTGTTAATTTAACGTACTTTTAATTAAATTTCCATAAGTGTTATCACATTTGTCCAACTCTATTTCATTTTGTTTGTTTGTAAGACAATTAAGTAGGTTTGAATTGGGTATTTGAGGTTTCTGCTGCTAAACTCTGTTTAATAAAATTTCATTTCTTATATATCAGTTTTATGAATTATTAAATCAATTAAAAGGATTTAATTAACGTCTCTGAAAAATTGGGGTGTTACAATGATAGCATGTTAGAGCATTGAATGATTGAATTCTTTTGAACCTAACCCAGCCAATATCAAAAAGTCAGAACCCTACCTACATACGTCGGTTCAAAACCAGCGTGCGCCGATCCATTTGTCATGTGTTAGTCATCGGTCAGCTTTGATCATTGACAGGGCAAGGCAGTTTTGACCTGAGTACGCAGGTCAAACTAAGGGTCATCATTTGGCCCGAACTAAGCCCACATGGCCCATCAGGCTTTTACCCGGCCCGAGCCCATGAAACGGGCCGGCCGGCCCGGCCCATAGTTTGTAATGGGTGGGCTTGGGCCTATAAATTTTTACTCGGCCTGCCCATAGGCCCGGCCCGTGAGCCCACCCGGTAGCCCGCCCATGGTACCCGTCCAAAAGCCCGCCCACGGGCCTGCCCATTAGCCCCAAATCCCACAAAATCCTTTCTTTTTTTCCTTTCCCAAGGAAATTTAAGCCCGCCCGATTTTTGGCCCGCTAGCCCGTCAATTGGGCTAGCCGGCGGGTCGGGCTTGGGCTTCAATTTATGGTAGGTAGCCCGGCCCGCAAAAAAAAAGAAGCCCGATCAGCCCGGCCCGTGGGTGGGCTTGGGTAGTACATTGGCGGGCTGGGCCGGCCGATGATGACCCTTAGGTCAAACTTGCTTTATTCAGCATGCAGAAGCCATAATTAGGGGTCTACAGCACATAGGAACCTCCCAATCCGTCAAAAAAGCAGTCTTCACCAGGGGACATCTTTTACACCCATCTCATCACCTTTTCCCTCTCATCCAATGAGAGGGAAGCCTTTGGAGGGAAGCAAGGCCAGCTCTTTGACTGGTTTAAACCCCTCTCTCTCCCCCTCATCTCCTATAAATATCCCATTTGGTCATCCTAGTAAAGGGTTGATTCCCCAAGTTACAAGATTTAAAAAGGCTTTGATAGTTTCTAAGGTCTAAAGAACCCTAATCTTTTTGGTCATCTCTTTCTCGCCAAAGAAAGGTTTCAACAAGCCAAGCACCACTCATTCCATCAAGCCATATACATTATCCATCATCCAACCCACAAGTTCAAAGCTCAAACTCCTTCCAAGCTCCAAAAATCAAAGGTATACCACCTTTGTAAAACTCTCTATTCTAATCCCTGAGGGGGGCTGGCAGGGTTAAGCTTGGTAATGAATACCAATCCTAATCCTAAAGTTGGCAAGGTTTCAAAACTGTCTGTAGCTAGAACCGGCACACGCCAGTAACAAGCATGCACACGTTAGTCTTGGCAGCACTTGCAGAATTGGCGTGGGGATCGTTGTCTAGTTGTTTTATGTACTTATTTCAATATTTGTCAGTGTGAAGCATGTTAAACCAGTTTATTCCTTTCTTTAGTTAGAACTAATAGTTTTTGTTTTCAATATTCATACCAGCAGCTATGGAATACCTCTTGGGTCTTTCTGAACATGTCTCAGAATCCAGAAAGTGCGAAGCCAAGCATTGGTCAAATGGCTAAAACTAGTGTACCGCAGTGGTTTACCCGCGTACGCCAGTCCAACCTTGCCTAGTGGTTGGCCATTGCATGGTAACTAGGCCTTGGCCTTTATTTTTGTACCCACACTATTTACGGGCGTTTTGTTTAGTTTTTTTTTTTTTTTTTTTGTGGCTTCGTAGCCTATTTGTACAGTTTATAACTGTATATATATAAACTGTCTATAAAACTGTTTGGTTTGTCCTGGGTGTGCATTAGTCATCTGCAGAGCCCAGAGGGTTGAAAATAAGAGCCGTGGGTTTAGGCTTACTGGCGTACGCGAGTTCTAGTGTGGCGTACGCAGGTTGAAACAAGCATGCAGTGGCTTGATCAGTGCATACTGGTTTCTTCCTACGCACGACACTCTAGAACAGTGTCTTCTATTCTATTTAAAACTCCCACAAGAGTCTGTTTTCATCATATACTAATTGTTTCAATAAGCAAGCATGCCGTTTTATCACATCTTGCATACATGATACGGCTTTAAATTTGTTTAAACTGTTCCCCGTCCTAAGTGGCTAAAAAGTGATTAATGAGAGAGAATCCAAATATTTTATAAATACCTGAGTAGAGATCGATCTTTGGATTGGGCGAGAGGGATGCCTTAAAACCCTTCTCCTCTTGTAACTTGGCTCCCAAACCTCAAATATCAAAGTGACGATGAACCACTCCAAACATTTTCCAATCAAAACAACGTAGCAAGCGTTTCAAGTTTGGTTTCTTAGGTGGCATACCACAAAAACGTAATTGGCGATTCTGATTTGAGCGTTTCACCGCGCTTTCAAAAAAGTGTGCACCCGACAAACACAAATTTTAGGGGTGTGTGCCCACAGATATACAATAGCTCGAGAAGCACAAAAACCAAGTAAACACACAGCCATAACTACGAATCACCAACTAACACATGCATTAGGTCTACTTCATTGCTAGCTATTTGTAACGATCCGAATTTCGGACCATTTTTTTTTTTTTGAATAAAAATATAGACTTTCATACCAAATTTTATTAGCTTACTTAAATTCAACTATTAATACGTCATAACGAGAATAAAATTATGATAATTTTGAATCATTTAAACCTAATAATTTTATTATTGATATTTTTGTTAAAAGATATTATCTATATTTATAATATATATACACACACCCACACACACCTCACACCCATCCACATCAACCCACCCATTTTTTTCAAACTTCTCACCCTCTCTCATCTCTCCCGTATCTCTCTCTCTCCTCCTTTGCTTGGGCACCACCCAACCTTCCACCCTATAAATAACCCTCCCCTCTTCCTCTCAACACACACCTAGCATCACCACCATCTCGGAAAACAGTGGAGAAGAAGGAAGGAGAGAGAAAGGTCAAGGTTTTCGGCTAGGAGGTCTAGAGAGAGAAACAAAATGGGTTTCAATCATAACGACGTGCTACACTTCAATTTGAGGTTCCAAACTTCAATAACATCTTCAAGCATCCCAAAACCATCAACAAGTCCCAAGGAGACAGCCCTAACGGCCCCCGTTCCAGTCGTCTTCTCTGACGAACCAAAAACGCTTCGTTTACGTTTCGAGCTCGTACAACCGAAACTAAGGTAGATAAACCCTTAAACTAATTTCTCATAAATATATTTAAGTGTTTTGAACCTTATAATTGATCCCTAGGAGGTCCCATGCATTAAAACAAAGAGATAGAAAATCTGTTACGAACCAGTCGCAACCTTACGGCCGCAATACCGTAACACACGGCCGCAAACTTTTACTACATTATGACCTTGCGGCATCAACACTAGACATTGCGGTATCAACACTAAACCTTGAGGCATCAACACTAAATTTGCTGCATCAACCTTATACCTTGTGGCATCAACCTTGAACCAGTCATTTTTATTTTCTGCAACTTTGGAAGTGTTCCGAAAAACCCTGGCATAGTTTTATGAACCGTTTTGACCCCCGACCATTATTTTATTGATATCGAACTATTTATCATATAACACTATCATTGTGCGAGTTAATTGTAATGCTTGAATATGCATTATTCACAGGTTAATTGTTAATTTAATTGCCAATATACATGTTAACTAGTCCCTCGGTTTATAGAAATAATAATTATTCTAATAAACAAATAGTACTCTATAGTAAAATAAATATTACTTACGATTGTAACCATGTTACTCATAAATGTATTAAATTAGAAAATGACGATATTATCTTTAATTTGGTTAATGACTAAACCAACCTCTTTAGTATTACTAAAAAATACTTGTTCATTAAAAGAAGCTTAAAGGCATCGGCCCAATCATAAAATATTAACTATTTTACTTACTTGTATTTTATTAATTGATATGGAGTACTTGTTATCTCTTTTTGAAATACATCATGTGATAAATTAAAGTTGTTATTGATAAATAATGTCAGAGTATTCTTTTTTACCACGTTATGAGTTGAATTGATGCTTGGACACCATTGTATGATTGAGTTACTGTTTTTCATACATTGTATCAACTTTAAAGTTTCGGTTATGCATGTTTGATAAATCGGGATTAGGATAACTGGGTTGGTGAATATTAGTATTCATTTAGTTGATGCTAGATAATGGATGAATTGGAAATTAAGTTATTGAGTTAAGGTTTGGAGATGGGTGCAAACAGGGGCCCAGTCTCGTGTTAAGATGGGTGCAAACAGGGACCCCGTCTTGTGTTAAAGTGGGTGCGAATAGGGGCCAGCCTTGTGTCAATAGGTAACGGGGACCGAATAGTTGAAATGGGTGAGAACAAGGGCCTAGTTTCAATAATTGTTGCAATCCTAACTGATGATATGCCGTGGGAAATTCCAAAGGGTAAATCGTGCCCTTGTTATGGCCTTAAATGAATATATTCATTTAGGACCGTGAGTGTAGGACAAGCAAGGGGAGATTGTCCCATAACACAGTCATAGTTAGTGATTGGGGGGAGGATCGATCTTGTGGAAAAGATCGTAGATTCATTTAAGAGAATGGATTGTAAGAAAAGGATGACGTGTTATGTTTCTGTTCTTCGATTATTATTGTCTGCTATCTGTAAAGTAAGGGGTTAATAGGGTAAGGGTTTTATCTTCTGAGTTTCGACTCATGGCATTTAAAAAGTGCTAGGTACCAAGGAGGAGCAATACATCCAGCTGGAGGAGCCGTACGTCACCGAAGACCTCCCGGCCCAGAAAGGGAAGTTTGTCGAACCATTGACTAACTATTACTAGAAGAAACTCTTAGTATTTTAAGTATTGTACGTTCAATTCCAAGATGTGTTTGCACAAATTATCAAACTTTGTTTATTACCGGTTTGTAATAATTTGGGATATCAACTTAAGCTTTTATAATTAAAAACTTTCAATATTTATTTCTGGTATTTATTAAAAGCATCCTTTGGAAATTATTAAATCATTTAAAAAAATTTAAATAGCGCGTCTGAAAAATTGGGGCGTTACACTATGTTTTCATTTTCCTTCTTGTTTCTTCTTTTTCCAAAGCGTATGAATCTTGTTTCGCTAGCCGAAGAATATCCCGCGTATCCATCTTTGTCTCATGTTTGGAGTAATTTTTCTATCCTGTATACACGGCATAATGCTGATGTGAATTCTGGCCACATTAACTTCATATAGTGAACATTTATAAGCCTATACCGGCGAAACATGTTATAAGACTCTAAAAATGGATAGAATTTTCAATTTACTGAACTAAAATCCGCATTAAAAAAACTATGTGTTTCTTGGGAAATTTAATCCTAATCTACTTGTTATCTTTACCACCCCAAACGTATTCGATTAAGGTGGCCATTTCTATTTTATTACAACATGGGAATGGATAGGAAATCTTTCCATACTATTTTATCTTATATATAAAACTAGTGCTAACCCGTGCCTACGGCACTATGCATTCCCGATTGGAAGGGGATGACAGTTGTGTGATTTAGATGAAAACTATGGGCACTTAACCAAAAAGTGGGAGGATGCACTACAGCCTTTGGATCAAATGAATCTAAGCCGTCCAATAACTTGTCTCCACACCCTTCTGTTTTATAATAGAGATGATGAAAACCGATTGAAATCTTGAATTACATAGTAATATCTTATCCGTTAAAAACGACCTATTATTGAAAATCTATCAAAATAAAACAGTATATATCCGGCAAATTTGACACAAAAATAAATATAGTAGCAAAAATTGATTGCATACCTAGTTCAACGGCATCAACCCGAATATATAAATCCTGGCCCCCACTTGTAAACACTCTGGAGTCCATTAAATCCCCATGCCACGTCACGCATCCACTGTCCCCGCGGGAAACATCCGCACTCGCATACGCATTGCACGAGCAGTTCCTCAAGCACTCCGACTCACACTCTTTTAGCTCCATCACACCCCTATCCACATGTGCCGTCCACGGGTTTGGCACCTTCGCAAATGGCACCTTCTCGAAGCCCTCGCCGCTCCTGCACAAGTGCCAGCCCCGCTTCCTCACGCACCCGCCTGACCCGTCCCTCAGATACCAGTCGCGTGCCGACTTGGGCTCGAACCCGGGCAGGCATGTGCATTCAAACTGGCCCTTGACTAAGTTGGACGGGTCACAGTAACCGTTTGTGCCACAGTAGTTGTAGGAGTCGCAGGGTTTTTTCGGACCTGTGTAAATCTCAACCCATCTATGCTCATTATCGTTCCACGTCAACCTCTGGAGCGTCCCGAATTCGTTGAGCACCATTCTCACGGAAATCGAGGGGTCAAGAATAGAGTAAGCCATACTTACCTCGTCCTGATTTTCGACGTAGCTGTGGTTGAAGTAGTCCATTTTCATCTCGGGTACACCGCTCCACTCGCGCCCTATCCACGAACCCACCCGCCAAACCAGCTCCGAACCCTTGTACAGAAACGGTTGAGGAGCCCCGTTAAGGTCCATTTTCAAAGAGTACTCCCCGGGTCCCGGGTCATCGCCCGACTTCCAAGATGTCACGATCCGGTTCAGACCGGTTTTCCGGTTCACGCCGAATCTAAAGTTGGGAAGCAAAGTATTCGTAGGATAATCAAAGCTCTGCCACACAACTACCCCATTGCTATCAAGCACCACCAAATTTCCTGAATCCAGTAGCTGAGCCGAGGAGTTTTTTGCCAGCGTCGGATCCGAAACATTTGTGGACCAGATCGGATTGCTCCGGTCTGGACCGGTTACAACCAGGTTTCCCGTGACGTCAAATGAGAGGGAACCAGATGTGTCATTGATTGGGTCGCCCCTATTGGCGACCCAGACAACGGTCTGCTCGGAAACCTTGTGGTACCACATTCCAAGGTACCGGTTTGTCGATTTTCCGGGGGTAAAGAACCCCAGGGCAAAGGTTTGATTGCTGGAGATGAGCAAGTCACCATCTTTCAGGGACTGGGTGGTGTTTATGGTGTCAGTGGGGGTGCAAAATTGGAATTTGTATTGAAGGAGGAGTAGGAAAATGGAACAGAGGATCTTAGTATCATGAGACATGGGTCTGGTTTAGGTGATTTGTTTTTCTCTTCTGTTGTTCTTTTTGAGGAAGAAGGGAGACACTCGTGAGCTCCTTCCTCTGCTTTTGTTTTGGGTTTTGGTGAGGTAGAAATGGTATATATAGGACAGAGTTGTTGAATACATTAACTACCTTAGAGCATGATTGGCCAATGGATTGTACTGCTTTTATCTGCTTGGGCCCGTTTGTGTTGGATTACTGTTTTGAGATTGAGTTATTTTAGCCCCATTTCGCTAACATCATTATTTTTTAAGTATTTATTTTCTGTTTTACGGGATAGATTATTTTTTCATAATACATTATTTTTTATTTAAAAAATAAGTATTCAAATAAACACTTATTTCACTTAGCCGAACGGGGCTTAGATGGTGAGTTTCAAAAAGGAAGAAATTTCAGGTGGTACATGAGTATGCTGCTTATAAGGTGGACATAATATATTGGTTTGGTTTGAGTTTTGAGGGATGATTTTTTGAGTAATGAACGAAGATAGATAGATAAAGAAATGAGAGTAATAAATTAACTACTAAATAAAGAAATTTTTTTTGAATGCAATATCCCTACAACCTCACTAGGTTTCCTATGCTGCAGTTTGGCAATCAATGAGCTAATGAAAATAAATTTTCAATTTTTTGGAAGGGTTTGATAGATCTCATTGAAATCTATCAATCAATATCCATATTGCATATTTTTTTAATTTCAATATACCTATTATTTTTAAATTTGAAGTGCAAATAAGTACTTATTTTTTAAGGGGCGAAACTGGAACGCCAGCTAATGCTACTCAAATTGATTTTCCTTAAGGCTACTACTGGGCCCCTTTTAGTTAACTACAAGAATACCATTCATATAATTGGTAAACTCAAAATCCATCCTAACTATTTCATCAAAGAATATTGTGAAAAATCGATTGCGGAACCGAATGAATGGTTGAACAATGGCTTGGTGGTATACATTGGGTGAGAACCGAGAGATGTTTTTTATGGGATTAGTAACAGAGCAATCATGCAGAACTTTCAAAAGATGAAAAATCGTCATTGTAAAACATTTTAGCGACGAATATTTAGACTTTTATACTAATGTTTAGAAACTTTTGGAATATTATGCTACAGCTTTTATGCCTCATGGAGGAGAGTGTTAGAATTTTTGTGGTTAGTATTTTTTTAATTATACTTTATGGTGAAGTTTTTTTTTTAGTTTGTGATAAAAAGGTGCCCCATTTGTGTTAAATTTTTGACTCCGCCACTGCTTATCGTTAATACTTTGGGGAGCGACGACGGTAAAAACTAAGCTAGTTTGGAGCCATAGATAATGAGTGACAGTTTTTGTGACAACCTAAATATTTGTCCAAAAGACATTTGTGAAAAAATAACCATTTCTAGCATAGTGTGTTGAAAAAGGGAAAATAATTGCCGCAGGGGAAAATCAAACTCGCGCGAGAGAGTCCATAAGGCATGGTACACGCGTGCCTCAACCAATTTCACAATTTTAATTTTAAGGTCAATGCTATAAAAGTTTTTTTTTTTTTTGAAACGGGGGTGGCACGTTCCACTCCCCCCACTAGTTACCTCCGCTACTGCCCAAGCCTCTCATCAACCATACATTTCTGTGGGGCTCGAGATAATTGTAAAGACCCCAAACCAATGTGTGGTGGGGAGAGGCAAAGTGTTTGCTACTAGTATTTGGTCAAGAAAGAACAGAATATTGATAGAAAGAGGTAGGATTCTACTAAAGATTTGTAACATCCCAAATTTCTGGGGGGAATATTTTTTTTTTTATAAGTTCTTTTAGTTAACTCTTGGTTTTGCTTGGTAAATTTTTTTTCTTTCCATCCGTCTTTATTATAATAACTCTGATTTTTGGTAAATAAAAATTTCATTAAATCCTTTTTAATTACTTGGATTGCTTTTAAAATTCATTTTTAATTTCTAATAATCCCTCCTTTTTAATTTCTAATATCCCTCATAACTAAATTCTAGACTTATAAATTAAGTTTTCTTCATATAAAATTAACTAGTCATTTCCTAAGGTCAAAGGGACTTATTTATGCTTTCAAAAAAAAAAAAGGGACTTATTTATACCCTTGCATATTTATTTGTGTCTAGAATTAATTCATAAATTCATCTTCTCGGCTAGGAATCCTTCCTTTCCTAAGATAATTTGATTCCAACCAATTAGTTAGCTTAACCAATTGGATTCTAACCAAACCAAACCAAACCGAGCCTTAAGTCCCAATCACTTAGGGTCGGCTACATGAATCCTTTTCCTCCATTGAACTCTGTCAAGAGCCATTTGGTCACACAAACCTACTATACTCATATCGTTGCGTACCACAGCATCTAATGTCAATTTAGATCTATCCCTCCTCATAGCATTGCTACCCAAAACTATCTTATCTGCTCTCTTAACTACTGCGTCTCATGATCTACGGTAGACATGTCCAAACCATCTTAGCCTATTTTCCCTCAACTTCTCTTCTATCGGCGTTATACCTACCATCTCACGAACCGTTTCATTTATAATCCTATCTCTTCTAGTCTTACCACACATCCACCTCAACATTATTATTTTTGCTACACTCATCTTGTTCACCTGTTGCTTCGATAGGCCAACATTCTGTTTCGTAAAGTATCGCTGGTCTAATGGCAGTTCCATAGAATTTTTCCTTCAATTTTATAAGTACCCTCTTGTCACATAGTACACCAGTAGCGCTCCTCCACTTGAGCCACCCCACTTGAATCCTATGGGTCACATCATTGGTAATCTCTCCATCTCTACTAATGATTGATCCTAAGTATCTAAAATGATCACTCTTAGGTATCACCTAGTCTAGGATCATCACTATTTCTTCGTGTGCACTGCTTGTACCATTAAACTTGCATATATACCATATACTCAGTTTTACTCCTACTTATTCGAAAACCCTTCGACTCTAATGCTTCCCTCCAAATTTCTAGTTTCATATTAACACTTCTAGCGGTTTCATCTACGAGGACAATGTCATCTGCAAACATCATACACCATGGGATATCGTCCTAAAATTGTGTAGTCAGTTCATCCATAACTAAGGCAAATACGTACAGGCTCAAGGCTGACCCTTGATGCAATCCTACAGTGATTGGGAATTCACTCGTTTCCCCTACTGGTAATCAAATGGTAGTGACGGCATCTTCATACATTAAAAGGCTATTTCACACATTTTGAAAATCTTTAATCATATTTTTCATTGAATGGTCTCTTCAATGTAAGCCATCATCACTTCCTTTTTCCTTTCTATAGGTAACCTTGGCATGAATGTACATATATAACCCTAAAATTTCCTAGAAAGGCTAATTTGAAGCTTTATTCATTTTTTTTGTATTGACAAGTCATTTTCAAAAGCCTAAAAGCCTTCCAACTTTTATCTTACTTGACCAACTAAGCTAACCTTAGCCTTCAAGCAACCTTAGCCATGATTTCCTAGCTTTCATGTTTAAAGTTAATAAGTAGCATAGCCATCATTTTTACTTTGTGTGCAAGACTAAACAATTAGGGTAATAAGAACCTAGAAAGTAACTTAAAGGCTACCTTAGAATGCCATGATTCTTACCTTGTGTGCAAGACTTAAACCTAATTACTCTTCAAGAATAACTTTTCTAGATTTTTGTAGGTGTTCATGCATGCAAGCCTTGAAATAAGAGACTTGAACCTAATTACTCTTCAAAATAACTTTCCTAGATTTTCGTAGGTGTTCATGCATGCAAATCTAGACTTAGACTAAAAGAAAAAAAAAAAGAAAGGGAATTTTCAGCTAAAAGAGAGAGGGGAGTGATCATTGTCTTACACATTTGAGTGTAAGACAAGTAAACCATTTTATGCTACTTTAAACATAACCCTAACCATTTATTTTCTTCTTTCTTGCAAGCAAACCCTCCTAGACAAGACAAGACCAAAAC
The DNA here is from genome assembly GCA_019656835.1 of Rhododendron ovatum. Lineage (NCBI taxonomy): Eukaryota > Viridiplantae > Streptophyta > Magnoliopsida > Ericales > Ericaceae > Rhododendron > Rhododendron ovatum. Next base: position 11,565,896 of record CM033793.1, on the reverse strand, counting down.
CCTTCATAATAACCTAGATTTTGACCTAAAATAAAAATGACAAGTAAGGAAAGGCTATGGCATGTTTAAAGCCAAGATTTGACAAAACAATAGAGTAAAATAAATGAGAGAGAGCGAGGCTAGGAGAGAGGGAGGGGGAGCTCAATGTTTGCTATAAATAGCACCCCACTCTTGCCTTGAACTCACACTTTCAATTCTTCCAACTTCTCTCTAGAAAATTTTCGTGTTCTTGAAGTAGTTCTTAGAGTTCTTCCCTTATTCTTGAGTTCTTCAAGAAACTCAACCAAATCCGCCACCAAACAACCACCCAACCACCCTCTCGATCTAAAAAATTTAGTAGTTTAGTCTAGATTTAGTTTCGAGAAAAAAAGAAAGTCTTTTTTTTTCCTCTTTCGAAGCTACCATAAGCTTACCGTAAGAAATCACTTCGTTCGATAGCCACATTCACCTTCCGTAAGCTGACATACTTTCTTTTCCGTAGTCATACCATCTGCCAAGAAGAACGGTAGATTTTCCGTACTCACTATCTCTAAATATAAAAAATTTGTATGTTACTTTCTATGTTTGAAATGTGTGAAAGAATAGCTAGAAAACTTATGTTTTAAAATAAAATATGACTAAGAAAAATATCTCTACTAATTTTCGCTAGTAAAAATATTAGTTATATATGGTAGAATATTTCTACTCACTTTCCCTAGTAAAATTTAATTATATTTTATTGTGTTTATAAAAATGCATGCTAAGTGAAAGTACTTAAAATAGTTTGATTGGTAGCATGGTTACCTTAATTTTTTTGGAATGATTATGAATAAGTATGCTTAATTATTAGCTCTTAAAACTACTAGTCTAATAAGTGGTTTCCACTCCAAAGGTGTCCATCTTTGTGGCACTATGCTTTACGATCGTTTTTACGACTGTGGAGTAACCCGAGGCTAACACCCTGTAACAACCCGATATTTTTATTAATAATAATATCATATAATTAGTATTATTGATAATAAAATTAATTATTTCTTTAATAGGATATATATATATACAAACATAATTATCATATTCTAATTATCCTATTTTATTTTTTTTAATCACATGCATGCATATTACGAAATTCCTTCCACCTCTCCCTCTTCTACTCAGACTCTATTCCCTCTCCCTGATCACATCTCCACCCTTATTTCGTCCATCTCAAGCCAAGAGTTAGAATTCCATTAAAACTCAATTTTATCAACTTTTATAAAAATTCTCCTATATATATAACTCATTAATCCGACCCTAGGGTATACCACAAAATTCTCCACGTCCCACCAGTCCAGAAGAGAGAGAGAATTCAGAGAGAACAAAACTCCAATCCATGGAGTTTTAGAGAGAGAAAGAAAGAGAGAGAAAAGTGAGTTTCATAGCCACGACCAACCGAGATCCGAATTGATTATTCCAATCTCTTCCCTCATCCCCAAGCATCCCCAAGCATCATTCAATTCGAGCCCAAGGTCCCCCGATCGCCAAAACCGAAGTCGTCTTCTCCAAAAATCAAGTTTTGTTCTAAAATCAATTCGATCCAAACCAATGTATTATAATCCCATCCAAACACTCCTCTAAGTATATTAAGTGTTTTTAAGTCTAACCCTATGCTCTAAATGGATCCATGCATCAATACTACAAGAAAAATTTAATTGGGTGACGAATGAAAATCGTCATAAATTGCATGTTTTTCGTCAAAGATAATATATGTGACGAAAAAAATTTTGTCGACTAAAGGTTGTCAAGGATTCCTACCTGGTGACGAAATTTATTTTTCGTCACCTATAGTGCCTTTTGATGACGAAATGTTTCGTCACCAAAAAGTGAATAATTGGTGACGAAGTTTTTTTCCTTACTTATTGTGCTTTTTGATGACGAAATTTTTTGTCATCAATTATTCCTTTTGGCAACGAAAAAATTCGTCACTGATGGGTCACATCGGTGACGAAATTTTTCGTTGCAAAAGATGTTTTCATATGGAGAAAAAAATCCTTCTTTCTTGTTCCTATTGGGTTTCAAACCCGAGTCACCTGAGTTTTTCACACAAATTCCGACCAACTGCACTACACACAATTTTCAATAAATAGTTGAAATATCTAATATATAACACATATGTTTAACATAAAAATATATTTCGAATGTAATTTTGAACCTTTAAACATTAAAATTAGCAATTTTGATAAAATAAAAGTTTAGGCAATTGAGTTATTGTTCAAACCCAATTTGAATTATCTCAATCGGAGTTTTTAATAAAGAGTTATGTCCGAAATTGTAACGTCCTGATTTTTCAAAGAATTTCGGAAGTATTAACCCTAAAATACACTGAATTTTATAAACTACTAGGCCCTTATTTGTCGTTATACAAAATGTACAAAAAAAAAAAATAAATACAACAAAAAGAATCCAACATTTTATTTAAATATTTTCAGAGCAACTCTAGTCTTGATTCAGATCTCAAACATGTTCGGTCTCCATTCTTGGTATTTCTCCTGTATCAAACAGCTCCACCATTGAACCCTGCACCCTCTGGCAAATTGATCGCTGAAGCAAACGATTTACCAGAATACAAACGTATCCGTGAGTGATAATTCACCCAGTAGAATAATCCCAATCCTACGAACCCCTTACTCTACATTTAACAGATCAACAATATATCAATTCACAGATGGTACAGAATAATAACACATCGCCATTTCCTTTACTATCCATTATCTTACATGAAATCTAAGAATCCTCTCCACAAGGTCCTTTCCTCCCATATCCACCAACTTTGACCGTCCCATGGAATAACTCTCCCTTTATTTGTCCTGCACCAGGGTTCTAAGCGAATACTGCTAAATTATATATCCAGTCTGGATTCGCTTACAACCATAATAAAGGAACAGCTCACCATGACAACTCAGCATTAGAGGTCGCACTATCTCATTGTCAGGATCCTTCACCGTCTCCCAACTCTACACACTGGGTACTTTACCATACCCCTAATCTACACAATAGGTACTATACCGTATTCAAGGATCCTTTACCGTTTCCCAAAATACTGTACCCGGAGTCCTTTACCGTCCTCCACACACACACTGGGTACTGTACCGTATTTAGGATCCTTTACCGTATCCCAAATACTGTACCCGGAGTCCTTTACCGTCTTCCACACACTCTGAGTACTTTACCGTACTCGGGGTCCTTTACCGTTCCCCAACTCAACTAAAGGTACTTTACCGTACCAGGGTCCTTTATCGGCACCCAACATCCTTAATCAACTTTACCATGTTATCCTTTACTTAACCACGTCTACTTGTTTACTACTCGAAACCACCCATGAACCCATGCCCATTTCAACACGAACAACATGATACAATCAATAACAGCTCGATTCATAACATAATACATTTCAATGAGATAAAAAGTACATATCAAATAATATTGTGCGAGTAAGTAAACACATAATATTTTATGATTGGACCGATGCCCTTAAGATTCGTTGAATAAATTAATTAATTAATTATAGCATGCGCTTATTCTACTAAAAATAAATCAACCACATAGTTTAGGTTCAAATTGAGAACTAAAGTATATTCAGAGGGCAAACTGTAATTTCATAATATCTCACTTTAAAAGAAAAACGTGCATGCTACAGTAGCTTTTGATTTTCAATTTTTCAGGAAATAGAGTACTTCTGGTTTGATTCGCGGGTATAACAAATCCCATTATAACTTTTCAAATTCATCATATAGAAATTATTTAATACTTAGGAGAAAATAAGAAAGTAATTATTCTACCTTAAATCCGACCGAAAGAGCGGTACTAGTTTGCGGACGATTTCGATAAAATGAAAAAGACGGCGGTGGCGGCAGCAAAGGACTCGAGGCTAATTGGAAGGTGATTTGTGGATACTTGGTGATGTAGTGATTGATTAGGAACCTGAATATGATTTACAAAAGAATTTTATGTAGAAATTCGACTCTCTCTCTCTCTCTCTCTCCTAGACTCAATAATATAATTTGGAGTAAAATAATATACTGGTGTTCAATTTTCGAATTTATGTGGGTATGTATAATGGGAGAGAATAAGGTAGTGAGTATGTGATAGGATAAGTGTGGAAGTGGTAGAATAGGGAAGAAGAGTGATACTGATAATGATAAAAGAGATAGAGGACAAGTGCCACATTTGGTGGGGTTTTCTTTAATCTAATGTATGTGGACGCGTATCTGTATAAGATGAGAATGTATGTGGACGCGTTTACGTATAAGGTGAGAATGTATGTGGACGCATATATGTATAGGATGAGAGAGAGAAATAGAGAGTTAATTTGAATAGGATTCTAGTTAGAATTTAGATAGGAAAGATAAAAGATGAATATAAATCTCTAATTTCAAGTAAATCTAAAATTTAAATATATATCTTAAACAATAGCGCAAATAATATCAATTGTACACGTAATAATATATTTTAATTATTCAAACTAATTAATTATTGAATTAGAAATTTAACAATATAAATTTGTATTAAAAAAATTAGGTAAAAAATCCGGGTCGTTACAGGACAAAGCCCAATTCATAAATTTCGTCACGAAGGTACCCATTTGACGACGAAATATATTTTTCGTCGCTAAAAGAGTTAAAATGGTGACGAAATTATTTTTCGTCACCAAAGTTAAGCATTTGGTGACGAAATAAATATTTCGTTACTAAATTGCTCTCATTTGGCGACGAAATATATTTTTTTGTCACCAAATGATTATCTTTGGCAACGAAAAATAATTTTGTCACATTTTTGAAGCTTTCGGCGACGAAAAATGTATTTCGTCGCCAAATGGGTACCTTTGGTGACGAAAATATTTTTTTTGTCGCTAAACAGGTATAATTGGTGACGAAATTATTTTGTCACAGAAATTGTCAAAATAGTGACGAATTTATTTTTTCGTTGCCAAATATACTCATTTAGTGACAAAATTAAATTTCGTCGCCACTTTTTTGTCACCAATTTTCTTTTTTCTTGTAGTGCAAAACCGTGACGAAAAACCAAAAAAATGAAATCTGGACCATACCTTGCGGCCGCAACCTGCGAACCGCAAGAACCAGTCACGAGTTTGCGGCTGGGCTTCCCACCGCAAGGTCAAACGGTCAGATCTTGCGGTTTGACCAGTTTCGTTTCGAATTGACTTTTCGACCTTCCGAACATCGTTCTTGACCCCCGAACTAATTTTTCTAGACTTTTCACACATCAAAGATCATAACTTGTTAAGATCATATTTTTTTATTTAATTATCTATTTATTAAATTATTTATTCGTTATCTATCAAAGTTTGCAAACGAAAAATCTTTACGACCTTCCAAACAGTGTTTTAACACCCAAACTAATTTTTTCTAGACTTCTTGCATCTCAAATATGATATCTTGTTAAATTAATATTTTTTTTATTTAATTTACTATTTATTGTTATTTCTATAGCGTTTCCGATCAAAAAATTCTTTACGACCTTATAAACGTTATAAATGCCCGAATAATTTTATTTCGATTCTCTATATTCTGAAGATGAAATTTTATTAACTGTAATATATTTTAAATTCGTTAATTATTTATTATCTATTTACTTCACTTTCGGTCACTTTATTTAACGTCGTTATTTAAATTAATCCTGTGACCCTCCGAACCCAACTTTTGACACTCAAATTGATTGCATAGGACCTCTAGAACCCTTATTAAGGTTATGATGAATATTGTAATATTTTTATCTAATTAATATATTTAAATAATTTTTAATTAATCTATTATCTTAGAATTAATTAATAAGAGCCCATAAAATTTTCCTTTTAATTTATTTTAAAACTCTTACTTTATTATTGACATTGTGACCGTACAAGAATAAGGGCAACGGCCTGTTCATAATAAGTTGCGTGATTACATTGTTTATTAATTGTTTTAATTATTATTGATTTGTTGTATATTGCATCGATACTTGATTTAAATGCTAGATTGGACCCTAGAAACATGGGGTGATATGCGAGTAGAATTCACCTAGACAATGCTAGATAATGGATGAATTGGAAAGTTTTATTTCTAGATTGCCTGCAGGCGTGATGTTGAGATTTGTGATGAAATTAAAACTGGCGTGTGTCCAGAGATGAAAGGATAAACTGGCGTGTGTCCAGTGAGGAATTGATAAACTGGCGTGTGTCCAGTGATTAATTGATAAAACTGGCGTGTGTCCAGGGATGATGGTGAAGTGGTATATAAGATAGGCAAACCCTAGTGGTGATTCAGGCATGATAAGCTTTCCCCTTGTTGTAGTTATTGGGATGCATACTCGGTACATAACTTAGGTGCATCTGCGACAGCAAAGGGAAGTGATCTCATGGGACCAAGCATGACTAGCAGTTGGGGAGGAAAGATCCCGCGGAGGAGATCTTAGATTTCACTTCAGGTTAATGGATAGTAATGAACTGATTTATGTGGAGCAAACTCTGTATTACTTTTTCGCACCATTATTATCCTGCTGCATGCTAACTGTAAAGTAAGAAGGGTAGTTGGGTTGGATTATACTTCGTGGTGAACTCGTTCACTCAGGTACGGATTGCCTGGCTTTCGTACTAGATTTTGCAGATAATCAAGAAGAGACACCAAATCCTGAAGGTGAACAGTTTTGTGCGGAAGAGAATCCAGAGATGAGAACTGAGCCAGAATATACTTGGGATCCGTATCAAACTTAGAAGATGGCTCTGTTATTTTGTTTAGTTTATTACCACAAAGACTATTTTCAGTATTTCTACGATAATTTGTAATAGACGAAACTGTAGGATGAATTATCCGGTTTGGATTTTAAATTTTAAATTCAATAAATTTTTAGAAATCAATATTTAAAATCTCCGATTTTATTTTCAAAAATCGGGGCGTTACACACCCTCAAAAGTTCGTCAACAAGTTTGGCTTCGAGTCGACTAAGAAAGGAATAGTGATTCTAACTAGACTCGTCTGACCTTGAACTTTCCTGGTTATTTCTATGTCAAACATAATCCACCAAAATTTAGAAAATGATTTTTGGTGGAAATTAATGACTTATTAACCCAAGAAAAATATGTTATTTTGAACTTCCCTTAAAGGAAGAAAGAGCGGATTTTTGAAATAATAGTTTGATTGGTAGCATGGTTACTTAGATTCTATTTGAAAGAGGTTATGAGTATGTATACATGTTTTTAGTCTTAATTTACTTGTCTTGATGTTGAGTTATGTGCATATCTTGTTAAATTTATAGACTAGTCGATGGATTAAGCATGAAAAATATCATAGACTTGGATGATTTTGTTCGTTATTTTAATTATTCTAGTTTAGTTTCAAGATTATGATCAATAATGCATGTTTACGAGACACCGTATATAGTATTCTTATGTGGAAAGTTTGACTGCGGAGTCCTAGCATGAAAACAAGACACGAAAATTGAGGAAGTCTAGAAACATGACACGTAGGGTGTTGATAATGAAAAGACATGTTTTTTAAAAAAAAGGAAATATTTTTGAAACCGTAATGTGGCCGGACTTGATAGCCCATTGTGTGTGTATGGATTTTTGAAACTGCAGTGGCCCGTCTTGTTAGCCCATTGTGTGTATGGATTTTTGAAACCGTAATGTGGCCGAAGTGTGTATGGATTTTTGAAACCGCAGTGTGGCCGGACTTGGTAGCCCACTGTATGTATGTTTTTTTTTAAACCGCAATGTGGCCGGACTTAATAGCTCATTGTATGTGTATGAATTTTTGCGACCGCAGTGTGGCCGGACTTGGTAGCCCATTGTGTGTATGGATTTTTGAAACCGCAGTGTGGCCGAACTTGGTAGCCCATTGTGTGTATGGATTTTTTTACGACCGCAATATGGTCGGATTTAGTAGCCCATTGTGTGTGTGTATTGCCAATGGGGCCGGACTTGGTAGTCTCATTGGAGGTGTATTTTATTTCAAAATAAAAATAAAAATAATTTTGGAAATGTTGATTTGAAAAAAATGAAAAGTGGAATCGATATTAAAAAATTAGACACGATCTACGAAAATATTGCGTAGGAGAAATTCAGATTACACGAACACTGATGCCAGTTGAATAGTGAATGTGCATGTGTTATTGTTAACTGCTTATTCAAAAACTATTGAATATGTATGTGCTATTTTCAAATTGCTGAATTTATATGAGCTAATATACCACTTTTATGCCCCGTTGTTTATAATTATGGGTTAGCGGGTTAGGGATTTTCCTACTGCGCTCCATAACTCACGGTGTTACCTTTGATGTTCCTGACATATTATATTAGGGGCGACAATGGTATAATGTGTCAGACTTTGTAGATGATTAGGGTGAGATGTACACCTTGGAGGCTTTCGAAACCGAGGAGCTGACTAGGATGGAAGAACAGGCGAAGCAGTAGATAGAACCCTAGATTGGTTCAAGGTAAAGCAAATGTTATTAGCCACCAGTTTTGTTTGGCCAAAGAAGCTTCCTAGTTCCTACTAACGTAACACCGGAAACAAATCTCAAACAACAAATGATTCCAGGTATGAAATGAGATGGTAGGGTGAAGTTTAAAAGTGTGCAGAAATTTTAAAAGATAGTCTTGAGGTTTCGATTTTTGGTTCACATTATCGGTTTATATTTTAGTCATTGGCGTTGAACTCTGACTATGTTAAATTGTAAGTAAGGCAGTTGTTGCCCCAGTGGTTCGGGCGGATACCTAGGTTTTTAGAGTACTCTTTAAGGTTTGGGGTTCGATTCTCCACAAGATTAGTATTCTGAAGTAAGTGGGGGGCCGTGACTGATGTGGCCGCGCTAGCTGCCCCGGAGATTTGGGTTACGCAGTTGGGTCTATTTAATAGCCTGACTGTAGAGGTGTTCCTCCGTTACCAAAAAAAAAAAAAAGAACATGTAAGGCCACTCGGCAAGATGTGGGGATGCCCGCAATCTTTGCTAGCAGTCGCCTTTGTAATATAGATTATTGTGTGGGTAATTTCTATGTTGCTTGTTTCTTGAAAAAAGTAAAAATTAGCACTTTTCTATTGGGTAAAGTTCACTTTGACCTCTTGTGGTTTGGGTCATGTGCGGATACACCTCTTTTAGTTCAAAAGTTTGCAATAACACTTATCTGGTTTGTGAAGGTGGCACATAACACCCAATTCCCTCTATTTTAACGGTGGTGTATTTCACACGTCTCTTGAATCTAACAAAAATCGAATCCAAGCCGTTCATAAATCAACTCGATCATACATCAATAACTCAGTGATCCAATTCTTGTTAAGATGAATGATAAATTTAAATTTGCAAATTTCCTTCATAATAAATTCGATTCGATCAGAGGTTTTCACTGTCAATCGACTTGAATTTGGTATGGATGTAATACTCGTCAAACTGAACAATATCAATGGTTTAGATCCAATTTTTAGTACATGGGATAGATTGGTTAGATTCAATGAAGAAGATGAATCAAGGGAGAAGCTAAGAGCATATCGGGCTTTCGATACGTGCCTGTCAAACTTGACGTTATTATGGACGAAATTGGGTGTTATGTGCACACTTCACAAACCACTGGGGTGTCATTGTACACTTGTAAATCGTAGAGGGTGTATCTTCACATGATCTAAACCACAAGGGGTCAAAGTGGAGTTCTCGTTTTTTTTTCCCCCTAGCATGGTTAACAGCCAAGTAATGCAGAGACTGTAAATAAAAGTTTACTTCTACTAGTTTCATAACATAACATCCACTATGTTTGGGTTTGGTACTTGGATATGCCAACATGGGAGTCTAATTGACACATAACATGTCAAACTTTTTGACGGAGGGGAAAATAGACACATCAGATTATTCAGTCGAATTATTGACGGAGGTTGATGATGGGCTCTAATTCTATCTTTTTTTACAACTCCAAAGTGTTTAATTGAATTTTTTTTGAGTTTATGTGCTTACGAGACATTTGAATGAGAGTGCAGGGCCGGGTGTTTTTGAAAAATTATTTCCCTAAATTTTGACTAGATACATAAACCAAACTTGGCTGACATTAGTGCAAGTAGTTATCATTCTATTAATCATAGATTTGACTGATTTAATTAAGGTAAAGCAAATTTGCCAATTAAATCAAAATCCGGGAGAATTTGTCCGAATCATGTCCCCACCAGTTTTCACTACTACAATAATAGATATAGGTTATACTAAGGAGATTCACAGAGATCATGGTTTTCAGTGAAAATGTGATAAAAAGTGGTGCTTAAATTTTTTTATCTTAGTTTAAGTCTAAAGCTGAGATAAAAAGTGGATTTTAGCAGGGAATAAAACACCTCGCTCTTGCAGCGAGATAAAAGAAAATTAAACAATCTCGCCCTTGTGGCGTGATAAAGATTTTAGGGCAGAAAGAAATGAGATAAAAGATCTTGCTCTTGTGCCAAGATAAAAGAGAAAAGACCTCACTCTTGTGGCGTGATAAAAAAATTTAGGGCGGAAAAGAATGAGATAAAAGATCTCACTCATGTAGTGAGATAAAAGAGAAAAGAAACTGGGAGGGAATTTCCAAAGTTTTATAGTTCAAAGGGGGCATAAGCCTGAGAAGTTGGAAACTGGAGTGGCTTCAAAGAGGACACGTGACTGACGTGAGTAGTGTTTTCCTCTTTCACAATCAACTAACTGTCATACCAGAGAAAATTAATGAACTTAGAAGAAAAAAAGGGAAGGTAACCAAATGACTAATCAACAAATGTCTTTATATGCTCGGACATGGTAAGGTACGGATTGGAATATTTTTGGGATGGCACTATTTCAAAAATAAATAAGGGTCACATTAAGGAGATTCACAAATATCACGGTTTTTCAATGAAAGTGTGATAAAAATTGATGCTTAATTTTTTTTTATCTTAGTTTAAGTCCAAAACTGAGATAAAAAGTGGATTTTAGAGCGGAATAAAAGGCCTCGCTCTTGTGGTAAGATAAAAGAAAAACAATCTCGCTCTTGCGGCGTGATAAAAGATTTTAGGCCAGAAAAAAATTAAGTAAAAGATCTCGCTCTTGTGGTGAAATAAAAGAGAAAAAACCTCACCCTTGTGGCGTGATAAAAGATTTTAGGGCAGAAAAGAATAAGATAAAGGATTTCGCTCGTATTGCGAGATAAAAGAGAAACGGTGGGAGGGAATTTCCAATGATTTATAGTTCAAAGGGGGCATAAGCCTGAGAAGTTGGAAATCGGAGTGGCTTCAAAGAGGACACGTGACTGACGTGAGTAGTGTTTTCCTCTTTCACAATCAAATAACTATCATACCATAGAAAATTAATGAACCTGGAAGAAAAAATGGGCAGGTAACCAGATGACTAATCAACAAATGTCTTTAAATGCTGGGACATGGTAAGGTATGATTTGGATTATTTTTGGGATGGCACTATTACAATAATAAATATGGGTCACATTAAGAAGATTCACAAAAATTACGGTTCTCAGTGAAACTGTGATAAAAAGTGATGTTTAAATTTTTTTATCTTAGTTTAAGTCCAAAGCTAAGATCAAAGTAGATTTTAGCGCGGAATAAAAGATCTCGCTCTTACGGCGAGATAAAAGAAAAACAACTTCACCCTTGTAACGTGATAAAAAACTTTAGCGCGAAAAAAAATGAGATAAATGATCTCACTCTTGCAGCGAGATAAAAAACCTACCCATTTAGGCGCGCGGTTTGAATTTTCACGTGGGCTGGCTGATACTCATTTAGGCGGGCTTTGAAAAGTTATGTAAGAAAAATGATGTCGTTTAAGGACTTTGAAAAATTTCTTTTTTTTTTCGGGAAATGACAGGCCGGTCCCATTTTTTAGGAGAGGTTCCATGTCAACCCTTTTTGTCAATGCTATCCTGTCAAGATCTTTTTTAAAGATGCTTTTACTATTTTATCCTTATTACTTTTTACAGTTGAAGAATTCACAACTTCCTGAAGAATTCACACCTCCGAAAATTCATAACCCCCAGAATTCACACCACTCAAAATTCACATCCCCGAAAATTCACACCTCTTTGCAAAATTCACACTTTTCCGAAGAATTCATACCCCTTAAGATTTCACACCTTAGAGAATTCACACCCCCCAGAATTCACACCATCTAGAATTCACATTCCCGAGAATTTACATCTTTTTGCAAAATTCACACTGCTGTACAAGAACTCACACTCCTTGAATTTACATCTCTTTGCAGAATTCACACTCTTTTGCAAGAATTTACACCTCTTTGTAGAATTTATACCCTCAAAATTTACACCCTTTTGCACTATTCACACCACCAGACTTTACATCTTTGAAAAAAGACATAATTCACACTGAATAGAAGAATTCACACATTTGGAAAAGCCAATTCACACCCAAATAAAGAATTCACAATCTTCAACAATGACAGAATTCACATCTCATCTACACTTTTCACACTCCCAAAATAGGATTCACACCCAAATTCTACTTTACTTTCAGTGGCTAATAGAAGACAAACGCAAAAGAAAACAAAATAGTGTAATTATAGAATTCCATTGATACATACGTTTAAACACATATGACGATCGAATCAATTCGATTGAATTTTAGAATTAAGATAAGAAAAAAAATTACATGATTGATTGATTCAATTAAAAATCCTCTCTGTTTACACCACCAATTATATCTGTCTTTGCGGCCGTGAATTTTCTTGGGTGCGTGAATTTAGTCCTGGTGCATCTCTAGCGGGTGTGAATTCTCGGAGGTGCAAATAGCTACTCTCCAATTCTAAGCGAGAAGAAAAAAAAGCCATTGCATTGAATTAATTAACTCTCCAATTTCATTGATCTGACGAAGGATGTTAGAGAGAGAAAATATTCTTCTTCCCAAGGAAAAGTAAGACGACCCATATCTTGACAAAACCAAACTCCTCCTTAGCACTTTGTAGTAGACATAGATGAACCGATGAAGCTTCTGGTCACAGGTCTGGATTTGTGCAGCCAAGGTGAAAGGTTTAGATCTTGATTTGTGCGATCAAGGGGTGAATGGTTATGATTTCCCCAAACCTTTTGTTGCCGCCATCGCCGACTTCTTCATCCCAACGTATAGCTTGTCAATTTCTCTGTCGTCGACTTCTCCAGTGTCGTCAGCGATCTCCACAGCGACAACATTAACAACAATCTCTCTGCCGCCGGTGACACCCTCTGCGACTGAGAGATGTAAATGAGTGAACTTCGTAAGTGGTTTCTTAGAGCTCCGAGTCGGAGAGGGAGAGGCCGAGTTGGGAAGTGAAGGGATTTGGGAGAAGTTCGTCGCCGGATGATTGGGGATGAAGACGAGCGGGGTATTTTAGACAGATTACATAAAACAGGGTTTAGAGGGGTATAGTTAGACACGGGCGGGACCTGGACAAGTAGAGAGGTATAAAACTGGGCCGGCTTAGAAGAAGCCCCCTCTTTTTTTTTTATACAAAAAGTAAGAAGATTAGCCCTAATTACTCACCTCAAAAAATCTTTACGTTTCATCTTCATCTTCAGGCCCAGAGAGAGAGAGAGAGAGAGAGAGAGAGAAGACAAATCGCACAACTGGGTTCCACCAGTGCCCAGTTGTTTCTTCGACGACAAGTGGGTTGTTCCACTAGTGCTCGATTTTTACGTTGATGAGTTGTGATCTTTATGGTCTATTGTAGTTGTGAAATTTAGTTATTTCAGATATCTTCCAATTGTTTGACACATTAGGTAAAAAAAACAATTATATTATTATGGCTTATATATCCTTGTCTAAAAAGGATTAAAATCCAATTGGGAAGCCGCCATTGAAGTTGAAATTGAAATTCAATATAAACACAAAATCGATGTGAAATGGTTAGTTTATTATATATATATATATATATATATATATATATATATATATCGGGACAGTTCAAGGGACACCCCAAAAAACACCTAAAAAAACACCCCAAATCTCAATCTCATAGTTCCCGATCAAATTTTTATGATCTGAACCGTTCAGTGTATGCAGAATGTGATTTTAAGGGTGCCCGCAAGAAATTAGCAAAAAATATGACATGAAAAGGCTTAATTTGAGCAGTTTTTATTTAAACCGTTCAACAAAAAACAGTTTGAAACTGTTCGGATCAAGCCTTTCCTGGTCATTTTTTTTGCTGATTTCTTGAGGGTACCCTTAAAATCACGTTCTGATCACATTGAGCGGCTCGGATCATCAAAATTTGATCGGGCGTTATGGGGTGTTTTTTTAGGTGTCTCCGGAACCGTCCCGTTAATATTATAGTAGTACTGGTATATATTCTTAACCCTTGTTATTAGTTAATATTGGAGTCTCGGGAAGCGTGGACTCTACGACTATGCATACGTGATTAAAGACAGACCGTCCGGCTAGGTAGGGAGCCAGCTCCTTACTCTAGTACTGCAGCTCATCACTCGTCTTTCACAGTAACAGCAAAGACTTGAACATCCTTTCATTTTCCATATATGCAATAAATTAGTCCATGTAATAGACAGCCAGTGACGAATACCATAACACAATTATGAAGTCCATGAAAGAATTCGTGCCCGTGATTGACCCGAAACAGCCAATAACCAAACCAATGATTCAATTTCTATTCAAATTCATGCACTTGTTCTCTTTAGGTCTATAGAAACAGTACAGGCACCAAAACTGTACTTAAATATTCTCATTCTATCTTAATTTGTGTAAATTAATTGAAAGAGTAGTCACTAGTCTTTTAGTACTGAGCAATATGGGTTCCAAAACGATAGTTTTCCTAGGCTTTTTACTGGTTAATTACTGTTCTTCTCGATCATTACGTCAACAAGTAAACATTTTCAATATCCCACCACCAGGAAGACTACCGTCAACAAGTTGACGGTAATTGCTTAAGTCCGTAGTAATTTGATTAAATATTTCATTTTTGGCCTCTTCTGCTAAAAATTGCGCAAGCCTAACACTATATGCTATTTTTTCACAAAAGAAGTAAAATCCTGTTGGCTTCCAACCATATCTCATTAGTGTTTTCCATTTACGATGTACAGCCTTCCAATATCAATGGTACTTGAGCTAATCCTTTGAATGTTCTAGGAGCAGGAGGTCCATATTGACCAGAAACAAGTCCTGGTCACATCCTTTGAATGACGTGCAGCCTCTTATTGCAGGTTCTATCGGCAGGTTTGAAGTTGGGCTTGTGAATGTTGTTAGCTTGAGTTGTCCTGGGGCCCCTTACTTTGGGGGATTGTATCTCCTCATCGAAGGATCGATCATGTCTAATTGTTGACGGAGGTTCATGGAGGGATTTAATTGAATCTTTTTTTCACAACTCCAACTGTTCAATTGAAAATTTGTCAAGTTTAGCTGCTTATGAGACATTTGAATGAGAGTTCCAGGGAGTTTTTGAAAATATCACTAAATGACTAGGTAAACAAAACTTGGCTGGCAATAGTGCAAGAAGTTATTATTCTCCCAATCATAGCTAGCTAGGTTGGTTGGTTTGCGGCCATCTCCAGCACTTCATCAAATGTTTAATCAAATTCAAATTTGGTGCCCAAAAGGGTAAAATGCTGTTGCTCCAACCCTTTCAGCAAATTGATATATCAAAGAAAGGGAGAACCAAATATATCATCAAATCAAGGGAGAATCAGCCAACATCAATTCCTTCACCAAATTTTTAACGGTAAGATTCCATAAAATCTAAATGCCTTTTGTTCCTCCTTTACTTAAATTCAGTGATAATATTTTAAATGCTTTACCGTGTATATATCCCTTTCCTAGGAAGATGTCCGGGATAAAAGTGGAAATTTCAGAAATGATTTGATGAAAAATTTGATGATAGTCATTAGAGTCGTCAATATCAAAATTTGTTGTGAAAGTGACAAGTTTTTGGCTGACCACACAAAGGTGGTTGTAATAATAGTCTTCTGGTTAGGAAAATCATCAATGTGGTTTAATGAGGAGACAGGACATTGAGTGATCCCCATGGCTTCCCCTCTCTTCCTATATACATAAGAGAAGAAAGAAAGAGACATTCAGGCAGTCAGGCCCCCTTCCCGAAAGGTATATAGGTATTTATTTTTAGCTTAATTGCAAGAACACCCCCTAAACTATCACTTTTTGGCAACTGCACCCCTTTAAGTTTAAATTCAAGCAACCTCACCCCCTTAACTACCAAACTCGAGCAACTTCACCCCCTCCCCCATTTTCCTTCCAATTCTGTTATGAATTTGGATGGAAAATTTCAAAATTGGATGGAAAAGTAAATCAATGTACAAAAATGCCCTTACACCCTTTTTAAAAACTCTCTCCTGCACACCTCTACACCAGATAAAATTTTCTCTCTCTGTCTCTGCATACACAATCTCTCTCTCCTTTCCTCTCCTCCGCACCTCCGTAACATCACCAAAAAACACTAAACCTTACTCCTCCTATTGAAACTGATTAATTTGTCCTCCTCCTTCTCCCCCTCCTCCATTTCCTCTCCAACACCCAGATAGTTACCAAAAAAAAAAAAAAAAACAGATTATCGGACTTCTGGCCTGTCAACCGGTGCACTCCGATTGTCAACCCCTTCTGTTCAGACAGCTAGCCTGTCAATCGGTTCTTCAACCTGTGGCTCAAAATTTCATCTAAATAAATCCGTTAAAGCATGTATTTAGCTCAATAAGTCTTTGTAAATATTAATCATTGAATCCAAGAGATTTTATGCTATTTTTCAAGGTCACGAAAATATTTAGTCCGAATGACAAAGCTACAAAGAAAGAAATAGAAACTACTAATTTGAGTCCTAATATTATTACTACGACTACCACCTCCCCCTCAACTACTCATTCACTCTCCTTGTCATCTTCCTCATCCTCCTCCGAAGTTGGTGGCTGCTCATCCTCCACGATGGGGACTTATGGCTTGTTGGTGAACACCCCAATCTTTTTTTTTTTTTTTCAAAATTTTCCAACGGCTATGGGTAGGGCATTTTTTAGGCTATAGGTAGCTATCCAAAATGAAAAACATTGCATAGATTCTGATCTCTGGCTATGGGTAGGGCTTTTTTTGCACTACGGATAGCAACTGGGTAGGATTTGGTTCTTGCTCTGCATCTCCCGGATCTGCTTCCAACCATTTCTAACACATCCATAACACTCCCAAACCACCTCACAACATTAAAAACACACTTTCCAACACCCCTCCAAACATTGGTTCCCTTAGCTTGAATAATAAATAGAGACTCGGACTTGGATCATATCCTAAATACGCCAACAACTCCAAATGATGCAAATAAGATATTTACACTATCCAAGCATGAACAAAACCTGCTCTTTTTAAGCACAAAAAATTGCAGTTTTGCATTACAAAAAAAACCTGCTCTTTTTTGGCACAAAAATCTACTCTTTTTGATGTCCAAAAATAGCACATTTGAAGCTTCAAAAACTGTCCAAAAATTGCAGTTTTGAACCACAATGCCCTGTAGCTTTGAAGCTAAAAAACTCTTTTTTTTTTTAACACCATAACCTTGGTGTTTCTAACCACCAAACCCTGCTCTTTTTAGCTTCAAAGCCTGCATATTACACAAATGTATTTCCAGATTACACAATATGTTTTCAAATTACACATTCAGTCCATAATTCCCAAAAGGCACCCCAGAAATACTGAAGGACGCAATTCCAGTGATTCCAAAACATAGCAAATTATCAACTAAAGATACCTACAAAAGATCAATACATAGTACCCATTCATTACATTAAGAAGAGCATTGTTTGCCTATAATTTCTGCACTACCATTTGCAGATACCAAATGAGTACTTTCAAATAAGTCAACATAAGGTTACAACTATTGTTGCCAAACTAAGATAAAGGTTCCAAAAGACTACAAATAAGTCAATAAGGTTCCAAAATACTACTAAATTTGGTTTTCAAGTGTTAGACTTCTGGGTACTGCCTGGGGTTGATGATTCTCCTTAGGATAACTGTCTAGGGTCAGTGCTTGGCATTATTGCATTGCCAGTGGTACTACCACTCCCACAAGATGATGCAGATGACCCTACTGGTTGACTCCAAAAAATAGCACTCCCTATCCTTGTAGATCTCCTCCATCCCTACATTTACACACATGTACATGCACCTTTTCAAACTTTCATTCATACATAATACTACTACTAAATTTGTAAACTATTCCACCCATTCATACCATGAAATTGAGGCTCATAATATGGCTTATAATATTGCCTACCATGAAAATGACTTTTTAACTTTCGATCGTGAAAAAAAATTATTATCATTGTGGAATTCCCATTAGAGAAACGAAAATGAAAAAGTTGGAGGATGTAAGTTAGAAAGAAAACATGACCAAGGGGATAGAATTCAATCAATATGAAAGTTAGTCTGGAATTTGGAACCTGACTACTTAAACCATTCCTCTACTATTGGTTCTATTCCAAGAATCATAGACAGTAAAATGCTTACAAAAGCTCAATAACAATGAAAAGAAAAAAAATTAGTAACTGTTTCTCTTTTCCATTCTAAAAATCCTAACCAAGAATGAACAATAATATTTTACTCTACTATTACAACAAAAGAATTTTGGGTTAAATACCGAGACATCCCTAGAACTATTTCCGTTTGTCTCGCTTACTCCCTAATAGAATTTTGCCAACGGCCAGATCCCCTGAGCAAAGTTTCCATTTGGAGGGGGTAACGCCGTTTGACGGAATTAATGGAAAGACCAAATTGCCCTTACACATATATACCCACAACAGTCATTCCTCACTTCTCTCTCTATGTCAATTGAAATCTCCCTACCACCATTAACGCCATCCACCTCCACCTCTTCTGCCCATCTTTCCGACCACCACTGCTATCCGGCACCACACTTCTTTGCTGTGATTACACTCCTCACTTCTTTATCTCATCTCCTTGAATCTCCCCAAAATTTTCACCAAACAGACCAAAACCCACTCAAATTCCCAAAATCAAGAAGCATCCCCAATTTCATCTCTCCTCCTCCTAATAAGCACGAAGTACCCCACCACCACGCAAATAGCTGCTATGAAATTCCCTTCCTTGATCAAGATTTTGAGCACGAACCCGGTGATCTCCGTCGTTAGCTCCTTCCCCTCCACCACCAGCGCCCGCCGTGGCTTCCTGCAGAAGGCCAGCAGGACCAACACGCTTATCAACATCACCAGGGTGGCCGGTACCGCCATGGCCAGCGTGGCGGCCATTGAGAGCAGCCCCAACACAGCCCTCAGTGCCACTGCCGCGTACAGCGCCAGCCACCAGGAGGAGGAGGAGGACGACGGCGCGGCGCTTGACTTGTACCGAGAGAGGATCGATTTAATGATGGTCGTCGTCGTTGCTGTGGGAGATTTAGGTTGTTCTTCTGTGGGGATGGATTTTTGCTGTTTTGGGGATGGGTTTTTCTTCTTTCTCTCTCTCTCTCCTTCCAAGTTTCAACTGGAGTGGGGCGACCAACGGAGGGAGGTGAGGAAGGGGGATAGAGAGGAGTGGGAGGAGAGAGGTGATGAGCTGGAGGGAGAAGGAGTGGAGGATGGTGAGGGTGGAGCTGTTGGCAAGGAGGTTGGAAGGGTGGAGGTCGGAGGAGGTTGGAAGGGTGGGGCAAAGGGGCAATATAGGAGCATTTTATTATTTTTGTAATAATTTTGTTCAAAATTTTAACATATATAGACGGAACCCTAATGGAAGGGATGTTTAGGACAAAAAAAACTTTGCACAAGGGTCTGGCCGTAGGCAAAATTCTATGAGGGGATGAGCAAGACAAACATGAATAGTTCGAGGGGTGTCCTGGTATTTAACCCAAGAATTTTTTAATCCCTTAACTGAATACAACTTTTTAAAACCCTACTTTATATATTAACAATATTCTACTATTAAACGACAGGAATTTTTAAATCCCTCAACTGAATACAACCTTTGTAAGCCCTAATTTACTATATTAGCCGTAATCCCTAATCCCCAAAATTCCCAATTCTTTTAAGCCAAATCTCTCAGACCTACAGATTTGTAGGGAAAATCTATTTTTTATTATTGAGATCTCAAAAATTTAGGGCTTATTAAATTAGAAAACAACAAACAACAATCGGACTGATTTTTTACCCGGATGCATGGGGAGTTTTTGCAATTAAGCCACAAAATTACCCAAGTTTTAGTATGATTAGAAAGTTCACTTTTACTTGACTTCTAACTATTTTAAAGACAGAAACCTGATTAATTTTAGGACGAATTCCTGGTCAATGATGTTAATATTTTGACCTCAAGTGAATGAGGAATCAGTTATAGAAAAATCAGAATTAAAACCAAGAATGAACTGAACTATGTACAAGAAATCACCCTCCGAAACCAAAAACACTCAATATTCGGAAGAGAAACCAGAAGCATCAAATGAATTCTAGATCTCATATTCAACTCAGAGATTTAGGGCTTATTAAAGTCGAAAACAAGAAACAACAATAAACAATTTTTTAGCCCTTGTGCATGTCAATAAACATCAAAACACCCAATTATTTTGCCTAAACCAACTTAACTAAACAGACAACTTATAGATGGTGAAAAAGCAGGTCGTCGTCGTTGTCGATCACTGGGGAATTAGGTTGGCGTCGGCGTCGTGCAGGCCGTCGTCGCCGTCGTCTGGAGGGAGGAGATGGGAACGAGGAGAACTACGTTGGGTGGGTTTCTGGGAGGGGAGGGAGATAGAGGCGGAAGAGAAGAGAAAGAGAAGAAAAGATGAAAAATATCGAAGGAAGAGAGAGAGAAGAGATATAAACGTATTTTTTTTTTAAAAAGGGTAAGTACGTAATTTTGTTGCTCTCCGTCCATTTTTTTAACAGAGAATGGGGGAGGAGGTGTAGTTGCTCGATTTTGGTAGTTAAGGGGGTGAAGTTGCTCGAATTTAAACTTAAGGGGATAAAGTTGCCAAAAATTGATAGTTTAGGGGGTGTTTTTGCAATTAAACCCTTATTTTTAAAGAATGTAATTTCAAACTCAAAAATTATGTGCTTACGCAAATAATTTTTCGATCAATATATATAGATCTTGTTTGTTAGATCTCATTAAGATCTTTAATACGGTGCAAAAAAAATTGAAAAATTATTTTTCATTTACATTATTTTTTAGTTTGAAAATGTGAAATAAGTATTTATTTTTTAAGAAGGTGTTCTGGAACGGAGCCTGAAAGAAGTTAATGAGAATATGATTGTGTTCAATATTTGTTTTATTTTTATGCAAGTTTCTTTTATATTTGTTTTAAGTTTATAACAAAATCAAAACTTTTGGCCAATTTTTTTACTCAAATCTGATGAATAAAAAGGTGAAGGGTTGGAGATGGCCAAGCAAATATATATATATCGGGGCGGTTTCAGGGACATCCAAAAAAATACCTCATAGCTCCCAATCAAATTTTGATGATCCGAGCAGCTCAATGTGATCAGAACGTGATTTTAAGAGTACTCGCGAAAAAATAGCAAAAAAAATGACCAGAAAGGGCTTGATCCGAACAGTTTCATACAGTTTTTTATTGAACGGTTTAAATAAAAATTGCTCAAATCAAGCATTTCCGTGTCATAATTTTTGCTAATTTCTCGCGGGCGCCCTTAAAATCACATTCTGCACACATTGAACTGTTCGGATAATAAAAATTTGATCGGAAACTATGAAATTGAGATTTGGGGTGTTTAATCAAAATGTCTATGCATATGAATAGAACAGTCTCTATAACCATTTGATCGTGCTTCATATTAACTTTATAGTCATCTGATCGAATGAATATTTTCTAATGTATAAACTTACAATAATGTAAACGTTTTGCTAGCATTAAGAGGATTTCTTTTTAAATTTTACACGTTTTCCTCATATGGAAGAAACTAAACATATCCCCCTTTTTTCCAATTGATTTTGATTTAATTTGTTCCCTTTTCCTAAACCTAATTCAGTACTAATTTTATATCCTATATGGCTTCCTAAATAAGTTTAAGTTCAAATTTTATTGGCCAAAGAAATGCCATAATTGATTCCATGATTTGGGCATCTACATTATAGAGTATGTAATAAGGAAATTTCAATTTAGCCTTCCTAAATAAGTTTAAGTTCAAATTTTATTGGCCAAAGAATGTCATAATTAATTGATTCCATGATTTGGGCATCTATAATAATTGATTTCAAATTGACAAAAGTATTTACTCAGATCATTCCTCTCTCATTTACCCGTCTGTGTTTACCAATGTTGGCTATTCCACACCAAATCCGCAAACCACCACTACCAATGAACAACTATTGTGCTATCTATAGCATCTTCGACTTATTAGTTGAATCTCATGTTCGATCGATCTCTTTATTTATCTCACTATTTGTTCTAATTTTGAGTTTTGTTTCCTTTTCTTTTTAGCTTTAATGGTGGGAAAGCTTTTTCACTGTAAACATTTATTTTGTTCAATAAAGGAGGTTGATAACTCTTATGAAAAAGTTGTATCATTACCATTTTTTTTCCAAATTCTCTATACGTTAGAAGCAAGCAAGTTTCACGACCTCTCTCTATGTTGATTTACCTTTGGTGGAGTGCACAGCTTTAGCGGCAGCATTATAAGTGAGGTTTATTCTTGATTTCTCTAACTCCTTCACTGATTCCCTTTCTGTGATAACGTTGTCCATGAGATTTGTGCCCGAAGTCTCTAATAAAAATGTAGTTTGATACTTCATTTAAATTGCGTTTAGAATGAGTTGCACGGCATCCACTAGTATATATATAAAACCCAATTATTAAACCCAATCTGGGTGAGTTTGTCTAAAGTTTAGACTCTAAACCATGTCCCCACCAGTTTTCATAGGTCAAAGAAGCTTCCTACTAACATGCAGCATTAGACATTTTCAACCAACAAATGCTCCCAAAAACAAAATTATCAGTTTTGAAAATTGAATTCAAAGCATTGTTAACATCAAAAGATCCAACAAATCGAGAATTAATTGGAGATAATGTAAATAAAAAATTTACAGGTTTCGACTTTTTGATATTGTCTTCAAGCAGAGACCAAAGGTCTTGCGTCGCTTGTTAGGGGTGCTATTTTGCTGTAGTCAATAGTATGTATAAGCTGCAGTCATGTACCGCTATGTACCCTTTTGCATTTCCACATGCCCTTTTGCCCTTCTAATTAGGACAAGAATTGATAGGGAATGTTGATGTGGATGTCAGGAAACAATTTTCTTGTTGAATAGGAACTAGGAACAAGTGCCTGCGCCAGAGTCTTCAATCTCTAACATTTTTCGTTTTCGAGAAACGTGTCCTTATTAAGGTACACTCCTTAACAAGGATACATTAAAGAAAAAATGCTAAGCCAAAACGTATCTTTTTCAGGTTGCACCCATTCATCTGAAGCAGCATTCGTAAAGGAAAAATGTTAAACCAAATTTTGAGTCCTCGTCTTGAATTTGAATAAATTCCGATTTTGCTTTCTTGTTTGGTGTTGTCCGATTTTGGTACTGTTCATTTTTTGCTTAAAGAAGGGCACCAGCCACTACTTTGGGCACCAGTGGGTCTATTTGACGATCCAAATAGTTCATTTTGTAAGTTTTGGTGCATTTAAGGTCGATGCGAAAAATTGATGATTTCATTGGACTTTGGTATCTGTTGAACGAATCATATTTGTCACAAAGAGAAATAGGGCTAATCAGATTCTTTAGCGTTTATTTCACTTCAGACAAATATGATGTGATTGAGCTTTTACCAAACTTTGGTGAACTTGATTTTTTACATATATGTTAAACACATCAAAACCTACAAGATGAAGGATTCAAATCGTAAAATAAGACCGTGATGAATCTCGTTTTGTGTCATACGTACGAGGAATCACTACATGAGGCGAAGTCGTAGTAATACAATATTAAGGCCATAGGAGGCAGCTCATGCGACTCTATTCAATGCAAGAGTTTAAAAAAAAAAAAACCATCGTTGCCCCTTATTTTGTCCTTATTCAAATATTCTGTGCATTTGTTAGTTTTGCATCAAATTTGTATGGATTATTAGTTCTTCTCGATGAGAGAAATCAAAAAAAAATTTAAAAATTACTATAACTTTTACCTTAATTTTTGGGCAAATATCCAAGAAAAAGCCCTAAAGTTTCAGCTTGTTGGGCATTTTCTTGGATTTTTACAAAAAAAAGGGGGTAAAATTCAAAACTTTTACTTTTGTGATTCCTCTTCCTTTGTTCGAGAGGAATCAATAATTCATAAAAATTAGATGTAAAACTAACAAACGCAAACAAATTTTGAAAAAAGACTAAAGAAAAGCCCAAAAGGCCGATTGGCTTTTGGGGAATTTTTAGGCCGGCCCAAAAATTTAGGCTCGGTCTTCATTTAGTCCTGTATAATTATTTATATTTTTTATTCCAACCTTGCCCTTTCACGCGCATCAGCGCACAGAACTAGACATCATCTAGTATAGAAAAATTATCCAATGCTCCATGAGCACTGGTGCACCATTAAAACATTGTTTAAATTTCAAAAAGTCATATCTTTTATTGTAGATATTCATTTTTTAAAAAAATTATATTTTTGAAACATACTCGACGATATCTACTAAACAAGATCCATATTGAATATGAAATTATGAAATATTAAAAAAATATCATTTGCTATGAGAAAATTCTATGAGAACTGTTTCTATGAGAATTGCCTATGAGAACTATTTCTATGAGAACTGTCCCTATGAAAACTGTTTCGGACAAAAATACCCTTAGTTATATGAATTGGCTATGAGAATTATCAATTCTCATAGTCAGTTCTATGAGAACTGCCAGTTTTCATAGTCACTTCTATGAGAATTGGCTATGAGAAGTGACTGTTCTCATAGAGAACTAGCTTTGTGAATTGGTTATGAGAACTGGACTATGTGAATTGGCTATGTGAACTAAAAAATACACAGTTCACATAGTTTTTACCACACATTAAAATACACAGTTTTCATAAAATATATATAGTTCTCATAGAAAATATATGATTTTAATACACAGTTCTCATAGATAATACACAGTTCTCATAGAAAAAATATACAGTTCGCATAGAAAAATACTCAATTCTCATAGACAGTTCTTATGAATAACACACAGTTCTCATAGAAAAATACACAATTTTCATAGAAAATATACACACGAAAAAAAATTGAACAAAAATAAAAAGGTAATCAAAATCAAATATAATTATAAATGTTCTAAGGGGAACTGTGTATTTTTCGTGTAATTGAATTTTTAGTTAGTTTTATTTGCGCCAAAGCCTTGTTATACACTGATTACAATTCAATTGCTCAAATAACTTTGGAGAAGAATACCTTTGGCTATGAGAATTGTCAATTCTTATAGTTAGTTTTATAAGAATTGTTCGGTTATGTGAAGTGAGCTATGAGAACTGAAAAATACATAGTTTAAATAGCCTCAACACATACTAAAATACATAATTCTCATAAAAAATACACAATTCTTTTAGAAAATATATAATTCTTATAAAAAGTTCTTATAGATAATACACAATTCTCATAGAAAAATACATATTATTTTGCTTATGGATATATATTGTGAACTGCAAAATACATAGTTCAAATAGCCTTACTACACACTAAAATACACAGTTCTCATAAAAAATACATAATTCTCGTAGAAAAATATGCAGTTCTCATAGACAATCATCATGGACAATGATAGTTCATAGAGAAAAAAACACAATTTTCATAGGAAAAAACACAGTCCTCGTAGAAAATATACAGTTCTTATATAAAATACATAGTTCTCATAGGGAGTTCTCACAGAAAATATACAATTCTCATAAAAAATACACAGTTCTCATAGACAATTCCCATAGAAAAACACACAATTCTCATAGACAATCATCATGAACAATAACAGTTCTCATAGAAAAAATATAATTTTCATAGAAAAAATTCAATTCTCATAGACAGTTCATATGTGAAATGGCTATGTGAATTGAAAAATACACCGTTCAAATAGTCTTACTATACACTAAAATACACAGTTCTCATAGAAAATACATAATTCTTATAGAAAAATACACAGTTCTCATAGACAATCATCATGGACAATAACAGTTCTCATAGACAAAAACACAATTTTCATAGAAAAAAAAATATAGTTCTCATAGAAAATACACAGTTCTTATATAAAATACACAATTCTCATATGGAGTTCTCACAAAAAATACACATAGGAAATAAATTGATTTAGAATTGAATTTTTAACTGCCAAGTCTCATAGTCAGTTTTATGAGAATTACGCAGTTCCCATAGAGAACTGTCTATGTGAACTGAGCTATGAGAACTGACTATGTCAATTGCCAATTCTCATAGTCAAATTCTATGAAAACAGACTGTTTTCATAGTCAGTTTTATGAGAAGTGATTGTTCTCATAGAGAACTAGCTTTGTGAATTGATTATGAGAACTAAATTATGTGAACTGAAAAATACGTAATTTTCATAGTCTTACACACATTAAAATACACAATTTTCATAAAAAACCACCAATAAATGTGTTTTTGTAAACTGGAACTTCCAATTATCGTCATTAACTAGATTAAACCAAATGGCATTGACTGCCAAAGAGAGAGAGAAAGTGCGCACTAAATTTCCATTCTCACTTCCTCCTCTTCCCACGTGGCTGGAGTACCACTTGTTCTACAATTTATTCTTCATCGTCATCTCACCCCATCGGTCCATCCTCACCTTCCTCTACATCGTCGTCTTCACCTCTGTCATCGTCTCCGACGACGGACACGGCATCAGTGTATGTTAGTCGGCCATGTACTTGACGGCGACGAGCTCTCCGGAGTGTCTATTGCTCATAAGTCTAGCCATGCCGAAGTTTCCCGAGCCGATGTCCCGGACCAGGTTGTAGCGGTTAATGTCGTGCATGATCGGCAAATCCGCACACCGGGGCCGGCTATGATCGGTGCCCGCTTCATTTCGAAAGCTTCAAATCACATTAGACAGCGGAACAACATCGGCGTTGGATCACTACGCGCCTTAGAAGCTACGAAGCAAGAGAGAGAGGCGTCGATCAGATTGGAGTCATCTCCAAAGAACAATGGGAAAATGACGGCCCAGGACGTGTTTTGATAATTAATACCCGCCAAGGACATGCTGAGAACATTTGAGAATATTTATTAATGCTGAAAATGTCCTTGGAGGGTATTAATTATCAAACACGTCCTTGGCCGTTATTTTCCCAGAACAATCCGTCTCTGAACCCCGCCGGTCGTCAGACTCCTCGTGGCTGGCGATCCAAACAGCGGCGGCTGCGCTGGCGCTTAGGGACTTCAGGCTGGTGCGGCGGATCGGGAGCGGTGACATCAAGAGGATGTACTTGTGCTGGCTGAGGAGCGGCGGCGGCGGGAGCGATGATGAGGGGAGGGTGAGAACAATAGGATTCTGCAGATCAACGAGGAGAGGAATGTCGAGAAGGAGGAGAAAATGGATCAGGTCAAGGAGGCGATGGAGAACGAGGCGGTGATGGCGACGCGACAGCGACGTTTTCAGAGTCGACACTGCTCCATCGGTGGAGAGAGAGAGAGAGAGGGGGGGAGGTGTTGGAGACAGTGGAGAAACAGAGGGGATCGAAGGGGTTCTGTTTTTGTTTTTAACATGGAGTGGGTCTTCGTGGGCAAAAAGGTCCATCGCCCAACATACCCGAGCCATTCAGCTTCGGGAAATTATTTCAGGGTTGGGATCATACCAAGGCTAAAAAGGAGGACTAGCATCTAATTATCTATTGGCTTTTTTGGGAAACTGGCCCTCAAATTTAGTACTAACTCTATACTATGACACTTTTTCGCAACCAATTAAGGACAGGTGATTTTGTCCCGGAATAATTTGTGTTCATTGATTTATCCTATTGCTGAGTTCAATTTCTGATACAGTCACTTAGAGCAACCCCATTGTAATAAGCAAATGGGTGTGAATAAGCAAATTTAACAACAATACTAAAAAAAAACATCACACATTGTAATAAGCAAAGTTACAAGTATTTTAGCAAATAACCAAATTTCACTAATTCCATAACCAAACTTCACAACTTTTACCAATAACCAAACTCAAAACTCAAAAACTCAAAAACACTCCACATTGGAATCGTCTCATCGAGATGAATAATTTGGTGTGGTCGGGCGCATGATTAGAACTCGTTTGTGATTTGACATATATGCATTGTGTAATTGTGGGGGGGGGGGGGGGGGGGGGGGGGGGGGTGTGTAGTAGGTTTGGTTAGGATGCAAAAATAACCGATGCAGAGGTAGAGGTTGTCAAGTTTGATTATGAACTAAATAGATAATCAAATACTGATGTGGCACATTTTAATTATTGGTTTTAATTATTCCAATTGCGGATGCTCTTAGTATCCGCCTTTTTGTTATATCAAATATTTTCCAGCTTCGTAGCAGCTATGGCTGATGCTAGATCGCTAGGATTCTTCAAGTACTCTGGCAACAAAAATGTTTTTGAAAAATTCACAGCCGCTACACTCAATTCTCACTACATGTCATTCAATACTTCTTATGCGGTCTGCTACCGCTATGGTTGTGCGACCTACTAGTGGGCATTTAGAACCTTGGGTAAGAGGTCAATTGTTGTGTGGGATCGAGAACATAAGGAAACTAATAACAAATTTGGGAGTTTAGTAGAGCAAAACTGACACTACCGAAGAACAATATAATTTCTGCAAAAGTTTCTTTACAAAGTTTTAGGACAACAATTCCATCTATCTACCATGAAGCGCTGATATTGTTACTTCATTCGAAACAAGAGGATATATACCAGTTGACGAAGAATCCGTCTCGGAAGTAAACCTCACTGTGTAAAACCCAGATTGTTTAGGAGGTGGAAGGATTGCGTTTTCACTATCTAACATTAACAAAACAACTAACATCGGCGGTTTGTCTTCAGGACAATCTTGCACACACAAAAGGGCCATTTGGATACATTTTATCACTTCTGGTGTGGGAATCGGACTCTCCATCAAAGCATCTGCTAGATTCATGGGTTTTCCTTCGTTCCATAGTTTCCATGCCTAACGAAAATAGCAATTCATAAAATTATTCTCAAACATAATGAAAATTGTTCTCTCATAGGAAAAGAAGAATTGTACTCACTTGTCCCAAAAGGTTAAGGTCATGATCGGGATGGTAAAATTCTCTGTTCTTCTTTCCACTCACAATCTCCAAAACCAATACACCGAAGCTAAAAACATCAGATTTCACAGAGAAGAGCCCGTCTATGGCATATTCTGGAGACATATATCCACTTCATACAACAAAATAAAATGGAAATGCATCAAATGAAATGAACTATAGATAAGAATAATGAAGGGGAAAGATGAACGAGATCGATATACTAAGTTTCCAAGAACCCTATTTTTTTTTTTTCTTCAGATTGATCATCTCCAAATATTCTTGCCAATCCAAAGTCTGAAATTTTAAAATTCATGTCGTTCAGCAAAATGTTGCTAGCTTTCAGATCCCTATGAATTATTCTCAATCTTGAATCCCGATGAAGATAGAGAAGTCCTCGAGCAATCCCCACTATAATGTCAAAGCACTTTTGCCAATCCAGTGATGTACCTCTTGATTGATCTGAGGTAGTTTAGAGTAAGTTAGCAACTTTACCATACAAGGTCGATCCTGAGTTTTTGAAGGCCTAAAGTGATAATAAAAAATGACACCTTTTATGAATTATTAAGATAAGTATAAAATAAACAAATTACTTTTCCCAACCGCATTCGAGACAATTGATCTATCACTAATAATATTGGCACCATTTATGCACAAATTTTTAATGGCTTCCAACTTGAAAACTCTTGTGCCACGAAAAGGGAGAAATAATATTTTTTTATCTTAAGCACTCCTACTACATGTGTACGCCCAAGAAAAGAGAAGAGAATTAGATTCCAATGAAGCGAGATTAAGGCATTTGGTTGGGGTACCACTAAAACAAATCCTCTTTCTCTTAACCCTTTCTCTCTATATGTTGGTGAATGCATTCTGTCCGAACCATATTAATCAATCAAGTCAGTCAATAAAGCGTGGCGCCAATCACTACGTGGGTGTGGTTGGTGTGTTATTTTGAAAAACATGGCACGGGCAAGGCAATAGCACGGAAAAAGCACGAGCACGAAAATAGTACAGGCACGAAAAGACATGAGTAAATATAATGGGACAAGCTGTTATATTTATTTGCTACTAATATTTTGTGTAAATTACTTTCAACGATTAATAATTTTGTTTTTCCAAGCAAACCAAAAACCTCCTTATTAATGATCTATACTGTGGAAAACTTGAATTCAATTAGTAAGATGAATTTTCTGATAAAAAGTTTACAAGTATGCCTCCGATTATTTTTGGGCCTTGCTTTGATTGGATGCATGTTGGGCCTTTATTTTATCTTTGAATGGTTTTTTTTTTAAAGGTATATACTACTTACTACTACATATTTTAGGGCCCTTAAAAACTGTCATTTTTAGGGGACTAAAATCATGGCTCCTTGGGCTTTAGCCCAAGGCCGGCCCCATCAGCATACGTCAAGCAAACTATGAGAAAAGATTTCAAACGTTTAACTGAATATGTGTAACTTTAAACTTCTTTTTTGCATGTACTCACATATCAACATCCGTTCTTCTTCATGAATGCAACATCCCAATAGCCTGACCAGATTCCGATGTTGTAGCTTCGCAATGAAGATAACCTCATTCTTGAACTCGTTGACGCCTTGCCTCGAAGTCTTGGGGAGTCTCTTCACCGCTACTTCTTGTCCACTTGAGAGTTGACCATGTGTTTTATCATGAACCCTTACATTAGCTTGAGAATGATTCAGACAAATATAGACACGACACGACCTGGACATGCAAGCAGAACCTTTTAAAAATTAGGAAACAGACTCGTTGTGTTCACTTATTATAAATCCACGGAGAAAACAATAAGAATGTTTGAATGAATAACATTTCATCAACACTCGCTAAATAAATGTTCAAAATGTACGTATGTAATAATTTTGACACTACCCCAAATTAATAAGAGCATTTTTAACCTGACCCTTCCTGTTTACCTTTTCCTGTTTACCTTTTCCATTTCTCCCAATGGTGGAAAAATCAAACTGGGTTCTCAACATATGACTACATGTGCCTAACGGTGGGCTGTGATTGTAAGGTTTCGCGCGTCTCCGCCGGGGATTCTCCTGAGATCATTCGGGGCTGTGATTGTAAGGTTTCGCGCGTCTCTGCCGGTGATTCTCCTGAGATCATTCGGTACTTTGCCTAACGGCTGCGGTTTTGGGGTGTCACTTCGGGTGGCTATCTCTGGAGTGGTGCCTGGCGGTGGAGCTGCCCTTGGTGTGGCAGACGATGGATCTAAAACGGCAGTAGTTAGGGTTTGTTTGTGCAGTATTGATTGGGCTTGTCCCATTATTTGGGCTTTTAGGCCCTTAGGTGTTTGATCTTCAATTATTTATCTGGGTTTTTAGGCCGACGGGTGTGGGCTTCGTCCCAATGGGTTTTCCTGTGTTTGGTTTCTTGCCAAACTTTGGGATTGGGTTTCGGATGGGTATAGGATTATTTTTAGCATTGTAGATCGTTTGGGTCTTGGGTTAGAAATTTGATGCCATCATTCCTTGTTCCTATTAATCTTTACATCTTTTCAGAGATTAATGAATTTTTTGTCTTAAAAAAAAAAAACATGTGCCATGTTAAACACATTAGACAAAGTCATATGGACGGTCTCTCTTCAACCCTCAACGTTGCAGCAACTTGGGATGCCGTTAGGCCCATTCAACAATTGTTCATTGACATTGGCTCCTGAAAATCATCCCTTGACACAGTTTTTATCCCATGGATGGCGATTCAAATTAAAGAACTTAGAGCTTTCATTAATCGATAATGAAGTCTCTTGACTCATTGGAAAGTTCAATGGGAAGTCTTTTCGAAACACGATTAGGAAGATTACATTGGCTGCATATTACGTTTGGCAAGAGAAAGGAATCGCAGCATTTTTAAGGGCATCCACAAGTCTCCCTCTACGGTCCTTGAGAAGATCGGTTTTAGCACTCGCATTAAGGTCCCCCAAATTATCTACGTAAAGCAGTCCCCTCTTAGTACTGTGATCCATGATTCCTGAAAAATATCCCAATAAGTTTTCGCAGTATCTAGTTTGATAGATTTTGAAGTAATTGGAAGTTATGCCTTCCTCAACTCTATGTAAGTTTTTTTATTCACAGGAATTCAAAAAAGAATGTTAATTTCTAATTTACAGCTCCATGAGGCTCCAAACGCGTCCTCCGTGAGACTGTGACTAGCTACTAACATATACAGTTACAGCCACTCCAGCAAACAAATGCCAAAGACATCTAATTTTGGTGAAAGAGGAAGCAAGAACACATCTATGTAATTTTTCATCACCTATCTAGCTTGAATAGCCGAAAGCGTAATATCATTTATAGAAACTGCTCCAGCGCTTGCTGATGAAGACGTGTCCGGCCTGTTGCCAGCTCCTTTGAAGATGAAAGCAGGCTGCTTAGGGGGAGGCAGTGCTGTTTCGTTACACAACATGAAAGCAACATCTGACATATTTGGCCTATCGTTGGCTGATTCTTCCACGCACAACAGGGCGATGTGAATGCACCTCAGAACTTCTTTATCTGAATCTGATTCGGTCATCCATGAACCAACTATTTCCAATGCCCGGCCTTCTTGCCAGAAGCTCCAAACCTGAAACGAACAGTGCATGAACAACAATGTCATCACTAAAGGAAAGCCCTCTGTTTTGAAATTTATCTTGTTTGTTTTCCATTCAAAATGATAGATTTCCAGTATAAAACAAAAGGAGAACACCAAATGCATGGAAACCCTTCTGCTGTTGACATTAACCATCTAATTTTTGTATAATACTTGAGATTTTAAACATTGAGAGTTCTGTTAACCAAAGGATTTTCCATGAATTCTAAGTAAATTTTTAGATGAGTGTACACATCCATTTACATACATGCCCAATTAAGTTCACAGAATTGTCCAGAATATAGCTGCTGTTCTTCCTGCCAGTAATGATCTCCAAGAGCAACACCCCGAAGCTGAAAACATCAGATTTTACTGAAAATAGTCCTTCCATTGCGTACTCAGGTGACATATAGCCGCTGCAACCACAAATGTTAAACAAGCATTAGAGTTTAATGGTTTCCTTGCACCTTTCTCCATTTCCCCACAGTAATATAGAATGAACACTTACTATGTTCCGACCACCCTGTTTGTATTAGCTTCGATCTGGCCCTTTCCGAAAATTTTAGCCATACCAAAATCCGATATTTTCGGATTCATTTCTTCATCTAGTAACACATTGCTGGCTTTTAGGTCCCTATGGATTATCCTTAGTCTAGAGTCTTGGTGAAGGTATAATAGCCCTCTAGCAATCCCCAAAACAATGTTGAAACGCATTTTCCAATCTATAAACGAGCCTTTTGTCCTATCTGGACAAATGTTGGAAGTTAATTATAATCAAAATCCAGAATCATTCACCATTGCAGAAACAATAACTCCATAAGTAGCAAAAAAAAGAACATAACTACGAAAATATTGCATACCAAAGATGAAAGAGTCCAAGCCCTTGTTTGGCAAGTACTCATAGATCAACATTTTTTCGTCTTTTTGAATGCAATACCCCAACAACCTCACCAGGTTCCTATGCTGCAGTTTGGCAATCAACGTAACTTCAGTCTTGAATTCCTCCGCCCCTTGTCCTGAATTCTTTGCTAGCCTTTTGACTGCGATTTCTTGTTCATTAGGTAGCCGACCCTGCATTTAATCTTTACATGGTGAGCTTAGACGTTGTTCAAATGGACCTGGAATAGATCACCCATTAGGAGTGTCAATACGGCAAACAAAATTCGAGACCACTGGATTTCTGATGCACACTTCCTATAATCCAATGCACTACATATTCGAACACAAGTTTTTATAGCTTAATGGGTTATTTTATCATCTTCCATATTCAAATACGCATTATCCTAAGTAAGGTATGCAATTGAGTGATACTTTCCATCTTGGAGGGTACCTTATACACGGCGCCAAATCCACCTTCACCAAGCTTGTTATCCAACGAAAAATTGCCTGTGGCTGCGACAATGATGCTTAGGTCAAAATATGGCAATTCTGGATTCGTGCCACTTTCATCAAAGTGTTTTCCCATTGAGGAGGCTTCAAGGGATGTTGTACTGTCGCGACTAAATAATAAATTTTGTTGTTCTCTTACTCCTGCCATTGAGTAAAAAAGCAAGTTAGGCAACAAAAATGCAATTAACTAAAACGTCCTACTTCCTTAATTTGACTGTTTGAGAAAAGAGAGTAAAATGCAATGAAAAACTTAAACCAGTAAAGTTCATTGTTTTACTAAAATTATGAAATAGGAAAAACAAATGAACAAGAAAGCCGGCTTGGTGACATGATTTGACTAGTTCACTTCTTATACAAGGCGTATTTGTGTATTTATGTTGACGTTGATGTTTTGAATCTAACTGTTCCATGGAAATGACGTTGATCATATCCTAGAATGCATTAAGGCTAAACAACCGGTTATACCTTGATCTACATTGTGCTTATAAAATAGGCAAAGGGAAACACAAATGAACAAGAAACTGTGCAACATAGTCTTGCAATAATCCTTTTCTAGATGCATTAAAACAAAATTGCTCCATGAAAACGCCGCTCTCTTTTTCCCCCACGTAATGGTCAATCACCTGTGAAATCATGCATCACTAGTTATACTCATTCATTGCATGGGTGAGAATTTGTTGCCTTACTTGACTATTAAACTACGAAAGTTTATTTTAAATTTGTGAAAGACAAAAAGAGGACAGAAGGATTAACCAAAACATTTTTAGTCACTAGTCAATTAACCAAAACGACTAAAGATCGAAGAAGATTGTTTCTTTTACCTCTTCTTTTCTTCACCACCAACCAACAAATTAAGCAGAATGCGAGAAGCGAAACCGCAGTAACAGAGGCCGCTATAGCTGCCACCATTCCCTTCTTCCCATGAGAGTGTCGTTGAGACTTCAAATATTGGGCTGAAATTAGGACAAAAAATTAAGAAGTTGATTTCTTTCTTACAGATGACAGCATAATTGCTTTGTTCCTCTATTCCACCAATTATGAAATGAGAAAGACCCTGAACATGCTAAGTGCTAACCCCAAGCAGAGCCGGTCTCTACTTTTTGGGGGCTTAAAGCGAAAATCAAAATTATGGCCTCTTTTGTTGGATTATAATAAGAGATAAAAAAGTAGGAGGGGCCCAAGCGGCGGCAACACTTTGCTTTAGGTCAGGGCCGGCTCTGACTCCGAGGGGCTTGGCCGAGTGGTTAAGGCCTGAGATTTGGGGGTTTGCTCGCTTTTAAGGGCTTCGAGAATCGAAACCTCTCAGATGCTATCGACTTCTTTGGGGTCAGTCCATATAGAGTTTCGCTCTTAATTTAATTGGGACTCCAACAAATGGGTGGTGAGATTGGTTCCTCGGAATTAATCGAGATGCACATAAGCTAACCTGGACACCTAAGTTATAAAAAAAGAAAAAGACCCAGAACATGCTTTCAGAACTAAAAGGTAAAGTCCTGTGCTAGTTGTATTTCTCAGCATACAAAAATTTTCTGGACAAAGACATGTGTTGCAAGTTCAACCACCTTTCTATCAATGTTTAATATTGTTGGACAAACAAGAATGATAGGGCCATCTGCAATTAAACAAACGTAGAAGTCACTCGGCACACAATTTCACAGGTTGATCACTCAAACCCCGCTTCTTTTGATAAAATGTCTTGCTCAAGTCTTCATCAATCATTAGTTCTAAGATAACTTGCAAACTCAAAACAGGTTGAAACTCATTGAATTTGTTCAAGACATTAGCCCTACTTCTTTTTTTCTTTTTGAAATGGTCAATACCATACGTCAAAGACATAAGACATTTCAGAAATCATCAAAAGATAAAAGAATAAATCAAAACTGTCAAAATCTAGACACAGGCATCTACTGCAAGTGCAGGCCCAGCGAAACGTCGATACTTAAGAACTAGTTGCGAAAAAGGCAATAGAGGATTTTGCAAGGACACCCAACTCAAATCCTAAAAAGCACACATAAAATCTGGAGCACAGATTTGCCATCCCAAGGAGCCACACCTGCGTGTTCAAGACCCGTCGACCTGAAACACAGGCTCGCAACCACAAAACATAGGACGCTACTCCAAGGCAAACCCCCGCTGACATGGCGGGTTCTGGCTATGAGAAGCAAAACACCGGTAAGCTACAGCCCCACCGTCTAATCCTCGCAGCCACGGTGGACTGGATAACAGTTAGAGAAGCACAAAAACTAACTAAACACGCAGCCATAACTACGAATCACCTACTAACACCTGCATTAGGCCTACTTCATTGCTATTGTTTTCATTTTCCTTCTCGTTTCCTATTTTTCCAAAGCATATGAATCTTGCCGAAAAATATCCATCTTTCTCTCATGTTTGGAGTAATTTTTCTATCCCGTATACAAGCCAACATTGGCTTATAAAAATAGACGACATAATACTGATGTGAATTCTGGCCACATTAACTTAGTATAGTGAACATTGTATAAGCCTATACCCCGCGAAACATGTTATAAGACTCTAAAAATGGATAGAGTTTTCAATTTACCGAACTAAAATCCCTATTAAAGAAATTATGTGCTTTTGGGAAATTCAGTCCCAATCTACTTGTTATCTTTACCACCCCAACGGATTCGATTAAGGTGGCGAAATCTATCAACATCAAACAATATTTATCTGGCAAATCTGACACACACAAAATATAGGAGCAGAAATTGATTGCATACCAAATTCAACCGCATCAACCCGAATGTATAAATCCTGGCCCCCACTACTTGAAAACACTCTGGAGTCCATTAAATCCCCATGCCACGTCACACATCCACTGTCCCCGCGAGAAACATCTGCACTCGCATACGCATTGCACGAGCAGTTTCTCAAGCACTCTGACTCACACTCTTTTAGCCCCGTTACACCCCTATCCACACGTGCCGTCCATGTGTTCGGCACCTTCGCAAGTGGCACCTTCTCGAAGCCCTCGCCGCTCCCACACACTTGCCCGCCCCGCTTCCTCACGCACCCGCCTGACCCATCCCTCAGGTACCAGTCGCGTGCCGACTTGGGCTCAAACCCGGGTAGGCACGTGCATTCGAACTGGCCCATGCCTACGTTGGACGGGTCACAGTTACCGTTTGGGCCGCAATAGTTGTAGGAGTCGCAGGGTTTTTTCGGAGCTGCGTAAAACTCAACCCATCTATGCTCGTTATGGTTCCACGTCAACCTCTGGAGTGTCCCGGATTCGTTGAGCACCAATCTCGAGGAAATCGAGGGGTCACGAATAGAGTAACTCAAAGTTACTTCGTCCTGATTTTCGACGTAGTTGAGGTTGAAGATGAAGTTAGTTGTCATCTCGGGTATACCGCTCCACCCGCGCCCTATCCATGAACCCGCCCGCCAAACCAGACCCGAACCCTTGTACAGAAACAATTGAGGAGACCCGTTAAGGTCCATTTTGAAAGAGTAGTCCCCGGGTCCCGGGTCATCGCCCGACTTCCAAGATGTCAGGAACCGGTCCAGACCGGTTTTCCGGTTCACACCGAATTTCAAGTTGGGAAGCAAAGTATCCGTAGGATAATCAAAGCTCTGCCACGCAAGTACCCCACTGCTATCAAGCACCACCAAATTTCCTGAATCCAGTAGCTGAGCCGAGGAGTTTTTCACTAGCATCGGATCCGAAACATTTGTGGACCAAACCGGATTGTTCCGGTCTGGACCGGTTACGACGAGGTTTCCCGTGATGTCAAATGAGAGGGAACCGGATGTGTCGTTGATTGGATCTCCCCTGTTGGCGACCCAGACAACGGTCTGCTCGGAAACCTTGTTGTACCATATTCCGAGGTACCGGTTTGTCGATTTTCCGGGGTTAAAGAACCCCAGGGCAAAGGTTTGATTGTTGGAGATCAGGAAGTCACCATCTTTCACGGATTGGGTTGTGTATATGGTGTCAGTGGGGGTGCAAAATTGGAATTGGTAGTGAAGGAGGACTAGGAAAATGGAACAGAGGATGTTAGTATCATGAGACATGGGTCTGGTTTAGGTGATTTGTTTTTCTCTGTTGTTCTTTCTGAGGAAGAAGAAGGGTGTGCCACTCGTGGGCTCCTCCTCTGCTTTTCTAGTGGGTTTTGGTGAAGGTAGAAATAAAATATACGGCAGAGTGGTTGAATACATTAACAACTTGAAACGCATGATTGGCCAATGGATTGTACTACTGCATTTATCTGCGTGGTCTCTTGAAAACCGTGATTGGCCATGATTGGCCGTAGTGTTGGATTATTGTTTTCAGGATTGAGTTATCATAGTCCCGTTCCGCTAACATCATTATTATTTATTTTATGTTTTACGAGATAAATTATTATTTTTATAATACATTATCTTTATTTTAAAAAATAACTATTCAAAAAAATACTTATTTTTCTTAGTAGAACGGGACTTAAATGGTGAGTTCAATAAAGGAAGAAATTTCAGGTGATACATGAGTATGCCGCGTATGAGGTGAACATAATAGACTTGTTTGGTTTGAATTTTAAAGGATGATTTTTGGATAATGAGCGAAGATAAATACACAAAGAAATGAGCATGAACAAAACTTATTTGAATGCAATGTCCCTACAACCTCACTAGGTTCCCATGCTGCAGTTTGGCAATCAATGAAACTTCAGTCTTGAATTCCTCTGCCCCTTGTCCTGAATTCTTTGCTAGCCTTTTGACTAAGATTACTTGTTCATAGTAGGTGAAATTACCCTCTTGTCCTCTCTCAAAAGAAGAAGAAGATTACTTGTCCATTATGTAGCCGAGTTTGCATATAATCTTTACACGATCAATTTATTGGGAATCGTGTACAAAGAGATAGATTGAATTCTCACAGAATAAAAAGGCCACTTGTTTGATGGAAAATGAATGTGGCATTGGACTATTTATCTAAGGGACTATGTCGGTGGAAAAAATTATTCAATGCCCCTGGGGTACCGCTACGTGGTCCCTCACACCCATTGGCAGAGTCAGGATTTGGCTAGGGGATGGGACTTATCATTGGTACGCAAAAAATGGCCCAAACACCTGAGTTAGCAAAAAAAAACTTTTCGGTTGAAGTTCATTAATACTTGTTGCATGATGTTTGTAAAAAAAATGAAGGGAAACAATATCGTAAAATCATACTTTGCCTTGAGTTTGATTTGTTGGTTTCAAAGAATAATTGCTTAGTTCAAAAACATATTATTGTAGTCTTCAATGGGGATTCAGGGAGCATGTTGCACAGCTACGTACTGTGCAGCGTGCTGCGCAGCCTCTGGAGTCGTCTTGCTGGCATCGGTCCGATGATCAGAGACGTCCACTGCGTAGAGCTCGTCGAGTACTACAAGTATACCAAAAATCAACCCGATCAAATATCGTTAACTACTTCATCGGAATACATATAATTTGGAAAAAAATGAATCTTTATGGATACGAAACACTGGATCAAAACCACTGAATCCATTCTTTTCGAATTATATGTGTTCCGATGAGACACTTAACGATATTTGATCGGGTTGATTTTTGGTACACTTGTAGTACTCGACGAGCTCTACGCAGTGGACGTTTCCGATCGTCGGGCCGATGCCGGCAAGGTGGCTCCGGAGGCTGCGCAGCACGCTGCACAGCACATAGCTGTGCAGCACGCTCCCTGAATCCCTTCAATGGAAGTCCTTGAGAATTATTTATATATATGAACCGAACCATTTATTTTTTCAATCGCTATTTTTTGATTATTTTTGCCAAAAAAAAAAAAACTAAATTGTTCGAGTACCACTAAGTAGTACCAAATACCAAATCGACCTCCAATATTGAAAAAATCAAAAAAAATTATTTTGGGAACTAGGGGCCAACCCACCACCTATTTACCTCTGCCCTGGGGCTGGGGGAGTGAATGCCCACGTGCGGCCCCTGGAATTTTATCTCCTACTACTGTTTTTTTTTCCGTTTTGAGACTTCGATCTGTAAGCAGTAAGGCTAGCTACCACTGTTTTGCTTTAGGCCCCATTCCACTTTCTTAAATAAGTACTTAAAAAATAAAAATGTATTTCAAGCTTAAAGATAATGAGCTTACGAAAATAATTTTTTAATTTTTTTAGGGTTTTATAGACCTCATCGAAATATATCAATCAAGATCCATATTGTATAAATTTTTTTCCCAGTAAGCCTATTACTTTTTCATTTAAAAATTACAAATAAATACTTATTTTTTAAGGGGTAAAACTGAAACGTCACCTAATGCTACTCAAATTGTTTTGTTTTAAGGCTACTATTGGGCCCCTTTTGGTTAACTACAAGAATACCATTCATATATTCCCTCCGTCCCTTTTTTTGTGTTCAGTATTCCATTTTGGGCTGTCCCTTAATAAGTGTCTATTTTGTAACGTTAGGGGGGTAAAAGTTGGTGTATTGTCTATTTTGTCCCTAAAAGTATATTTTATTTTGAAAAGTTAGTGAGTAAAAGTGTAATGATGATGAGTAAGTAGGGAAAGTGGAGGAAAAAGTTGAAGTGAAAGGTGTAATGATGATGTCTTTTTAATAAGTTGGAGTTACGAAGCAGGACACTTAAAAAGGGACGGAGAGAGTAATTAGTAAATTCAAGACCCACCCCACCTATTTCATCAATGAATATTGTGAAAAATCGATTGTGAAACCGAATGAATGGTTGAACATGGCTTGGTGGTATACATAGGTTGAGATTTTTTTTATGGGATTAGTAACAAAGGAATCATGCAGAACTTTCAAAAGATGAAAACTCGTCGGGGTCAATTGTAAATTATTTTAGCGACGAATATTTAGACTTTTGTACTTATGTTTAGAAACTTTTGGAATATTATGCTACAACTTTTATGCCTCATGGAGGAGAATGTTAGAATTTTTGTGCTTAATATTTTTTAATTATACTTTATGGAGAATTTTTTTTTAATTTGTGATAAAAAGGTGCCTTATCTGTGTTAAATTTCTGGCTCCGCCATTGCTTACCGTTAATACTTTGGGGAGCGACGACGGAAAAAACTAAGCCAGTTTTGAGCCATAGACAATGAGTGACAATTTTTGTGATGACCTAAATATTTGTACAAAAGATATTTGTGAAAAAATAACCATTTCTAGCATAGTGTGTTGAAAAAGGGAACATAACTGTCGAAGGGGAGAATCGAACTCCCACGACAGAGTCCATAAGGCATGGTACACGCCTCAATCAATTTCACAATTTCAATTTTAAGGTCAACACCATAAAAGTTTTTTATTTTTTATTTTTTTTGGTTATTTCTGAAACAGGGGTGACACATGCCACTCCCCCCACTAGTTACCTCCGCCACTGTCTAAACCTCTTCTCAACCACATATTTCTGTGGATTCGAAATAATTGTGATAATCCCATAACAATGTGTGGGGAAGAGGCAAAGTGTTTGCTTTGATCAAGAAAGAAGAGGATATGAAAAGAAAGAGGTAGGATTGTACGAAAGATTAGACTTTGTTTAAGCCGAGGGGATCGAAACCCATGCAAGGGTAGGTGGAAATGTTACAGCAATAAATTTTGAGACTTCGGCTGACAATAGTGGAAGTAGCCAGGATTCTAGTATACTAAAGATTAGATTGGTTTAAAGGCCGGTAAAGCGCACATTGCTTCCCCAACCCCGGAACCCACCGCCGTTTCCCAAATTACCCCCCGCAATTCCTTTGTTTATTTATTAATTGTTTTTATTTTATTTATTTATTTATTTATTTATTGAATTATAAAATTCAGTTTTTTTAAATAAATTAAGTGTTCTAAATTTCAATCCGCTTGAACCGGTGAAAAGATTTTAGTTTTTAGATCATTTTATCATAAATGGTCATAATTAAATTTTTACTCTAGGGCTCTTGTTAATTAGCCTTCAGAGATATTTGATTCTACGATTTTCTTAGGGCTGATCAACGAAAGCCGTAGAGTCAAAATTTAATTACGACCATTTAGGATAAAATAGTTAGAAAACTAAAATCTTTCCACCGGTTAATAAATTTTAACCATCTTTTTTAATATATAAACTGTCTAGAGATGTTGAAAAATTAAGTGTTTCAACTTTTAATCTGTTTGAACTAGTGTAAAGATTTTAGTTTTTTGATCATTTTATTCTAAATGGTCATAGTTAAATTTTGACTCTATGACTCTCGTTGATTAGCTCTAAGAGATAATTGATTTTACGACTTTCTTAGGGCTAATCAACGAGAGCCCTAGAATCAAAATTTAATTATGATCATTCAGGATAAAATGATCAGAAAATTAAAATCTTTCCACCGGTTTAAACGGATTGAAATTTGAAATACTTAATTTTTTAACCATATTTTTAAAGATATAAAGGAAAAAAAGGAAAAAAAAAACCGTCGGATTCATTAGGGGCAATGCTTACACCTCATGTTTAGAGTGTGAACAAAATACCAAAAAAAATCAGATGGAAAAGTTGATTCATGTGCCAAGATAAGGCAGCAAAATTATGTGTTAACCAAAAAAGAAGAAGAAGAAGGGTGGAAAACGGGAAATGAAACAAAAAAAAGGGTCGGGAAAGTGTAATTATTATTTTTATTTATTTATTTTTTTGGGGGTGGGGGGGGGCGTGGGTGTGGTGGGGGTGGGGGTGGTTAGAACGGGAAGGAAGGGATTGGGTTTGGGGGAGTTGTGTCAGAAGAGGAAGGAAAAGCACCTCTCCGGTAAAGCAAATGTTAGGGTATCCGCATCAGTCAAGGCTGATTTTGAACTAAATTAATCTTTAAAATCTACTTCTCTATTTTAATTTATTACTTTTTCACAATTACACAGAATCAGATTTTTTATTTTCACTATTTACTTAATTAAATATTCATACTTGAAAAGAAAAAATACTTTACTCTCACTCGCTCCGCCCCAACCCCTACGCCCAGGGCCCCAGCCAAAACTGCAAAACAGCAACACCGGGAAAAAAAAAAGGGGCAAAAACAGCAACCCCTCCCTCTCTCTCTAACTTTACTCTCTCATTTCCTCTCAACCTCAACCCAAAAAACCAGCAAACATAAACGAACCCACTCTCTCTCCTCTTTAAACAAGAACGGAAACCCCACCTCTCTCTCCCTCCTTTTGAAACAAAATCCCAAAGCAGATCTTTTAATTCCGATTCGAACCGTTCGCCATCATCCTCTGTGTCGTGGTCTTCATCTTCAACAGTTGCTTCCCCAACCAGGTCTTTGTCGTCAGTTGGCAGAGAGGAAGGGATTAAAATAATCCAATGCGAGTGAACAGTAGCTCTGTAAAGAAAACGAGGTACCGTAGAAAATGTTAATTTTTTGTAAAATAGTGAGGGAGGAAGAGACGCTGATATTGGGGTGTTTTGGGGTTGTTTTTCAGTTTTGGCTCTTTAATTTAGTTTGGAGAGGGAAGAAGAGAGATAGATGTGGATGCTCTTATTAGCCACCAGTTTTGTTTGGCTAAAGAAGCTTCCTAGTTCCATTGACATGCCTATTTGCAGGTACGAAATAAGAGATATATATGGTAGGGTGGAGTTTAAAAGTGTGTAGAAATTCTAACGGATAGTCTTGAGGAGGTTTCGCGTGCGTTGAATAATTCTTTTTTTTTTTGGTCTAGCGGAAAATGTTGAATAATTCTTTTGATGCTAGTATTTTGGTTCACATTATCGGTTTAGATTTTAGTAATTGGCGTTGAACTTTGACCGTGTTAAATTGTAAGTAAGGCCAGCCACTTATTGCCCCAGTGGTTTGGACAGATATTCAGGTTTTTAAATATTCTTTTAAGGTTTGGGATTTGATTTTTCAGAGGATGGGTATTTTAAAGTAAGTGGGAGGCCGTGACTGGTGTGGTCGTGCTAACTCCTCCGGAGATTTGGATTACGTAGTTGGGTCTATTTAGTGGCCTGATTGTAGTGGTGTTCCTCCGTTACAAAAAAAAAAGAAGGTAAGGCCACTCGGCAAGATGTGAGGGATGCCCGCAATCTTTGCTAGAAGTCGCCTTCGTAATAGATCATTGTGTGGGTAATTTCTAGTGGGTGTCAAATGGGCCGGGTTGGCACAAGCACGGCACGTTTGAAGACGACACAGCATGACATGGGCACGGTTTAATTCTGGCACGACACTGTCTTAGTGGGAACGCGGCACAACACGGGCATGGAAGTGAGCAGGAACTACACGGGCACGACACGACACGGTCTTAGACGAGCACGACACGGACACGACACGGAAATGGGATGGGGCACGAGTCACGACGTGACACGACACGGTTCTAGCTAGGCACGACAAGGCACGGCACGGGTACGGGCACGGGCACGAGCACAGAAGTAGGATGGGCATGGCACGACACAATACGGTTCTAGTCGGGCACGGCACGACACAACACGGTTCTCGTCGGGCACGTCAAGGCACGGCATGACATGGCATGAGACATGAAAAAACCAAAAAAAAATGTGGGTCCATATACATATGGAAATTGACTTAATAAATACCAGAGCACATAGATTTTCGTTTATGTCCCTTTGGCTTCTAGAAGGGTTGCTATCAATACCAGAAGCTAAACTCAGCTGTTGGCAGCAGGCATGCACAGTAATAAGGAGAAATTCCCTGCCACCCGTGCCCTCAAAACACAACTGCTGCTCTGCAAATGA
Source organism: Rhododendron ovatum (assembly GCA_019656835.1). NCBI lineage: Eukaryota > Viridiplantae > Streptophyta > Magnoliopsida > Ericales > Ericaceae > Rhododendron > Rhododendron ovatum. Next base: position 11,521,121 of record CM033793.1, on the reverse strand, counting down.
CAGACAGGCATACAATTAGACCCATTGGACGCGGTGCAAAAATTAGTAATACTTTAGGGTTGATTTGAGTAATTACATTTACTTTTTGGTTACAAGGACATGAATGTACAAGGTTTCTCTAACCATAATCACATGGTTTCACATCAGTCTTTTGGTCGAAGATTAGGGTTGCTCGGGTCAGCTTACGTACACTTCAACTAATTTTTTTTCAGGTCCAGTCAATTAGACATCTGCACCGCAACTAAAAAATTCACAAAAAATCACTTTCTTGTGACATGACCCAGTAATCGAATCCTACTTAAATGTGTGGGAGCAAACCCATTAAGCAACTGAGACACCTCTTGTTGAGTCATGTCACAGGTGCTAGGCCTAAAAGCTTTTAGCACCACTATGAAATGGTACAAATTAATTGCTGAGAAAGGTCAACCAATCTATGTTTTGTCTAGTAATATAATGTTCACCCTACCATTCAAAAATAGGTGAAAGAATTGGTGACGAGGGGTGAGTGGGGTTGAAATAGTAATTGACTTGATGATTTGCTAAGAGTAGTGATTAGAGACCAACCTAAAATCTCAACTTGGTTCTCCTTTGGCCAATAGGATAGCCAGAAATATACCAAGGTTTTTTTAGTATTTCGGGCCAGTTTACGCGCATCTCAAATTAATCCATACAGTCCTTCACACAGCTTTTTCACATGCTTACGCATGGGGTGAGGTGGTCGCAAGAATTACTGACAAGAGAATTGAACTAGAGATCTTAGGAGAGAGCAAAATCCTAAGTTCCAAGCCAAGATAACCAAGCCACCTAATTGTAAATACAATTAGAAAGAGTGTAGATTATTCAAGTATGCATGTGTGGTTGTTCATTGGACATGAACCCGATAATCTTGATAGACTTGAAAAGATACTATTGACGAAGATGGGAAAGGAAATGCAGAGAGCATGCATAAATAAAAATACCCTATAAAATTTTATTTCTGTGTGGACCAAACAATACACTTTTACTAAATACTTTCCAGTACACCAATAGAAAACACAACACTTTAGCACCTGACTCACACTTATGAACTCACTTGTCATACTCAAACTTGTGCTCTCATCAGTCTTACACTTGGTGCTTTCCGCTCACCTCACAAATGACCTCACCTACTCTATTTATAAGAACTACAAGAAGTTTTCGGAAAAACCCGAAAGACTATCATAATCCATAAGTTTCCAGAATATTCCGGAACTTTCTAGCATGACCCGGAACACTCCAAAGAAGTCCGGATGGTTCTAGAAGAGTCTGGAATATTCTAGAAGACCCTAGAAAAATCCAGAACATTCTGAAAATACCCGAAGACTTCTAGAGAGTTGGTGATGGATCTCAACAATTTCCTTGTCGGTATTTTTGCTCGTTATGTTCAAATTAAGTTCAACATTTTTCCGGGGTCGTATTCATTTCGGGGCTAACCAGGTTTCCAATTGCTTACTTTTATAGTTCTGATGCAAAACACTCTTTCTTTTTTGGTTAGAAATCGTGACATTGGAATTCCTTCAGTTAATTATTCACATCATTGTAATGCTAGCCTTCTCTTCAAAAATATGGAAACCTGACCCTTCCTGTTTACGTTTTCCATTTCTCCCAATGGTAGAAAAATCAAACTGGATTCTCAACATTTAACTACATGTGCGATGTTAAACACATTAGACCAAGGCATATGGACGGTCTCTCCCTCTTCTACCGTCAACATTGCAGCAACTTGGGATGCCGTTAGGCCCATTAAACTATTAATTGTTCATCGACATTAATTGGCTCCTGAAAATCATCCCTTCACACAGCTTTTATCCCATGGATGGCGATTCAAAAGAACTTAGAGCTTTCATTACTCTTTGGATACTGACATCTCTTGACTCGTTGGAAAGTTCAATGGAAAGTCTTTTCGAAGGACGATTAGGAAGATTACACGAGCTGCATATTACGTTTGGCAAGAGAAAGGAATCGCAACACTATTAAGGGCATCCACAAGTCTCGCTCTACGGTCCTTGAGAAGATCGGTTTTCACACTCGCATTAAGGTCCCCCAAATTATCTACGTAAAGTTGTCCCCTCTTAGTACTGTATGTGATCCGTGATTCCTGAAAAACATCCCAAAAAGTTCTCTATATCTTATTCGATAGATTTTGAAGTAATTGGAAGTTATGCCTTCCTTGACTCTATGTAAATTTGTTGATTCAAAGGAATTCAAAAAAGAATGTAAAATTCTAATTTACAGCTATGTGAGGCTCCAAACACGTCCTTTGCATGTGAGACTGTGACTACTAACAAATACAGTTACAGCCACTCCAGCAAACAAATGCTAAAGACATCTAATTTTGGTGAAAGAGCAAGCAAGAGCACACCTATGCAATTTTTTAGCACCTATCTAGCTTGAATAGCCGAAAGGGTAACATCATTTATAGAAACTGCTCCAGCGCTTGCTGACGAGGACATGACCGGCCTGTTGCCAGCTCCTTTGAAGACGAAAGCAGGCTGCTTAGGGGGAGGCAGCGCAGTTTCGTTGCACAACATGAAAGCAACATCCGACATATTTGGCCTATCGTTGGCTGATTCTTCCACGCACAACAGGGCGATGTGAATGCACCTCAAAACTTCTTTATCCGAATCTGATTCGGTCATCCATGAACCAACAATTTCCATAGCACGGCCTTTTTGCCACAAGCTCCAAACCTGAAACAAGCAGTGCATGAACAACAATGTCATCACTAAAGGAAAGCCCTCTGTTTTGAAATTTATCTTGTACGTTTTCCATACCAAAATGATAGATTTCCAGTATAAAACAAAAGGAGTACACCAAATAATAGGAAACCCTTCTGCTGTTGACATTAACCATCTAATTTTTGTACAATACCTGAGATTTTAACCTTACGAGTTTTGTTAACCAAAGGGTTTTCCATGAATACCAAGTAATTAAATTAGACAAATGCACACATCCATTTACTTACATGCCCAATTAAATTCACAGCATTATCCAGAATATAGCTGATGTTCTTTCTGCAAGTAATGATCTCCAAGAGCAAAACCCCGAAGCTGAAAACGTCAGATTTTACTGAAAATAGCCCTTCCATTGCGTACTCAGGTGACATATAGCCGCTGCAACCACAAATGTTAAACGAGCATTAGAGTTTAATGGCTTCCTTGCACCTTTCTCCGTATCCCAACAGTAATACAGAATGGACACTTACTATGTTCCGACCACCCTATTTGTATTAGCTTCAATCTGGTCCTTTCCGAAAATTTTTGCCATACCAAAATCCGATATTTTTGGATTCATTTCTGCATCTAGTAACACATTGCTAGCTTTTAGGTCCCTATGGATTATCCTTAGTCTAGAGTCTTGGTGAAGGTATAATAGCCCTCTAGCGATCCCCAAAACAATGTTGAAGCGCATTTTCCAATCTATAAACGAGCCTTTTGTCTGATCTGGACAAACATTGGAAGTTAATTATAATCAAAATCCGGAATCATTTACCATTGCAGAAACAATAACTGCGCAAGTAGCAAAAAAATGAACATAACGACAAAAATATTGCATACCAAAGATGAAAGAGTCCAAGCCCTTGTTTGGCAAGTACTCATAGATCAACATTTTCTCATCTTTTTGAATGCAATATCCCAACAACCTCACTAGGTTCCTGTGCTGCAGTTTGGCAATCAATGTAACTTCAGTCTTGAATTCCTCCGCCCCTTGTCCTGAATTCTTTGCTAGCCTTTTGACTGCGATTTCTTGCCCATTATATAGCTGACCCTGCATTTAATCTTTACATGGTGAGCTTAGACGTTTTTCAAATGGACCTGGAATAGATTGCCCATTAGGAGTGTCAATACGGTAAACAAAATGCAAGATCACTGGATTTCTAATGCACACTTCCTATATTCCAATGCACTACATAATTGAACACAAGTTTTGCAAATACTATATTGACAGCTTAATAAGTTATTTTATCATCTTCCATATTCAAATAACCATAATCGTAAGTAAGGTATGCAATTGCGTGATACTTTCCATCTTGGAGGGTACCTTATACACGGTGCCAAATCCACCTTCACCAAGCTTGTTATCCAACGAAAAATTGCTTGTGGCTGAGACAACGATGCTTAGGTCCAAATATGGTAGTTTTGGATTCGTGCCACTTTCATCAAAGTGTTTTCCCATTGAGGAGGCTTCGAGGCATGTTGTACTGTCGGGACTAAATAATAAATTTTGTTGTTCTCTTATTCCTGCCATTGAGTAAAAAAGCAAGTTAGGCAAAAAAAAAAAAAAAATGCAATTAGCTAAAAAGTCCTACTTCCTTAATTTGACTGTTTGAGAAAAGAGAGTAAAATGCAATGAAAAAGTTAAACCTGTCAAGTTCATTGTTTTACTAAAATTATGAAATGGGAAAAACAAATGGACAAGAAAGCCGGCTTGGTGGCATGATTTGTGTATTTAAGTAGACGTTGATGTTTTGAATCTAATTGTTCCATGGAAATGACGTTGATCATATCCAGGAACGCATTAAGGCTAAACAACCGGTTATACCTTGGTCTACATTATGCTTATAAAATAGGCAAAGGGAAACACAAATGAACAAGAAACTGTGCGACATAGTCTTGCAATAATCCTGATCTAGATGCATTAAAACAAAATTGCTCCATGAAAACGCCGTTCTCTTTTTCTCCCACGTAAAGGTCAATCACGTGTGAAATCATGCATCACTAGTTATACTCATTCATAGCATGGGTGAGAATTTATTGCCTTACTTGACTATTAAACTACGAAAGTTTATTTTAAATTCGTGAAAGACGAAAAGAGGAAAGAAGGATTTTGACAGCATGGATGTTACATTAGTTTTATTTATAAGATTGAAAACAGAATGTGACATCGACATAAATCATTTTTAGTCTCTAGTCAATTAATCAAAACGACTAAAGATCGAAGAAGATTGTTCTAATTTTACCTCTTCTTTTCTTCACCACCAACCAACAAATTAAGCAGAATGTGAGAAGCGAAACCGCAGTAACAGAGGCCGCTATTGCTGCCACCATTCCCTTCTTCCCATGAGTGTGTCGTTGAGACTTCAAATATTGGGCTGAAATTAGGACAAAAAATTAAGAAGTTGATTTCTTTCTTACTGATGACAGCATAATTGCTTTGTTCCTCTCTTCCACCACATATGAAATGAGAAAGACCCAGAACATGCTAAGTGCTAACCCCGCGGGGCTTGCCCTAATCGTCAAGACCTGAGATTTGGGAATTTGTTCTCTTCTAAGGGCTTCGATAATCGAAATCTCTTAGATGCTATCAACTTCTTTGGTGTCAATCCATACAGAGCTTCGCTCTTACTTTAAGCGGGACTTCAATAAATGGATGGTGAAATTGGTGCCCAAAGAGTAATCGATGTGCACGTAAGCTGACCAGAATACCTAAGTTATAACAAGAAAGAAAAAGACCCAGAACATGCTTTCAGAACTAAAAGGTAAAGTCTAGTGCTGTAATTCTTAGCACACAAAAATTTATTGAATGAGACATGTGTTGCAAGTTGCAACCACCTTTCTATCAATGTTTAATATTGTTTGACAAACAAGGACGGAACCAGGATTTTACTTTAGCAGTGGCGAAATGTATACTAAAAAATAAAAAAGATTCATTACAATATTAATAGTCATCGGCTCCGGAAAAAAATTAAAATAACATAACAAAGACTATAGTAAATGATGTTTTTCATTTGCACATGGAGTTTGAAAAAAGACTAACTTAATTTTGGACATCGATAATACCACTCCAACAATAACAACAACACAATCCATGTAGTCCTCAATCATTAGGGGTATGGGAGGGGGATGATTGAAGATAGACCTAACCTTTGGCAATATAAACAAAGTGACTGCTCTCAGAATACCACTTAAACAGTAGCCTCCCTATACCTATTTTGCTACGGAACCATGCTCCTAAATCAAAGCCAAATGGCATTAGAGAGTACAAGTCTAGAGACCCAATTCAATTTATGTGCACATTACTGTGCTTCCTTCATTGATAGTCTAGAGTATCTCAGTATGCACAAAGATAATGTCTCTCCCCAAATTTATAATGTCACTCCTCAGATCCCTATATAAATTTTCCAAATTGATAACCGTACTCCCTGTTGAGAGTGACATTATAAATTTGGAGAGTGGCATTATAATTAAATTCCCTTAATTTTTTAGGTTAAGTTATTTTAGGGTTAGAATGTGGAGTTTTTTTTTTTTTTTAAATTATACATCATCATTTATATTATTTCACTTCGGCCCATTGAATTTAGATTTAGAATACTTTTTTGGGTCTCCTTTCTTAAAAAAAAATAATAGAAGATTTATGATTAGTGTATAATAAAAAATAAGGAAAAAAACCTAGCAGTAGCGAGACTATATAAGTTGGGAATAATTTTTTTTTCACATTAATAATTGCATTTTCTAAAATTCTTGTTATGACGGTTGCTGCCACTAGACCCACTCGTACCATCTTTGTTTACAAACATGAATGATAGTGCCATATGCAATTAAACAAACGTAGAAGTCACTCGGCACACAATTTCAAAGGTTGATCAGTCTAACCCGGCTTCTTAATTTTGATAAAATGTCTAGATCAAGTCTTCATTAGTCATTGGTTCTAAGATAACTTGCAAACTCAAAACAGGTTGAATCTCATTTAATTTTTGAAATGGTCAAATACCATATGTCAAAGCTATAAGACATTATAGAAATCGTCAAAAGATAAAAGAACTAACCAAAACAATCAAAACCTAGACACAGACACCTACTGCAAGTGCAGGCCCAGTGAAACATCGGTACTTAAAAATTAGAACATCGGTACTTAAAAATTAGTCGCGGAAAAGGCAATAGAGGATCCTGCAAGGACACTCAGCTCAAACCCTAGAAAACACATAAGAAATCTGGAGCACGGATCTGCCATCCCAAGGAGCCACACCGGTGTGTTCTAGACCCGTCAACCTGAAACATAGGCTCGCAATCACAAAAACACAAGACGCTACTCCAAGGCAAACCCCCACTGACATGACAAGTTCTGGCCACTAGAAGCAAAACACCGGTAAGCTACAGCCCCACTACTGAATCCTCGCAGCCACAGCGGGCAGGATATATAACAGTTCGAGAAGCACAAAAACCAACTAAACATGGGATTGGATAGGAAATCTTTCCGTATATACTATCCTATAAGATGACAGGAACCGATTGAAATCTTGAATTACATAGTAATATCTTATCCATTAAAAACGACCTATTATATTATTGAAAATCTATCAAAATAAAACAACATATATCCGGCAAATCTGACACAAAAAAAATACAATAGCAGAAATTGATTGCATACCTAATTCAACCGCATCAACCCGAATGTATAAGTCCTGGCCCGCGCTTGAAAACACTCTGGTGTCCATTAAATCCCCATGCCACGTCACACATCCACTGTCCCCGCGAGAAACATCCGCACTCGCATACGCATTGCACGAGCAGTTCCTCAAGCACTCCGACTCACACTCTTTTAGCCCCGGCACACCCCTATCCACATGTGCCGTCCACGTGTTTGGCACCTTTGCAAGTGGCACCTTCTCGAAGCCCTCACCACTCCTGCACACTTGCCCGCCCCGCTTCCTCACGCACCCGCCCGACCCGTCCCTTAGGTACCAGTCGCGTGCCGACTTGGGCTCGAACCCGGGTAGGCACATGCATTCGAACTGGCCCACGCCTAGGTTGGACGGGTCACAGTTACCGTTTGGGCCGCAGAAATTGTAGGAGTCGCAGGGTTTTTTCGGACCTGCGTATATCTCAACCCAGCTATGCTCGTTATCTTTCCACGTCAACCACTGGAGTGTCCCGGATTCGTTGAGCACCATTCTCGAGGTAATTGACGGGTCACGAAAAGAGTAACTCAAAGTTACCTCGTCCTGATTTTCGACGTAGTTGTCCTTGATGTACTTAAATGTCATCTCGGGTATACCGCTCCACCTGCGCCCTATCCACGAACCCGCCCGCCAATCCAGCTCCGAACCCTTGTACACAATGAATTGAGGAGACCCGTTAAGGACCATTTTCAAAGAGTACTCCCCGGGTCCCGGGTCATCGCCGGACTTCCAAGACGTCAGGAACCGGTTCAGACCGGTTTTCCGGTTCACACCGAGTCTCAAGTTTGGAAGCACAGTATTCGTAGGATAATCAAAGCTCTGCCACACAACTACCCCATTGCTATCAAGCACCACCAAATTTCCTGAATCCAGTAGCTGAGCCGAGGAGTTTTTTGCCACCGTCGGATCCAAAACATTTGTGGACCAGACCGGATTGTTAAGGTCTGGATCGGTTACGACCAGATTTCCCGTGACGTCAAATGAGAGGGAACCGGATGTGTTGTTGATTGGGTCGCCCCTGTTGGCGACCCAGACAACGGTCTGCTCGGAAACCTTGTTGTACCATATTCCGAGGTACCGGTTTGTTGATTTTCCGGGGGTAAAGAACCCCAGGGCAAAGGTTTGATTACTGGAGATGAGCAAGTCACCATCTTTCAGGGACTGGGTGGTGTTTATGGTGTCTGTGGGGGTGCAAAATTGGAATTGGTATTGAAGGAGGAGTAGGAAAATGGAACAGAGGATGTTAGTATCATGAGACATGGGTCTGGTTTAGGTGATTTGTTTTTCTCTTCTGTTATTCTTTTTGAGGAAGAAGGGAGACACTCGTGAGCTCCTTCCTCTTCTTTTGTTTTGGGTTTTGCGGAGGTAGAAATGAAATATAGGACAGAGTTGTTGAAAAGCATGATCGGCCAATGGATTGTACGGCTTTTCATCTGCTTCGGCCGGTTTGTGTTGGATTACTGTTTTGAGGATTGAGTGATCTTAGATCCGTTTTATTAAGGTTATTATTTTTTAAGTACTTATTTTTTGTCTTACGAGATATATTATTCTCTTGCAATACATTATCTTTAATTTTAAAAAATAAGTATTCAAATAAACACTTATTTCCTTTAGTGGAACGGGGCCTTAAATGGTGAGTTTCATAAACGAAGAAATTTCAAGTGGTACATGAGTATGCCACAAAGTGGACAAAATAGATTGGTTTGGTTTGAATTCTGAAGGATGATTTTTTAGTAATAAGCAGAGATAGATAGATAGAAAAACGAGAGTAATAAATTTAGAACTAAATAAAGAAAACTTTTTTGAATGCAATATCCTTACAACCTCACTAGGTTCCTATGCTGCAGTTTGGCAATCAAACTTCAGTCTTGAATTCCTCTGCCCCTTGTCCTGAATTATTTACTAGTCTTTTGGCTGTGATTGGCATGACACGGTTCTAGCCAGGCACGGCATGACATGGGCACGGGCACGAGCACGAGCACAGATGTAGGACGGGGATGGCACGACACAAACACGGTTCTAGTCGGGCACGACACGGCACAGGCACGACACAACACGGTTTTCGTCGGGCACGTCAAGGCACGGCACGGCACATCGGCATGCCACGGCATGAGACATGGAAAAACAAAAAACGAATGTTGATCCATATACATATGGAAATTGACTTAATAAATACCAGAGCATATAGATTTTCATTAATGTCCCTTTGGCTTCTAGAAGGGTTGCTATCAATACCAGAAGCTAAACTCAGCTGTTGAAAGCAGGCATGCACAATGAGGAGAAATTTCCTGCCACCAGTGCTCCAAAAACACAACTGCTGCTCTGCATGACAGACAGGCATACAATTACACCCTTTGGACGCGGTGCAAAAATTAATACTTTAGGGTTGATATGAGTAATTACATTTGCTTTTTTGGTTACAAGGACATGAATGTACAAGGTTTCTCTAACCATAATTCACATAGTTTCACATCTGTACGTCTTTTGGTCGAAGGTTAGGGTTGCTCGGGCCAGTTTACATGCACCGGAACTAACCCTCTTTTAGGTCCAGTCAATTAGACACTTGTACTGCGACTAAAAAATTCACAAGAGATCACTTTCTTCCGACACGACCCCAGTAATTGGATCCTGCTTAATTGTGTGAGAAGCAAACCCATTAACCAACTGAGCACCCCATGTGGAGTCTTGTCACAGGTGCTAGGCCTAAAAGCTTTTAGCTCCACTATGAAATGGTGCAAATTAATTTCTGAGAAAGGTCAACCAATCCATGTTTTGTCTAGTACTATATAATGTTCACCCTACCATTCAAAAATAGGTGAAAGAATTGGTGACAAGGGAAGAGTGAGGTTGAAATAGTAAATGACTTGAATTGCTAAGAGTAGTGATTAAAGACCAACCTAAAATCTCAACTTGGTTCTCCTTTGGCCAATAGGATAGCCACTTTCATATGTAAATATACCAAGTTTTTTTTAGGATTCCGGGCCAGCTTACACGCACCTCAAATTAATCCATGTAGTCTTTCACACAGACTTATCACATGCTTACGCGTGGGGTGATGTTGTCGCAAGAATTACTGACAAAGAGAATCGAACTAAAGATCTTAGGAGGTAGCAAAATCGTGGTATTGGAATTCCATCAGTTAATTATTAACATCATTGTAATGCTAGCCTTGTCTTCAAAAATATGGAAACCTGACCCTTCCTGTTTACGTTTTCCATTTCTCCCAATGGTGGAAAAATCAAACTGGATTCTCAACATTTAACTACATGTGCAATGTTAAACACATTAGACCAAGTCGTACGGACGGTCTCTCCCTCTTCTACCGCCAACATTGCAGCAACCTGGGATGCCGTGAGGCCCATTCAACTATTAATTGTTCATCGACATTGGCTCCTGAAAACCATCCCTTGACATAGCTTTTATCCCATGGATGGCGATTCAAAAGAACTTAGAGCTTTCATTACTCTTTGGATACTGACGTCTCTTGGCTTGTTGGAAAGTTCAATGGAAAGTCTTTTCGAAGGATGATTAGGAAGATTACACAAGCTGCATATATATTACATTTGCCAAGAGAAAGGAATCGCAGCATTTTTAATGGCATCCACAAGTCTCGCTCTACGGTCCTTGAGAAGATCGGTTTTCACACTCGCATTAAGGTCCCCCAAATTATCTACGTAAAGTAGTCCCCTCTTAGTACTATGATCCGTGATTCCTAAAAAACATCACAAAAAGTTCTCGATATCTTATTCGATAGATTTTGAAGTAATTGGAAGTTATGCCTTCCTTGACTCTATGTAAGTTTGTTGATTCAAAGGAATTCAAAAAAGAATGTAAAATTCTAATTTACAGCTATGTGAGGCTCCAAACACGTCCTCAGTGAGACTGTGATTACTAACATATACAGTTACAGCCACTCCAGCAAACAAATGCTAAAGACATCTAATTTTGGTGAAAGAGCAAGCAAGAACACATCTATGTAATTTTTCAGCACCTATCTAGCTTGAATAGCCGAAAGGTAACATCAATTATAGAAACTGCTCCAGCGCTTGCTGATGAGGACGTGTCTGGCCTGTTGCCAGCTCCTTTGAAGATGAAAGCAGGCTGCTTAGGGGGAGGCAGTGCTGTTTCGTTACACAACATGAAAGCAACATCCGACATATTTAGCCTATCGTGCTTATCAAACTTGATGTTATTATGGATGAAATTGGGTGTTATGTGCACACTTCACAAACCACTGGGGTGTCATTGTACACTTTTGAACCATAGAGGGTGTATCCTCACATGATCTAAATCACAAGGAGTCAAAGTGGACTTCTCTTTTTTTTTTTTCCCTAGCATTGTTAACATCCAAGTAATGCAGAGACTGTAAATAAAAGTTACTAGTTTCATAACATAACATCCACTGTGTTTGGGTTTGGTACTTGGATATGCCAACATGGTCCAGTGGCATAACAAGTCAAACTTTTTTTTTCGAGAAAATAGACACATCAGATTATTCAGTCGAATTGTTGACGGAGGTTGATGAAGGGCTCTAATTCAATCTTTTTTTTACAACTCCAAAGTGTTTAATTGGAATTTTGTTGAGTTTATGTGCTTACGAGACATTTGAATGAGAGTGCGGGGCCGGGTGTTTTTGAAAAATTATTTCCCTAAATTTTGACTAGGTACGCAAACCAAACTTGGCTGACAATAGTGCAAGTAGTTAATTATCATTCTATTATTCATAGATTTGACTGATTTAAGGTAAAGCAAATATGCCAATTAAATCAAAACCTGGGAGAATTTGTCTGAACCATGTCCCCACCAGTTTTCCCTACTACAATAATAGATATGGTTCACATTAAAAAGATTGACAGAGATCACGGTTTTCAGTGAAAGCGTGATAAAAAGTGGTGTTTAAATTTTTTTATCTCAGTTTAAGTTCAAAGCTGAGATAAAAAGTAGGTTTTAGCGTGGAATAAAAGACCTCGCTCTTGCGGTAAGATAACAGATTTTAGGGCGGAAAAAATAAGATAAAAGATTTTGCTCTTGTAGCGAGATAAAAGAGAAAAGACCTCATCCTTGTGGAGTGATAAAAGATTTTGGGGTGAAAAAGAATAAGATAAAAGATTTCGCTCGTGTTGCGAGATAAAAGAAAAAAGATGGGAGGGAATTTCCAATGTTTTATGGTTCAAAGGGGGTATAAGCTTGAGAAGTTGGAAACTGGAGTGGCTTCAAAGAGGACAAGTGTGAGTAGTGTTTTCCTCTTTCACAATCAAATAGCTATTATACCAGAGAAAATTAATGAACTTGGAAGAAAAAATGAGCTGGTAACCGGAGGACTAATCAACAAATGTCTTTAAATGCTGGGACATGGTAAGGTACGATTTGGAATATTTTTTGGATGGCACTATTACAATAATTAATATGGGTCACATTAAAGAGATTCACAAAGATTACGGTTTTCAGTAAATGCGTGATGAAAAGTGACGCTTAAATTTTTTTTTATCTCAATTAAAGTCCAAAGTTGTGATAAAAAATGAGTTTTAGCGCGGAATAAAAGACATCCCTCTTGCGGCAAGATAAAAGAAAAACAACCTCGCCCTTGCGGCGTGATAAAAGATTTAGGGCAAAAAAAATGAGAGAAAAGATCTCGCTCTTGCGGCGAGATAAAAGAGAAAAGAACTCACCTTTGTGGCGTAATAAAAGATTTTGGAACGGAAAGGAATGAGATAAAAAATTTTGCTCGTGTGGCGAGATAAAAGAGAAAAGAAGGTGGAAGGAAATTTTCAATGTTTTATGGTTCAAAGGGGGCATAAGCCTAAGAAGTTAGAAATTGGAGTGGCTTCAAAAAGGACACATTAGTGGTATTTTCCTATTTCACAATCAAATAACTGTCATACCAGAGAGAATTAATGAACTTGGAAGAAAAAATGGGCCGGTAACCAGAGGACTAATCAACAAATGTCTTTAAATGCTGGGACATGGTAAGGTACGATTTGGAATATTTATGGGATGACACTATTACAATAATAATCAATATGGGTCACATTAAGCAGATTCAAAAAGATCACGGTTTCAGTCAAAGCATGATAAAAAGTGGTGCTTAAAATTTTTTATCTCAATTTAAGTCCAAAGCTAAGATAAAAAGTGAATTTTAATGCGGAATAAAAGACATCGCTTTTACGGCAAGATAAAAGAAAACCAATATCGCCCTTGCGGCGTGATAAAAGATTTTAGGGCAGAAAAAATGAGATAAAAGATCTCGCTCTTGTGGCGAGATAAAAAAAAAGACCTCACCATTGTGGAGTGATAAAAAATTTTAGGACAGAAAAGAATGAGATAAAAGGTCTCACTCTTGTAGCGAGATAAAAGAGAAAAGAATTCACCCTTGTAGCATGATTAAAAACTTTAGAGCGGAAAAAAATGAAATAAATAATCTCACTCTTGTAGTGAGATAAAAAACGGAAGACCTAATGTGTAATGAAATTAAATTTCATTTTAGCCGTTAAGTTTATAAAAAATTAGTATAAGTTCCACTATAGAAGTTTTGACCAAGGCCTAGTGAAAAATATGGATTCCTTAATTAACAATCTATAAAAACTCCAGCGAATCACTAAGTAATACTACCCGCGAAAACTATGTAAGCAATCAATCACACAACGCAGAGATATATGTGCAAAACTCTTGAATGAATAAAAACTACGGGAAAAAATCAAATTACTATAATCAATGTGCAGTTATAATATACCTATTCAAACGAAGTAAATCCTCACAACGTTCTAAGTATCATTTGCAGAGTCACACGTATACCGCACTCAGTAATTTTGATCACTAATGGCCTTGAGTCCGCAAGCCCTCCAAATAATCTTTCAGAAATTCACCAGAAGCAACTCAAAGTTGATTGTATAAATGTTGTAAAAGCCTCTTGGAGCGCTCTTGAACGATTATTGATTCACAGATCTTGTACTCTCGAAGATGCAAAGAAACGAAGTCCCACGAAGCTTTTTCTCTCTCGCTCTCTAAGAACGTTGGGGGCTGCTGTGTATAGAGATTAGTGGTAACTAAAAGCCTTGTTGTTCCTCCTTTACTTATATTCAGTGATAATATTTTAAATGCTTTCCCGTATATATCCCTTTCCTAGGAAGATGTCTGGGATAAAAGTGAAAATTTTAGAAATGATTTGATGATAGTACTCATTAGAGTAGTCAATATCAAAATTTGTTGTGAAAGTGACATGTTTTTGGCTGACCACACAAAGGTGGTTGTAATAATAGTCTTCTGGTTAGGAAAACCATCAATGTGGTTTAATGAGGAGAGAGGACTTTGAGTGATATATATGATATATATAAACGGGCAATCCGGTGATCTGACCGGGACTTAGGTCTGAATCATCACTCAGTCGTTAGATCATGTTTTCAATGGTTTAGATTTTAATGAAATTTTTTCGAGAAAAAGTTAATTATGACCGGTTATAAACCTTCTGCAGATTTGGACAATCGAAAACACAATCTAACGGTTGAGATCAAAAATCCAGACCTAAGCTTATATGAAGGAGTCTTGACTTGATTCGGAGTGTATAAGCGGGCTTCGATCCATATGATATATATAGAAAGATAACAGAGAAGGAGAATATTAGTATTAGCATGAGAAGAAAGAAAGAGACAATGAAAGAAGTTAATGAGAATATGATTGGTCAGGAAGACCGATCTTCATAGTTCTTGAGGAATTAATTTAATTATATACATGTTGTTCAAGTTCGAATGTTTGGATTTTGTTCAAGTTAGAACATTCAGATTTTGTTTTGTTCCGCACCTCTATTTTTCCGATCGAATTTCGATGATCCGAACCGCTCAATGTGATCAAAACATGATTTTAAAAGTATCTCAAAAAAAATCAGCAAAATAAATGACTAGAAATGGTTTCATTTGAATAGTTTTTTATTGAACAATTCAATAAAAAACTGCTCAAATCAAGCCCTTCCAAGTAATTTGTTTTGCTGATTTCTAACGAGTACCCTTAAAATCATGTTCTGAACACATTGAGCGGTTGGGATCATCGAAATTCGATTGGGAAAGGGGAGGTAGGAACCGATCAAGATTTTGTTCAAGTTAAGACGTCCGAATTTTGCTACCGTCCGCACCTCCCCTTTTTTGATCGAATTTCAATGATCCGAGCTGCTCAATGTGATCAGAACGTGATTTTAAGAATACTTGCGAAAAATCAGCAAAAATATGACCGGGAAACGCTTCATCTGAACAATTTTTCATGAACAGTTCAATAAAAAACTATTCAAATCAAGCTCTTTCCGGTCATATTTTTACTGATTTATTGCGACTATCCTTAAAATCACGTTCTGATCACAATGAGCAGTTCGATTCATCGAAATTTGATCCAGACACTATTTAACGGAGCCGTTAACGAAATTCATTAGTCATTCAAATGGAAGGGGACGTTTTGATTAATAGAAGATAACGTTGATAGTAAAATTGATTTTCTTAAAAGGTTGGAAGTCTAATTGAAATTTAGAGTAAAGGTTGGGGGGTATTTTGAAAATTTTCCAAATTTACAAGTTTCGACATTTTGATATTGTCTTCAAGCAGAGACCAAAGGTCTTGTTAGGGTGCAATTTTGCTGCAGTCAATAATATGCATAAGCTGCGGTCATGTACCACTACGTACCGTTTTACATTTCCACATGCCCTTTTGCCCTTCTAATTATGGCAAGAATTGATAGTGAATGTTGATGTGGATGTTAGGAAACAATTTTCTTGTTGAATAGGAACTAGGAACAAGTGCCTGCGCCAGAGTCTTCAATCTTTTACATTTTTCGTTTTCGAGAAACATGTCCTTATTAAGGTACACTCTTTAACAATGATACGTTAAGAAAAAATGCTAAACCAAAACCTATCTTTTTTAGGTTGCATCCATTCATCTGAAGCAGTATTCGTAAAGGAAAAATGCTAAACCAATTTTTGATTCCTCGTCTTGAATTTGAATAAATTTTGATTTTACTTTCTTGTTTGGTGTTGTCCGATTTTGGCGCTGTTCATTTTTCGCTTAAAGAAGGGCACCAGCCACTACTTTGTGCAACTGTTATAACGGATATTAAAATCAAGATTTCTTATGTGATGCTTCCTCGGTTCTTTATTTGACATAAAATGGGAGTACTGATGGCAGGTCTATTTGATGATCCGAACAGTTCATTTTGAAAGTTTCGGTGCATTTAAGGTCGATGCGAAAAATTGATTTCATTGGACTTTGGTATCCATTGAATGAATCATATTTGTCACAAAGAGACATAGGACTGATCAGATTCTTTAGCATTTATTTCTCTTCAGACTCATATGATGTGACTGAGCTTTTGCCAAACTTTGGTGAACTTGATTTTTTACATATATGTTAAACGCATCAAACCTACAAGATGAAGGATTCAAATTGTGAAATATGACCGTGATGAATCTCGTTTCATGTCATACGTAGTTACGTACGAGGAATCACCACATGAGGCGAAGTTGTAGTACTACAATATTAAAGGCCATAGGAGGCAGCTCGTACGACTCTATTCAATGTAAGAGTTGAAAAAAAAAAAAAAAACCAACGTTGCCTCTTTTTTCTCCTTATTCAAATATTCTGCGCATTTGTTAGTTTTGCATCAAATCTATATGGATTATTAGTTCTTCTCGATGAAAGAAATAAAAAAAATCAAAAAAAATTACTATAACTTTTACCTTAATTTTTGGGTAAATATCCAAGAAAAAGCCCCAAATATTTTTTTTTCAACTCTTGCATTGAATAGAGTTGTACGAGCTACCTCTTATTTCTCCTTATTCAAATATTCTGCGCATTTGTTAGTTTTGCATCAAATCTATATGGATTATTAGTTCTTCTCGATGAGAGAAATAAAAAAAAAATTTACTATAACTTTTACCTTAATTTTTGGGTAAATATCCAAGAAAGAGCCCCAAAATTGCAGTTTGTTGGGCATTTTTTTGGACTTTTACAAAAAAAAAAAAACGGGGGGGGGGGGGGGGGGGGGGGTTGAAATTCAGAACTTTTATTTTTGTGATTCCTGTTCCTTTGCTCGAGAGAAATCAATAATCTTAAAAAATTTGACGTAAAACTAACAAATGCAAACAAATTTTGAAAAAAGACTAAAGAAAAACCCAAAAAGCCGATTAACTCGATACTATAACACTTTTTCGCAACCAAGGAAAGGTGATTTTGTCCCGGAATCATTTGTGCTCATTGATTTAGCCTATTGTTCAGTTCAATTTCCGATACGGTCACTTAGTATCCGCCTTTTTGTCATATCCAATTTTTTTCCATCTTCGTAGCAGCTACGGCCGATGCTAGACCGCTAGGATGCTTCAAGTACTCTGGAAACAAAAATGTTTTCGAAAAATCCACAGCCGCTACACCAAATTTTCACTACATGTTATTCAATACTTCTTATGAGGTCTGGTACCATTATGGTTGTGCGATCTGCTACTGGCATTTAGAACCTTGGGTAAGAGGTCAGCTGTTGTGTGGGAGTTTAGTAGAGCAAAACTGACACTACTGAAGAACAATATAATTTCTGCAAAAGTTTCTTTAAGGTTTTAGGACAACAATCCCATCTATCTACCATGAAGCGCTGATATAGTTACTTCATTTGAAACGAGAAGATATATATCAGTTGACGAAGAATCCGTATCGGGAGTAAATCTTACTGTGTAAAACCCAGGTTGTTTAGGAGGTGGAAGGATTGCGTTTTCACTATCTAACATTAACAAAACAGCTGACATCAGCGGTCAGTCTTCAGGACGATCTTGCACACACAAAAGGGCCATTTGAATACATTTTACCACTTCTATGGTGTGGGAATCGAACTCTCCATCAAAGCATTTGCTAGATTCTTGGGTTTTCCTTTGTTCCGTAGTTTCCATGCCTAATGAAAATAGCAATTCATAAAATTATTCTCAAACATAATGAAAATTGTTCTCTCATAGGAAAAGAAGAATTGTACTCACGTGTCCCAAAAGGTTGAGGTCATGATAAGGATGGTAAAATCCTCTGTTCTTCTTTCCACTCACGATCTCCAAAACGAATACACCGAAGTTAAAAACATCAGATTTCACAGAGAAGAACCCGTCTATGGCATATTCTGGAGACATATATCCACTTCATACAACAAAATAAAATGGAAATGCATCAAACAAAATGAACTATCGATAAGAATAATGAAGGGGAAAGATGAACGAGATATACTTACTAAGTTCCAAGAACCCTATTTGTATTTTGTTCAGACTGATTATCTCCAAATATTCTTGCCAATCCAAAGTCTGAAATTTTAGGATTCATGTCTTCGTCTTGCAAAATGTTGCTAGCTTTCAGATCCCTATGAATTATTCTCAATCTTGAATCCCGATGAAGATAGAGAAGCCCTCGAGCAATCCCCACTATAATGTCAAAGCGCTTTTGCCAATCCAATGATGTACCTCTTGTTTGATCTGAGGTAGTTTAGAGTAAGTTAGCAACTTCACCATGTAGGGCTGACTTTGAGTTTTTGAAGGCCTAGAGCGATAATAAAAAATGAGACCTTTTATGAATTTCGAAGACAAGTATAAAATAAACAAATCACTTTTCCCATAAAAAAAGATCTAGTAATGATCAACATGAAAAAAAAAACCCAACCGCATTATGGACAATTGATCTATCACTAATAATATTGGCACCGTTTATGCACAAATTATTAATGGCTTCCAACTTGAAAACTCTTGTGCTATGAAAGGAGAAATAATATTTTTTATGTTAAACACTCCTACTACACGTGTACGCCCAAAAAAAGAGAAGAGAATTAGATTACAATGAAGCGAGATTAAGACATTTGGTTGGGGTAACCACAGAAACAAATCCTCTTTCTCTAAACCCTTTCTCTCTATATGTTGGTGAATGCATTCTTTCCGAACCATATTAATCAATCTAGTCAATCAATAAAGCATGCCGCCAATCACTAAATGGGTGTGGTTAGTGTGTTGTTTTGAAAAACGTGGCACGGACAAGGCAAGAGCATGGAAAAAGTACAGGCACGAAAAAAATACAGGCACGAAATGACATGAGTAAATATAATGGGACAAGTTATATTTATTTTCGACTAATATTTTGTGTAAATTACTTTTAACAATTAATAATTTTATTTTGCCGAGCAAACCAAAAACCTCCTTGTCAATAATCTATACTATGGAAAACTTGAATTCAATTAGTAAGATAAATTTTCTGATAAAAATTGACCCTTTAGTTCTCTAGTTTACAAGTATGCCTCCGATTATTTTTGGGCCTTGCTTTGATTGGATGCATGTTGGGCTTTTATTTTATATTTGAACTGGTTTTTTTTAAGGTATATACTACTACATATTTTGGGGCCCTAAAAATCTGTCATTTTTTGGGGCCTAAAACCATGGCACTCCAGCCTCATCAGCATACATCTAGCAAACTATGAGAAAAGATTTCAAAGGTTTAGGGGCTAATTGAATATGTGTAACTCTAAACTTCTTTTTTGCATGTACTCATATATCAACATCCGTTCTTCTTCATGAATGCAACATCCCAACAGCCTAACCAGATTTCGATGTTGTAGCTTCGTAATGAAGATAACCTCATTCTTGAACTCTTTGACGCCTTGCCCGGAAGTCTTGGCAAGTCTCTTCACTGCTACTTCTTGTCCACTTGAGAGTTGACCCTGTGTTTTATCATGAACCTTTACATTAGCCTGAGAATGATTCATACAAATATAGATGAACAGCGACCATAAGAATTCATATCTTTTGGGGTATCTTTTTCTCACTAAAATTGAACGTTTTAAGAACAGTGCATGGAGCAGGCTAATCCGGACTGGTTGTGAGTGCTATGAACCCTACGACCGTCCCTCCTTTAATTATTTGAAAAGTACAATCAATTTCTAGGTTTTAATTAATCTCCACATAAAACGACAAGGGGTGGCTACCTAAGAGCCAATTTTAATTACAACAACCCGAGTTTTTAGTAAGCACATATCACCGTCTCTGTGGATTCGACTCCGGACTTACTGGATATTGTGCTACGTCGGTCTAAGCCTTACGCTTGGGGCAACCCATTAATTTAGGATTAGGAAATCGTCAAGCATTTTTGGCGCTATTGCCGGGGACGGTAACGTGTGCTAAGAATTCGGGTAGTTATTTTTTTTATTTGTTTTCTTTTTAAGTTCTTTGTTTTGAGTCATAATAAGTAGAGGTAGGCAATCCTCCATCGTTGGAAGGCAATCACCTCTAACCTGTTTTTTTTTTTTTTTTGTTTAAAAGAAAAAAAAAGGCCAATTTTGCAAGGTGGTATGCAGGTTATGCAAGACAATTTGATTGTTCAGTGTCACTTTCGATATTTTATGGTTTCGCCTCAGAAAATCCTTTTTCGCATTTTGCTGACCTTGAGAAAGCTTTTGCTAGTGATGAAGTGGCTCTTTTACATGTATTCCCAGCATCATTGCATTGTAGTGCTTAAGATTGGTTTAATTCTTTGAGTCCAAGATCGACATGGAGTGGGATTGTAATACAATTTTTCAAAACTTTCAATCCATCATATGAGACTCATATGCTTTTACAAGAACTATTAGATTTCTATCAACAAGATGATGAGTCTTTTTCGCAGTATTGGGAGCGATTTAAAAATTTCGTATTCTCTTGGTTGAGTTTTAATTGTGAGCTTGGCAGTCTTCTGGCTATCTTTTGTCATGGTTTAAATCCTACGACATGCCAGGTGGATTTTAGGTCCACTAACGAATTCCTGGATAAAAACGCCGAAGAGTCTTGGGATTACCATGAATTAGCCCAAAAGTTTCAATTTTTTGAGTTGACTGAAAGTTTTGAGGATTCCAATTCTGATGCGAGGGAAAAAGAGAAAATAGAGCCGCTTGTCATTAGTGAAAGCTATATGCCTTTTGAGGAGTCATTGCCGATAGTTGCACTGAATAATCAAATACTCTTGGCTCTAGATGGTGCCACCCTTCCTACTGAGTCTCCACCATTACAAGAGATTATCACGTTAGAACAAATTGACTTTCTTGGTGTTGATAATTTTAATATGGTTTACCATCCATTTTTTCTGACACTCATCAACAATTTCAAAGTTAATTTGGTTCGGAATATGCAATTGGTGGAATTTAAAATTCAAACGCGACAAAGGCAATTGAGATACTCTAAATATTTGATTTTGTGGCATGGTCGCGTACAATTTTTAACAGAGTGCTTGAACTGGGGTGAGATGTTACTATTTGTTGCGCTTCATAATGTGATAAATGTTTGGATTTTTCGTGATGGAAGTGAATGACATTACCTTTATATATAGTTTTTTGTTTTTGTTTTTGTTTTTATTTATTTCTTAGGTTAGTTATTATTTTTTTTCTTTTTGTTGTGAGGACTAACATTGTAGGATGCTTTCGTTCAAGTTGGGGGATCTTCTTCCTGCGATCTTATTTCTTGTGTAGTTCTCCGTTTCGAGGTGATACCTTTCCCTTTTTTTCTTTTATGTCTTATAGTTTTATTCTTTTGCATTCAATGAGGACATAAAATGGTTCAAGTTGGGGGGATGGATTACTTTGGTAAGTTTTTTACACTTAGAGTCTTAAAAATCCAAAAAATTGAAAATTTTAAAAAATCTAAAACAAAATGGGACCATTTTTGCATGCGATTTGGCACTTGTTGCATGTGATTACTTGTTGGATAATTGAGTTGAGGTGTGTTGCCTACCATAGTGGTATTTGTTTTTGGCTTGGTAGTTCTACTTGCTAGCTTGACTTAAGAAGTTGATCATGGCACTCTTGTATAGCACTATTGCATGTCACATTAATTTATTTGGGTCTTGACCACTTGTGAGCAATGATTTGATCAATCTTGATGGCTAGATTAGTGGAGACTTATGCCCTTGTGAGCTTTTGTGCCCTATCTTTTATTGGAGTGGTGTCACTTTAACTCTTAGTTTGTCATGAATATATTCTATTTGTTATGGTCTCATTATTCTTGATTGTTTTTTTTTTGGCTCGGTCTCATTATTCTTGATTGTTGACTGTTGGAACTTGAATGCATAACAATATCCCTTGGGTTTCGGTTCGTCACATGGATGTTTCACCCCTTGGAGAGGATTATAGGTACTTTCTTGATGTTTGGGCTAGTTTATTCCTTTGTTTTCACATTTATTCCTTGCAAGCCATTTTGAGCCTTATATATTTAGCATTTTCTTGGTTAGCTCCACCTTCCATATTGTGTTTGGAGAAAGGCAAAAATATAAAGGTATAATTTTTGGATGGATTGTGAAATTTTGTGCTTGAATTGTGGTGCCCCTAAAAAAAAAGAAAACACAAAATCAGAAGAAAAAAGAAGAAGAAAGGGACGCCAGTATGTTTGAAAAAGAGGAATCGTGCTTTATGGTTGAAAAATGTTGGAAGGTTAGAAGGAGAGATAAGGTGGAGTTGAAAAGTGAAAAAAAATTGGGCGCACATTATTAAACTAGCCCTTAGTTGTTTGCCTATTCTCGAACACGTGATGTTTTACCCTAACCTTAAAATATTTTCCTTACCCCACATTACAATCGAAATTAAAGTCCTATTTGATCCTTAGGGTGATGGGAAGTGGATCGAAGGATGTGAGATAGAGTTCCAATGCTTTGAAGTTTGTTTTTGAGATTGTGTGACCACTATATAAAGCATTCTTTTTGTGTCATAGTGTGCGAGTGTTTTGATTTCATTTATATAATTTTTAACCTTACACTTGAGAGTTCATACTATGCACCTTGTTTCGAGTGATTTTAGTTATGAGTGCATGACACTGTGAGGATTGAAGTCGAGACTCGGTCCGGATAGAGCCGTTAGTCATTGCACACTTTTGGTTGAGGCCCATGTCACACACATATGCTAAGCCTAGGTGCCATGGTTTATTTCTTGACTTGATAGCGTTTGGAGCTATTTGCGCCTTCTTATATCTTTGTGGTAGTTGCGCATTCTTTGCCTGATGCACCAATGAGTTGTATGACAAGTTTTTGGGTTTCATATGGAAAGGATTCACGGTGTTTTGTGGGTAATCATTGCTGAAAACCTTCACGAGACTTCACTCGTCTTTTGGGATCGCCTAGGGGTTTAAAAGGCTTGTTGTACGGGCTAAGTGCAATCATGAGTCCTACGAAAGTGGCGAAGTTAGAATTTGTCTTCTTTATTTTCTTTGCTCGAGAACTAGCAAAGTGTAAGTTATAAGGGGCGTGATAAGTGCCAAAATATACTCCCTCCATCCCTTTTTTTATGTCCAGTATTCTATTTTGGGCTGTCCCTTAATAAGTGTCCATTTTGTAAAGTTAGGGGGGTAAAAGTTGGTGTATTGTCTATTTTGTCCCTAAAAGTAGATTTTATTTTGAAAAGTTAGTGAGTAAAAGTATAATGATGATGGGTAAGTAGGAAAAGTAGAGAAAAAAGTTGATGTGAAATGTGTAATGATGATGTCTTTTTAATAAGTTGGAGTTACGAAGCAGGACACTTAAAAAGGGACGGAGGGAGTACATATTTTGGCCCTCCAATCTACATTTATTAATCTTTTATATTTCTTAACTGATTTTTATTATGTGTTTTTATGTTTATAGGTTGCTCAAGCTCGTTATCTGAGACTTTTGGGTAAAAAGAAAAATTTATAAAAGTTCTGAATCAAAATGCAAAGTCCTTTGAAGTTTAATGGCTAATGTCTTATAATGTGGAGTTCAAGAGTCTTTTATGTTATTATGGGATTAAAACTGCTTCGTTCTCCAAGATAATATGAAATAATACCCCAAGCGTAGGGTTTAACACGTTGATTGAAGCATAATAAATCGGAAATCCGGGATCGTACCCAAGGGAATAATTATATGGCTTGATCGGATTTGTAGAGCAAGTAAGGGCTTTCGGCCTTTAGACGGCCAACTTAGTTTTACTTTAAAAGGTGGAAATAAAAGGGCTAAATTAAAAACGAATTAACTAGAGAAAAGATAGGCTAGGTCTAGGAATTATTAGCACCCAAGACTCGAGCTAGATCACGCTCTTCACCCAACTACACAATTTAAGATATTTGATCATAGTTCTCAAATCGGAAAATAGAATGATTTGAGAACCAAGCTAGCTCTAGAATTCATTTGACAAATACCTCGTGCGAAAGAGATCTAAGCATCTTATGTGGTGGGTAGACAACGCTCCCACCTACACAAGATCAAAGAGGTTAACACCTCGGTGATTTATCAAACAAACCCGAACCCCACATCAATTTTCAAATCAAAGTTTAAAACTTTATTGGGTGCAAAATGCAATTTTCGCCCGAGCCATGAGATGCTAATCATCCCATGACCTAACCTTTGAAACTACTCACCCATATCTAGAAAGATAGGAGCAAGCAAAAATCTAGCTAACATAATGAAATAACAAGACTTGAATTAAACTAGAGACTAAGATAGATCGGGAGAAAATAAACAACTTAATTAAGGCAACAATAACAAAAATTAACAACTAAGGACAGAAAATTAAAATATGAGTGCTGGAAAAATGAAGAACAACAAGAACAATTTTGAATTGCAATCAAATCTAATCCTAGATCTAGAAAATAGTACTCTTGAATCTATGCTACTTGTTTGTACAAAATAATGACATAAGCTTTTATACTCCGGGGATCCGCGCCTGGAATATTCCCAAGATGCTCAGAAAATCCGCTCTTAAGTCCCTCGGCATCGATGGCAACGGCCTTAGAGTGCTTTGCTATGGGGTTCGGCATCGATGTAATGTAATTCTTCCCATCGATGCCGAGGTGGTTAAGGATCTGGGCCACTAAGAGGCTCGGCATCGATGGAATGAATTCTTTGACATCAATGCCGAGCATGATAGTGGGGTGCTTGGCTGTCAACCTCTTGCTCGGGCAAATCTGGCTCTTGCTTGGGCAATGATGGGTTCTGCTCGGGCAAATCTGCCTCTGCCTTGGCCATTGGGCTTCTGCTCGGGCAAATCAACCTCTGCCTTGGCAATTACAGGTTCTGCTCGAGCAAATCCACTTCTGCTTAGGCAATGATGTGCCTTATGCAACGAAAACTCCCCTGTTTGGCGATTCACCTACGAAATAAAACTAGAACACTATACGAGCAAACAACGTTAACAATAACTAATAAGTAATTAAATTGAACTAAAGCTAGATACTAGCGCACCCTACATTACATTCTCGGATAGTTATCACACCCCCCAATTTAAGGTTTGCTAGTCCCTAGCGAACGAAATGCAGAAAATTAAAACATAAGCAACTATGCAATCCTTCCGAATTCACAACTTAGAACATGCTCAATTCTGTAACCTAGCAAGAGTTCAACAATCCAGCTTTTTATTTCATTTCTATAACTCACATTTTCAGCGTTCAATTAAACAGGCTAAGTATCGAGCAAGTAAAAGAGCAAGTTAAAAAGGTTTGTGTCCTCGAACAATAGGAGGATACGGGATACAAAACCTGCGAATTCAGACTAAACCATATCCACCGAATCAGTGCTTGACAACAGGCAACAGTGAACGAGAAATACTATGCCTCAAACAACGAAAGCACTTATTCAACAGAATTGAAAACTAGCAGATGATATTTGGATAATGAAAGGAAAGCATGCCATTAACTAATTATGCAACTATCAGACAGTCAATCAAAATGGAATCCATACGCACAAAAGATCAACTAAGGTCTTTTTCAGCTTATAATGACCTTGGTTACAAAGAACAGGTTAGCAAAAATGGGCGACGGTCTATTACTAGCTTGGTTTAACTACCCGAGTGACCGCCGCCAACATAAAAAATGAACCAAGTCAAGGCCAAACCAGCCAAACCAATAAACCAACTACTAACTAATAATGTGCAACGCTATACTACGAAATAAAAATGCAACAAAATAAAATAAAAGGATAGGATAGTTGGCATGTCAACCAACCAAGACCCTGACCAAGTAAGGGGAATTTCTAGAGCCATCGACTCTCTACCATGCCATCACTAAGTCACCACCTCATCATCCTATCAGAAAGTCATCCAATCAGTCAGCCAACTCCTCACTCTCATACCCTGCAAAGTCATCACTCACTTCCCCCTCATCAACTGGCTCGGGGACATACTTCACCCTATGCTGCTGCTCCAGAATCGAAGTTTGCCAGGCTATCTCTCTCCTCTGTGCTTCCTGTTCCCTCATCATCTTTCTCCTCTCAGCCTTCTCCTTCCTTTGACTGTTGATTATTGAAACCCTTTGACAAAACAACTTCTTGAGCCAAGACCCCTGTTTGTCCTTTCTTGATGGCATCGTATTTAAGTAATCCCCCTTTCTTGCTTGTTTACCCTTAGCAGTGTGAATCTGAGATAAGCTTTTCACATCAAAAGTGTCATCTATGGGCCCCAAAGAAAGTTCTTCCAATTGCTCATTAGCTGCCCCCCTAACTCCTTTTTCCTTACACAAGCTCGTAATCATACATGGAAATGGCATATTGGCAGTAATCAAAGTATTGGCCCTAAAATCACGCAGCTGAGTAAAGATAAACATAGCCCAATCAACTATCAAATCATTCGCTGTCAATGCAAACAAAATCTCTCCACTCTTCCTGGTTGGTCTACTCTCTGAGCCTCAGGGATAAAGGTTAAAATGTATCACTTTGTTCAAGAATCTTAAACTTGCTTTGAAATTTTCGGGCACATGGGGTAATGAAGCCAAACAGAGGTCATGGTACAACGTCTCATTCACAAACTGTAAATCAATCAACTCATCCTTCCTAGGGTAGTTCACAGACTCAGGAGGGGGCCTTTCAATTTTCAAATACGCAGCAATATCATCAGGAGTAATAACAACATCTATTCCTCCTACTTTTGAAAAAATCCCAACAGCCGGATCACTTTCCCAATCACCCTCAGGAATAATCATAAACTTATAAAACTCAATAATAGCATTTTTATTATATCCCAATAACGGCTCAGTCCAGAAATTCAAACCTTTTCTCCTGATGTACCGAAGCCCCGTGTGATCATCGGGCAATGCCGTAGCATCCACTTGCCTCTCGTTTTTGAACTTTCTGCTCACAAAACTATCCTCCCAAACCCTCCTCTTATCCGCTGCAATTTGACCCGGAGTCTGTCTCCTCCTCTTACTCCTAGATCCCGAAGCTTCCGCAGGCTGATTTTCTTCCTCACTCTCAGCCATAAAATCATCCTCCTCTTCAATTTCAGGTTGAGAAGAGGGAGCACGGTGCGCGGTTTGCTTGACTCTTGGCATTCTATGTTTTAAAAAGGCTAGGGTTTTATTACTTTGTATTTTCGGATTTTTGGTGGGATTTTTCTAGGGTTTCGATTTTTGGTGAGAAAATGGAATATAGGGTAGGATTTATGGTGGGGAGTGGATATATGGGTGGAAAATAGGAAGAAATAAGAGATTAAAGTGGAAAAATAAGAAGAAAAAAAAAATTCGGATTTAAAGAGGGGAAATTGGGTTTACCTTGTTTTTGGTTGGAGAACCCAAAATTGGTGGAAGAATCTGGAGTATTGTTGATGATGATGGAGGATTTGGAAGTTTTCTGTGGAAATATGGAGGATTTAGTGGGTGGTTGAAGGCTAGGTTAGGGTTTTTGAAGTTTTAATGGAGGAAGGAGACTGGGGGAGTAGGGTTTCAGAAGGTAGAATGGTTGGGAAGTTTTGGTTTCTGACGAGATTACACTGTTCTGGTACTGGAAGTGCCTTCGGCATCGATGTAAAACTTCTCATCCCATCGATGCCGATACCCTTAACGGCCTAGTAGTTTAAGCTGCTCGGC
Source organism: Rhododendron ovatum (assembly GCA_019656835.1). NCBI lineage: Eukaryota > Viridiplantae > Streptophyta > Magnoliopsida > Ericales > Ericaceae > Rhododendron > Rhododendron ovatum. The sequence continues at coordinate 11,492,904 of CM033793.1, read as the reverse complement.
AGCGATGTAACAAATTACCCTCCATCGATGTCGAGCTCAATAACAGTCCCCCCCTTTTAAATCCCTCGGCATCGATGGACAAAAATCCTTTCAATCGATGCCGATGCACTTAGCGTAACAACTTTGTTATTCCTTCAATTTGAACCCCAGAACTTTAAATAATTCTTTAACACCCCCAAAACACCTTTTAAGCAATGGGCACTCAACCAAACAACCCTCCAAACAACCGGTCGCCTAGGCTAAGCAAAGAATGGGAGAATAAAAGGATGCAAATTAGGACAAAGTGACTCATATGTGGTATAATCATGCAAAGAATGCCTTGTATCCTTTCCTAAGTGCGCTTTGGATTCCAAAATGATTGAAAGTCGACATTTAAACACAACTAGGCATGGACATGCGATTATTCAACTAACTAACTACAAGTATGTTTATTGAATGATGAGGATATGGGCCAAAACTTACTCAAAAACTTGCTCAACACTTAAACCATTCAATTGCCAACTAAGCATGCAAGTTAAGAAGCACAAAATTCTTAGGATTGCTACGAATTCTTTCTAACTAACAACGATTGAGCATGCAACAAGTCATGAACAAAACTAAAACTATGACAAAAGGAAGGAATTGCAAGTAAAAATATTTTATTTATTTTTGAAATTTTCAATTTTCTCATGTTTTTTGGTTTTTCAATTTCTATTGTTTTTGAATTTTCAAAATTTCTACAAAAATCATAAAAATCAACCAAATAGCACATAAGCTAACCCCTCCCCCCAACTTAAAGCGATGCTATGCCCTCATAGCATTAAGAACAAGATGAAGAGAGAAAGAGTGTGCGAATGTACCGTCCAAGGGGAATGTCAACCCCTAAATACCTCGACCAAGTTGGAGGATTTTATGCCAATGTTTTGCTCCGGCCAGATTTGATGCTTCCAGGGTTTACTCCTTCGGTTCTACCAACTCGGAACCACAGCTAGTCACACGGGTCATATCTAAAGCTTTATCGGACTAACAACCGCGGCGCTTAGCCGCACCCATGCTTAGGGCTCCTGAATGCCTCACTCACTCCGGCTTTAGACCTAATCCACCAAGGCTGGTGTGGTAGCATATAAACCCTACAGAAGACTTAAGAGAACGACCTTCCACAAAACAAATGACATTAGAACCACCTGCCCGTGTTATCCGGCTTCCAAACAAAACAAAAACTAAAAGGCAAAACATAAAAACAATGCAAAGAACAAATGCAAAACAGAATGAAATGCAATGCACCACCCGATCATCACGAGATCACACGAGTCATACTTTTTTTCCCATCTCTTACCGGTGGGGTAAGGAATGGGTGGCTATACTAGACCGTCGAAAATGAAAAAGAAATGAGAGAGAGAAAAAGAGTGTGACAATGAGTGAAAGAGAGAGGAAATATGTTCACCCATATGATGGTTTTGAATAGTTATTATGCCATTAAAAGCTAGTATAATAAATACAACACCACATGCTACACTCTTTACCAAGAATTGAACTCGACCCTGCCACAAAATAAGATACTTTGAGTAAAGCAATTGCCGAATTCGTTTTCAAAACTTAAGTTCCATCAGTTGCATAGCCCAAACAAAATTAATTTTCAATTTATTGACCAAATCTACAATAGAAGGATGATAAACCACAAGAAAATTGTCAACACCAAGAAAATCAATTGGTTCTATGATTGGTAACTTCTCAAGAATAGGCTCACATGCATCTTGCTTTTCTAACAAAGAGTGTGAGAAATCTACCTCGCCATCCATTTCTTTAGTGGTGAGAGGATCAAGGCACAGAGAATTCAAAGGGACAGTTGTAGCTTCCATGGGCTCTAACTCTTCAAAGATTGGTCCATAAGCATCCTGTTTAGCCAACAACGAATACAAGTAATCCACTTTGGCATCCATTTCCTTAGCGGTGAGAGGTTTTTCCAACGGATCTTCATAGTAGCCGCCCGATGTTTCAAGCAAGTTCATCTCGTGAGTAAGGAGTAAGTCCTCCGGGGAAGAATCAAAATACGGGAGATCGAAAGAGACAACTTTAGCGTTGAGGCATTTTCCCCCCAGATCATCATATAGAGGGGCATCCACAAGAAAGGGAAGAACCTTCTTCTTTATAGGGGATAGTTCTTCAAACTCTTCAAATTTTGGAGTTTAAGAGGTCATGGGACACGCTACATCCTCCTCATTGAGCAAGAAATACAAATAACTCACTTCAGAAGACTCGAGAAACTCGACCTCTTTGGCTGTAAGAGCAACTTCCAAAGGATCACTGTAAAATAACTCATCCACGTGTTCTTCTACAAGAGTATCGATAAGGTTCACTTCATTCACGTTCTCGTCATCTCGCATTTGACTACCCACATTAAAAACATTGACCTCCATCTTCATATTACCGAAGGTCATATTGAGAAGTCCATTTCGACAGTTAATAACTGCATTCGCCGTGGCTAGAAAAGGTCTCCCAAGAATAGCCGAAGTAGAAGCAGCAGAAGAGTCGGTTGGATTTGTCTCAAGAATGACAAAATCCACTGGATAAACGAATTGGCCAACTTGCACTAAAACACCTTCCACTACTCCCCTTGGTACACGAACGCTTCGATTGGCTAATTGGAGTGTGACACGAGTAGGCTTCATCTCCCTCAAACCAAGCTCTTGATAAACTGAGTATGGAAGTAAATTAACACTTGCACCAAGATAGAGCAAAGCTTGTTCGATACGCTTTCCTCCAATTGTGACAGCGATAGTAAGGCTCCCCGGATCCTTGTACTTAGGCACGATATTCGTTTGAATGATAGAACTCACTTGCTCAGTAAGGAATATCTTTTTTTGAACATTAAGCTTGCACTTCCGAGTGCATAGATCTTTAAGAAACTTGGCATATGAGGGAATCTGCTTGACCGCATCCATGAGAGGAATGTTGATCTTCACTTGATTGAATAACTCATGCAACTCCGCATTGTAATTTGGTTTTGCCAAAGCCTTCAAATGATTAGGATACGGAGCCGATGTTGGAATAACCTGAGGGTCCGGTACACTTTCCTTGTTCTTGCCTTTATCCTTTTCTTCTTCTTCAAGAGTCTCCGTGCTTGTTTCCTTGGGAGATTCCCCAAGGATTGGAATTGAACGTTCGATAGGAAAAGGTAACAAGGTAGGTTCCGGAGGCATCACCACTTGGTTATCCACCGTCTTGCCACTTCGAAGAGAAATAATAGCCTTTACTTGCTCGGGGAAAGTCACCGAAGAGCTAGCAAAGTGAAGACCTTGAGAAGTTGGATTAAAATTCGGTTGCGGATTAGGTTGAGGTTGAGTAGGAAACTTCCCTTTCTCTTGTTGTAACAAACCCACCGTAGTTGTCAACTTGCCCAACTGATTTCTGATATCATTCATCATCTGAGTTTGTTGCTCGTTGATAACAGTTTGACCTTGCAAGAGAGCACTGAATTGATCTTCCCAAGAACGCTTTGGTGGTTGTTGGTGGAATTGAGCAGGTTGTTGTTGAAATTGGTTTGCATGTGGGAAGGGAGCAGAAGGAGCAAAACCAGGCGGACCTTGAGCTTGAGGGAAACGAAAAGCATTCTTAGGTTGCTTCCAAGGTAGTTGAGGAGCGGGGGGTGGAACTTGAGAAGAATTCCCTTCATTAGATTGATTCCAACGGAAAGCTGGATGTTGACGTGTTCCCGGATTATAAGAGTAAGAATAAGGATCAAAACGTTGAACTGCATGAACTGCCTCCGGAGAAATCCCATTAATCACGTTCTTAAGAGCAGGAATATTGGGGCACGCTTCGGTAGAATGGCCCACAATCTCACAAATAACACAAACTTCCTCCACTTGGCGCACTGCTATCACTTCTTGAGATTGAGCACTCTTTAATTCCAACTTGTCAAGTTTCCGAGCAATCTCTTCCTATCGAGTTTCAAAAGCTGTATGCTCCACAATAGAGAATTTCCCTGAACCTGTAGGACCTTGATTGAACATCGCTCTATCTCCCGGATCTGCAAATTGCCAAGACTGGGTCTTCTCAGCTAGTGACTCATAGTAATCCCAAGCATCCTCCGGTGTCTTTCCCATAAAATTACCTCCACCCATAGTATCTAAAAGCTGTTTACTCTCTTGAGAATACCCTGTGTAGAAATAGTTGACTCTGAGATACAACGGAAGGTTGTGATGAGGAACCAACATAAGCAAGTCCTTATAATGCTCCCAATACTTGTGGTAAGTCTCTCCATCCTTTTGCTTGAAACATTGAATCTGATCGATAAGTAATTTTGTCCTGCTTGCTGGAAAGAATTTAGTGGTGAAAGCGTCCTGAACTTCTCCCAAATTGCGCAAAGACTGAGCCTTCAAAGAATTGAACCATTGTTTCGCCTTGTCTTGGAGAGTGAATGGGAATAACTTCAGACGAGCTTGATCAAGTTGCCCCGGAACTGTAACAAAAGAGTGTAGAATATTCTCGAACTCCCGGATATGCAAATAAGGATCCTCTAATTCTCGCTCCCGAAATTCTGGTATTATCCGAAGATACTTAGCTTTGAATTCAACTGTATTCCCAACGGTCGGAGTCGGAATAACGATAGGAGATACTTGAGGAGCCCGTTCTGGATTCAAATAATCATGTAGAGTACGAACTGGAACTTCTTCGGCCATTGGGCCTTTGCGATTGTGATTTAATTTGCGAGGCGGAGAGTGGGCAGGATACGCTCTGGCAATGCTACGGATTCTTGGCGGCGAAGAAGAACGATGAAGCCGATTTGAAATTGGGCTTCGGTAAACAGGCATACACAAGCAAAAATATTAACTAACTACCAATAAACTACCAGACAGAAAGGGCCATCCCGCCACCTCAACTCAGCAAACAGAATATGCGAGGGGTTATGCCACCACCTTGGCTAAGCAATGCAATCAAATGTTAAACTAACTAACTAAATTAATTACGCTAAACTAACTAAGAAACAAATTCGATATTTAGCCTGGCTTCGTTACACCTCAAGTTTAGCAGAACTAGGTTAGAGGTATCCACCAAACTAAATACGAACTACTAACACATAAACTACTAAACTACTACTACTACTTAATGAAAACGGGATACTTACAATGGTTTGTCGAACCTCCAAGAAAGCCATAATAAGAAATCCCCGGCAACGGCGCCAAAAATGCTTCGTTCTCCAAGATAATATGGAATAATACCCCAAGCGTAGGGTTTAACACGTTGATTGAAGCATAATAAACCAGAAATCTGGGATCGTACCCAAGGAAATAATTATATGGCTTGATCGGATTTGTAGAGCAAGTAAGGGCTTTCGGCCTTTAGACGGCCAACTTAGTTTTACTTTAAAAGGTGGAAATAAAAGGGCTAAATTAAAAACGAATTAACTAGAGAAAATATAGGCTAGGTCTAGGAATTATTAGCACCCAAGACTCGAGCTAGATCACGCTCTTCACCCAACTACACAATTTAAGATATTTGATCATAGTTCTCAAATCGGAAAATAGAATGATTTGAGAACCAAGCTAGCTCTAGAATTCATTTGACAAATACCTCGTGCGAAAGAGATCTAAGCATCTTATGTGGTGGGTAGACAACGCTCCCACCTACACAAGATCAACGAGGTTAACACCTCGGTGATTTATCAAACAAACCCGAACCCCACATCAATTTTCAAATCAAAGTTTAAAACTTTATTGGGTGCAAAATGCAATTTTCGCCCGAGCCATGAGATGCTAATCATCCCATGACCTAACCTTTGAAACTACTCGCCCATATCTAGAGAGATAGGAGCAAGCAAAAATCTAACTAACATAATGAAATAACAAGACTTGAATTAAACTAGAGACTAAGATAGATCGGGAGAAAATAAACAACTTTAATTAAGGCGACAATAACAAAAATTAACAACTAAGGACAGAAAATTAAAATATGAATGCTGAAAAAATGAAGAACAGCAAGAACAATTTTGAATTGCAATCAAATCTAATCCTAGATCTAGAAAATAGTACTCTTGAATCTATGCTACTTGTTTGTACAAAATAATGACATAAGCTTTTATACTCCGGGGATCCGCGCTTGGAATATTCCCAAGATGCTCAGAAAATCCGCTCTTAAATCCCTCGGCATCGATGGCAACGACCTTAGAGTGCTTTGCTATGGGGTTCGGCATTGATGTAATGTAATTCTTCCCATCGATGCCGAGGTGGTTAAGGATCTGGGCCACTAAGAGGCCCGGCATCGATGGAATGAATTCTTTGACATCGATGCCGAGCATGATAGTGGGGTGCTTGGCTGTCAACCTCTTGCTTGGGCAAATCTGGCTCTTGCTCGGGCAATGATGGGTTCTGCTCGGGCAAATCTGCCTCTGCCTCGGCCATTGGGCTTCTGCTCGGGCAAATCAACCTCTGCCTTGGCAATGACAGGTTCTGCTCGGGCAAATCCACTTCGGCTCGGGCAATGACGTGCCTTATGCAACGAAAACTCCCCTGTTTGGCAATTCACCTACGAAATAAAACTAGAACACTATACGAGCAAACAACGTTAACAATAACTAATAAGTAATTAAATTGAACTAAAACTAGATACTAGCGCACCCTACATTACATTCTCGGGTGCTTATCAAAAACCTACTCCTATATAAGTCAGTGGTGTACTGACTTTGAAAAAACAGAAAGTTAGTATTTTGTTTTCCTTTCAAGTTTTGAAGTTTTGTTTAATTACTCGCACTCTGGTAACTCGTTTTAATTTTTTTTTAATAAAAGTTATTTGCTGTTATTTGATTAGTTTATATTTCTTGTTTATTTTCCATCTCACGTAATAGAAGCATGTTTCAAATTAGGGTTTCTTTTGTTTCTTGCTTGATAATGAGTGAGTAATCGCATAGGTAGGATCATGGGGTGATTAGCACACCATGACCTATTCGGGTACTGCTCCTATTTTCAAAGAATAAAGAAAAAAGCAATTTTAGGTTAATAAAAAACATTCGTTAGACAAACTCGGGCATCGTCGGAGCCCATGTGAATGATGGTACAAAACTCATTCTTCGCTGTGCATGGGTGAACGGCAACCGTAAGGATTCGCATCTTTTGGGGTATCTTTTTCTCATTAAAATCTAACGTTTTAAGAATACTGATGGAGCAGGCTAATCCGCACGGGTTGCAAGTGCTATGAACCCTACGACTGTACCTCCTTTAATTATTTGAGAAGTACAATCAATTTCTAGGTTTTAATTAATCTCCGCATAAAACGACAAGGGGTGGCTACTTAAGAGCCATTTTTAATTATAACAACCTGAGTTTTTAGTCAGCAGACATCACTGTCTCTGTGGATTCAACTCCAAACTTACCGGATATCTTCACCAATGGTCTGGCTACTTCGCGCTTCCTTCTTCTTCGAGACAAGCTGATGTTACGTTCCCTCCTCATCAGTTTGTGGGGGACTGTTAAGTGATGAGATTTGAATACTATAATTTAGGAATTTGTATACTGTAATTTGGGGATTTGATTGATCCCTATAATTTGGAGATTTGGTTGATTCTTTCCTTTATAGCTGCTCTAGAGTCTTCCACGGATGATTATATTTATTGTACTCCAAGAATGTATCAGACATGAAGAGTAATACAAAGACATCCTCTTAAATTGAGTTCTGTTATCTTTGTCCTTTTTCAATCTTTGTCTCTTTTCAAAATATTTTTCCAAAAGACATTTGTGGAAAAATAACCATTTCTAGCATAGTGTGTTGAAAAAGAGAACATAATTGCCGCAGGGGAGAATCGAAATCGTGCAAGAGAGTCGATAAGGCATGGTACACGCCTCAACCTATTTCACAATTTTAATTTTAAGGTCAACACTGTAAAAGTGCTTTTTTTTTTTTTTTCTGTTGTTATTTTTGAAACAGGGGTGGCACGTGCCACTCCCCCGACTAGTTACCTCAGCCACTATCCAAGCCTCTCCTCAACCACATATTTCTGTGGGGCTCGAGATAATTGTGAGGACCCCACAACAATGTGTGGTGGGGAGAGGCAAAGTGTTTGCTAGTATATTTTTTTTTGGTTACTTCGGCATATTATAAACAGGATATGAAAAGAAAGAGGTAGGATTCTACTAAAGATTAGACTTGGTTTAAGCTCAGGGGATCGAAACCCGTGCAAGAGTAGGTGGAAATGTTACAGTAATAAATTTTGACTAGGTGCACAAAAGTCGGCTGACAATAGTGGAAGTAGCTAGGATATTAGAGCATCCACAATGTAATAATCAAAAGATTGTTAAAATTAACGTGTATTTAAAAAATGCTTACATTATAATAATTAAAATGAGCAACCTTCTAACCAATAATCAAAATTGGACATTTTAATAATCAAAAGTAATAATTTGAGACTTTACATTGGTAACTTTAACAACCCTCTAAATGAATAATCAAAAACTGACGTGGCAAATTCAATCTTTTTTTACAACTCCAAACTGTTTAATTGGAATTTTGTTGAGTTTATGTGCTTACGAGACATTTGAATGAGAGTGTGGGGCCGGGTGTTTTTGAAAAATTATTTCCCAAAATTTTGACTAGGTACGATCACCAAACTTGGCTGACATTAGTGCAAGTAGTTTTTTTGAACAGCGAAGAAGAAATTTTATTAATAGAAGAGGAATGGATAAGAAACAGCCCTTATTGACAAGAAACCAACAAAGAAAACACTTAAAGGGCCTACCCTAGAACACCTAAAGGGTCTATACAGGTAAAAGCGAGTAGTGCAAGTAGTTATCATTCTATTAATCATAGATTTGACTGATTTAAGGTAAAGCAAATATGCCAATTAAATCAAAACCTGGGAGAATTTGTCTAAACCATGTCCCCACCAATTTAACTACTACAATAATAGATATGACTCACACTAAAGAGATTCACAGAGATTACGGTTTTCAGTGAAAACGTGATAAAAAGTGGTGCTTAAATTTTTTATCTCAGTTTAAGTCCAAAGCTGAGACAATAAGTGGGTTTTAGCGCGGAATAAAAGACCTCGCTCTTACGGCAAGATAAAAGAAAAAGAACCTCATCATTGCGGTGTGATAAAAGATTTTAGAGCAGAAAAAAATGAGATAAAAGATCTTGCTCTTGTGGCGAGATAAAAGAGAAAAGACCTCACCCTTGTACCGTGATAAAACATTTTAGGACGGAAAAGAATAAGATAAAAGATTTTGTGGGAGGGAATTTCCATTGTTTTATGGTTCAATGGGGCATAAGCCTGAGAAGTTGGAAACTGGAGTGGCTTCAAAGAGGACACATATGTAGTATTTTTCCTATTTCACAATCAGAGGACTAATCAACAATCAAATAACTGTCATACCAGAGAAAATTAATGAACTTGGAAGAAAAAATGAGCTGGTAACCAGAGGACTAATCAACAAATGTCTTTAAATGCTGGGACATGGTAAGGTATGATTTGGAATATTTTTGGGATGGCACTATTACAATAATAAATATGGGTCATATTAAGTAGATTCACAAAGATTACGGTTTTCAGTGAAAGCGTGATAAAAAGTGATGCTTAAATTTTTTTATCTCAGTTTAATTCCAAAGTTGAGATAAAAAATGATACGGCCTAGCATTTTCATTTGTTTAATTAGTCATATTGCCGTTATTAATTGGTGTTATGATTGGATCCCAATTAATTACTTTGCGAGCGCTAGCTATGGGTATTACTGTCACGATTATAATATTTGGGGTGTTAGATTGATTTTGGATAAAATAGTAGTACCGGATGGTAATTTTATAAGTTGTGTTACGTTCTATCTAATTCTAATTAACTAATTAGCTATAATTTAGGAGAGAACGTGAGTTTTACATATATACCTGTATGTAGAAAAATAAACTAGGGTTTTGGGTCTTGGAGGAACGGTATAGAGAGAGAGAGATGCAGTCAAGGATTTGGTTCATTGGTGATCAATCGGGTAAGTGATTCTTGTCCCCTTTATTCCTGTTTCTCTTTCCATTCGTTACATGGGTTGAAGTAAAGTTAGACTTTTATTTGGTGGTATATAAAAGTGGAGTTACTGAGAGGTCAAATGGGTTCCCATTCTTTTGGCACCGATTGTTTTCTTTTAATGTCATTGATATATGCAGGAGTGGAGGTGATTTGTGTGATGTGGGTGTGGGACCAAGTGTCAAGATTTGTGCACGGTGGTGTGCGTGTGTGAGTTTGGTGTCACGAGGTTAATTTATAACTGTGATTTTCCTTGAGGTGTGAGCAAGAGTCGCATATCCTTTGGCAATTGTATTTTATGATTAGTATTGGAAGTTTGGAGGGTTGTGCTTTTGGATAGTTTGGGTATGGTTTGACTCAATTGGGAACATTCTCGGAGGAGATTTTGTTGGCTACTGATGAGTTGGTAAATTAGGCTGGCATTGGATATTTTAATAGTAAATGTTATTTCTTAGTTTACTTAGTTTATATTTGAACTAGTTAGTTATTTTGCATGTTGTATTTTGGCACAGGCTAGTCTCTTTTGTGCGATTGATTGCATTATTCTCGGATCCAAGTGAGTGGTTAAGCATGTTATGTACTTTCAAACTTTCCCGTGTCTCCTAAATTGTTGTTTTGGAAAATTTATGAATGAAATTAGAAACACATTGTTTATATTTGATTATATTAAATTGGCATGCGGTATCGGTGAAACCATTTGTCGTTCACATAATTCTTTTTGCGAGAACTTTGTGGATATCGATGGGAACATATTTTGGAAGTCCAGGAAAATTAATCCTCTGTGTGCGGGTGACTCTGGCCATTAGGGAAGAAAACCGGATTAGGCCGGTGACCCTAATGCTCAATGGTTGTTATTGACCGGATCGTACTTAGAGAAAAGTTCCACGGGCTGCCTACTCATGGTGACTCTAAGTTCTGATATTGGATCCAATTTTTGAAAGATTTATTCACTGGCACTTTGTACTATTGATTTTGGTTGTGGTTTCCCATTATTGTTGGAGATTGGATTGAGAACACCATTAAGACTTATCGGATGAATCATTAATTGGATTAATGGATTATTTTGTTGTTCACCGCATATGCCAAATTTATATTGACATGATAAATTATTTTGATCCCTATTTCAGAACTTTATTCTAATATATATGTTTTGCCATTCACTGAACTCGTTAGTTGACGGATTTATTCCAATTTCTTTTTCAGGCTAGTCGGGAATTTAGACAAGGACTCTGACGGTATCTCGGGGACTTCTTTTAGTTTGACCTCCTTAGGGTGTCTAATCCTAGTTTTATTTTATTAATCGCTTCCGCATTTGAAACATTTGTCAGTTATTGAATTCTTTTTATTATTGGTGGATCATTTGATATTATTTGGTTCGTGGGATGTTTGTGCCCCATGCTTTTGTCTGAACCTTTTTGACTGATACTATTTTGAATAAAATTTACTCAATGATTCAAAGCTTTGGCATTTAATTTATTTTTTTTAGGTTGCGTGTTCCATGGATTAGTCTCATGATTCACGGCCGGTCACTTACCATTTTGGGGTGTGACGAAAATTAGGTTTTAGCGTGGAATAAAAGACTCGCTCTTGCGGCAAGATAAAAGAAAAACAACCTCGCCCTTGTGGCTTGATAAAAGATTTTAGGGCAGAAAAAAATGAGATAAAAGATCTTGCTCTTGTGGCGAGATAAAAGAGAAAATGCCTCACCCTTGTGACGTGATAAAAGATTTTAGGGCGGAAAAGAATAAGATAAAAGATTTTGCTCGCGTGGCGAGATAAAAGAGAAAGGTAGGTGGGAGGGAATTTCCAATGTTTTATTGTTCAATGGGGGCATAAGCCTGAGAAGTTGGAAACTGAAGTGGCTTCAAAGAGGACACGTGAGTAGTATTTTTCCTATTTCACAATCAAATGTCATACCAGAGAGGATGAACTTGGAAGAAAAAATGGGCCGGTAACCAGAAGACTAATCAGCAAATGTCTTTAAATTTTGGGACATAGTAAGGTACGATTTGGAATATTTCTGGGATTTCATAGGTCAAAGAAGCTTCCTAGTCTTCAACCGTCCGGCAGCGCGATTTGGCCACGGTCAGTAGTCTCAGCTGCGGTCATGTACCGCTACCTAGCTGTTACATTTACAACTCCACATGCCCGTTTGGCCCTCTAATTAGGGCAAGAACTGACAGTGAATGTGGATGTCTGAATACAATTTTCTTGTTGAATAGAAACTTAGAATAAGTGCCATGGCAGAGTCCTCTATCTTTAACTTCTTGGTTTTTGTGAAATGTATCCTTGTTAAGGTACACTCCTTAAGTTAGGTTGCACACATTAATCTGAAGCAGGATTTGTTAAAGAAATAATGCTGAACCAAAACATGCAGGTAATGACTTTTGTTTCTTTTGCCCGACACAAGTCTTCAATTTAGATGCACTTGATTTTGCTTTCTTGTTTGGTGTCGTCCAATCTTGGTGCTGTTCATTTTTCGATTTAAAGAAGAGCACCAGCCACTGCTTTATGCAACTGCACGTCCACATGCTACTGTGTTTGAGTTTGGGAAGTGCCGTTTGACACCGGTAATGGGCAAGCACAGGTTATATTTTTTGAAGCGTTGTCTTTCTAATTTTTTTAGTTAATTAGAAGCTTGTATTCTCATTAGAAATCTAATTTCAGGATGAGTTAGGAGAGCCTGATTTTAGGATGTGTGTTCAAGGTCATTGTAGCCACCCCAACTTTGCAAAGAAATTGCTGAGCCAAAAAAAATCGCAAGGTAATTCAAAGCCAAGTTGTTGTCTTTACTAAAACGCCTCCAGTTCCCCCTCTCTGGGGGTTTCCATTACTACAAATGAATAGCAAATCCGTTGCTGTACCGAATTTGCTTTCCAAATACTTTTGCTCTCCCCTAGCTACCTTGCATAAACTTGGCTGGAATATTTTTAATAAAAATAAATATTAGTATTAACTCCTCACCTTTAGTGTTTTACCGTTACAATATTAATGTAGTATTGAAATATCAATTACAAAATTAAGAGTATTTATGCTCTATCATTATCTCTATATTAATTGTGACGTCCCACTTTTTCAGGTAAAAAAATACATATATAATATTTTTTTGACAAAAATAATTCAGTTATTTCATTTCTCTTTTTCCAAAACTTCTTTCTGATTAAAAAATAAATAAACTCAGATTAACTCATATTTTGTGTTATGTGGAGTAATGTGTATGTTATATTTTGGACCGCTTATTTTATCGTTGAGTCACGCTTAATCTTTGTAATTAATGATGGGCCCGATTAGGAGAGTGGACGTGTATTTGCATATAAGTTGGAGAGACCTAGGGTTAGTTTATTTTCTAAGGGGTGCTGTGGGAAAGAGTTAGAAAACGAGATAGACATAAATATAGCGCCGACGTCGGGAGGGTTCCATCGTGAGTTTTGGGTTGGTAAGTCTCCTGATCACTTCTCTTTGAAATTAATTGATGCTATATTCATATAACAGAACATGGGTTTTCTTGGTGTGTTGCTTGAGGAAGATCAATGGGTTTTCTTGGTGGCGTGGAGAGAGAGAGAGAGAGAGAGAGGTGCTGTATGGGTGCCGTGTGTGTGCATGCAGGTGTAGGGGAAATGGAGGTGTAAGTCTTAGATTTAATTGCATAGTCATCATAACTTAGATTAATAGTTATACATACTTACAGTTTTATATGTTTCTTTTATTTGTGATTCAGAATAGCCAATTAGTATCACGCTTCGTATTTGGTAGCATTCGTTCGGAATCAAGGTGAGTGGTTAAGCATGTGATCCCTTTCTTGGAATCCTCTTGAGCCAATCTATTCTTGACGATTCATTTATTTGCTGTGATCCGATAAGTGATATTCTTGTTAATTGCTCTCATGTTCATTGACAATTGACGTACCCTTTGGCATACAAGGTTCATTGATAAAAATTAATAGGATTGTTGGATTGCCCATATTTTTCTTGTTGCTCCATAATATTGTTGTGACTCTGCAATGGCACGGAGAATAATCCTGGTGCAGGTGCCTCCGGCTCGCCGTTGTTCTATATGTGTTTGGGACCATAGACTGAGTTGATATTTATTAAAGTCCAAGGAAAAGACCCGTGAGATATCGTGGTGACTTTGGCCACTAGGGAAAAGACTTGTGAAATACCCTGTGACTCTAGTGCTCAACGGATAGGGAAAAGACTTGTGAAATACCCTGTGACCCTATTCCGGATCGGCTTAGGGAAAAGGTCCCAGGCGCCATCCTGTGGTGACTCTAAGTACGGTGTTGGATCCAACGGGCAAAGCCCTGAGAAAATATTTGGCATTTGGAAATTAGTAATTATGGTTCTCACTTTGGTTCATACTTCTGTTATCGTTGTTCGTCGTTCGGATATTATTGGATTCATTATTTGGTATAATTATTGTGGTGATTCGATTATTGTTGTTGCTATTCGTTAGTCCGTTATTCATCTTGTGGATACTATTTGTTGAGTTGTTGATCTCTTTTGTTCAATATTCGGTTTGTTGATAGTAATCATTGAACCATCGATCTCTATTATTAATTTGAAACCATTTCTTTGAAGCCCACAATAATCTTTTGTTGAAAGTATGCCACTTTGTATTATCACCCTTAGCATGCTTAACTACTCACTGAGCTTGTCAGCTGACGGATTTATTCCACATTATTTTTCAGGTTAGTTCATGGAGTATTATAGTGGACTCTGCGGCGTTGTCGGGACCTTGTGATTGGACCTCTAGGGCGTCTGCATTCTTTTTTTTTTCTATTGTCAAACAACTTCCGCACTTTTATTTATTAGCTTCCGCACTTTTATTAATTGGCTGTTCGTTGTGGAATTTGGAGATTTAAAAATATCAGATATTGTGTCGTTTGCTATGGAAAAATATTGGTTTGGAATCGCGCATTTTATTGTAATAAAAAAATCCAGCTTTTCTTTATTTGTTTCAAGTTGGTAAAATATTTTATTGAGGCTTCGTGTTCCATGATTGTTACATGGTTCACGGCCGGTCATGCTCCCGGATTTGGGGCGTGACATTAATGGCTATTACTCCTATATACATGTGCATCTCATACAAGGGAATTGAGAGGGAAATAGAAAAGATATATACACATGTTCATAGAGATGTACACAAAGAGAGATACAAACATGTTTGTGTGAGAGTTGACATTCTATTTTCTATATTTTCTATATATGTTGATTGGGCAACTCGGTTCATGACTCGTTCAAACCTCCTGGTGGTCGTGAACATCGAATGAGAAATGCTTGTGAGCACTTGGGTTTAATCATGGAGCTGATACACTCTGGTGAAACCTTCACGAGGGGAGAAATATTAACCTTAAGACAGTGACTACATGACACTCAATCTCATAGGCAACATCTTTCTTACTCTTAATATTTTCATATTGTCTTATTTCTAACTTCTTGTATTTCCATATATTATGTGCTCTTATTATTCTTGTGAAAAATAATATTTGTGAATAAAAATCGTAACAGTTAAGGCTAATATTGTGTATCTATTGAGCTTAACATCCTTAACCAAATAGCCAAATGAAATATTATATCTATTGTGTATATCTATTTGCTTAAAAGCTCAATCAAATGGTTGTTCTTGCAAAATTTTACTTTTTTATTTTGCTCGGCGAACGAAACATTTTTATATTATTTGAAGGGGTACATCGAGGGAAGACACCAAGCTCACAAAGCTTTGATACACCAAAACATACACGCGCATCCAACAGATAGTGGAATGGCACACCAAAAAAAAACTATCTTACAATCTCAACTTTCAGATACCATCTAAAAAAACCTTGAAATCCTCCACGATGTAGACCTTGATATCAAACTTTGCCTTCATCCACATCGCAACCCGAGTTTTAACTACCTCTCCCACTTCCCAGGCTTGTTTTGTTGAGTTGTTGAAAATGTAGTCATTCCTTACTAACCATAGGGACCATAACGTTGCATAGAAACAAACCTCCCAAATGTATTTCTCCAACCTAGTAAATCCATTTGCAAACCACCAGCTAGCTAGAACTGGTACCGAAACTAGACAAACCCTTTTGATGCTTCACCAATCTAGAATTATTGACCAAACACTCCAGGAAAAATGGCAATGAAGAAATAAGTGTTGATGAGTTTCAAGGTGCAAAGAACACAAAGGACACAAAGCTATGTGAATCTCATCTATAACATTTCTACAAAGAAGTTCTGACTTGGTAACTGCTTTTTCTTTGACGGCCAACCAAGCAAAAATTTTCACCTTTGGAGGACTTGAGTTCTTCCACAATGATCCCAGTAGATCGCTGCTTGAATGATGTAGCAATTCCCACTGCCCATATGCTGATTTATCTGTGAAATTACCATCCCCCATCCACCGCCATAATAACGTGTTAGGCTTTGTTGGATTTAATGTCACACGTTGAAGTCGAAGTCTCAGGTTGACCATCTCTTCATTCTCTCGCCCAAACAATTCTCTCCTGAACAATAGGTCCAAAGATCCCCCAACCTCATCATTCCTCATGTTACTAATCAACATCTCCTTGTGGGTAGATAAGGAGAATAGCCTAGGATATTCTTCTTTCAACAGTAACTCACCCAACCAGACATGTTCCCAAAATACAGTTGCATTACCTGAGTTTACTTGGACTCTAAAGCCCTCTCGGATGGAATGGCCCAGATGAGATGAAGGATTCTCCAATGAGCCATGTATGTAGGGCAGCCAGCAATTAGCATCCATTATGTATTTTCCTCAAATGACTTTCACCCAAAGAGACTCTTTATCTTTACCAAATCTCCACCACCATTTAGACAAAAGTGCTAGGTTCTGTTGCAACATCTTTTTCACCCCCAAACCTCCATCAAATTTCTTCTTAGTAATCTCATCCCATTTAACTAGGTGAATCTTTTTTTTATCACGGGTGTCACCCCAAAAGAATTGTCTCTGCAACTTCTCCAGTTTCCTTGCTACAGCTAGTGGCATTTTGAACAAGGACATAAAGTAAATGGGCACATTAGCAGTGTTGGAGTTGATAAGGGTAATCCTTCCCTCAGTCGAAATGCAATGAGTTCTCCAGACACTCAACACCTTCTCGGTCCTCTCAATAACCGGATCCCAAGTCTTGATTCTACCTGGGTTTGCACCTAGAGGTAACCCAAGGTATTTGATTGGTAAGTGTTCCAGTTTACAGCCCATAGTACAAGCCAAAGAGGTTATTGCTTCGGATGGAACATTCACTCCACATAGAGAGCTCTTTGAGAAGTTGATTCTCAACCCCAACATCAATTGGAAACACCTTAATATCCGTTTAATGTTTGCCATCTCCTCTAGGTCATTGTTGCAGAAGAGAATGGTATCATCCGCAAATTGTAGATGAGATAATACAATCCCATTACTCCTCAGTTTAGTTCCTTTGATAATATTCATTTCCTTTGCTCTTTCTAGCATAATGTTGAGGGCTTCCGCGATAATATTAAAGAGGAAAGGTGATAGGGGGTCACCTTGTCTCAGACCCTTATGTATGCAAAATTCCTGAGAAGCTGACCCGTTGATCAATATTGACATAGAAATTGAGGAACAACATTCCATTATCCACCCTCTCCACCTGTCCCCAAAACTCATCCTCAACAGCATGTTGTTCAAAAAACAACAATTAACACAATCGTATGCTCTTTCAAAGTCCAGCTTTAGAATAAGTCCCCCGTTCGCCCTGTTTTTTCCAGCTGTGAATAGCCTCATTGGCTATAAGAACACCATCGAAAATTTGTGTCCCACTAACAAAAGCAGCCTGGGGCTCCCCAATTATTGATCGCATATGTTCTTTGAGTCTATTCGACAATACTTTAGAAAGAACTTTGTAGACCCAACCCACCATACTAATGGGTCTATACTCTTTGAAAGACGACAGACAAGCTACCTTAGGCATCAAAGCAACAAAGGTGGAATTGATACCTTTAGTGAGCTTTCTGTTGACATAAAATTCGGTGAAGAATTGGATGACCGACTCTTTCATAACATCCTAACATTTCTTAACAAAGGAGAAGTTCGGGTCCAGGAGCTGTAAGACTGCTACATCCTTGTAGAGCTGCCACAATTTCCTTCTCCTCAAATGCTTTCTCAAGTTGCAATGCTATCTCCGGTTCAAGTTTTCTAGGAAAAGATCCCCCCAACATTGGTCTGATTTTTCTTTCTTCCTTGAAATTATTCCGAAAGAATTCTGTAGCTACTTCTTTAATTTGTCCCGGTTCCACCAGCATACATCCTTTCACCTTTATCGAACCCACCAAGTTCCTCTTGAAACGATTGTTAGCTGTGGTTTGAAAAAATCTAGTGTTTCTATCTCCCAACTTCAACCATTTGATTCTAGACTTTTGTTTCCAGAGAGATTCCGATAACTTAGACAGCCTCCAAAACTCTAATTTTACCGAACATCTTAGCGCTTTTTCCTCCTCATTTAGTTGTGTTCGGCACAACAATTTTGCCTGACTTCAGATACGGTGTCAAGATGCTGAAGTTTAGCTTCGGTGTCTTGGAGAGCACAATTGATGTCCCCAAACTCCTCTTTATTCCAGACCTTCAATCTATCCTTTACTGCTTTTAGTTTCTGCATTATAGTAAAGCCAACCCAGCCACTCACCTGAACCTCGTCCCCAGTACTCTTAGTTATCTTCAAACGATTACGGTTAGAAAGCCAAATGTCCAAAAACCTGAATGGTTTTGGACCCCAATCTTTATTGTCATCCAGTAACATGATAGGACAATGGTGGGAAATTGGTCTATGAAGACCCCATTGCAAGACTCGAAACTTATCAAGAAAAGGCTGAGATAGTAGAATTCTATCCAAGCGGCTGTGGATGGCGTGGTTTTGATAATTTGTCCAAGTGTATTTCTTGCAGACAAGCTCGCAGCGATTAATCATATCCTGTATCTGACTCTGAGCTTGTTACTCGTACTCTCAATGGTCTGCAACATGAACAAAATTATCTTCCCTTTGTTTATGCAATTGAAAATCGAGAGCGGCCTCCATCTTTTGATGATCTACGTGCACGATTACTTGTGCATGAATAAAGAGTTAATGGACTTCAATTGAACCATTCTAGTACTGTTTCTCCCACTGGTTCTCAAACTACTGAAATTGCTTTGGTTAGCCACACCAATCCAGAAAGGTTTGATTTCCAGTGCGATAGGTGTTGGAGGTCAGTACAATCGCAGACGCAATAATGGTGTTGGAGGTCAGTACAATCGTGGTGGCTATGGAAATCATGGTGGAAGATTTCATGGTGGACGAGGTAATCGTGGAGGAGGACAAAATGTTGGCCGTTGGAATGGACATGGTGGACACGAAAATGAGCGTAACTACTCACGTGATGCTCGGGGCTTTGAACGTGGTTATCATCATCATAAGGTAGCTTGTCAAATCTGCCACAATGAAGGGCACTCTACGGATAGGTGTAATTTCCGTTACTCGTGCAATCCATGGCATGACAATCGCAATAATTTTGATGATTGCTCTTCAGTCTCAAGTTTTGCTTGGATGCACTTAGGACCCTATGGCCCTAGTGACTCATTCATGGACCACGCTTCCACTCATTGGTTGGCAAATTCTGCTGCAACCAGTCATATGACAAATACCTCATCAATGATCCAGCAACCAAACACTTATGCAGGCAATGGTCAGGTTTATGTGGGCGATGGTAATTCTCTTCCTATTAAAAGCACTGGTGATGGTATGCTTCCTACTCCAAGCTGTCCTTTATTATTGAAAAATATCTTACATGTTCCTGGTATCAAAGAGAATCTATTATCAATTGCAAAAATTACTCGTGATAACAATTGTGTCTTTCTATTGTTTCCGTGAGGCTATGCAATCAAGGATCTGCGTACTCGAAGGACAATCATGGAAGGTCCGGTTAGAGACAATTTGTACCCTATTTCAGTAGGGCAAGTTCAAGCACTTTTTAGGCGGTCTAATGCTCAAAGGAAAGCATCAAATAAAGAGGTACAAAAATCCAATAAAGAGGTACCAGCATCAAATAAAGAGGTAGCAGCAGTTTGCTCTCAAGCAAGTTCTCAAACTTTATGGCACAAACGTCTAGGACATCCTTCCACTCAAGTTATGTCTAAATTTGTAGTGGCTAATGATATTTCAGTTTATGATTCTGTACCAATTTCAGTTTGTGAAGCCTGCCAAAATGAAAAAAGTAGTAGATTACCTTTTCCTTTATCGATGAGAAGAACTTCAGTTGTTATGGGTTTAATACATTGTGACATTTAGGGCCCTTCTCCTCAGTCTAGTGTCATCGGCTTTAAGTATTATATAGTGTTTGTTGATGATTGCAGTCGGTACACATGGTTGTATCCTATGAAAGCAAAATCTAATAGTGTCACTTGTTTCAAACATTTCAAGTCCATGGGTGAGACTATGTTTAATGCAAAAATACGGTACTTTCAATGTGATGGTGCGAGAGTGCTAACAAAAGGAGCACTTGAGGAGTATCTTGTTTTTTGTGGAATTTCTTTTCGAGTTTCCTATCCGCACACATCTCAACAAAATGGAGTAGCTGAACGAAAACATAGACACATTGAAGAAATGGGACTAACCATGCTTTACCAGGCTCATTTACCTCGTCGTTTTTGGCTTGAAGCTTTCTCGGTGGCTGTGTATCTAATTAATAGACTGCCTACTCCTATACTTGGGCAACGCTCTCCACATGAAATCTTATTTGGGTCTCACGGGTCTCGCCCAGACTACTCTCATTTAAAGGTATTTGGATGTGCTTGCTATCAATTTTTAGGACCATATCAAAGGGACAAACTTGAGCCTAAGTCCAAGAAATGTGTTTTCCTTGGATACAGTAATGTGCATAAAGCTATAGGTGCTTGGAACCCAATACAAATCGGTTATATATATCTCGTCATGTTGTGTTTGATGGGACTAACTTTCCGTTCCAGCAAAATGGCATGGAAAATGAAGTCCCTACAGCTGTTTTGGGTCCCACTTCTACTAGGTCATTGCCACTTGTGTCTCAAGTGTCTGGTTCATCTTCAGCTTTGGGCCTTCCTCATGATCCTTTTCCCAGTAATCACACTTCTATTGATACTCAACGTGGATTAGAAGTAGCCCACACAGACATTTCTGAAGAAAACTTGACCATTTCTGATCAACCATCGATGCTGCCCCGTACACCTCCAGCACCTAGTCACTCTATGGTCACTCGTTCTAAGGATGGTACTCGGCGTCCTTCAACCAAATATGCTCTTGACTATGGTTTAACAGCTCAATTGCGCTCTTCCTTAAGTGAGCCTGCAACATTTAAGCAAGCAGCCTTTGATCCACGTTGGGTCGAAGCTATGAATGAAGAATATAATGCTCTTCTCCAAAATAACACATGGACGTTAGTTCCTCGTCAGACTTCTATGAATATTGTGGGTAGTCGTTGGGTCTATAAAATAAAGGAGAAATCTGATGGATCCATCGAGCGATTCAAGGCTCGACTTGTTGCAAAAGGATATACCCAACAAGAAGGTATCGACTTTGATGAAACCTTCAGTCCAGTTGTCAAAGCCACTACCTTTCGTTCTATTCTCTCTGTTGCTGTTTCTAAGAACTGGACCATAAGGCAGTTGGACGTGAAGAATGCCTTTCTTCATGGTACTCTATCAGAAGAAGTTTATATGGCTCAACCTCCTGGATTTGTTGATGATCTTTATCCCAATCATGTTTGTAGGCTAAATAAAGCTATTTATGGGCTTCGACAAGCTCCAAGAGCATGGTTTCTCCGCTTTAAATCAGAGATTACAACTGCTGGTTTCTCATGTAGCAAAGCTGATCCTTCTATGTTTATTCTCAAAAACTCTCAAGGTACCGTAATTCTCCTCTTATACGTTGATGACATAATTCTTACTGGCTCTTTTGATTCCTTGATAGAATCGGTCATCAACTATTTTGCCTCGCGATTCGCTATGAAAGACTTGGGAGCTTTGCATTACTTTCTTGGGATTGAGGCCAAATGGAGTTCATCTTCGCTTGAGCTTACCCAAACTAAGTACACTCTTTCTGTACTCTCAAAAATGAAGATGCTTGACTGCAAACCATGCTCCACTCTAGTTTCTAGTGGAAGGAAGTTGTCTGTTCATGAAAGAAACATTTTGGATGATCCCACACAATATCGACAACTTGTTGGCGCCTTACAGTATCTCACCTTCACCAGACCTGATATCACATATGCAGTCCAACAAGTGTGCTAGTTTATGCATTGCTCACGTGACATCCATCTTCAAGCCGCTAAGCGCATTCTCCGATACTTGAAAGGAATTTTGGGTCATGGCTTGCGTTTTGTTTTCACGGCCTCTTCTTATCTTACAGGCTATGTTGACTCCGATTGGGCTGGTTGTCCAGATACGCGGCAATCAACTATGGGTTATTGCATTTTTCTAGGTTGAAATCTTATCTCTTGGGCTGCTAAAAAAGCAAGTTACCGTATCTCAGTCTAGCACTGAAGCTGAGTACAAGGCTTTGTCTACTACTACATCGGAACTAATGTGGATTTCCTATCTTCTTCATGACATTGGGATCCCATTGTCTTCAATCCGTATATATTCTGATAATATGGGCGCAACTCAACTTGCTGCAAATCCAATCTTTCATGCAAGGACAAAGCACATTGAAGTTTCTTATCACTTTCTTCGCGACTTGGTTCGCAAAGGCCTCTTGTCTGTCCACTTTGTACATTCGTCAAATCAGCTAGGTGATATCTTCACGAAGGGTCTCTCGTCCTCTGTTTTTCATCGTTTTCGGTCCAAGCTTCTGTGGGCTTCTCCCCCATCAGCTTGAGGGGGCATGTTAAAGGATAGTTGACCAATCATTCATCCATGATTAGTGTCGTGATTTATGGCTGTAAATTAGTGCACATGTAAATAACGTCTAGGCATAATTTTAGGATATAATTCTGGGATATGATACGTCTATGAGATATGGTTAGGATATTCATGTATATATAGCATTCTACACCTAATGAAAAGGGTGTGAAGTTTTTTCCCTGTTACATCTTAAATCTCTTCACTCAGGAATGTTATCTATAAACATAGAGTAACCATTGGCCCCCTGCCAACCTGGGATCTGTGGTTCCTGATCACTAGTACCCAACCACCAATATCTTCCTTCTCGGAAGCATTGGCTCTCCCTCTCATACACACTCTCTCTCTCTCTCTCTCTATCTCTCTCTCTCTCTCTTGACATTTTTTACTCATAAGTTAGAACCAAATTATGCTCCGGCATATATTTTGGCTAGTTTCTCATCTTGTTTAAAACCGATATGTAAAATGATTTTTGCAAAGCGCAAAAGTTTTGTTTTTGTTTTCCAGTGTGCAAAATTTTACTTTAAGGACACGGTGGTGGAATCTTATAATACACCTGTCCATTGTGTAGCCATTAAAGATATATATGAATCCATTGTTATTATTAACCTAAGTTCATGACCAATTATTCTAAGCCACTAGAATTCGGTGCCTCTCTTTGTTTATTGGGAGTAGTAAATTTGTGATTATAGCTATAGGCCCCGGGATGATAATCAACTCACTTAAGTATCAGTTACTACAGTGAAAGTTAAGGTCTAGGCTCTTGAATAATTATAATGACTTCCATTTTGTTTAGAACATGATTTACAATTATTGCACTACTGCAACTTACTGTTTGGACCGTTACATTTTGACAATTCTTGACATGTGCTTTATGGTACATTTATGAGATATTCATACCTTCTAATCAATTTTTGCATGTGAGCAAAGGTGACTCACATTCACATGATATTTGCTAATGGCATTATCTCAATGTTGCATATATTGTGGTGGTCCATTTAGTGTTGGAAAAAAAAATGACAACTTATTAATACAAGAGTTTGGTTGGTTTTGTTTTTGCATTATACTATTTCACCGAGATTCTAAGGGTGGAACAAAAGGAAAAATAAAACAGATATATTTGTTTGTATCTTGTTAACAGTATCTTCTTCACAAAATTATATTGAGAACGGTACTTTGTTATTACTAGTATGATCAGCTAGTTCTAGTGGAAAAGTTGGATTTTCACATTTAAAAAAGAGAGAGGAGGATTTTGTCTTCTCTGGTACAATATCAACTTTTTAAACAAAGTTTGAGAGTAAATAAAAGGTGGTCTAATAATGTTTCGGAAGAAAAAAAAAACTCGGAATAGTTTTGGATTTCACTTGATTTCCATGGACATAGAAACATTGGTTCTATTTTCCAATAGAAAGATTCTTTTAGACGTGTTGCTAAAACTCTAGAAAATTTGCTAAGTTTCTTGTCTTGGTCAAACACATTGGTTATAGTTACTGCATTTATTTTGTGATTGTAATATAATTTGTGTATGTAGTGATTGAAGTTGGTTCATACTTAATAGGAGAAGAAAACGTTTCACATGAAATGTCTAAGTGGTGGTTTTGTTAATAAATTTTTGACTTCTTCAATATCAACGTATAAAAGAGCAACTGACAAGACCTATTTTATATGTTATATAAATGAATGCAGATGATAATTGGAGTATAAATATTGCATATTGTGACGGTTGCAGACATAAGATTGATGATCGGAAAATGCATGATTAATGCTATGTGATTGTATTTGTGTGATTGGATTTTCTTGGAAAAAAGGAGGGAAAAAAAACAGCTTGTGTATTTTGTTTTATTGGAAAAAAAAGAAGAAGAGGTTCCTTAGATCTAGATTTGGACTTATTTTTTGTTGGTGGAAGTATTTGGTGATTAATTTTACAGGTTGGAGCCGTGAAATTACTGTTTGATATCACTTAGAGAGTGGTTATTTTGTAGCTCATGGGTTATCATGGTTGTAAGTAAAAGATTTTGTGTACTTTATGTTGCAAGTATCTATGCATACACCATGAGATTTTGATTGGCTTTGTACAGAAAAATGATTGGCTATTCATTTTCCCATGTAGTAACTGCCCTATTTAAGTGTCTTAATGGTCACCATTGGTTTGAGGGGATCTATTAGAGTCATTGTGGGAGTAAGTGTTAGTGGTTTTGGAAGGGAAAAAAAAAACCCACTTAATTAATTCGGCTTTCCTTCCAAGGAAGACAAAAGGTTATATTCTAAAAGATCATCTAAATTGCACGGTTAATTAAAGGTTAACATAAGTATTTTGCATATGGGTGGTGAATATTTAATATTTATGTGACATTCTTAGGGACTTTATCACTTTAGTGCCCAGTTTCTCAAGTTATTTTCTAACAATAGCCTTCATGGTTTTGATCTGTTAGAACCCAATGGGGGGAAATTATTTTGGTGGTAACTTGTAGAAGTATGGACAAGGTTTTTGTGTTCACCATCAGTGGGTTAAACCTATTGCTTTGTGTATGGTTGTCTGAAATCCATATTGTAATAAGCACATGTATGCGGCTCTTTTGCCAAGTCTTGTGCTGGATTTGGTTTCCCAATTCGGTGGAAAAGATTTATGTCTATGGATGATCTCTTTAGGGGAAAAATAAATATTATGTTCAATTTTTCTTCGTTACCAAGTCTATTATCATATTTCATGACCCTTTTGTTGTCATGAGTAACATGTTTGTTTGGGTAAAGTTCTGTAAACTTGGTTTTTCAAAAGGTTTTTGTCTTGGAATAAGTGATTAGTTTTCATATATTGTTTTGTAGAAAGGCAACAACAGCCACGGCTATCTGGATTAAGCTTTGTTAATAGATGATCGATTTTGGTTGCTACCTCATTAATGAGATTTTAAACCATGGTTATAAATGCTCGTATTATTTTGTGACCATTTGTGAGCATATGTTTAAATTGCTTTTAATAAGGCAGTGTATTTTCAATCATGTTTACAAGTATGAGTCTCATATGTTGGTTGAAGTTTTGAAACTTGTGGGGGATGGTCAAGCTTAATTATTTTGTGTAAGTTTCAAAACTTATTATATGAATTTATTGATTCTTAAAACCATTGTATACGTTCTCGAAATAATATTTCAGAAATCGAGTTTTCCCTTTAACAAAAGCTAGTTTTATACCTATGGATGGGCATGTGGGGGTTATTTATAAATAAAAGTGGGTTCTGTATTCTTGGTGAATTTGTGTAATTTTATAAAGCTCTCAACAATGTTTGGGCATTTGAGGTAAAAAAAGGGGGAAGAAATAAAGGGATTTTTATCTTTGAAAATGTTTTCAATGTCTTAGGTGGAGAATTCAAGGGTTTTTATCACTAAAAAGTTTTCAAATGTTTTCGTTTTGAGGCTTTAAAAAAGGTTTCCCTTGGACAATATTTATGTAATTATTTGGGAACATGCATTTTCAAGATTTATAACATCAAGAAGAGTCATATCTCTTTCGGTTAAGTTGATTTTTACTCACCATCTATAGAGGAGTACTCTGAGTAACGTAAGTCAAAATCCTTGTATCGATGATGCATATTTTTGTGATGAAATAAGTAGATAGTTAATCCAATTTCATTTGTGAAATAAAAAATTTCCAGTTGCATAGGATACAACCCCTATGAGAGTTTTATTGGAAATATTTTGGCCAATTATTTAAAAAAAGAAAGAAAGAAAAGAAACACAATACTCTCTTTAATAGGAATTAAAAGTATATTGCTGTGAATTTTGTTTATAAGATTAGCAACCAGTTTGATTGCTCATATCAACTTGCCCTTGCTTTATTCCTTTTAAGGAAAATAGGTAATGCATGTGGGGTTTCTAATTTTTGTGAATATTGGTTGGATATTTTTACTGAGAAATTCATAATACTAATTTTGGTGTTGGTGAGTTGTGTTTGAAATTTATACCGGTGCATTTTGTTAGCCAACAAGACGAAGTTGAAATTTGCACCATTATAAGGAGAATATAGGCTTGAGCATGCAAAGTAAAATAAAAATTGAGGCATTTATTGAACTCCCAAGAGGAGTTGTTGCCTCCGGACTAGCACAAGGCTAGATCCTAAAAACTGTTGAGGGGAATGAGCAAAGCCTATAGGAAGTCACCAAGGGAGGTAACCCAATCTCTGTGATTGGAGATCCCATCATGAAGGAGATTCAATGGGTAAAAACAATACATATTGCGTGACTTGATATCAGCACTAAAGAAAAGTAGGAGACACCGTACCAAATAGAGTTGTTCTCCTGCTCATTCCTAAGGCACAATGCTAAAGAAGTGACAGGTTGAGGATGGGTTCTAACTCAATGAATCCAATGTGACGATTCTCTCACAAGGTACATTCTGTCACTATACCTTTGAAGGATTCACCTAAGTGGGAGTTGTCGTGCGGTCGCGACTATGAGGCTTGGGCTAGCCTATAGAAATTCCCATGAGAATCAAGATCGAGTGCATGGCCAATAATAGCACTAACCCGCGAACGAAACTCCAATACCGGTACTGTGCGTGTGATATGTTAAACTCTGACTCAAAGGGTCTAGTTCAAGACATAGTTCACTATTAACACTAAGTGAGGTTCAAGTTTGGAAGACACCTTCACCTATTGCACAGTATATAGTTGCCAAATTTTGTTTCTAGTACTCCCTCTGTCCCAAATTCTTTGTTTGGTCCGCAAAATAGAGTGTTAAAAATAATGCAATTTTTGCAAGAAAAAATTCAAACTTTTTTTACAAATTAAAAATACTCATTGATATCTAGTAAGTTGTTGAAAAACTTTGAGTTTTTTCTTGCAAAAATCATCCCTTGACACAGCTTTTATCCCATGGATGGTGATTCAAAAGAACTTAGAGCTTTCATTACTCTTTGGATACTGACATCTCTTGACTCGTTGGAAAGTTCAATGGAAAGTCTTTTCGAAGGACGATTAGGAAGATTACACGAGCTGCATATTACGTTTGGCAAGAGAAAGGAATCGCAGTATTTTTAAGGGCATCCACAAGTCTCACTCTACGGTCCTTGAGAAGATCGGTTTTCACACTCGCATTAAGGTCCCCCAAATTATCTACGTAAAGTAGTACTCTCTTAGTACTATGATCCGTGATTCCTGGAAAACATCCCAAAAAGTTCTCTATATCTTATCCAATAGATTTTGAAGTAATTGGAAGTTACGCATTCCTCGACTCTATGTAAGTTTGTTGATTCAAAGGAATTCAAAATATAATGTAAAATTCTAATTTACAGCTATATGAGGCTCCAAACACATCCTCTGTGAGACTGTGACTACTAACATATACAGTTACAGCCACTCCGGCAAACAAATGCTAAAGACATCTAATTTTGGTGAAAGAGCAAGCAAGAACACATCTATGTAATTTTTCAGCACCTATCTAGCTTGAATAGCTGAAAGGGTAACATCATTTAAAGAAACTGCTCCAGCGCTTGCTGATGAGGACATGCCCGGCCTGTTGCCAGCTCCTTTGAAGATGAAAGCAGGCTGCTTAGGGGGAGGCAGCGCTGTTTCCTTACACAACATGAAAGCAACATCCGACATCTTTGGCCTATCGTTGGCTGATTCTTGCACGCACAACAGGGCGATGTGGATGCACCTCAAAACTTCTTTATCCGAATCTGATTCGGTCATCCATGAACCAACTATTTCCACAGCCCGGCCTTCTTCCCACAAGCTCCAAACCTAAAAAAATAAACGGTGCATGAACAACAATGTCATTACTAAAGGAAAGCCCTCTGTTTTGAAATTTATCTTGTTCGTTTTCCATACCTGAGATTTTAACCTTACGAGTATTGTTAACCAAAGGGTTTTCCATGAATACCAATTAAATTAGACAAATGCACACATCCACTTACTTACATGCCCAATTAAATTCATAGCTTTATCCAGAATATAGCTGATGTTCTTTCTGCCAGTAATGATCTCCAAGAGCAAAACCCCGAAGCTGAAAACATCAGATTTTACTGAAAATAGCCCTTCCATTGCGTACTCAGGTGACATATAGCCGCTGCCACCACAAATGTTAAACAAGCATTAGAGTTTAATGGCTTCCTTGCACCTTTCTCCATATCGCAACAGTAATACAGAATGGACACTTACTATGTTCCGACCACCCTGTTTGTATTAGCTTCAATCTGGTCCTTTCTGAAAATTTTGGCCATACCAAAATCCGATATTTTCGGATTCATTTCTGCATCTAGTAACACATTGCTGGCTTTTAGGTCCCTATGGATTATCCTTAGTCTAGAGTCTTGGTGAAGGTATAATAGCCCTCTAGCAATCCCCAAAACAATGTTGAAGCGCATTTTCCAATCCATAAACGAGCCTTTTGTCCTATCTGGACAAACATTGGAAGTTAATTATAATCAAAATCCTGAATCATTCACCATTGCAGAAACAATAACTCCGCAATTAGCAAAAAAATGAACATAACTACGAAAATATTGCATACCAAAGATGAAAGAGTCCAAGCCCTTGTTTGGCAAGTACTCATAGATCAACATTTTCTCATCTTTTTGAATGCAATATCCCAACAACCTCACTAGGTTCCTGTGCTGCAGTTTGGCAATCACTCTAACTTCAGTCTTGAATTCCTCCGCCCCTTGTCCTGAATTCTTTGCTAGCCTTTTGACTGCGATTTCTTGTCCATTATGTAGCCGACCCTGCACTTTAATCTTTACATGGTGAGCTTAGATGTTGTTCAAATCGATCTGGTATAGATCGCCCATTAGGAGTGTCAATACGGTACACAAAATGCACGACCACTGGATTTCTGATGCACACTTCCTAAATTCCAATACACTACATATTTGAACACAAGTTTTGCAAATACTATATTGACAGCTTAATAGGTTATTTTATCATCTTCCATATTCAAATACCCATAATCGTAAGTGAGGTATGCGATTGCGTGATACTTTCCATCTTGGAGGTTACCTTATACACGGCGCCAAATCCACCTTCCCCAAGCTTGTTATCCAACGAAAAATTGCTTGTGGCTGAGACAATGATGCTTAGGTCAAAATATGGTAGTTCTGAATTCGTGCCACTTTCATCAAAGTGTTTTCCCATTGAGGAAGCTTCAAGGCATGCTGCACTGTCGGGACTAAATAATAAATTTTGTCTTTCTCTTATTCCTGCCATTGAGTAAAAAAGCAAAGTTAAGCAAAGAAAAATGCAATTAACTAAAAAGTCCTACTTCCTTAATTTGACTGTTTGAGAAAAGAGAGTGAAACGCAATGAAAAACTTAAACCAGTGAAGTTCATTGTATTTGTGTATTTATGTTGACGTTGATGTTTTGAATCTAACTGTTCCATGGACATGACGTTGATCATATCCTGGAACGCATTAAGGCTAAACAAAATTGCTCCATGGAAACGCCGTTCTCTTTTTCCCCCCACGTAAAGGTCAATCACGTGTGAAATCATGCATCACTAGTTATACTCATTCATTTGTTTAAATTAAGATTGAAAAGAGGAAAGAAGGATTTTGACAGGATGGATGTTACATTAGTTTTATTTATAAGATTGAAAACAGAATGTGACATCGACATAAATCATTTTTAGTCTCTAGTCAATTAATCAAAACGACTAAAGATCGAAGAAGATTGTTCTAATTTTACCTCTTCTTTTCTTCACCACCAACCAACAAATTAAGCAGAATGCGAGAAGCGAAACCGCAGTAACAGAGGCCGCTATAGCTGCCACCATGCCCTTCTTCCCATGAGGGCGTCGTTGAGACTTCAAATATTGGGCTGAAATTAGGACAAAAAATTAATAAGTTGATTTCTTTCTTACTGATGATGGCATAATTGCTTTGTTCCTCTCTTCCACCACATATGAAATGAGAAAGACCCAGAACATGCTAAGTGCTAACCCCGAGGGGCTTGCCCTAGTGGTCAAGACCTGAAATTTGGGGATTTAAGGGCTTCAATAATTGAAATCTCCCAGATGCTATCAACTTCTTTTGTGTCAATCCATATAGAGCTTCGTTCTTACTTTAAGCGGGACTCCAACAAATGGACGGTGAAATTGGTCCCCTAGAATTAGTCGATGTGTACGTAAACTGACCCACATGCTTAAGTTATAACAAAAAAGAAAATGACCCAGAACATGCTTTCAGAACTAAAAGGTAAAGTCCCGTGCTGTAATTCTCAGCACACAAACATTTACTGGATATATAAGACATGTGTTGCAAGTTGCAACCACCTTTCTATCAATGTTTAATATTGTTTGACAAACAAGGACGGAATCAGGATTTTATTCTAGCAGTGGTGAATGTATACTAATAAATAAAAAAGATTCATTACAATATTAAAAGTCATCGGCTCCAGAAAAAAATTAAAATAACAAAACAAAAACTATAGTAAATGATATTTTTCATTTGCATATGGAGTTTGAAAAAAGAATAACTTTAATTTTGGACATCGATAATGCCACTCCAACAACAACAGTAGAACCTATGTAGTCCTCAATCATTGGGGGTATGGGCGGGGGAGGATTGGAGACAGACCTAACTTTTGGCAATATGCACAAAATGGCTGCTCTCAAAATATCACTTAAACAGTAGCCTTCTATACCTGTTTTGTTACGAAACCATGCCCCCAAATCAAAGCCAAATGGTATTAGAGAGGGTAGGTCTAGAGACTCAATTCAATTTATGTGCACGTTACTAAACATCCTTCATTGATAGTTTAGAGTATCAGTATGCACAAAGATAATATCACTCCCCAAATTTATAACGTCACTCCTCAGATCCCTATATAGATTTTCCAAACTGATAACCGTACTCCCTTTTGGGAGTGGCATTATAATTAAATTCCCTTAAGTTTTTAGGTTAAGTTATTTTAGGGTTAGAATGTGGAATCTTTTTTTTCTTAATTATACATCATCATTTATATTATTTTACTTTGGCACATTGAATTTAGATTTAGAATATTTTTTTGGGTCTCCTTTCTTAAAAAAAATAATAGAAGATTTATGATTAGTGTATAACCAAAAATAAGGAAAAAAACCTAGCAGTGGCGAGACTATATAAGTTGGGGATAAATTTTTTTTTTTCACATTAATAATTGCATTTTCTAAAATTCTTATTATGGCGGCCACTGCCACTAGACCCCTTTGTCCCATCCTTGTTTACAAACAAGAATGATAGTGCCATCTGCAATTAAACAAACACAGGTTGATCACTCAAACCCGGCTTCTTAATTTTGATAAAATGTCTTGCTCAAGTCTTCATCAGTCATTATTTCTAAGATAACTTGCAAACTCAAAACAGGTTGAATCTCATTTAATTTTTGAAATGGTCAAATACCATATGTCAAAGCTATAAGACATTATAGAAATCATCAAAAGATAAAAGAATTAACCAAAACTACCAAAACCTAGACATAGACACCTAGTGCAAGTGCAGGCCCAGCGCAACGTCGGTACTTGAAAACCAGTCGCGGAAAAGGCAATAGAGGATCCTGCAAGGACACCCAGCTCAAACCCTAGAAAACACATATGAAATCTGGAGCACGGATCTGCCATCCCAAGGAGCCACACCGGCGTGTTCAAGACCCGTCAACCTGAAACACAGGCTCACAACCACAAAACACTAGACGCTACTCCAAAGTAAACCCCCACTGACACGGCGAGTTCCGGCCACTAGAAGCAAAACACCGGTAAGCTACAACCCCATTACCGAATCCTCGCAGCCACAGCGCGCAGGATATATAACAGTTCAAGAAGCACAAAAACCTACTAAACACGCAGCCATAACTGTGAATCACCAATTAACACCTGGACTTCATTGCTATTGTTTTAATTTTCCATCTTGTTTCCTCTTTTGCCAAAGCATATGTATCTTGTTTCGCAAGCCGAAAAATATCCCACGTATCCATCTTTCTCTTACGTTTGGAGTAATTTTTCTATCCCGTATACACGGCATAATGCTGATGTGAATTCCGGCCACATTAACTTCATATGGTGAACGTTTATAAACCTATACCCGGCGAAACATGTTATAAGACTCTAAAAAAGTTTAGAGTTTTCAATTTACGTAGTAATATCTTATCCTTTAAAAACGACCTATTATTGAAAATCTATCAACATAAAACAATATATATCCGGCAAATCTGGCAAAAAAATATAGTAGCAAAAATTGATTGCATACCTAATTCAACCGCATCAACCCGAATGTATAAATCCTGGCCCCCACTTGAAAACACTCTGGAGTCCATTAAATCCCCATGCCACGTCACACATCCACTGTCTCCGTGAGAAACATCCGCACTCGCATACGCAATGCACGAGCAGTTCCTCAAGCACTCCAACACACACTCTTTTAGCCCCGTCACACCCCTATCCACACGTGCCGTCCACGTGTTCGGCACCTTCGCAAGTGGCACCTTCTCAAAGCCCTCGCCGCTCCCGCACACGTGCCAGCCCTGCTTCCTCACGCACCCGCCCGACCCGACCCTCAGGTACCAGTCGCGTGCCAACTTGGGCTCGAACCCGGGCAGGCACGTGCATTCGAACTGGCCCATGACTATGTTGGACGGGTCGCAGTTACCGTTTGGGCCGCAGTAGTTGTAGGAGTCGCAGGGTTTGTTCGGACCTGCGTAAATCTCAACCCATCTATGCTCGTTATCATTCCACGTCAACCTCTGGAGCGTCCCGGATTCGTTGACCACCAATCTCGAGGAAATCGTGGGGTCACTTATAGAGTAACTCATAGTTACCTCGTCCTGATTTTCGACGTAGGTGTGGTTGAAGTAGTTCAGTGTCATCTCGGGTATACCGCTCCACTCGCGCCCTATCCACGAACCCAACCGCCAAACCAGCTCCGAACCCTTGTACAGAAACGATTGAGGAGACCCGTTAAGATCCATTTTCAAGGAGTACTCCCCGGGTCCCGGGTCATCGCCCGACTTCCAAGATGTCAGGAACCGGTCCAGACTGGTTTTCCGGTTCACACCGAATCTCATGTTGGGAAGCAAAGTATTCGTAGGATAATCAAAGCTCTGCCACACAACTACCCCATTGCTATCAAGCACCACCAAATTTCCTGAATCCAGTAGCTGAGCCGAGGAGTTTTTTGCCACCGTCGGATCCAAAACATTTGTGGACCAGACCGGATTGTTAAGGTCTGGATCGGTTACGACCAGATTTCCCGTGACATCAAATGAGAGTGAACCAGATGTGTCGTTGATTGGGTCGCCCCTGTTGGCGACCCAGACAACGGTCTGCTCGGAAACCTTGTTGTACCATATTCCGAGGTACCGGTTTGTCGATTTTCCGGGGGTAAAGAACCCCAGGGCAAAGGTTTGATTGCTGGAGATGAGCAAGTCACCATCTTTCAGGGACTGGATGGTGTTTATGGTGTCTGTGGGGGTGCAAAATTGGAATTGGTATTGAAGGAGGAGTAGGAAAATGGAAAAGAGGATCTTAGTATCATGAGACATGGGTCTGGTTTAGGTGATTTGTTTTTCTCTTCTGTTGTTCTTTTTGAGGAAGAAGGGAGACACTCGTGAGCTCCTTCCTCTGCTTTTGTTTTGGGTGTTTTGGATTACTGTTTTGAGATTGCTTTATCTTAGCCCCGTGTCGCTAACATCATTATTTTTTAACTACTTATTTTCTGTTTTATAAGATAGATTATTTTTTCATAATACATTATCTTTGATTCAAAAAATAAGTATTCAAATAAACACTTATTTCCCTTAGCCGAACGCCGGGGTTTAGATGGTGAGTTCCAAAAAAGAAGAAATTTCAGGTGGTATATGAGTATGCTGCATATAAGATGGACATAATAGACCGGTTTGGTTTGAATTTTGAATAATGAGCGGAGATGGATATATTAAGAAATGAGAGTAACAAATTAACTACTAAATAAAGAAAACTTTTTTGAATGCAATATTCCTACAACCTCACTAGGTGCCTATATATGCTGCAGTTTGGCAATCAATGAGCTTATAAAAATAAGTTTTCAATTTTTTTTTTGCAGAGTTTCATAGATCTCATTGAAATCTTTCAATCAAGATCTATATTGCATATTTTTTTTATTTCAATATGCCTATTATTTTTAAATTTTAAAATTACAACTAAGTACTTATTTTTTAAGGGCCAAAACCGGAATGCCACCTAATGCTACTCAAATTGTTTTGCTTTAAGGCTACTACTCGGCCCCTTTTGGTTAACTACAAGAATACCATTCATATAATCAGTAAACTCAAAATCCATCCCAACTATTTCATCAATGAATATTGTGAAAAATCGATTGCGGAACCGAATGATTGGTTGAATAATGGCTTGGTGGTATACATAGGGTGAGATATTTTTTATGGGATTAGTAACAGAGCAATCATGTAGAACTTTCAAAAGATGAAAACTCGTCGGAGTCAATTGTAAAACATTTTAGCGACGAATATTTAGACTTTTGCACTAATGTTTAAAAACTTTTGGAATATTATGCTACAGCTTTTATGCCTCATGGAGGAGAATGTTTGAATTTTTGTGGTAAGTATTTTTTTAATTGTACTTTATGGTGAAGTTTTTTTTTAGTTTGTGATAAAAAGGTGCCCTATTAGTT
Source organism: Rhododendron ovatum (assembly GCA_019656835.1). NCBI lineage: Eukaryota > Viridiplantae > Streptophyta > Magnoliopsida > Ericales > Ericaceae > Rhododendron > Rhododendron ovatum. The sequence continues at coordinate 11,457,435 of CM033793.1, read as the reverse complement.
TTAAATTTCTGACTCCGCCATTGCTTATTGTTAATACTTTGGGGAGCGCCTTTCAAAAAAAAAAATACTTTGGGGAGCGACAACGGTAAAAACTAAGCCAGTTTGGAGACATAGATAATGAGTGACAATTTTTGGGATGACCTAAATATTTGTCCGAAAGACATTTGTGAAAAGATAACCATTTCTAGCATAGTGTGTTGAAAAAGGGAACATAATTGCCGCAGGGGAAAATCGAACTCACTCGAGAGAGTCCATAAGGCATGGTACACGCCTCAACCAATTTCACAATTTCAATTTTAAGGTCAACACTATAAAAGTTTTTTTTTTCTGTATTTATTTTTGAAATAGGGGTGGCACGTGCCACTCCCCCACTAATTACCTCTGCTACTGCTCAAGCCTCTCCTAAACCATACATTTTTGTGGGGCTCGAGATAATTGTGAGGACCCCACAACAATGTGTAATGGGAAGAGGCAAAGTGTTCGCTAGTAGTATTTGATCAAGAAAGAACAGAATATGAAAAGAAAGAGGTAGGATTCTACAAAAGATTTGTAACATCCCTAATTTTTGGGGGAATTTTTTTTTTATAAGTTCTTTTAGTTAACTCTTGGTTTTGCTCGGTAAATTTATTTTCCTTCCATCCGTCTTTATTATAATAACTCTAATTTTTGGTAAATAAAAATTTCATTAAATTCTTTTTAATTATTTGGATTGCTTTTAAAATTCATTTTTAATTTCTAATAATCTATCATAACTAAATTCTAGACTTATAAATTATGTTTTCTTCGTATAAAATTAGCTAGTCATTTCCTAAGGTCAAAGGGACTTATTTATACCCTTGCATATTTATTTGTGTCTAGAATTAATTCATAAATTCAACTTCTTGGCTAGCTAGGAATCCTACCTTTTTTCTAGGATAATTTGACTCCAACCAATTAATTAGCCTAACCAATTAGATTCTAAGCCTAGTTAAACCTCCCTAACCATTTTTGAATCTTCCATTTTTTTTTTGAACCCAAGTTTTTCCTAGAAAGTCTAACTTACTCATTAAAAGGCTATTTCACACATTTTGAAAATCTTTAATCATATTTTTCACTGAATGGTCTCTTCAATGTAAGCCATCATCACTTTCTTTCTCCTTTCTACAAGTAACCTTGGCATGCATATATATATATATATATATATATATATATATATATATATATATATATATATATCTATATCACTCTATAATTTCCCAGAAAGGCTATTTTGAAGCCTTATTCATTCTTTTTGCATTACCAAGTCATTTTCAAAAGCCTAGAAGCCTTCCAACTTTTATCTTACTTGACTAACTAAGCTAACCTAAGCCTTCAAGCAACCTTAGCCATGATTTCCTAGCTTTCATGTTTAAAGTTAATAAGTAGCATAGCTATCATTTTTACTTTGTGTGCAAGACTAACCAATTAGCGTAATAAGAACCTAGAAAGTAACTTAAAGGCTACCTTAGAATGCCATGATTCTTACCTTGTGTGCATGACTTAAACCTAATTACTCTTCAAAAATAACTTTCCTAGATTTTTGTAGGTGTTCATACATGCAAGCCTAGAAATAATAGACTTGAACCTAATTACTCTTCAAAATAACTTTCCTAGATTTTTGTAGCTGTTCATGCATGCAAACCTAGACTTAGACTAAAAGAAAAAAGAAAGAGAGAGAATTTTCGGCTAAGAGAGGGGAGGGGGCGGTGGGGGGTGGGTTGTGTGTGTGTGGGTATGGTGTGATCATTGTCTTACGCAAGTAAACCATTTTAAGATACTTTAAACATAACCCTAACCATTTATTTTCTTCTTTCTTGCAAGCAAACCCACATAAACAAGACAAGACCAAAAACCTTCATAATAATCTAGATTTTGACCTAAAAATAGAAATGACAAGTAAGGGAAGGCTATGGCATATTTAAAGCCAAGATTTGACAAAATAATGGAGCAAAATAAATGAGAGAAAGAGAGAGAGAGAGAGAGAGAGAGAGGGAGAGAGTGCTGGCTAGGAGAGAGGGAGGGGGAGCTCAATGTTTGCTATAAATAGCACCCCACTCTTGTCTTGAACTCACACCTTCAATTCCTCCAACTTCTCTCTAGAAAATTTTTGTGTTCTTGAAGTAGTTCTTAGAGTTCTTCCCTTGTTCTTGAGTTCTTTAACAAACTCAACCAAAGCCACCACCACCAAACCACCACCCGACCACCCTCTCGATCAAAATAATTTAGTAGTTTAGTCTAGATTTAGTTTCGAGAAAAAAAGAAAGTCTTTTCTTTTCCCCTTTTGAAGCTACCGTAAGCTTACCGTAAGAAATCACTTCGTTCGATAGCCACATTCACCTTCCGTAAGCCAACGTACTTTCTTTTCTATAGCCATACCATCCACCAAGAAGAACGGTAGATTTTCCGTACTCACTATCGCTATTTATAAAAAATTTGTATGTTACTTTGTATGTCTGAAATGTGTGAAAGAATAGCTAGAAAACATAAGTTTTAAAATAAAATATGACTAAGAAAAATATCTCTACTAAGGCCATCCACAGTGGTATAATCAAAAGTCAGTTGTTGTTAAAGTTAACAATATTTGTGCAAAAAATGACTCACAATGGTAGAATCAAACTTAGCAACATCCTTAGAAATAATCAAATTTTGGACTTTGGATAATCTAAACTAGCAACCTTTTTCAATAATCAAGAACCCCACACTACATAAGTTAATTGGTTCCAAAATTTATATACGTGCGTATTTCAACTAGTATTTTCTTCTTCTCTTCTTCAATTGCTCTATATCTTCTTCACTTCAACCATAAATTGTTTCTCTTTCTTTTCCTCAAAAAATGAAGCTCATATTTCTCGATCATCTACAATTTAACTCATCGTTGCCGGATTAAGGTATTTCACTCTTTTTTCCCATTTTTATTTTAGGCTGCATTCTTAAGAATTTAAATTAAACTTAACTTAAATCTGAAAATTGTCTTTATTTGAATTTTTTTCCATTTGTTAGTTTTGCACCAAATTTTTATGGGTTATTTATTCATCTCGACTAGAGGAATCAGAGTATTTTTTTTTTACTTTTACCCAAGTATTTTGAGAACTAATCACTTTTTAGCAAAAAAAAAAAGAGACTTTTTTGACTAAAAAATGGTTATTCCTTTTTTGTTCCTCCCCCTATGGTTGAGCAAATGAAGAATTAACCTTGCAAAAAAAAAAAAGAAAAGAAGAAGAACGTTGCATTCTTTTTCAAATTCAAGAACACGTCTAATTTTTTTTGAAAGATTAAGAGAGTGGTGGATTTGTGATATAGGCTATAAAAATAGGAAGAAAAAAAAAGTTTCGGTATAATTTTGATAGATAACACTAGGAAAAACACCATATGTTTGATATATTTTTGCCAAAAAAAATACGTAATGGAGGGAAGTGAATGACAGAAAACTGATGGGGAGAGAGAGATTGTGAGAAATTATAGTGGACTCCTTATTTTGGTTATGGACTAGAAGTGACCATTGTAAACTTCAACATTGTTAAGCTTAGCAACCTCTTAAATGAATAATCAAAAGCTGACGTGTCAACTTTTGATTATCCATTTTTGATTATACCACTGTGGATGGCCTAATTTTCGCTTGTAAAAATATTAGTTACATATGGTAGAATATTTCTACTCACTTTCCCTAGCAAAATTTAATTACTCCCTCCGTCTCTTTTTAAGTGTCTTGCTTCGTAACTCCAACTTATTAAAAAGACATCATGATTATGCCTTTCACATCAATTTTTTCCTTCACTTTTCCTATTTACCCATCATCATTACATGTTTACTTACTAAGTTTTCAAAATGGAATATATTTTTGGGAACAAAATAGATAATATACCAACTTTTACTCACTAACTTTACAAAATGGACATTTATTAAGGGACAGCCTAAAATGAAATACTGGACTCTAAATAAGGGACGGAGGGAGTATATTTTATTGTGTTTAAAAAATGCATGCTAAGTTAAAGTACTAAAAATAGTTTGATTGGTAGCATGGTTACCTTAATTTTTTTGGAATGATTATGAATAAGTACGCTTAATTATTAGCTCTTAAAATTACTAGTCTAAAGCACAGTGGTTTCGACTCCAAAGGTGTCCGTCCATGTGGTACTATGCTTTACGATTGTTTTTACGACTGTGGAGTAACCCGAAGCGAACACCCTCGAAAGTTCGTCAACAAGTCTGGCTTCGAGCCGACTAAGGAAGGAATAGTGATTCAAACTGAACTCGTCCGACGTGGGACTTTCCTGGTTATTTCTATGTCAAACATAATCCACCAAAATTTAGAATAATGATTTTTGGTGGAAATTAATGACTTATTAACCCAAGAAAATTATGTGATTTTGAACTTCCCTTAAAGGAAAAAAGAACGGATTTTTGAAATAATAGTTTGATTGGTAGCATGGTTACTTGGATTCTATTTGAAAGAGGTTATGAGCATGTATACATGTTTTTAGTCTTAATTTACTTATCTTAATGTTGAGTTATGTGCATTTCTTGTTAAATTTATAGACTAGTCAATGGATTAAGCATGAAAAATACCATAGAGTTGGATGATCTTGTTATTTTAATTATTTTATTTTAATTTCAAGATTACGATCAATGATGCATGTTTACGAGACACCGTATATAGTATTCTTATGTGGAAAGTTTAACTGCGGAGTCCTAGCATGAAAACAAGACACATAAATCGAGGAAATCTAGAAATATGACACGTAGGGTGTTGATAATGAAAAGACATGTTTAAAAAAAGGGAAATATTTTTAAAACCGCAATGTAGCTGGACTTGGTAGCCCATTGTGAGTGTATGGATTTTTGAAATTGCAGTGTGGCCGGACTTGATAGCCCATTGTGTGTATGAATTTTTAAAACCGTAACATGGCCGGACTAGATAGCCCATTGTGTGCGTATGGATTTTTAAAACCGCAACATGGCCAAACTTGGTAGCCCATTTGGCATGCATAGATTTTTGCAACCGCAGTGTGGCCGGACTTGGTAGCCCATTGTGTGTATGAATTTTTAAAACCGCAGTGTGGCCGGACTTGGTAGCCCACTGTATGTATGGTTTTTTTTAAAACCGCAATGTGGCCGGACTTTGTCGCTCATTGTATGTGTATGGTTTTTTGCAACCATAGTGTGGCCGGACTTGGTAGCCCATTATGTGTGGATTTTTGAAACCACAGTGTGGCAGGAGTTGGTAGCCCATTGTGTGTATGAATTTTTTTGTGACCGCAATGTGGTCAGACCTAGTAGCCCATTGTGTGTGTGTGTTGCCAATGGAGTCGGACATGGTAGTCTCATTGGAGGTGTATTTTTGTTAGAACTGTGGCTCATAGAGTTCTAGAAAGAAGGCCAGATATCGAAGCGTAGTGGAGCGAAGCACAACGAGTGGACGTACCCGATTTTGGGGAACCACTTATATCTCTGTGTTGATTCTTTACTGTTTATACTCATAAATCGTGTGTGTGTGTGTGTGTGTGTGACGATTCTAACAAGTGGTATAAGAGCTTTAGGTTGTTTTAGATCACACAGAAGAACGATGTCATTAAGTTCGTGTGTTTCAAAGTTCAATGTGATGAAGTTCGATGGAACTTCGAATTTTGGATTATGGTAACAGCGGGTAAAGGATCCGTTGGTGTAGCAGGGCTTGTACAAAGGATTGAAGGTGAAGCCAGAAGCCATGTCGAACGACGATTGGGAAGAACTCCAGATGAAGGCGGTGAGTATTATTCGTCTGTGTCTTGCAGATGAAGTTATGTATCACGTGTTAGGTGATGAATCACTGGCTAGGGTCTTCACTAAACTAGAGAGCAGGTATATGTCAAAGTCGTTGACGAACAAACTATTTTGAAGCAGAAACTGTTTGGGTTGAAGATGGCCGAGGGTGCTGATCTGATTCAGCGTATCAACACGTTCAATCAAGTTGTGAGCAACCTGCAATAGATTGATGTAAAATTTGAGGAGGAAGACCAAGCGCTGATATTACTGTGTTCACTACCAATTTCTCACGAAACCCTAGTTACAACCTTACTCTGGGGGAAAGAAACCCTAGAACTGGAGGAAGTCACTACAGCCTTTCTGGTGTATAATCAAAGCAAGCAACAAACAGAATCGCTGCAGGGTGAAGGTCTGGTGGTTAAGGGGTATAGGGATCCAGGCAGGAAGAAGGAGAGGGGTAAATCAGTTTCGGGGCATGGGAGGTCTCAGTCAAAGAATAAGTCTGAGGGCACGTTTGAGTTCAAGTGTTACAGGTGTCATGAATATGAAGAAAGACTGTCCACATAGAGGAAAAGAAAGTGATTGGAAGAAGAAGGGAAAGGCAGGGGAGAGGAAAGATGGATCATCAACTTCTACAAACGTTGTAGAGCAGGAGTCAAACGATGGTGATATGCTTTCAGTTTCATCTGGTCCGAATGACTTGGCAGATTCATGGATTCTGGATTCAGCATGTTCGTTTCACGTGTCTCCTAACAAGGATTGGTTCAACACCTACAGGTCAGTGAATTGTGATGTTCTTATGGGAAACGATGCATCATGTAAAGTCATAGGAATAGGCACAATAAAGATTAGAATATTTGATGGTGTTGTGAGAAATTTGGGGGATGTTAGACATGTTCCTGATTTGAGGAAGAATTTGATTTTGTTGGGAACCTTAGACTCTAATGGCTGTGGTTATAAAACAGTAGGTGGAGTTATGAGGGTAAAGAAGTGTGCCATGATAATTATGAAAGGTTCCAAGGTTCTTGGAAATATCTACAGGTTGGTAGGAGTATAGTTGTAGGTGGACCTGTTGTCATTACAACGGATGATACTGATGATACCATGCTTTGGCATATGCAGTTGGGACATATGGGAGAGCGTGGGATGTTAGAGCTACATAAGAGGGATCTGCTGAAAGGGGTTAAATCCTGTAAATTGGATTTCTGCAAGTTTTGTGTTCTAGGGAAACAGTGTAAGGTACAGTTTAGTAATGCAACTCACAGAACGAATAGAGTTCTTGACTACGTTCATTCAGATGTTTGGGGGGCTAGTGAGGGTAACGTCGAAAGGAGGATCTCTGTATTTCTTGTCCTTTATCGATGATTATTCGATAAAAGTTTGGGTGTACTTCTTGAAACACAAGTCTGAAGTCTTTGCTAAGTTTAGACGTAGAAAGCTGAAGTGAAAAACCAAATAGGGAAAAAGATTAAGTGCCTCAGAACAGATAATGGGAAGGCATTCAAGAATGGGCCTTTTCTAAAGTTTTGTGAGGAACAGGGGATTTAGCAACACTTTACAATTCGAAAGACTCCTCAGTAAAATGGGGTGGTAGAAAGGATGAACAGGACCATTACAGAAAGGGCAAGGTGTTTGAGATTGAATGCGGGACTTCTGAAGGGTTTTTGGGCAAAAGTGATGAGTATGGCATGCTTTATTATAAATAGGTCACCGAGTGCTGCTTTGGATGGGAAGGTAGCTAAGGAGATGTGGACAGAGAAAGAGGTTGACTACTCAGGGTTGAGAATATTTGGGTGTCCGGCCTATGTTCATGTTCCCAGTGATGAGAGGTCAAAGCTTACTACAAAATCTAGATAATGTATCTTTCTTGGTTTTGAGAAAGGGGTCAAAAGGTACAAGATTTGGGATCTAGAGACAAAAAAGGTGGTGATCAATAGGGATGTGATATTTGATGAGGACTCTATGGTCAAGGCACATCGGAAGGTTCAAAACGCTGAGTCAGAGGAAGTGAGCAGCACACAACAAGGCATACAAATTGAGCTGGAAAGTTTTGACACAGGCTTGCAGCCATTGGAACCGCTTGAACAGCAACAACAAGAGCAGCAGCAAAACTTGGCCGCTGGGAGAACCAAGCCCACTATTAAGCCACCGGTGAGGTATGAGTTTGAGGACTTGGTTTCTTATGCATTGACTACTACTAGTGGGGATCCATCTACTTTTTAGGATGCTATCACGAGTTCTGAAAGGGACAGATGGATGGAAGCCATGGTAGAGAAAATGGAGTCTTTGTATAAGAATAAGACTTGGGAGTTAAAATAACTGCCCAAGAGAAAGAAGCCAGTGGGTATACAAACAGAAAGAGGCAGCAACAGAAAAGGAGAGAGAAAAGTTCAAGACTCGGTTAGTGGCAAAGGGGTATTCACAGAGGAAGGGAATTGATTTTGATAAGGTCTTTTCTCCTGTGGTGAGGCATACGCCAATTAGGGTTATCTTGGCATTGGTGGCTAGCTATGATATGGAGTTAGAGCAGATGGATGTGAAAATGGCATTCCTCCATGGTGATTTGGAGGAAGTCATATACATGGAACAGCCTGAGGGGTTCATGCAACTAGAGATTGAGCATCTTATTTGTAAGTTGAAGAAGTCACTTTATGGGCTGAAACAGTCTCCAAGACAATGGTATAAGAGGTTTGACTCTTTCATGATACAGATTGGGTACACACGTTGTGAGTATGATTGTTGCATTTATGTTAAGAGTTTCGATGATGGTTCCTATATTTTCTTGCTTCTTTACGTGGATGATATGCTGATTGCTGCAAGGAGTATGGTTGAGGTAAATAGGTTGAAGTCTTTATTGGGTAAAGAGTTTGACATGAAGGATTTGAGAGTCGCTAGGAAGATACTTGGGATGGAGATTTGCAGAGATATGTCAGTTGGTAAGTTGTGGTTATCTCAAAAGAATTATGTGGTGAAAATGTTGGAGAGGTTTAGTATGATTAATGCTAAACCAGTCAACACTCCATTGGCAAATCATTTTAGATTTTCTTTAGCTCAGTGTCCCGTGTCAGATGAAGAAATTGGGGATATGTCGAGGGTTCCTTATGCGAGTGCAATGGGTTGCTTAATGTATGTAATGGTTTGTACGAGACCCGATTTGGCACATGCAGTTAGCACAATCAGCAAGTATGTGGCCATTCCAAGTAGAGATCATTGGAAGGCAATCAAGTGGATGTTCAGATACTTGAGAGGTACTTTGGATCGTGGGATTATGTTTGGCAGACAACGGGATCAGATTTTAGTTGTGGGGTATGTGGATGCAGATTATGCTGAGGGTTTGGATGACAAAAGGTCTACAACTGGTTATGTTTTTACGCTTGTGGGTGGACCTATTTGTTGAAGATCCATGGTACAATCTTTGGTGGCTCTATCTACTACTGAGTCTGAGTAAATGGCGGTGACTGAGGTTGCTAAGGAAGCATTATGGTTGAAAGAGTTTGTTAAGGAGCTTGACATAGATCAAGAAGGAGTTCAGTTGCATTGTGACAGTCAGAGTGCCATTTATTGGGCAAAGCATCAGGTGTATCATGCTCGAACCAAGCATATCGACGTGAGGTTTTACAAGGTGAGAGAGTTGATTGATGTAGGTGATTTGATATTGGAAAAGGTGCACACTTCTGAGAATGTAGCTAATATGTTGACAAAAACGGTTACTGCAGACAAGTTTGAGCATTGTTCGGACTTGGTTAATGTCTCTCTGTGCTAGGAAAATGGAGGCATCCCCCCAACTTATTGGATGGTGATGGTTATCTTATGGATGGGCGAGAGTAAATTTGCCAAGGTGGAGATTTTTAGAACTGTGGCTTATAGAGTTCTAGAAAGAAGGGCAGATATCGGAGTGTAGTGGAGTGAAATGAGTGAAGCGACGGTGTCTGGTCCATCGCTGATGATTTAGTGAAAACTAGATTGGCTGAAGGCCCAGGTGCTTTGTAATGGGGGGTGCGGGAGGCAATGCCCCTCGTGGTACAGTACGGTTTGTACAGGGGTATTTTTGGGATACAGATCAAATACCAGATTAGGGTTAGAATGGAATCAGTATAAATACTTTATGTTGTAAATCCTATTTCATACTGTGATAAGAAAGAACAGCAGCTACTCTCGCTTCCGTGGATGTATCCGATTTTGGGAAATCCCATTTATCTCTGTGATGATTCTTTACTATTTATACTCGTAAATCGTGTTCGTGTGTGTGACGATTCTAACAATTTTTTTTCAAAATAAAAATAAAAATAATTTTTGAAATGTTGATTTGAAATAAATGAAAAGTGGAATCGATATTAAAAAATTAGAAACAGTCTACAAAAATATTGCGTAAGAGAAACTTAGATTACACAGACACTGAAGCCAGTTGAATAATGAATGTGCATTTGTTATTATTAACTGCTTATTCGGAAGTTGTTGAATATACATGTGCTATTTTGAAATTGCTGAATTTATATGAGCTAGTATACCACTTTTATGCCTTGTATATAATTAAGGGTTAGCGGGTTAGGGATTTTCCAACTGAGCTCCATAGCTCACGGTGTTACCTTTGATGACCCTGACATATTATACTGGAGGCGACGCTGGTATAATATGTTAGACTTTGTAGATATATATCAGGGTGAGATGTACACCTTGGAGGCTTTCGGAACCAAGGAGCTAGCTAGGATGGAGGAGCAGACGGAGCAGTAGATAGAATCCTAGTTTCCCTCACTATGTCGAATAAATGTACTCTTGTGAGAATTATGCTATAGTAATGAGCCAATTTTATTTAGGTTTTTAATAAAAATATTTATTTAACGTTCTCAAAATTCAAGGCGATACAAGAATAGACTTGGTTTAAGCTCAGGGGGTCGAAACCCGTGCAAGAGTAGGTGGAAATGTTACAGTAATAAATTTACACAAAAGTCGCCCGACAATAGTGGAAGTAGCTAGGATATTAGTACTAAAGAAGATTAGATTGGTTCAAGGTAAAGCAAATGTTATTAGCCACCAGTTTTGTTTGGCCAAAGAAGCTTCCTAGTTACTACTAACGTAACACCGGAAACAAATCTCAAACAACAAATGCTTCCAGGTATGAAATGAGATGGTAGGGTGGAGTTTAAAAAGTGTGTAGAAATTTTGAAGGATAGTCTTGAGGTTTCGATTTTTGGTTCACATTATCGGTTTAGATTTTAGTCATTGGAGTTGAACTTTGACTATGTTAAATTGTAAGTAAGGCCAGTGGTTGCCCTAGTCGTTCGGGCGGATACCCATGTTTTCGGAGTACTCTTTAAAGTCTGGGGTTCGATTCTTCACAGGATGAGTATTCTAAAGTAAGTTGGGGACAGCGACTGGTGTGGCCGCGCTTACTCCTCCGGAGATTTGGGTTATGCAATTGGGTCTATTTAATGGCCTGACTATAGAGGTGTTCCTCTGTTAAAAAAAAAAAAGATGTAAGGCCACTCGGCAAGCTGTGGGGATGCCCTCAATCTTTTCTAGAAGTCGCCCTTGTAATATAGATCATTGTGTGGGTAATTTATTTCTATGTTGCTTGTTTCTTGAAAAAATAAAAATTAGCACTTTTTTATTGGGTAAAGTCCACTTTGACCCCTTGTAGTTTGGGTCATGTGTGGATACACCTCTTTTAGTTCAAAAGTTTGCAATAACACTTACGTTGTTTGTGAAGTGTGCACATAACACTCAATTCCCTCTATTTTAACGGAGGTGTATTTCACACGTCTCTTGAATCTAACGAAAATCGAATCCAAGCCGTTCATAATTTATTAATCATATAATAGAGCATCTCTATAAAAAAAAAATCAACTCGATCATACATCAATAACTCGGTGATCCAATTCTTGTTAAGATGAATGATAAATTTAAATTTAAAAATTTCCTTCATAATAAATTTGATTCGATCATGAAGTTTTCAGTTTCAATCGACTTGAATTTGGTATGGATGTAGTACTCGTCAAACTGAACAATATCAATGGTTCAGATCCAATTTTTAGTACATGGGATAGATTGGTTAGATTCAAGGAAGAAGATGAATTGAATCAAGGGAGAAGCTGAGAGCATATCGGGCTTTTGATGCGCGCCTGTCAAACTTGACGTTATTATGGATGAAATTGCGTGTTATGTGCACACTTCACAAACCAAGTAATGCATAGGCTGTAAATAAAAGTTACTAGTTTCATAACATAACATCCACTATGTTTGGGTTTGGTACTTGGATAAGCCAACATGGTCCAGTGGCATAACAAGTCAAACTTTCTTTTTCGAGAAAATAGACACATCAGATTATTCAGTTGAATTGTTGACGGAGGTTGATGAAGGGCTCTAATTCAATCTTTTTTACAACTCCAAAATGTTTAATTGGAATTTTGTTGAGTTTATGTGCTTACGAGACATGTGAATGAGAGTTGGTAAACCAAACTTGAAAAATTATTTCCCTAAATTTGACTTGGTAAACCCAACTTGGCAGACATTATTGCAAGTAGTTATCATTCTATTAATCATAGATTTGACTGATTAAGGTAAAGTGATGCTCAACTATTAGTGAAGATGCTTAATGGCCAAGTTGCGACCAATCAAGAGGTAGAAGCATGACATTCAAGTTTTGAGTAGATATTTTCAGTGTTGCAGCTTTTCTTTTGTTCGTAGGATTGATAATAATGTTGCTCACGTGTTAACGGACGAAGGTTTGGATGTTTCAGGGTATCGTCTATAGACGGAAGCCCCATCGTTGTGTTTACTTGGTCCCTTTTCTAGGGACGGGTCTACCGATTGATGTATCGTTTTGACTTATTAATAACACCTGTTATCATTGTGGTAAAAAATAAAAAATAAAAGGTAAAGCAAATATGCCAATTAAATCAAAACCCGGGAGAATTTGTCTGAACCATGTCCCCACCAGTTTTCATAGGTCAAAGAAGCTTCCTAGTCTTCAACCGTCTGGTAGCGCGATTTGGCCGCAGTCAGTAGCCTCAGCTGCGGTCATGTACCGCTTACCTAGCTGTTAAATTTACAAATCCACATGCCCATTTGCCCCTCTAATTAGGGCAAGAATTGACAGTGAATGCGGATGTTGGAATGCAATTTTCTTGTGGAATAGGAACTTAGAACAAGTGCCCATGCTAGAGTCTTCTATCTTTAACTTCTTTTACTTTTTGGTTTTGGAGAAATGTATCCTTGTTAAGGTACACTCCTTAAGTTAGGTTGCACACATTAATCTGAAGCAGCATTTGTTAAAGAAATAATGCTAAACCAAAACATAAAGGTTATGACTTTTGTTTAATTCTTTTGCCCGACATGAGTCTTCAATTTAGATACACTTTGATTTTGCCTTCTTGTTTGGCCTTGTCCGATCTTGGTGCTGCTCATTTTTCGATTTAAAGAAGAGCACCAGCCACTGCTTTGGGAAAAATGAGACCGATCAAGTGATGCTTCCTCGTCTGACGTAAAATGAGACCGATCACTTGTTCATTGGACGATCCGAACCGTTTATTTTGTAAGTTCCGCGTGTGTTTACTCAATTCAAGAGTAGTTACTGATCCAGAAGTACTATGAAAGATAATCCCACATAAGATCGGGATAAAGTGTCACTCAGATTTAGTTACGACCCAATTAAGAGCACTTATTTGCAACCAAGGCATGGTGATTTTGTTCCGTAATAAGTTAGTGTTCATTGATTTAGCCTGTTCAGTGCAAGCTACTGACATTGAACCAAACCGGAATGTAAGGCGTGGTTTGGTTGAGTGGGCCAGCAAGAACTATTCTATTCTACTATATAATGGGGAGCACCATTTGGTATAACCAAAATTTTGAAGCCCAATTACAAAAGTGTTTGACACTCTTACCCCTGCAAAAACATAACTACCAGAGAAAAGTAAGGTTAGAAAACTAAATAGACATTTACTCACTCAACCGCGCGCCACCCACGTTCACTGCCCGTTCTTTCTTCCTCCTGCAACTACAACATTTTCTCCCTTTCACACTTCTCGCACACCATGAATATAGACACCACGAATCTATTCTACTCAACCGCCACCCATGTTCACATCTCGCCCAATCGTTGTTCACTTTCCTTTGCATCACTTGTCAATTAAGCTAGCGTACATGTTTGTAGTACCATTCATTTTCCACCCTTGATTGTACCAAGTCACTCTCATTAATTCCATGCCATACCAGTCACACTTGATTTTCCACCCTCGATTGCATGTACCAGTAACTCTCATTCCAAGTTGGCTTCCAATTTATTGTAAATACGATCGAGTCAAGTGGGATTGCTGACATTGTCACTTAAAATAAAGACGAGCAATTTAGTGAATGGGTATTACTATATACCACCATTATATTGTACTGATGATAAGAACAAAATTTTGGTTGTGAATAGTTATAAGTCACGTCCACATCTTTGTATACAGAAGCCTTGCATTCTGCAGTTAACACAATGCAGCTAGGATTTGAATGTGGACTTGACGCCTAAAAATAATTAGTAGTACTAATATACTGGTTCTTCCATCTCAAAATGAATATCTAATTCGCCCAATTGAAGTTGAAAAGATTGAATAAATTGATTCTTTTAAAATTATATAAAAAAAAACTCATTAATATCTAGTATATTGCAAAAAATATATTTTTTAATCTAAAATGCATTTTTTAAGTTCTCATTTTACAGACCGAACAATCTTTTTGGAATGGAATGAGTATTCGTACAAAAAAATATACGTCTTTTAAAAATAATTAAACATATAAAATATCCTCAAAAACCTTGGGTGAGAGGCCAACCAACTCTTTGAAATCCACAACCACTATGCCTAATTCTCGCCATATATCATTCGATACTTCCTATGCGGTTTGAATACGTTATGGATACACGATTTGCTACCGCCCAATTAAAACCTTGGGTAAGAGGACAACTGTTGTATCGAAAACATAATGAAGCTAATAACAAATTTGGGAGGGAGTTTCGTAGAGAAAAAGTAGAACTACTGAAAAACAATTTATGAAGAAGTTTCTTTACAAGGTTTTAGGAAAACAATCCCATCTATCTACCATGAACTGCTGACATTGTTACTTCATTTGAAGCAAGAGGATATATACCAGTTGACGAAGAATCTGTCTCGGGAGTAAACCTTTCTGTGTAAAATCCAGGTTGTTTAGGAGGTGGAAGGATTGCATTTTCACTATCTAACATTAACAAAACAACTGACATGGTCGGTCTATCTTCAGGACGGTCTTGCACACACAAGAGGGCCATTTGGATACATCTTAACACTTCTGGTGTGGGAATCGGATCCTCCATCATAGCATCTGCTAGATTCAAGGGTTTTCCTTCGTTCCATAGTTTCCATGCCTAAAGCAAATAACAATTCATGGAATTATTCTCAAACATAATAAAAATGTTTTTTTTTTCATTGGAGAAAGAAGAATAGCACTCACATGTCCCAAAAGGTTGTGGTCATGATCGGGATGGTAAAATCCTCTGTTCTTCTTGCCACTCACGATCTCCAAAACCAAAACACCGAAGCTAAAGACATCAGATTTCACAGAGAAGAGCCCATCTATTGCATACTCCGGAGACATATAGCCACTACATACAACACATTGAAATGGAAATGCATAAGATGAAAATGAACTATCGATAAGAATAATGAAGGGGAGAGATGAACGGGATGTACTCACTAAGTTCCAAGAACCCTATTTGTATTTTCTTCAGACTGATCATCTCCAAACATTCTTGCCAACCCAAAGTCTGAAATTTTTGGATTCATGTCTTTGTCTAGCAAAATGTTGCTAGCTTTCAGATCCCTATGAATTATTCTTAATCTTGAGTCTCGGTGAAGATAGAGAAGTCCTCGAGCAATCCCCACTATTATGTCAAAGCGCTTTTGCCAATCTAGCGATGTACCTCTTGTTTGATCTGAGATAGTTTATAGTAAGTTACGAACTTCACCAAACATCCAGCTAGAGGTGTCAAACGGGCTAGTTCAGTTCCAACCGTGCTTCATGTCGTGCCGGCCCATTTACTTTATAAGGTCGTGCAATACTGACCCGTTTATTTTATTGTGTTGCGCCGTGCCGTGTCATTTTTAATCGTGTCGTGCCGTGCCATGCCCATATCGGCAAATCTCCAACCGAGTTTCATCGGAAAGAAAAAAAAATCCGAAAAGTGTAAAATATTTATCAACACAAAAAGTGTAAAATGTTATGTTCCAGTGTAAAATGTTATGTTCCAGTATAAAATAAGAAATTTTTTTTTTTTTTGTATTAAAATTAGTATTTGGTGTGTCGTGCCCGCGTCGTGTTCATGCATGTTGTGCCTGTCTAGAACCATGCCGTGCCTATCTAGAACCGTGTCATGCCGTGTCAGGCCCACTTCCGTGTCGTGCCGTGCCAAGCCCACTTCTCCTAAAACCATGCCCGTGCTGTGCCACATTTAAAAGTTGTGTCTATGCCAGGCCCATTTGACACCTCTATATCCAGTAAACTATGAGAAAAGATTTCAAAAAGGTTTAGGTGCTAACTGAAGATGTGTAACTCTAAACTTATTTTTGGCATGTACTCATATATCAACATCCGTTCTTCTCCATGAATGCAACATCCCAACAGCCTAACCAAATTCCGATGCTGCAGCTTTGAAATGAAGATGACCTCATTCTTGAACTCTTTGAGGCCTTGCCTAGAAGTCTTGGCAAGTCTCTTCACTGCCGCTTCTTGTCCTATTGAGAGCTGACCCTATGTTTTATCATGAGCTCTTTCATTAGCCAGAGAAGAATTCATACGAATATAGACATGATCCAACCCGGATAGGCAAATGCAACCTTTTTTTAAAAGTTAGGAAACAGACACGCCGGGGACATGTATATAATCATACTATAATCTTATGTACACCTTATAAACCCATAGAGAGAACAAAAAGAGTGTATACGTACAAATAATACTAACATCACACTCGCTCAATAAATGTCCAAAATCTGTGAATACGTAAAAAAATTGACCCTGTCCGAACTTAATAAGAGCATTTTGAGGTCTAATATCGTTATTGTGTTTCTAGTTTGTCTGACAAGAGAAAAATCATATACAAATCAGATAAGAGTGTGTGAGGCCGGGTAGACGTTGCCATACTTCTTAGCTAAACTGAGTGACAATAATGAGCATTCCCTTTACAACTTTCTAAACATTGGAAATTACCTTGTAAACAGGACCAAATCCACCTTCTCCAATCTTATTTTCATAGGAGAAATTATTAGTGGCTGTTGAAATGGTGGCCAAATCAAATAAAGGTAGTTCTAGGTCCTCCTCTGCAGTACTTTGAATGTTTTCTTGGACCCGTTGACTTGCAGCCTCCAGTCTCTGAGCTGTATATATTTTGAAGTTCATCAGATATGAATTATCTCTACAGCATACAAATAAGGGCACTACAATAATCGTAGCATTGGCAATAGAAACAATAAATTTGAAACCCAAAATGGATATCCTCGGATGAAGAACAAGATTGTTACGATATATATATCACACGAGAATAGGAAAAGCTCCATCAGTTAGGATCCATTTATTGCATCACACTTTCAAGAAAGTAAAATTTTTACTTTTGAAATGAATTTTATCTTCCCCCTGTCTGGCTGCACACCATATAGTTAAGTCCTGACAGATGATGGGAAAATTCATGGTGCAATATTGGTGTTATCACTACGGTAGGCCAAAGAAGACATCAATGGGATACTACTGACAAGGTTCTGAGGAAGGTTTTGAGATGGGATAGCTCATTAAGCTAGTTCATCGTTGAGATCAGACGGAAGTTAACTTAACTTATGGGGGTTTGTTCTGTAAGCCATTTTCCTTCGATGGATGCAAATCATTTCACCTCAAAATATTTTACTCCGTTTTAGTGCAACCCAACACCGAAAACTGGTAAAATATTTTTCAAGAAACCAGTTTACATTCAAACAAACAAATGAAGTCTTGTATTTCCAGTGCCAGTTATACCAAATAAGCCATGCTTGTCAAGTAGCCTAGGAAGACTCCTGGGGGCGGACAGAGGTATTGGGGTCTCAGGGCACTCTCTGTCTTGCTATGAACATTGGTACCCCCTCTTTAAGGCTGAAAATTAACTTAATATAAATGAATAAATCAAAGCGATTGGTGACTCTGTATCAATCTTATTTGGTCAACCAAATGAACTCCATTAATTTTCTATACTCAAAAGAAAAATTGCTTGAAAGAACACCAAATTTTAGTTATACAAATTATTGAGCTATATGTACTAAACACAATTAGTTTGTCATTTATGTATATACACGAATTTACATGCATAGTTTGAAGAGAAATTTTTTATACTTCCCTGTGAAACTTTAGTTTTCTACTCCCTCATGCTTAACTTCAAAGATTTGGCACCGGCGAGACAAAATCCTAGCTGTGCCACTGAAATTAGACCCCTTTGAGATTTCTGGTTCATGGTCTAACTCTGACTGTTCCAGTCACAGTGTAGACCCCTTTGAGTTTTCTACAACGCATAGAAAACTTGTTTTCGAGTAGAAATTACAGCTGAAGTCTGGTCAGTGATAACTGGGTTTGGTATTAGCCAACTCTTACCTCTTTCAAATTCTTTTCATTGCTCTGCATCTAGAAAACAAACCAACCAAGAACAGTACTAGACTAGGTTTGTTCAAAATTTATGTATCCCATTGCTTCAATGACTAGGAAAACACTTTTGGGAAGGTTCATTTTTTAACAGAAAATAGATAAGAGTCTCAGAAAACTAAGATCAGAGTCTCAGAAAACTAACTACTGACAAATGAAACAGTTCTGCCAAAAAGAAAGTCTAAGATGTTATGTATATGGTATACCACCTTTCTTTTGAGCAGTAATCTGCCTCCGCTTCCTAATAACACACCAGCTGATTAAACCCAATGCAAGAACCCCTGAAATGACCGTTACTGATGCAATCAACGCCCTTCGTTTGGCCTTGTTGGAGCCTTTTCAGTAGCCACCACCACAAAAATGAAAAGCAAAAACATAAATATTAGAATCGACGGAAGTAATCAGGTTACGAAGTTGTTAATTAAGCATGATCTAAATTCTAAGTGCAACGGCCAAATTCCTGAACAATTATCAGAAGATGTATCTTCTTTAATATGAAGGCCTGCAAAAAATAATTTTGACACAGATGTTCAAACACAAATCCAGACACATATGTGACCAACAAAGTGTGGATACCAAGCGCGTCATGTGGAATCCACGTGCATCGAACAGATCTGGATGAATCCATGTGTTGGAATTCGTGTTCAAACATCTCTGTCCACAGCGCTGCTCATTTTGAAGCGCTTACCGAGTTCAGAAGCAGCCACCCGAACGTACAAATCCTGTCCGCCTTCATTATACTCTCTCATATCAAGCAACTCCCCAGACCAAACCACACACCCCCTAATGTCAGTTCGAGCAAAACCCATACAAGAACAATCCTTCAAACAAGCCTCTTCGCAATCCACCCGACTTATCTCCGTCCTATTCACCAAAAAGTGGGACGTGTCCGGCAATTTCAGCCTGGAAAACCTCCTAAACCCGGCAGCCACACTGCAATTCAACTCTGTCTCTGCCACACACCCACCTGTCCTATCCAACCTATTCCACTCCACTGGGAATTTGGGTACGAACCCATCCATGCAATGACAAGTGGGTGAATCGTTCGTGTTGCAAATCCCATAAGGCCCACAAGTATCATAGGTATCACACAAATCCGCTCGCAGTGTGATTACAGGAACCCACTCGCCGCTCCCCTGGTTCCATGTGAGGTGCTCAAGTAATCCTGATTGGTTCACCACAAACCTGGAAATGATATTACCATCATTGTTGAGAAACGTGTAGTACACAGATGACGTGTTGTATACGAAAATAGGATTAATGACGGTGGTGTTCTGTTTTAGTGGAGGACCTCCACCGAAACGAACACCGTCCCATGGTCCACTTCGGTAAGAGATCTTTGATCCTTGCCGAAGTACTAGTTGGGGTAGGCCCTGGGGGTCTACCCTGTACGTATAATCGCCCGTGGATGGATCTTGTAAACTATTCCACGACGTTAAGTACCACTCTTGGCTTTTTGAAAGATCCCATCCCAGCTTCATTCCGGGTACTAAAGTATCACACGGGTGATCGAAGCTTTGCCATGAATAATTCCCTGTATTGCTATCGACCACAACGAGGTTGCCGGTGTCTAGGAGTTTCAAAACAGGACTGGCTGACCCTGATAATATTGTTGTATTTGATGACCAAATGGGATTTGTTTGGTCTGAAGTGATGATTACGTTGCCAGTGGGGGTGATTGTGAGGACACCAGATGAATCTGTTATTGGGTCGTCCTTGTTTGCCACCCAAATGGGGGTTTGTAGTGAGACTTGCTTGAACCATATTCCAACGTAACGGTTTTCAGAGTTTAGCGGAGAGAAGAAGCCTAACTCGAAGGATTCACCGGCGGAAACTAGCGTTCCGTTGGTGGCATCTGCGAGTGTTTGGTTCAGGGATAGCGTGTAAAGTGCGGCGGCGAATCTGGTGGGCAGGGAGAGAGAGGTGACGAGGGAGAGGAGGATGAGGAGAAGGACCATTGTTCAATTCATGGCCTCTTGATTAACAGAAACTGTTTCATGGTTTGCTTTATTGGAGTTGAATTAAAAGAGGTTGGACTTTTAGACTTTTGAAGTTTGACCTGAACATTTAGGTCATGGAATCTCTCTAGAAGAAAAGGACTTTTTTTCTTCGTAGTCCAATCCGGCGGACTCCCATACTGTTTATTTTTCCGGACTAGTTCGGTCCATTTGGGTGCATCCGAGCCATTCAAAAGTGTTTTGGACGGTTCGGATTTAAAGTGAGTGCTTTTTTATTTATTTATAAAACTCTCTTTAAATCTGAACCGTTTAAAACACTTTTGCACGGCTCGAATGCATCAAATGAATTGTACTAATCCGGGGAAAATAGACAGAATCCAGCCCCAAATCGGGCCTGCTTGTACAGACTCTGGTTTGTCAAAATGTTGGGTAAGTTTTTTTTTTTGAGTGTTATGCCCCACCAAGCTAAAAAACTTTCAATGCTGTGGACTATTAAATAAGTATGGTCACGCTATAGACTAAACGGTGTCTTTCAAGTCAACTCATTTCTCTTATTTAAACGGTATTTTTGATATTTTCAGTAGAAAGAAGTGATATTTTGGCATTAGGTGAAAGGCAAAATCTACAACATGAACCCCACGCAATACTGCAGTTTGTCCACTTAATGTTGTTTACACCCATTTTTTGCCAAAAATCAGGAAATGGATTTACGGGTTAAAAGGTAGCCTCGAGGGTCGAGGCCCTAGCCTTGAAAGACCTTACGACAAATTGCCCACGAATTAGGGCCGATTCTTAAGAAATGATGGGCCTTCCATATAGGCCTAAATCAGTCAAAGGCCTAAGGCTTGAATCAGTCCACTAGGCCTGAGTATTTCGTCCAGGCCTAACCCAAATTCCTAGAAGTAACAAAGGCCTAAGAAATGGGCCCAAATCGGTAGAAGCCTTGGTTTTCTAACCAGGCTTGGGCTCAGAAGGCTTACATTGGGCAAAGGCCGATGATTTACCAACAAGTTCAGGCCCAATTGATGAAAGGCCCACTACTTTAAGAGCATCATTAAAGCCTTTAATGAGCAATGAGGGGGCCTTAAGCTGTTCACAAGTAGCTCAAAGACCTTAAGCTGCTCACAAGCAGCTTACAAGGAGCTCAAAGGCCTTAAGCTGCTCACAAGCAGCTCACAAGGAGCTCAAAGACCTTAAGCTGCTCATAAGCAGCTCAAAGGCCTAGAATATTCCTGATAGGTAGATCTAGGTAAGCTGCTTACAAGCAGCTCAAGGTCTGAGTCTTTACTATCCTTTAGCATGAAGCAAGGCTTGGGACACGTGGCAACCATGCATGGAGACATCCCAAGCAGCTCACAAGCAGCTTAGGCCTGGACAAGCAGCTCAAAGGCCTCTATCTAACATCATATAAGCTGCTCACAAGCAGCTCAACCAAGCCTGCGTTTTTGGCCTTGGTGGGCCCAAATATCCCTTTTTTATAAACATCCATGCTCATAAGCAGCTTAAAGGCCTCAAACTGCTCACAAGCAGCTCAAAGGCCTAGAATATTCTTGCTAGACAGATCTGGGTAAGCTGTTCACAAGCAGCTCAAGGTCTGAATTGGTGGGACCCCATTCTTCAGCATGAAGCAAGGCCAGAGACAGGTGGCACACATGCAGCCCTTGGAGCTGTTGGTGAATGATTCATGCAGACCTAAGCAAGCTGCTCACAAGCAGCTCATCCAGGTCTGGTTAATCCTTTGTTTCTGGATCCTTCTTCCGTGAAAGATGAACCTCAGAGGATTTAGAGGGCCCGCAAGTATGCGAGGTCCAATAAAATGATAAGAAAGGCCTGGTGAAGTATTGGTCTGCAGCTGTGGTGGGCCCAGAATGGCCTGGATACTGCAGAAACTGAAATTTTCTTTGCCCTTTTTCAAAGTTTTATGCAGAAAAGAAGGACTTTTCAGGCCTTTGCCCTTTTCTTGGAGTCAAAGGCACGTTTTGTTCAGAGAGCAGCCCCTCATTGGAGCATTTCGAAGCTGCTCAAGCTCAAGCCTCTGATAGAAGGCCATGTGGCAGCCATGCATTGGAGCATTTTGAAGTAGCTCAAGGCCTGTAGCTCCTATAAATTACAGTTCTGAAGGCCTTGGCCAAGGTCCCCGACCATCAAGCCCCCGGCTTATGCAAATTTATGTTTTAATTATCTTCTATCTTTCAGTCCACGACCATCAAAACCCATGGCTTATCCAAATTACATTTCATTTATCTTTTAACTATTTTTATCTTTCGGTCCCCGACCAAACAAGCCCACGGCTTATCGTTCAATTACCTTTACTTTCTAGAATAGTTTGTACTCAATCTAGCTAAGCCTAGATTTTATTTTATTTCTTTGTAATCAGACTTTGTTAAACCGTTAATAAAGTCCATTTATTTCTGTTTTAGGCCTTGCTCTACCTTTCTTTCCATTTTTCACACGATTAGGAAATTTTAAGTCCTTAGCCCGCAAAGGCAAACCACAAACCTCCTCACGGTCTCCACCCTTAGGCCGTGCACTTTCGTTCGATTAGAAGTCAGATTGAGGCTTCCAGGCCTTGATACGAATTTGGGCAGCAATCCTACCCTGGCACGCCCGCATCAGGCCTAGAGCTGCACTATTCGCTGTTCCTAGGCCAATTGCTACTTTTTGGAAACAAACAAATGTATACTTTGTTTTTTTCCGCTCTGCACTTGAAATTAAAACCTTTTCACTTTGGTCCTGAAGCATACTAGTAAAAAATTCAATATCCCACCACCAGGAAGACTACCGCGGTCGACATGTTGACGGTAATTGCTTAAGTCCGTAGTAATTTGATTAAATGTTTTATTTTTGCCCTCTTTTGCTAAAAATTGCACAAACCTAACACTATATGCTATTTTTTCATAAAAAAAAGTAAAATTTTGTTGGCTTCCAACCATATCTCATTAGTGTTGTCCAGTTACGACGTACAGCCTTCCAATATCAAGGGTACTTGAGCTAATCCTTTGAATGTTCTAGGAGCAGGAGCTCCATATTGACCAGGAACAAGCCCTGGCCACAACCTTTGAATGACGCGCACCCTCTTATTGCAGGTCCTATCAACAGTTTTGAAACTGGGCTTGTGAATGCTGTTAGCTAGCTAGAGTTGTCCCCGTACTTTGGGGAATTGTATCTCCTCATCGAAGGATCGATCTTGTCTAATTGTTGACGGATGTTCATGGAGGGCTTTAATTGAATCTTTTTTCACAACTCCAAGTGTTCAATTGAAATTTTGTTAAGTTTAGCTGCTTATGAGACATTTGAATGAGAGTTCAGGGTGTTTTTGAAAATTCACTAAAATTTGACAAGGTAAACAAAACTTGGCTGACAATAGTGCAAGAAGTAATTATTTTCCCAATCATAGGTTGGTTGGTTTAACGGCATCTCCAACTCTTCATCAAATAGTTTAATCAAATTCAAATTGGAAAAATCTACTGTACACACCACCTTGAACAATCTTTGTAGCTCATTTTTGAGTTTTTTGGCTTAATTTATGAGTTTTTGTGGCTCACTTTATGAAAGTGTGTACGGTACACCCTTACGAATTTTGTGGCTTACTTTTATGGATTTTTGTAGCCCCATATATGGGATTTTGTGGTTATTTATATTTGTATTTTTGTGGTTACAATTATGAATTTTGTGGCTTACTTTTACAAATGTTGTGAGTTTTAAGAATTTTGTGGTAAAAAAGATGGATAAAAGTAAAAAAAGACGGCTCTAGGTTACGAATTTTGTAGTCCTCTTTTACGAAGTTTTGTACGTGGTGTTATTTACGATTTTTTGCGGTTCAAAATACTAATTTTATGACTTATTCTTATGAAATTTTGTAGTTCTTTATGAGATTTTGTGACTCAAAATATGAAGGACGGACACACCGTACACCCTTTTTTGTTTTTTTGTTTTTTTTTTGTTGGGGGGGGGGTGGGGTTGTTTGTACCGTAGACAATCTCATTCAAATTTGGTGCGAAAATGGGTAAAATGTGCTCCAATCCTTTCATCAGATTGATATCAAAGAAAGGGAGAATCAGCCAAGAGCAACTCCTTCACCAAATTTCAAAGGTAAGATTCCATAAAATCTAAATGCCTTTTGTTCCTCCTTTACTTAAATTCATTGATAATATTTTAAATGCTTTACCATATATATCCCTTTCCTAGGAAGATGTCTGGGATAAGAAAAATATGTATTTTTGGAACCTTTTACACCCTTTTAATACACATTCACTCACCTAATATTGTTTAAAATTTTCCATTTTAGAAATGATTTGATGAAAAATTTGATGATAGTCATTAGGGTCGTCAATATCAAATTTGTTGTGAAAGTGACATGTTTTTGGGTGACCACACAAACGTGGTGTTAATAATAGTCTTCTGGTTGGGAAAATCATCAATGTGGTTTTAATGAGAGAGGACTTTGAGTGATATATATGATATATATAAACAGGCAGTCTGGTTCCTATCAGGGTGACCTGACCGGAGCTTAGGTCTGGACCATCGCTCAGCCGTTGGATCGTATTTTTAATGGTCCAGATTTTAATAAAACTTTTTCAGAGAAAAGTTAATCACAACCGGTCATAAACCTTCCGCAGATCTGAACCATCAAAAATACAATCCAACGGTTAAGATCAAAAATCCGGACCTTAGCTTATATCAAGGAGTTCCGACTTGATCCGGAGTGTAGAAACGGGCTTCGATCCATATGATATATATGGAAAGATACAGAGAAGGAGAATATTAGTAAGAGAAGAACAAAAGAGACAATGAAAGAAGTTAACGAGAATATGATTGGTCAGGAAGACCGATCTTAATAGTTCTTATTTTTATGCAAGTTTCTTTTATGTTTGTCTTAAGTTTATAACAAAATTAAACTTTAATTTGGCCAATTTTTTTACTCAAATCTGATGAATAAAAAGGTGAAGAGGGGTTGGAGATGCCCAAGCAAATGTATGTGCTGATTAAATCCCAACCTGGGTGAGTTTGTTTAACCCATGTCCCCGCCAATTTCCATAGGTCAAAGAAGCTTCCTACTAGGACTAGTTTGATAACCTAAATTCAGCATTTAAAATTAAATCAATTAAGTAATAAGTGATTCCGTAAGTTTGATAACCACATTTTACATTGCTTAACAAATTAAGTACCACTTAAAATATAGGCCAAAAAGTTGAAAAAAATTAAGTAGCTTCGAGCTATTTAATTCTGGCTGAATTTTTATGTACTTACATTCACACAACCACCACAATCACTCCCACCAACACCTCTACCACTCCACCACCACCTCCACTACCACCACCACATCACCACCACTAGCTCCACCACCACCACTTCCTCCAGTCTCACCACCACCAACTCCACCACTTCCTCCATTACTACCACCACCACCAGCTCCGCCACTCTACCACCACCATTCCACTAACGCCACCACCATCACTACACCACCACGACCGCTCCTACCACATCACCACCACCACCACTACACCACCACTTCCATCACCTACACCACTCCACCACCACCACTACCACATCACCACCACCAACTCCACCACCACCACCATTCCACCACAACCACCACCACCACCACCACTACCATCACTACACCACCACCACCACCACCACTCTTCCACCACCATCACCCCACCACCACCACTACCAGCACTACACCACCAATCTACCACTCCACCACCATCACCACCTCCACCTCCACCACTCCACCACTACCACCACCACTACTTCACCACCACCACTCCCACCACCACCTCCACCACTCCTCCACCGTTACCAGATGTATATTGTGACTGTTAGTAAATTAAGAGAGAATTTGAACAAAATTAAATCATCATTAAAATTAATTCAATAATTCATATATTTTATCAAACAGCTTTGCAGCTTAAAAATTTTAGCATTCAATTTCCAGTACTTAATTTTTCAACTTTCAGTTTCAGTTTTCAGTTTTATCAAACAGCCCCTAACATACAGTAATATTAATTAGACATTTTCAACCAACAAATGCTCCCAAAAACAAAATGATCAGTATTAAAAATTGAATTCAAAGCATTGTTAACATCCAAGATCCAACGAAACGAGAATCGGAGATACTATAAATAAATAATTTATAGGTTAATTTCAACATTTTGATGTTGTCTTCAAGCGAAGACTGAAGGTCTTCCACCGCCTGTTAGGGTGCTATTTCGCTGCAGTCAATAGTATAAGTTGCGGTCATGTACCGCTACGTACCTTTTTACATATTTCCACATGCCCTTTTGCCCTTCTAATTAATTAGGGCAAGAATTGACAGTGAATGTTGATGTGGATCATGTTACGAAACAATTTTCTTGTTGAATAGTAGTAACTAGGAATAAGTGCCCGCGCCAGAGTCTTCTATCTTTTGCATTTTCATTTTCGAGAAACGTATCCTTATTAAGGTACACTTCGTAACAAGGATATGTTGAGAAAAAATGCTAAACCAAAACGTATCCTTGTTAGGTTGCACACATTAATCGGAAGCAGCATTCGTAAAGAAAAAATACTAAACCAAAACAGGGGTATGACCTGTGTTTCTTGTGCCAGACATGAGTACTCGTCTTGAATTTGAATGAATTTTGATTTCTTTCTTGTTTGGTGTTCTCCGATTTTGGTGCTATTCATTTTTCGCTTAAAGAAGGGCACCGGCCACTATTGTGCAACTGTTAACGGATATTCATATCAAGATTTTTTATGTGATACTTCCTTGGTTTCTCATTTGACACAAAATGGGAGTACTGATGACGGGTCTATTTGACGATCCAAACAGTTCATTTCGCAAGTTTCGGTGCATTTAAGGTCGATGCGAAAAACTAATTTCATTGGACTTTGGTATCCGTTGAACGAATCATATTTGTCACAAAGAGAAATAGGACTGATCGATCAGATTCTTTAGCGTTTATTTCTCTTCAGAAAAATATGATGTGACTGAGCTTTTACCAAACTTTGGTGAATTAACTTGATTTTTTACATATATGTTAAACACATCAAAACCTACAAGATGAAGGATTCAAATCGTGAAATAAGACCATGATGAATCTCATTTTGTGTCATACGTATGAGGAATCACCACATGAGGCAAAGTCGTACGACTCTATTCAATGCAAGAGTTAGAAAAAAAAAAACAGCGTTGCCTCTTATTTTGTCCTTATTCAAATATTCTGCGCATTTGTTAGTTTTGCATCAAATTTGTATGCATTATTAGTTCTTCTCAACGAGAGAAATCAAAAAAAATTAAAAAATTACTATAACTTTTACCTTAATTTTTGGCAAATATCCAAGAAAAATACCCAAAATTCCAGCTTGTTGGGCATTTTCTTGGATTTTTTAAAAAAATAAAAGGGGGTAAAATTCAAAACTTTTATTTTTGTGATTCCTCTTTCTTTGCTCGAGAGAAATCAATAATCTACAAAAGTTTGACGTAAAACTAACAAACATAAACAAATTTTGAAAAAAGACTAAAGAAAAGCCCAAAAAAGCCGATTTTTGGGAAACTGGCCCTCAAATTTAGTACTAACTATACTATAACACTTTTTCGCAACCAAGGAAAGGTGATTTTGTCCCGGAATAATTTGTATTCATTGATTTAGCCTATTTTTTGAGTTCAATTTCCGATACGGTCACTTAGTATCTGCCTTTTTGTCATATCCAATTTTTTTCCAGCTTCGTAGCAGCTATGGCCGATGCTAGACCGCTTGGATGCTTCAAGTACTCTGGCAACAAAAATGTTTTCGAAAAATCTAAAGCCGCTACACCTAATTCTCACTACATGTCATTCAATACTTCTTATGCGGTCTGGTACCATTATAGTTGTGCGATCTGCTACTGGCATTTGAAACCTTGGGTAAGAAGTCAACTGTTGTGTGGGATCGGGAACATAATGAAACTAATAACAAATTTGGGAGTTTAGAAGAGCAAAACTGACACTACTGAAGAACAATATAATTTCTGCAAAAGTTTCTCTACGGTTTTAGGACAACAATCCCATCTATCTACCATGAACTGTTGATATTGTTACTTCATTTGAAATGAGAGGATATATACTAGTTGACGAAGAATCCGTCTCGGGAGGAAACCTTTCTGTGTAAAACCCAGGTTGTTTAGGAGGTAGAAGGATTGCGTTTTCACTATCTAACATTAACAAAACAGCTGACATCGGCGGTCTGTCTTCAGGGCGATCTTGCACACACAAAAGGGCCATTTGGATACATTTTACCACTTCTGGTGTGGGAATTGGACTCTCCATCAAAGCATCTACTAGATTCATGGGTTTTCCTTCGTTCCATAGTTTCCATGCCTAACGAAAATAGCAATTCAAAAAATTATTCTCAAACATAATGAAAATTGTTCTTTCATAGGAAAAGAAGAATTGTACTCACGTGTCCCAAAAGGTTGAGGTCATGATCGGGATGGTAAAATCCTCTGTTCTTCTTTCCACTCACAATCTCCAAAACCAATACACCGAAGCTAAAAACATCAGATTTCACAGAGAAGAGCCCGTTTATGGCATATTCTGGAGACATATATCCACTTTGTACAACAAAATAAAATGGAAATGAATCAAACGAAATGAACTGTGGATAAGAATAATGAAGGGGAAAGATGAACGAGATCGATATACTTACTAGGTTCCAAGAACCCTATTTGTATTTTCTTCAGACTGATCATCTCCAAATATTCTTGCCAATCCAAAGTCTGAAATTTTAGGATTCATGTCGTTGTCCAGCAAAATGTTGCTAGCTTTTAGATCCCTATGAATTATTCTCAATCTTGAATCCCGATGAAGATAAAGAAGTCCTCGAGCAATCCCCACTATAATGTCAAAGCGCTTTTGCCAATCCAGTGATGTACCTCTTGTTTGATCTGAGGTAGTTTAGAGTAAGTTAGCAACTTCACCATACAGGGTCGACACTAAGTTTTTAAAGGCCTAAAGCGATAATAAAAACTGAGTCCTTTTATGAATTTCTAAGACAAGTATAAAATAAACAAATCACTTTTCCCAAAACAAAAGATCTACTACTGATCAACATGAAAAAAAAACCCAACCGCATTCGGGACAATTGATCTTTCACTAATAATATTGGCACCGTTTATGCACAAATTTTTAATGGCTTCCAACTTGAAAATTCTTGTGCTACGAAAAAGGAGAAATAATTTTTTTTATGTTAAGCACTCATACTAAATGTGTATGCCCAGAAAAAGATAAGAGAATTAGATTCCAATGAAGCGAGATTAAGGCATGCGGCTGTGGTGACCACTTAAACAAATCCTCTTTCTCTAAACCCTTTCTCTTTATATGTTAGTAAATGCATTCTTTCTGAACTATATATATCAATCAAGTCAGTCAATAAAGCGTGTCGCCAATCACTACGTGAGTGTGGTTGGTGTGTTATTTTGAAAAATGTGGCATGGGCAAGGCAAGAGCATGGAAAAAGCACGGGCACAAAAAAAGTATAGGCACAAAACGACATGAGTAAATATAATGGGACAAACTGTTATATTTGTTTTCTACTAATATTTTGTGTAAATTTCTTTCAACGATTAATAATTTTGTTTTGCCGAGCAAATCAAAAACCTCCTTGTCAATGATCTATACTATGTAAAACTTGAATTCAATTAGTAAGATGAATTTTCTGATAAAAATGGACCATTTAGTTCTCTAGTTTACAAGTAGGCCTCCGATTATTTTTGGGCCTTGCTTTGATTGGATGCATGTTGGGTCTTTATTTTATCTTTGAACGGGTTTTTTTTAAGGTATAAACTACTTAGGACTACTACATATTTTAGGGCCCTAAAAATCTGCCATTTTTTTGGGCCGAAAACCATGGCACCTTAAGGCCAGCCGCATCAGCATACATCAAGCAAACTATGAGAAAAGATTTTAAAGGTTTAGGGGCTAACTGAAAATGTGTAACTCTAAACTTCTTTTTTGCATGTACTCATATATCAACATCCGTTCTTCTTCATGAATGCAACATCCCAACAACCTAACCAGATTCCGATGTTGTAGCTTCGCAATGAAGATAACCTCATTCTTGAACTCTTTGATGCCTTGCCCAGAAGTCTTGGCAAGTCTTTTCACCGCTACTTCTTGTCCACTTGAGAGTTTACCCTGTGTTTTATCAAGAACCCTTACATTAGCCTGAGAATGATTTATACAAATATAGACACAACACAACCTGGACATGCAAGCAGAACCTTTTCAAAACTAGGAAACAGACACGTTGTGTACACGTATTATAAATCCACGGAGAAAACAAAAAGAATGTTTGAACGAATAACATTACATCAACACTCGCTAAATAAATCAACAGTCGCTAAATAAATGTTCAAAATGTATGAATGTAATAATTTTGACCCTACCCCAAATTAATAAGAGCATTTTAATGTCCAAACAAGTCCTTATTGTGTTCCTAGTTTGTTTGACTAGAGGAAATTATTTACAAATCGGATAAGATTGTGTGAGGCCAGGCCGGGTTGACATTTTCGTACTTCTTAGCTAAACTGAATGACAACTGAGGATTCCCTATATATTGACTTTTGAAACATTTGTAATTACCTTATAAACGGGACCAAATCCACCTTCTCCAATCTTATTTTCATAGGAGAAATTATTAGTGGCTGTTGAAATGGTGGCCAAATCAAATAAAGGTAGTTCTAGGTCCTCCTCTGCAGTCCTTCGGTTGTTTTCTTGGACCTGTTGGCTTGCAGTCTCCAGTCGCTGAGCTGAAATATTTCAAGCATATAAATAAGGGCAATAGCGACCTAATCAGGATATCCTCTGGTGAAGAACAAGATTATTAGATATATCAAAAGAGGATCGGAAAAGCTCCGTCATTTAGCCTCTCTGTTTGTTTCAACTTAGTTTCAAGGGAGTAAGAGTTTTGCTTGTAAAATTATTTTCAAGATTATTTTTGCATTGTTTGGCTGAACATCATATAGTAAAATTAATTTAACATAACTGAAAAAATTGCTGTGATGTGTTACTCCATATCAATCTTATTTGGTCAACTGAGTAAACTCCATTAATTTTCTCTATTGAAAAGGAAAATTACTTGTAAAAAAACACCGAATTTTACTTGTACAAATTGTTGACTAGGAAAACACTTTTGGGATGGTTCATTTCTGAACAAAAGAAAATAGATTAGAGTCTTAAAGAACACATATGGTGACGGTTCAATGTTTCCAACTAGTCAGTCAAAATGTGGATGGTATAGTACTAGCTTATGAAATTGTTCTGGCAAAATGTCAAGGATGTTATATATATCACCTCTCTTTTGAGCAGTAATTCGCCTCCGCTTCCTAATAACACACCAGCTGATTAAACCCAGTGCAAGAACCCCTGAAATGACCAGTACTGATGCGATCAACGCCCTTCGTTTGGTCTTGTTGGAGCCTTTTAAGTACCCAACACAACAAAAATGAAAAGCAAACAGAAATATCAGCATCTACGGAAGTCACGAGGTTACAAATTTATTGATTAAGCAAGATCAGAAGATATGCAGTTGGATGCAGAGTGTTTTCTGTTTGGAATGCCTGTACATTTTCCCTTTGATATGCCAAAGGGTGATCAAATACTTTGAATGCTAAGTTTGCAAATATATTTTCAGATAAAGTTGATTGTAAATCATGTTCCAAGCCTGTTGACTTCAATTCTCAAACAATGGCATTACTAGCTTTATTCAAAGGGATGATCAAATCTTTTGCAATGCTAAATTGTGAAGGAAACATACTCAAGACACAAATGTTCAAACACAATCCAGATGCACATGCAGCCAAAGTTTGGATACCAAGTGCATCGTGTGGGACCCACGTGCATCGAACAGATCTGCATAAATCTGTGTGTCGGAATTTGTGTTCAAACATATGTGTCTGTATCATTGTGAAGAACTTACCGAGTTCAGAAGCAGCCAACCGAACGTACAAATCCTGTCCGCCTTCATAATACTCTCTCATATCAAGCAACTCCCCAGACCAAACCACACACCCACTAATATCAGTTTGAGCAAAACCCATACAAGAACAATTCTTCAAACAAGCCTCTTCGCAATCCACCCGACTTATCTCTGTCCTATTCACCAAAAAGTAGGACGTGTCCGGCAATTTCAGCCTAGAAAACCTCCTAAACCCCGCAGCCACACTGCAATTCAACTCTGTCTTTGCCACACACCCACCTGACCAATCCAACCTATTCCACTCCACTGGAACTTTGGGTACAAACCCATCCATGCAATGACAAATTGGTAATTCGTTTATGTTGCAAATCGCATAAGGTCCACAAAGATCATACGTATCACATGAATCACCTTGAAGTGTTGCTATATCTACCCACTCGCCACTCCCCTGGTTCCATGTGAGATGCTCAATTAATCCTGTTTGGTTCACCACAAACCTTGAAATGATAGTATCCTCAATGTTAACAAACGAGTAGTAGACAAAAGTTGGGTTGTATACGAAATTAGGACTGAAGACGGTGTTCTCTTTCAGTGGAGGGCCTCCACCAAAGCGAACACCGTCCCATGGTCCACTTCGGTAAGAGATCGTTGATCCTTGCCGAAGGACCAGTTGGGGGAGGCCCCGGGGGTCCACCCTGTACGTATAATCGCCTGTGGATGGATCTTGCAAACTATTCCACGACGTTAAGTACCACTCTTGGTTTTTGGAAATATCCCATCCCAGTTTCATCCCGGGTACTATCGTATCGCACGGGTGATCGAAGCTTTGCCATGAATAACTCCCTG
This sequence comes from Rhododendron ovatum, assembly GCA_019656835.1. Taxonomy (NCBI): domain Eukaryota; kingdom Viridiplantae; phylum Streptophyta; class Magnoliopsida; order Ericales; family Ericaceae; genus Rhododendron; species Rhododendron ovatum. The sequence continues at coordinate 11,424,263 of CM033793.1, read as the reverse complement.
TATTGCTATTGACCACAACAAGGTTTCCAGTGTCTAGGAGTTGCAAAACAGGACTGGCTGAAAACATTGTTGAGTTTGAGGACCAAATGAGATTTGTTTGGTTGGAAGTGATAATTATGTTGCCAGTGGGGCTTATTGTGAGGACACCAGACGTATCTGTTACTGGGTTGTCTTTGTTTGCTACCCAAATGGGCGTTTGTAGTGAGACTTGCTTGAACCATATTCCGATGTAACGGTTTCCAGAGTTGGGTGGAGAGAAGAAGCCTAACTCGAAGGATTCATCCGCGGAAACCAGCGTTTCACCGGTAGCGTCCGCGAGTGTCTGGTTCAGGGATAGCGCGTCGAGCGCAGCGGTGAATTCGGTGGAGAGGGAGAGAGATGTGAAGAGGGAGAGGAGAATGATGGGAAGGACCATGGTTCATGATCTACTGATTAGCAGCAAATGTTTCATGTTTTGCCTAATTTAGTAAGACAAAAACGTGGTTTGGACTTTTAGACTTTGGAAGTTTGACCTGATCATGATGTAATCTATCTAGACAAAAACGTGGTTTGGACCATTTGTCTTCATAATTGAAGGCGGCCTGCTTGTATTTTGGACAAGTATTTTTTAAAACGTGGTTTGTCAAAATTTTGGACAAGTATTTTTGACCTGGTATGCCCACCGAGCTAAAAAACTTTTGGTTGGTAGAGGAAGTTAATGTTTTCAATGCTCTGGTCTATTGAGTCAGACTAATTATTCAGTAGCTTGGGAGCACCTGATGCTCCAGATCACTCCAGAATCAAATATTCGAAAGGAATCCGTGACTAAGTGCATGGATCCCATGTTGCAGAACCCATGGCTAAGCTAAGTGAATGTATCCTATGTAGACATGTGGTTCTGGAATGATATCGAAGCAATACGTGGCAATTATTCAATAATTACTCATAAGCACCGTTTCAGAACATCTTTTTAAAAAATAAATATTTATTTCACATTTTTAAACTCAAAAATAATATAAATGAAAAATAATTTTTCAATTTTTTTTGCACTGTATTAAAGCTCTCAATGAGATCTATCAAATAAGATCCATATTAATATAAAATTATTTGCGTAAGTACATGATTTTTGAGCTTGTATTGCCTTTTAAAAAAATTAATACTTATTTCCCTTTCGGAAACGGGGCCTAGTCTAATTACTCTCATTATTCTAACATGGCCTTATCCCTCCATTTAGTAATGAACCCCACGTAATACGCCAGTGAGATAGAATTGACGTATGTCTGCTAGATTTTTATTTTTGAGTAAACTTTAGTCTGTCCACTCAAAATTAAAACCTTTTAACTTTGGTCTTTTGGTTCAAAAAAACAAATAAATAAATTTGGTCCTGGAACAAACATTTTTTAATATCCCGCCACCTGAAAGACTGCTGTCCGTAAGTTGACGGTAATCGCTTAGTTAGAGCCACTTTGATCGCAAATGTTTCATTGTGCCCCCTTTTGCTGTAATAATATTTATTAAAACTAAATTCGAAAAATTGCACAACCTCGCAATATCCTAATTGCTCACAAAAGAAGTATATAATCAAATATTTACGGGGATTTAGAGCTAATCCATTGAATTTTCTAAGAACAAGTCTTGACCACATCATTTGAATGCTGCACGCCCTCTTGTGACAAGTTCTATCTAGTGGCAGAATCAGAAATTTGACTTGATATGGGCCGGAGTAATAGACATATATTTTTTTTATACTTATTATATCATAAAATTCTTAGAGTTGTCCCTCTTACTATTGCAGTGGTGGTGAAGCTCTTGGTGGTAGAGTTGGTTTTCAAAAACCCAAAGCCTAACATATTAAGGGGTCATTCAACCTAATAAGCTAAATGGTTTTCTTTTTTCTTATTCAAATTTTTTTCGCATTTGTTAGTTTTTCGTCAGTTTTTTTGTGGATTATTGCTTCGTCATGACGAGAGGTATCTTAAAAATACAAAATTATGATCAAAACCTAAATTTTTTGAATAAAGAAAAAAAATAAGCTAATGCAAAAAGAATTAAATTTAAATAAAAACAAAAAAATAAGACATTTTGCTTATTTCGAATGACCCCTAACTGTATTGTGGAATCGTACGTCATCATTTGAAGAATCGATTCATGGACGTCTGGTTGGAGGCTTCTTTGTTGCTTGATATATTCCTTCTCGCTCTCGACCTTCGCCCTTTCTCTCCTTTCCCCTCTTCTTATATTTTTCGATTTTTCAAATTTGTCTATTTTCTTAATTTTCCCCTTATTTTTTCATGCGGAAAAGCTATGGACACCGACCAAAGTGGGACCGATTGTGCACGTACCAGCACATGGAGTTCACTTCGAATTTCACACGGATAATCCAAGTCGTTTAATAATTTTTTTTTTAAAATCCAAGGATCCTGTAAATCTAAATGAAAAATTGAAAGATTGGTCAAGCACCTACACATATTAGATTGAGCGGATTTTTAATGGGCCCACTCGGATTTTTCTTTAAAAAATTATTGAACGACTCAAATTATATGTGTGAAACCCAGAGCAGGCACCGCGTGACGGTCAATGAACCATCGGTGCACCTTGGTCGGTGTCTATGACAAGATTGTTTTTCTTGCGAACACAAAAATTAATTTTCTATGTTTTGAAACGAGGAGCTTTTCTACGGCACTGTCAACACATATATATGTATGAACCAAGAAGTCTCACTTATGGGGCAGTTGGATGTGCAAAGTATTTTACCCCAGATTGCTTGGGAAGACTTGCTTTTAGGATTTGACGTACTGCCAACATGTACTCACTTATGGGGCAGTTGGATGTGCAAAGTATTTTACCCTAGATTGCTTGGGAAGACTTGCTTTTAGGATTTGACGTACTGCCAATATTTACTCATAGGAAGAGTCCGTCGGGTCCACCCATTTGGTGTAAAAAAAAAAATTAGTTCAGTCAAATATTAATGAAAATTTAATCCCTGTGAATTTAAAGATGAAAAATTCAATGAATTGATGAAACCCTTGACGATCTTCGAATAAGCAAATTTTTTATAAAAAAAAAAAGGAAAATGTTTAGGCCGGTCCAAAAAATTAGGCTCGGTCTTATTTTAGTCCTGTACAATTATTTGTATTTTTTATTCCAACCATGCCCTTCCACGTGCATCAGCGCACGGAACTAAAGAACATCTAGTATAGAAAAATTATCGAATGCTCCATGAGCACTGGTGCACCATTAAAACATTGTTTGAATTTCAAAAAGTCATATATTTTGTTGAAGATATTCATTTGTAAAAAAAATTATATTTTTGGAATCTACTCGACGATATCTACTAAACAAGATCCATATTGAATATGAAATTATGAAAGATTAAAAAAATACCATTTGCTATGAAAAAATTCTATGAGAACTGTCCCTATGAGAACTATTTCTATGAGAACTGTCCCTATGAGAACTGTCTTTATGAGAACTGTTTCAGACAAAAATACTCTTAGTTATGTGAACTAGCTATGGGAGCTGCCAATTCTCATAGTCAGTTCTATGAGAATTATTTGAAATGACTATGTGAACTGAAAAGTACACAGTTCAAATAGTCTCAACACACACTAAAATACACAGTTCTCATAGAAAATACGTAATTGTCATAGAAATACATAGTTCTCATGGACAATACTCAATTCTCATAGAAAATACATAGTTCTCATATATAGTTGTCATGGACAATACATAATTCTCATAAAAAATACATAGTTCTCTTAGAAAAATATACAATTTTTTTAAAAAAATATACTGTTTTTATAGAAAATGCACAATTCTCATAGAAAATACACAGTTCTCATAAAAAATTCATAGTTCTTATAAACAGTTCTCATAAACAAATACACAAATCTCATAGAAAATACATAGTTCTTATAAAAAAATACAATTCTCATAGAAAATACACAAATGAATAAAAATACCTCTGAACTATGGCTATGAGAACTGAGGCTATGAGAGCTATATTTTTAGAATCAATTCTTGAATCATATTATTTTAAACAAAATACCTTTAGTTATGTGAACTAGCTATGAGAACTGTCAAGTCTCATAGTCAGTTCTATGAGAACTGCTTAGTTCTCATAGAGAACTGACTATGTGAACTGAGTTATGAGAACTGACTATGTGAATTGCCAATTTTCATAGTTAGTTCTATGAGAACTGTCAATTTTCATAGTCAATTCTATAAGAATTGGCTATGAGAAGTGACTATTCTCATAGAGAACTAGCTTTCTGAACTAATTATGAGAATTGGACTACGTGAACTGAAAAATATACAATTCACATAGTTTTACCACACACTAAAATACACAATTCTCATAAAAAAAATATAGTTCTCATAGAAAATACACGGTAACAAAAATATCCTTGGCTATGTGAACTGGCTATGAGAACTGCCAAGTCTCATAGGCAGTTCTATAAGAACTGCTTAGTTCTCATAAAGAACTGGCTATGTGAACTGAATTACGAGAACTGCTTATGTGAACTGCCAGTTCTCATAGTTAGTTTTATGAGAATAATACACAATTGTCATAGACAGTTTTCATGAATAATATACAATTCTCATAAAAAATACACAGTTTTCATAGAAAATCAGTTCACATAGTTTTACCACATATTAAAATACACAGTTCTCATAAAAAATACACAATCCTCATGAAAAATACACAGTTCTCATAAAAAAATATACAATTCTCATAAAAAAATACACAGTTCTCATAGACAGTTTTCATAGAAAAATATACAGTTCTCATAAAAAATACGCAATTGTTATAGACAGTTCTCATAAACAATACACAATTCTCGTAAAAAAATACGTAGTTCTCATAAAAAATAAACATGCACAAAAATTTTCTAAAATTTTCAACCATATCAAAAATTTTCCTAAAAATCCTCCAACAATTTACAAATGCACACAACTACTTCTTTCTAGATTCCACCATTTCCACCTCCTGTACATATTCACTCAAATAGGAACGAATAAAGAGGGACCCACCAATTAGGACTCTCTCTCCTATTTAGTTTGAAATGCAATTTGCAGTGTGGGATTTCCTATGACGACATTGATCACCACCGCCGTAGAAAATACACGGTTCTCATAGACAATATATAGTTCTCATAGAAAAATACACAGTTTTCATAGACAGTTCTCATAAAAAATATAAAATTCTCATAGAAAATACATATACAAACGAAAATTAAACAAAAACAAAAAAGATAATCAAAATCAAATATAGTTATAAATGTTTTCAAAATCAAATATAGTTATAAATGTTTTCAAAATCAAATATAGTTATCTTGCCTAAACTGTTAACTTTTTTAACTAGTGCAATTCTTACTGTTTCGTAAACTACTGCAATTCTATGGAAAACAGTAATGCAATTTCTACACAAATCATTATACATCTTCCCCCAAATTTTTATACTTTTTTTTCAAAAGTGTTTCGTAAAGGAGAAGAGAAAGGGCATATCTCGGCTGTGCTCATGATAAAACATAGGAATCACCGCCGTCCGATGAAGAACTTGACGTCTACGACGAAGAAGATTCTATGATTTCGATCAACACCATTGCGTCAATCGATCACCACCGCTGTTGATCGGCCAGAGCCCATCAACTTGAGCACTCCACTGCCCATCGCCACTACCTCTTTTGTGTCGATCTGTCACGTCGTCATCTCGAGAACGAAACTGGACGTGTCTGTGGTGAACCAAATCGCCGTCGGAGAAGTGATCCAGCGGCCAATCTCTGCCGTGAAGGAGCTGATCGAGAATGGTGGCCTCAAACTCGTCCAAGTCTCCGACGACGTCCACAGCATCCGTGTACGTTAGTCGGCCACGGCCACATCGTCGTCATCTCAAGAACCGAATTGGTATGGGCTCGGTTCGGCTTGGTTGAAGATCTGTGGTTGGATTTGGGGAAATCGGTGACTGAGATGGAGTATTTCAGAGGAAAGATAGGTGTATGGTGGGAGAATGAGGTTGCCGGTGTTGTTAGATTCTTTTGATGGATCATCGTCGTCGGGGAGTAATAGTGCCAGGTCCCTCTCTCGGGCAAAAAAGTCATTACACGTGTAACCGAGCCTATGCTGGTTCGGCAAAAATATTTCAGGGTTTGGTTCAAACCGAACCTAAAAAAGAGGATCCGTCTCTAATTTTCTATAAAAAAAACCCTTGAAAAAATATTTTGAAAGAAATTTAATAGCTTTGATTGTGGAACCTCAAGGTAGGTCTCACACAACCAAGTGTATATATTTAGTATGCACTGAATGGTGTACCCATAGTTTTTATTTTTTAACGAACCAAATTACTAGGATGACATTGAGAAGATACAAGTTCGATAATTGCAAGGGTTCTATGTAGGCTGTCAATAAGCTAAAGAAAATGACAAGAAATCACATATCCTAATAAACTTTTTACACTTTCAACATATATTTTTACACACTTCTATACATTGTTCACACATTTCAATACAGTTTCTCAACCTTAACAATGACCCAGTAGTTGTTTTTACCATTTTCCTAATTGCAATTGGGGGAAAAAAAATAGTAGTATAGATGAACTAAACCAAACCAACGCGAGTCAAATAAAATCACGTCTGAACCAACTACGATTGACTCCTTAATTTGAAATTTTTTGTTTCGTGTATCCCTTAATGGCATAAAAGTAGTTGAAAATATTTGCCTTTGATTATGGTAAAAAAAAAAAGTGAAACAAGAAAACAAAAAATTGATACGATATCGTGCAAGTAAAGAGGGCCGATGAATCAGTTTGAGGTCCTCTGGAGATGGGACTCCTCAATTGTCCATCTGATCTTCTGGATGGTTGCAAGCGAGATCGACCACCTGCAAAAAAGTCGAAAACTATGGGCACCAGTGTGGCTATCGCCAACACCCCTTCGATGCCTAAGTCAGTCGATTTGCCTTAGTTTAGAGAAAGGGATGAATGAAATTAATTGGGCATAAATTGCGTACCTTTGTGTTGTGTAGTTGGGATCTTTATATAGGCATCTTAGGAGGAGTCCCTTTAAGACTGGGACCTTTGGGTCTAATCCGTTTGTAATAGGTTTGTATAGGTGTTGTTGTTTCCTCCTCATCTTAGGACTTCCTTGACCCTTACCAAGTTTAGGAGTCCTCTTTGTGCATGAGTCTTTCATAGCTATACCTTGAGATCCGCAGCCTCATCCCTTAGGATGAAACAAGGCCTTGGCCATTCTAGAAGTCTCTTAGATTGTATGAACTCTTTTCGTAGTGTATCTTGTAGTGGTTGGTTAATTTATCCCCTCATTTGCTTGCCTAGCTCTTTTGGCTGAGCTTGGGTGTCACGTCTGCCGAGCTCACCTCATGGGCTAAGCTTGATGTTCTTATGAGCTACGCTCATGAGCTGACCTCTCCCTTGGGCCGGTTAACTGCGGCTAACCCTTATGGGCTAGGTTTAGTTGGGTCTTACCCTTATGGGCTAGATTTCATGTTTATTGGGCCCTCCAACTTGGGCCCTTCGGGCTGTATTAGGCTCCTTGTTCTGAGCTGACCTTGGAGGTCATTCTATCCCTATCAGTTACTCCCCTATTTCCTGGCTCGTGCCCTTCTTAGCAGGAGAGAGGAGAGACTATTTGCTTTTTAAGCAATGACTAAGCCTGCTTATCTAATCATGTTGCGGCGTACATAACCATTATTTGGTCCTATAATTATGTCATCGTCTCTAACTTTGTTGAATCAACTTTGCTGGCTAGCCTTGCTGAATAACAAATCGATGAGAGTGTTTAAGGGGCTAAACAGAGCGCACCCTTTTTTACTTTGATCAAAACCCATTTATGGTGGTTGTTTCAACCCTGGGGTGTCTGGCCTCAGCCTTGCTAAGCAGCAATGCTTGTAGCAGAGTGAAGAAAAAAAATCTTCGTTGCTGACGTTGAGGGAGACAAGCTTTAGTAAAGCCTGCTCTTGTTTTAGTACATTATGTTGGCTTTGTCTTTGTCTTTTGTTGGTTCCCTTAGGAATACTTTGGGATAGTTTGGTTATGGGGGTACTTATTTATTTTAGGTACTCACCCAATCCCTTGAGTGCGGGGTTGTTAAAAAACAGCCTGGTACTTGTGAGTTTGTGTCCTCTTAGGACTGATCTTGTGTTGATACTTTGCCTTAGCAGTTTGTTTGGCACATCAATAGCTTCTCGTGTGTACTATTTGTTGGTTACATAGAGCCGTATTGTATTTATGGCCAAGCATGCTTAACGGCTAGGCTTGGGCTTTTAGGTCATTTTAAGCTGTTTGTAGGCTTTTACAAAGCTTAAAGAGTTCTGACAAAGTAGGCATGAGCATCGTGCTTCAAATCTTTCGTCTTGTATGACTTAGGCCTTCTTGCAAGGCCTTGGCTGAGCAGATGTGTGCATCATGCCCGAACCTTCTGCATCTTGGAGGACATAAGCCTTTTGTAAGGCTTTTCCCAAGCAGGCATGAGCAACTTACTCTGACCTTTGTGTCCCATAGGACGTAGGACTTTTGTAATTTTTACAGAGCTTTGAGAGCCTTGGCCGAGCAGACCTAAGAATCGTACTCGAACTTCTTAGGTTCCTTAGGATTTGGCAAACTTTGTAAGCTTTGGCTGAGCAGGCTTGGAAGCCATGCTCAGCTCTCGATCTGAAAGACTTAGCTTTTTATTGACAAAGCTTCGAGAGCTTTGGGTCAAGCAGAGCGTAAGCTCTAGCTGAGCACGCCGTTAGAAGCAAAAGTCGTGCTCAGACTTCTTAGGTTCCTTAGGATTTGGCAAAGCTCGTGAGCTTTATAAAGCTTATTTTGGCCAATATTGGGCCTTTCTGTTTGCTCAACTTTTATCCCCTTAGAGATTTGTTTTAATTAGGCTAGTATGCTTTGCTTACCTTACATTTGTGCATGTCTTACATGCTGCTGTCTTCATTCCTTAGGATTCTCAGGTACTGGTCCCTAGGACATTTACGTTTCAATTTTATCGAGCTAGGTCTTATGTAGTCTATGCCAATTTTACCCTTATTGCTATTTTTTAGCTTTTATCCCTTAGGATTTAGTGCTAAAATTGTCGACTTGTCCAAGTTGACCTGTGGCAATCCATACTGAACTCTGGTATTGCTCTCGTCTTAGTTTTTAACCTATAGGATTTAACATTAGAGTTGAAAATTTTCTTCATTCTTTACGGCTAATCTGGATTCTTGTCCATTCCACTCCCTTAAATGTGTAAGTGGTTTGCATCCAAATAACTTTTACACTTACGTTGTTCAGCTCCCTTAGGATACTGATGTCTTAGGTAAGGAATCCTTACTCTGGTCTCGTAGTTTAGAGCTCATTCGGTCCGAGTGGGCTTTTAGGTCGCTTTCTCGGACTTATTTATGTGGTAGTACATACTCTTGGTGTCTTGGCACTGATGGGTCGAGCTATTACTTGAATCTAACATATTTAAATGCAACTCTTACTTGAGTAAGATCCCTTGGCACTCACTATTTTGTATTAGTTGCCTTAGTAACAATGCTTACTTTAAACAGGTTGAATGGATGACTTTAAATTACTTCCTTAGAAATTTGTTGCTTCCCTGATTTCTGTCGTTTCCTTAGAAACACTTATTTATGCTTCTCTTATGACTCATTAGAGTTACTGAGCTGACATAACTCCTTGGAGTTATTTAGCTAGCATGTTCCCTTAGAAACTGATATCTACTCCCGACTCCCCAAAGTGTAAAGTTGTGTTAATAGCTTTGTACTTGTAAGGTGGGTGGTTTATGCCTTGGCATTATATGTCATCTACTCTATTTAAGCTATGGTGGGTTGCAGTTAGGGCAACCTCGTCCCCTATGGTATTGTTAAAATGGCCATGCATGGCCTTGATTATTGATAGCTTTGGACATTTTGGCATAAGTTTCTATTTGTTGGAGGTTTTTAATTGTTTTTTTTTTCATCAGCAAAAGATGAATTTTATTAAAAAAATTGGGAAGAGGAGAGAGGGATCCAACCAAAAGTTGGAAGACACAACACAAGGGCAAAGCCCACCCAAAGGTCCACAAGGGTCACACCCAAATAAAACAATACAGCTCAACCCATTACCCAAATAAAGCAATTAAATCCCAAAACACCCTAATCCGGTCCACCCAAGGGCCAGCCCACCCAATCCAGCCCTCAAAACCCTAATCCTTTCAATCACCATCGCCGCACAAATCATTGGAACAACTAGTCTCGCCGTTAAGCAGAGCCGGCCTCTCCCAGATGTAGAGACCTGTAACGCCCCGAATTTTGGGTACGTTAAAATGACAGTTTATTCATAAAATCAAATGGAGTCTGGCTCTTATTACAACAAAACTCCCACAAGAGTTCAATAATTACACAAATGAAACGGGTTCTAGGGTTCCTAACTACAGCTCCTCCCGCTCCTCCATCCTAGCCAGCTCCTCAGCTCTAAAAGCCTCCAAGGTGTACATCATACCATATTCATCTATGAAGTCTGACACATTATACCGGCGTCGTTAGGGTCACCAAAAGGCAACACCGTGAGCTACAACGCTCAATAGGGAAATCCTTACCCACCAACCTTAACTTACAAGTAAGGTTAAAATCAAACATCGATTTCCACATGATACGTATATACACAGCTAACAATGACACATCCACATTCGTTAATCATCTATCGTTGGTGACCAAGATTTTCGTGTTTCTCCTACGCGACTCATCATAGACCGTGTCAATATTTCAACCTTTCAAAATCATTTGCATTAACTCCGTACCGCGAATAACCAAACCACAACTTTTCAAAATCATTTTGCATTGGCTCCGTACCGCGGATAACCAAGCTACAACCTTTCAAAATCATTTGCATTGGCTCCGTACCGCGGATAACCAAGCTACACACCCAACCTCGGTTCCGCCGCGCCGGGTTCCCGAGTATCCTCACAATGGTTCCGCCGCGTCGGGTTGCCATTGGCACACAATTGCATTGGCTCCATACCGCGGATAACCAAGCACACACCCAACCTCGGTTCTACCGCACCGGGTTCCCGAGTATCCTCACAATGGTTCCGCCGCGCCGGGTTCCCATTGGCACACAATTGCATTGGCTCCGTACCGCAGATAACCAAGCTACACACCCAACCTCGGTTCCGCTGCGCCGGGTTCCCGAGTATCCTCACAATGGTTCCGCCGCGCCAGGTTCCTATTGGCACACATACACCTCGCACAATGGGCAAGTCCGGCCACATTGCGGATTCCAAAACTTTTCACTCTTTTCAAATATTTCTTTTACACACGCACACAACCCACAAAATGCCACCCAAAATCGGTCATTATGTAGTTTCAAAATATTTCCTTCCTCGAAAAGCATTTCCTTTCATTAACCACACCGTAGGAGTCATGTTTTTACTTTCTCGGTTCTCGTGTCTCGTTATCATGTAAAGACTCAGTGGTAGGACAAAAGTAGGCACGAAACATTCTAACAAGATCATCCAATTCTATACTACTTATTATGCTAAATCATCACTTATAGCATAACGCCACATGTATGGACGCCCTTGGAGTGTATCACTTATGCTTATTCAAAGCACAACGCCACATGTACGGGCGTCTTTGGAGTGAAATCACTTATGCTTTATCACACCACAAGTAATACAAGCAACTCATATATGCATACTCATAATCATCTCCAAGATCAAAATACAAATATTTCTAAACAAACTATAAGTTCTATCTTAGCAATTCAAAACAACAATATTATACTTGAGTAAGTAAGTAAATAGGAAGTAAGTAAGGTTTTCCTTACTTTATACTTGGGGTGGAAGATAAGGGAATCCTACCTTACTTCTTGGCGGTAGTAACGGCTACGGAAGGTTAGTCGGCGGTCGGACAGAGTAACTACCTACGGTATGCCTCCGGTAGCTTCGAAAGAGAAAGGTCTCTCTCGAAACCTAATCTTGACTAACACTACTCTACTTTATGGATCGAAGGGTGGTCGGGTGGCGGTTTCGTGGCGGCTTAGGTTGAGTTTCTTGAAGAACTCAAGAACAACTCAAGAACATGAAGAACAAAGAAAGAACAAAGGAAATTCTAGAGAGAAGGAAGAGCAAAGCTTGAAGGTGTGAGTTTAATGCTTGGAATGGCTTGCTATTCATCGGCAAAGGCATGCCCTCTCCCTCTCTCCTAAGGCCGGCCCCCTCTCTCTCTCTCTCTCTCTCTCTCTCTCTCTACCTCAAATTTTGACACATGGCAAGCAATCTTGGAAGATCAAGGTCTAAATCCTAGGCTTGCATGGCTAGTTGGTGTACCTTGGATGGATTATGGAAGATTTGTTGAAAGATTTGGAGACAATGGTACAAGATTTGGTGTTAAACAATAATAGAAGTACAATGGAGGACAATGGAGGGTTACTTTCTTAGCTAGGAAGGAAGGTTCATCCATGGATTTGAAAGATGTAGGAAGATATGGAAGATCAAGGAAAGTACAAACCAATCTTCCTCTCTTTTTCCTCCTCTCTCTCTCTCTCACTCTTTCTCTCACTCTCACCCGGCCCCTCCCCTCTCTCTCTCGGCCTCTCTCTCCTCTCCTCTCTCTCGGCATCTCTCTCTCTCTCTCTCTCTCTCTCTCTCTCTAGTACACACACACACACACACACACACACACACACACACATATATATATATGCAAGAAAGGATAAGAAAGTACAAGATTTTCCAAATCCCATTAAAGAAATCCAATAAGGCACATGTCCCTTTAAATAAATAAATTAGTGTACTAATGTATTCTAGGAAGATCAACTCCCTAATAAATTAATCCAATTGGGTACAAAACCCCAATATAAAATAATAAATAGTACTTAGGAGAAAGATTTGGGTTATTACCCAATGGATAATAAATCCCCTAACTTTTATTGTCCAATGGACAATAGCTATTAGGAAACTTTTATATTAAAATAATCAAAGTCCTTTAAAGCATGTGATAAAAGCCTTATATTAAATTAGGTGTGGTACCAAGTACCCCAATTAAATAAAAAAAAGGCTAGGATTCTCCCCATTAAAATAATAATAAAGTACAAGTCAAATTAACTTTATTGGAAGGTTCCTTAATCACATCGGTACTTTATTTGGTCAAAAGTCTCTATTACCCAAGGGTAACTAACTTCCCTAACAGTTATTACCCAATGGATAATAATTCTCCTTGTGGTTAATAACCAATGGACAAAAGAGTACAAGTACCTTTTATTAAAATAAAATTTTGAAAGACTACATGTACCTTTATTCAAATATAATAAAAAGTTTATTGTCCAATGGACAAAAATTACCCTAACCATTATGGACCAATGTGTAAAGGCAAAAGGTTCAAAAGGTCCAAAAGGTTCATCTAGTATCTAGGTGAGTAGGTTGCTCGGTTCCTCCAAGTAGTCGGTTAGAAACTAACTAAATTGGTCAAGTAAGGTTTCTAGTCGAGAGCTTAACAAATGACCGAAATCTAGCTACGACGAAAATTCACAAGAAATCATATAGCCACTCAAGAGAAAATAAGTAATTCAAATAAAATTCAAATATTTAACGAAATTTTTACTGACTAAAATTCAGGGGCGTTACAAGACCGGCGACGAAACCGGCCTACGGCATGACAATCAAAGCAACAGGGCTGAGGGTAACAAAACCACCACCAAACCCATCAGAGCCCTAACAACCCCAGTGGCATCTCGATCTCCACCAGAGAAAGCAGCAACCTAGAAACAGTGAGAGAAGCCAACCCCGTGCCCGAATGAGAACTCGAAATGACCGCCGGCTAGACTTCGGCACATAAAGATGACCTGAGCAACCTATCCATGGGGGCCACATCCAACTCACCACCACCGGATTGAAACCAACTCCGATCTAAACCGTATCTTCACCGATCGTTTTTTAATAGACCTGCAAAAAGATGTTAGAAAATAAACTACAGTACACCACCCCCTCCACTAACCACCCATCCCACAGCCACAACAACAATCCAGATCACCGCCACCCGACCCGCAACCACCGATCCGCCCAACACCGTTAGGCTCCCGAAGGAACCAAGGAAACCTCCGACCGAAGGCAGAGAAACGGAGCTCCACTCCGATAGCAAACAGAGGAGGGGAGAAGATGCGATCCGGATTGCAAGGGAAAGGGCAGGAGAGGGAGGAAAAGAGAGGCCCGGGGGGAGAAGGGAAGGAGGAGAGCCTACCCCCCCCCCCCCCAGGCGGCACGGCAGATGAAGAGCCCTAGAAAGAAGATGCCCAAATCGCCAGAGAAGAGCTTTTGGTTTTCCTGTCAGTCCCTTAGGAAATACAAATCAATGGCGCGTGTTTTAGAGTTTGCTGGTTTTTGTTTGTTGGAGTGCCTCCACATCCTAATTGTCGTATGCTTCATATCTCATGCCTTAGCATGGTTGCCATATGTTTTGTGCCTTAGCGCATCACCTCATGCCTTAACATGATTGTCATATGCTTTATACCTTAGCACATCATCTTATGCCTTAGCATGATGTTTATTTGCATTACCTGTCTTGGCTTATTTTGCTTTTGAGTGGCCTATTCCTTTGAATGTCTTAGCATTATTTCTGGCCTAATGACTATTGGGGTGTGCTGAAGTGTTCTTCTTGCATATCTATCTATAGTACTTAGCTTATTTGCCTATTCTGCTTTGGTTTTTCTTTTATTCCTACTCCTCCAAGTGTCAAGTTGATCTGTCATCTTGACAGTTGTGTTTGGAAGCTTGTCACTCAAGCTTGGTATCCCTTATGACTTAGCGTAGCTTTTCCCAGCTTGTTTATTTCTTAGCTTGTACCCCTTTAGGATTCTCAAATATTGGTCTCTTAGGACCTTTATGTTTTTGGGCCTTTTGCTGAGTTATGACCTAATTTGTTTTTAGCTTTTGTCCCCCAGGATCACTTGATGCTTTAGTATCCGAGCTAACTTGTGGCAGCCTAGGCTGACCTCTGGCCTTAACGCTTTTTCTTAACTTCCATTCCATGGGGTTGGATCACTAAGCTTGAGAAAATTTCTTCATTCATCTAGAAAAATTTCTTGGACTTACTGATCTCACAACTAAGCTCCAATTTTTGTGTCGGGCTGCCCTAGCTGGTTGATGGTCCTTAGTCTTGCGGAGTCAATAATTGAGCTTGGATTGACGTATTTGTTGCTTGTGTCTTATGTCTTCTTGTATGTTGGGTTGTCGTATGTTTGGCTTATTGTGCTTAGCTGGCTCAGTGTCCTTTAGAATTACTGAGTCAATAATTAAGCTCGGGTTTTTGCGTGTTGGGCTACCTTGGCTTGGCCTTTGGTCCTTAGATCGACGTACCAAGCCAGCAATTGAACTCGGGTTTGTTAAACTGCGTTAGCTAGCCTTTGGTCCTTAGACTACCGAGGTTTCATCTTCACTTGGATTTGTTAATCCAGAGCTCTTTAGACTCCAATCCTTGGACTAGGCCAGGTGGGCATGTAGGCCTCTTTCTTGAGCTTTTAGTCTAGGTTCCTTAAGCTCTGACTCTACAGTGCCCATTTTGGGACTGGATCAAGTAGGCTTGTAGGCCCGTACATGGAATTATATTTCAATCTGAGCTCCTTGAGCTTTGACTCTTTAGTGCTTCTTTCGTTCGTGACTAGTTTGTCTAAGTATGTTGCTTCGTTTAACTGAGCTCAGTTTATTTTTCTAAAGCTTGTATAAAAATAACTCCATGGAAGAATAAAATTGAAGTCAATACCTGTACTTATCATACTTTTTGGGAAGCTCTACACTCCAAGAATTTGACATCTCTTTTCCTCGTAAGGTGGCTAGCATGTAAGCCACATCTTTTGAATGCTGAAGTGCTTGGTCATGCCAGTCTTGGTTTAGTCCAGGTTTTCCTTATTTGTCTCCCTGCAAGGTTAACTAGTCTGAGGAAGGGACCTTCTGTTGAGAGGGTTCATAGTTTGGCCAAGGCATCGTGATGCTTGGCCATTACTTTCCCCATCGGGCTTTAGGACTCTTAATCCTGTTAGGAGCATATCCCAAAGGATTTTTCTTGGAAGCCACTAGTTAAGTCCTTAAATAGGTATACCAGGCTGGCTCTTTTGGGACTGAGCTGGTTTAATGTGCTGAGCTGCACCTTGGTGCTTGCCTTGCTTATCCCTTGGGATGAGTAGGGGGCTGGTTTAAACTTATCAACTTCCACTATTCCCATGCTTCCTTAGACCTGGTCAGGTCAGGAAAATTGGAACACTTTCAGAAAGCGATTACTTTTCTTGCTTTTATTTGGCGCATCAAATGCAAGTAATAGGGGTCATTTCTTGGGCATGTGGCCTCCTTGCAAACATTGGTTGTAACCTTGGGTGGCCATGTCCCTTAGGACTGTCTTTACTTGAGCTTTTGAACAAAATAGAATTATCTACTTGGCCGAACCAAGCTGTGCTTAGGGCAATCTCGTCCCTTGGGACGTTTAGTTGAACTTTTCCATCATGCGCTTTGTGTTGGTTGAGCTAATCTCCTAAGATGAGTTGGCCTTAACTTTTTATCCATTGGGATATTTTGCGGAGTAGTTGTTTATTGACTGGCAGGGCTTTGATGTTTGATTGGAGTACTTGTCTTTAAGGTACTCCCCTGGGTTATCCCTTAGGATAATCTGTGTTTATCTCATCCTGTAGAAGGTGTTTCAGCCACCTTAGACCCCTTAGACAATTAAGGTACTTTTGGAATATCTTGGTTGCCTGTGTAACTGGGCTGATGATAACACCATGTCAATCCTTGATGGGGATGATTAGGTGATGTTGTCTTTCATGCTCAACCTTCTAAATAAGTCTTAGCTCATATCTGTGGGTTTTCCCTTAGAAATTTTCATGTTTCTGTAGAGGAAATCATGTGCCTTAGCAACTATGTTCTTTACTGCGTTCTTCTGAGCAGACCTTGGTTGCTCAATCTGTCTTATTTGCTTGAGCTGTGATCGAGCAGGCTTGCTAGTCATGGTTAAAATTCGTAACACTTATGTTACATTTGTTTCTAAGACTCAGCTTGGAATTTTAGGTCAATCCCTTGGGACTAAGATCTACCCATTGGTTGTCAAAGCTCTGTAAATTTTTGGCCGGGTAGGCTCAGGCTTATGACCACTTCCAAAGCACTTTCCCTTAGAAATTTTCATGTTTCTGTAGAGGAAATCATGTGCCTTAGCAACTATGTTCTTTACTACGTTCTTCTGAGCAGACCTTGGTTGCTAAATCTGTCTTATCTGCTTGAGCTATGATCGAGCAGGCTTGCTAGTCATGCTTAAAATTCTTAACACTTATGTTACATTTGTTTCTAAGACTCAACTTGGAATTTTAGGTCCCTTGGGACTAAGATCTACCCCATTGGCTGTCAAAGCTCTGTAAATTTTTGGCCGAGTAGGCTGGTCGGTTGAGCTCAGGCTGATGACCACTTCTAAAGCACTTTGAGCTTTGGCCGAGCAGACTTGTATGTTCATACTTCCCTACTTCCCCAAGTGCTAAGGTGTTGAGAAAACATCTTGACACTCATAGATTGTGAAATCGCTTTATGGGGGTCATTGGACCTATGACTCATTGCCTCTTGGGACATGATTGCTTTGCTCTCTTGATCAGTCTTGCAATATTTGACTTTGTAAGACTTTTTGTTGGGGAACTGGGCCGGAGCCTTGCTAATAGCGTATTGTCCTATTGGAGACTTTCGTTGGAGGAGCAGCGTCAATAACCCGAGCAGTTTTGCTAGTCGGATTTCATTATTTTCTATAGGAGCTAGCCAATCTCGTTGGCATGTGTAGACGCTTTGAACCGCGAAAGTAGTGTAGGTGGCAATCTCTACTCTTCCTAATTCTTTGTCAAGAAGGATGCCCATTAAGCCACCGTAATCGAGCGCCCAATCAATAAGTGGTATTAGAATGAGATTAACTATAGAGTTTATCTAGCAACCTGTATATGAAACTTATCTCATGAGCAAGATTGATGTAGTTGAATTTTCCACGAAGCGAGATCGGCCTCGATTGATGGATTTTCGCTAGAGTGAAGTTACACACGTCTCCCTTTTATTACCAAACATGCACTAGAGAGTTCCTTGCAATTGAGGCGCTCGTAGCCATAGCCCCGTGAATCGTCGAGCGTCTTCATCATTCGTGAGATCTGTGTTCATCTCATCTTAAACTCTTGAATATTTTTGGAGAACTTACCGTTTCCATAGACGGTGCCAACTGATGAATCAGTTTGAGGTCCTCCGGAGATGGGGCTCCTCAATCGTCCATCTCATCTTTTGGATGGTTGCAAGCGAGATCAACCACCTGCAAAACAGTCGAAAACTATGGGCACCGAGGTGGCTATCACCAACACCCCTCCGATACCTAAGTCAGTCGATTTGCCTTAGTTTAGAGAAAGAGATGAATGGAATTAACTGGGCATAAATTGTGTACCTTTGTGTTGTGGAGTTGGGATCTTTATATAGGCATCTCTTAGGAGTCCCTTTAGGGCTGGGACCCTTGGGTCTAATCCATTTGTAACGGGTTTGTATAGGTGTTGTTGTTTCCTCCTCATCTTAGGACTTCCTTGACCCTTATCAAGTTTAGGAGTCCTCTTTGTGCATGAATCTTTCATAGCTATACCTTGAGATCCGCAGCCTCATCCCTTAGGATGAGATAAGGCCTTGGCCATTCCAGAAGTCTCTTAGATTGTATGAACTCTTTCCGTAGTGTATCTCGTAGTGGTTGGTTCCTGTCTATTAATTTATCACTTCATTTGCTTGCCCAGCTCTTTTAGCTGAGCTGGGTGTCACATCTGCCGAGCTCACCTCATTAGCTGACCTCTCCCTTGGGCGGGTTAGTCCCTTTAGATTTGGTTGGATCTTATCCTTATTGTTTATTGGGCCCTCCAACTTGAGCCCTTCAGGCTATGCCGAGCTCCTTGTATTGAGCTGACCTTGGGAGGTCATTCTATCCCTATCAAGGACCTCTTGACTTTGAAATTGGGAGGTAGATTCCAGTAATCCAAATTAATCAACCAATAAATGAAGGGACACACTAATTTCCCTATTCAACGTTTAGTTTTGATTGGTTTTGTTATCTTAATCAGGATTAGATTACAAGAATCAACTACACAATAAAAGAGCCAATTAATCTCATGGTTTTGTTAAGTGGTCCTAACTCCTAAGGTACCATCAGTAAATAGCTTAATAACTTGCCTCATTTTGTCACAATGGGCTACTTTTTTAAAGATGAAACAAATGCTCTGCAACAATGAGTATACGTTTGAAATGAAAAATGTGCTTTGCATTGTCGGTAAAATGTAGAGTTGATAATACACGTACCTTAGCCCCTTGATTGAAATCGTGGAATGTTTAGAGTGCTTTTACAAATCTGAATTTCATTACGTCAATAGTGAAGTGGTTGTAGTAGTGATCCGACCAGCTGCGTTTCAATAACAGAAGAGAAAACATATGTACGAAAAGCCAGAAATATAACAACACACTTTCATTGTAGCAGATTCTATAGTTGATTGCAGCTGATTTGTTTCCACAAGAGACAACAGGTATTTGGAAACCCTCAAGACCCTAAACCTAACTTCATGGAGTAGTCGTTACAAGATTAACACAAAAGGTCAACAACATTATTCTCTACAGTCATTTTGTCGACCCCACTAGCAAGGACAATACGCATAGTCCTTATGCCTACGACAACGTAGCCTACATCGACAACAATGATTACGTGAATCCCAAAATCAATGCCAACTCAAACCCCAATGCAATATGGAGTATCAACTAGGATGTGCAACTCATACGAGCGATTATCGCCACGACAACACCTACACTCCAACCTTAAGTTCCGTACATCCCTCGTCCCTAAAGATGGATAGATCATAGTAGAAGGAGTCTTAGGCCTACATTTGGCTTGTGTTTCTTAGGTCACAAAAACAATTGAAATCGACGTCAAGGGTCGGCTAAAAGCCCATTGCACTATTATTGAAAGTGATAAGAGAAGTGAAGCAAGTGAGGTTTTACTCATTTAAGGGGGGTAGGCAAGACCCTTCTGCACCTAATGCGCACAAAACAAGGTGGCATAATGAGCTCTTTGGATGGTTAGCGAGCTTCAAGTTAGAAGAAACAGATCGTATGGAGTTGGATCTTCCTCACATTGTCTGTGAGTACGAGGACGTGTTTCCTGAGGAATTGCTATGATTTCCGCCACCAAGACAAAATCGATTTCACCATCAAGCTCCAGCATTAGACATTTTCAACTAACAAATGCTCCCAAAAACAAAATGATCAGTTTTGAAAATTGAATTCAAAGCATTGTTAATATCCAAGATCCAACGAATCGAGAATTGGAGATACTGAACTACAGGTTTCGACATTTTGATATTGTCTTCAAGCAGAGACAAAAGGTCTTCCACAGCCTGTTAGGGTGCTATTTAGCTGCAGTCAATAGTATAAGCCGCGGTCATGACCGCTACGTACCCTTTTACATATTTCCCCATGCCCTTTTGCCTTTTTAATTAGGGCAAGAATTGACGGTGAATGTTGATGTGGATGTTAGGAAACAATTTTCTTGTTGAATAGTAGTAACTAGGAACAAGTGCCCACGCCAGAGTCTTCAATATTTTGCATTTTTGTTTTCGAGAAACATATCCTTATTAAGGTACACTTTAACAAGGATAAGTTGAGAAAAAATGCTAAACCAAAACGTAACCTTGTTAGGTTGCACACATTAATCTGAAACAGCATTCGTAAAGAAAAAATACTAAACCAAAACAGGGGTATGACCTATGTTTCTTGTGCCAGACATGAATCCTCGTCTTGAATTTGAATAAATTTTGATTTTGCTTTCTCATTTGGCATTGTCTGATTTTGGTGCTGTTCATTTTTCGCTTAAAGAAGGGCACCAGCCACTACTTTCTGCAACTGTTATATGGACATTCAAATCAAGATTTTTTATGTGATGCTTCCTCGGTTCCTCATTGATACAAAATGTGGGACTGATCGCGGGTCTATTTGACGATTTAAACAGTTCATTTTGTAAGTTACGGTGCATTTAAGGTCGATGCGAAAAAGTAATTTCATTGGACTCTGGTATCCGATGAACAAATCATATTTGTCACAAAGACAAATAGGACTAAGATTTTTCAGCATATATTTCTCTTCACACAAATATGATGTGACCGAGCTTTTACCAAACTTTGGTGAACTTGTTTTTTACATAAATGTTACACATCAAAACCTACGAGATGAAGGGTTCAAATCATGAAATAAGACCGTTACTAGAGGTGTCAAACGGGCAGGGTCGGCACAAGCACGACACGAGCACAATAAGTTTGAAGACGGCACGACATGCCACAGGCACGATTTAATCCTGGCACGGCACGGTCTTAGTGGGCACGCAGCACGGCACAGGCACAGAATTGAGCGGGAACGACACAGGCACGGCACAGAAGTAGGCCTGGCACGACACGGTCTTAGATGGGCACGGCACGGAAGTGAGATGGGGCACGAGTCATGAAACAGCAAGACACGGTTCCAACCAGGCACGGCACAGGCACGAGCATGAGCACGAGCATGGAAGTAGGGCGGGCATGACACGACACAACACGGTTCTAATCGGACATGACATGGCATGGGCACGACACAACACGGTTTTCGTCGGGCACGGCACGGCACAAGGCATGAAAAAACCAAAAAAAAATTGTTATTAAATAAACAAGGAATTTCATATTATACTTTACTTTATTTCTATGTATTTTTTGATAATTCAATAATTTATTAATCTTTTCCTTTTATTTAACTAAAATAAGCTTTTAAAATATTTTATATGATTAAGAAATTTTGAATCAAAATTCAAACATGATAATATACGAATTACCACACATATACATTGCGTTTTATCTAATAAAGATTTTAAAAAAAAATCAAATTTTTTTGGTGTAAATGAATTATTTTTTGTTTGTGTTAGTGAATTATATCTAGTTAAAAAAATTATCAAAATAAGGGGAGAAAAAGTTTCAAAATAAAATGATTATAAAAAATATCAATTTTAAAAGATCAATTTAAAAATATATATATAAAGTCATGAACAAAAATAACGTGTGTGTGTGAGAGGGAGAGAAATAAGAAGATTCCTGTAACATGCAAATTTCCTTGTTGGATTGTCAACCTTTGAATGAAAGTATAGTTATAGATGCCAGTTTAAGGTTTTGGCCGTAATCAGGATGGCCAAAAAAAATTGGGGCAATCATTTACATCGAAAGCTTAGATGATGAGAACCAGCTTAACATTGCCAATGGCCTTCTGTCCTAAAACAATTTCCCTTGGGTGTTGGATTTGAGATTAAAAGCTAACACTTCCTGCAGTTATCTAACAACTAGTGCCAAAGATCATTACATCTCAGCACCTCAATCAAACTTGATCACATCTTGAAAACCTACAATTTTACAATCCTTTAAATGACAGTACAGTAAGGGAACTGAACTATAAATTCGAATAGCCATAAATGTCGTAGTAAAACCACTAGAATCACGCCGATAAAAAAAAAAAAAAAAAAACCCACTAGAATCACAACCTGCCAACATTATAGGGGTGTCAAACGGGCTGGATCGGCACAGGCATGGCACAACACACGATTAAGTAAATGGGCCGGTACGGCACAATTCAAAAAAGCACGACATGACATGACACGATAAAAAAGACATGGCACGACACGACACGACAAAAAAGTCACAGGACGACACGTCACGATTACTTAATCGGGCACGGCACTACATGACATGATTTTAAAAAGGCATGTGACATGGTACGATAAAGTAAAATGGCCCAGCAAGGCATGCTTAAAGCATGGCACGATGAAGTAAACGGGCACGGCACAACACAATACGAAGCATGGTTGGCACGGAAGTTGAATGGCACGATAGGCACATTTGACACCTCTAACCGTGACGAATCCCATTTCGCGTCATAGGAGGAATTACCACATGAGGTGAAGTCGTAGTACTACAATATTAAGACCATAGGAGGCAGCTTGTAGGACTCTATTCAACGCAAGAGTTATAAAAAAATGAAAAAAAAAAAACAACTTTGCCTCTTATTTTGTCCTTATTCAAATATTCTGCGCATTTGTTAGTTTTGCATCAAGTTTTTATAGATTATTAGTTCTTCTCGACGAGAGAAATCAAAAAATAAAAAATTATTACTTTTACCTAATTTTTGTTGCAAATATACAAGAAAAAACATTTTTTTGGATTCTTACGAAAAAAAAAAGTGGTAAAAGTATAACTTTTATTTGTCTGATTCATATTTCTTTGCTCGAGACGAATCAATAATTCACAAAAAAATTGACGTAAAATTAACAAACACAAACAAATTTTGGAAAAAGACAACAAAAAGAGCCCAAAAAGCAGAGTGGCCTTTTTTGGAAACTCACCCCCAAATTTAGTAGCTATAGAACACTTTTTCGCAACCAAGGAAAGGTGATTTTGTCCCGGGATAAATTTGTGTTCATTGATTTAGCATATTGTTGAGTTTAAACTGCTGACTTAGAGCCAACCCGGAAGGTAAGACGACATAGATTTCAATACCAGCTGCTATGAAACGTATCCATAGCAGTTCTTCGGCTTTTCGATACCATTATACAGTCGCTTAGTATCCGCCTTTTTGTCATATCCAATTTTTCCAGCATCGTAGTAGCTATGGCCGATGCGAGACTGCTGGGATGCTTCAAGTACTCTGGAAACATTTTTCCAGCATTGTAGCAGCTATGGCCTATGCGAGACCGCTAGGATGCTTCAAGTACTCTGGCAACAAAAATATTTCCGAAAAATTCACAGCCGCTACACCTAATTCTCGCTACATGTCATTCAATACTTTTTATGCGGTCTGCAGCTGGTACCGTTATGGTTGTGCGATCTGCCACTGGCATTTAGAACCTTGGGTAAGAGGCCAACTCTTGTGTGGCCTCTTGCGTGGGATGAGAACATAATGAAAATAATAACAAATTTGGGAGTTTGGCAGGGCAAAACTGACACTACTGAAGAACAATATAATTTCTGCAAAAGTTTCTTCACAAGGTTTTAGGACAACAATCCCATCTATCTACCATGAAGTGCTGACATTGTTACTTCATTTGAAGCGAGAAGATATATACCAGTTGACGAAGAATCCGTCTCGGGAGTAAACCTTTCTGTGTAAAACCCAGGTTGTTTAGGAGTGGAAGGATTGCGTTTTCACTATCTAACATTAACAAAACAGCTGACATCGGCGGTCTGTCTTCAGGATGATTTTGCACACACAAAAGGGCCATTTGGATACATTTTACCACTTCTGGTGTGGGAATCGGACTCTCCATCAAAGCATCTGCTAGATTCATGGGTTTTCCTTCATTCCATAGTTTCCATGCCTAACGAAAATAGCAATTCATAAAATTATTCTCAAACATAATGAAAATTGCTCTCATACGAAAAGAAGAATTGTCCTCACATGTCCCAAAAGGTTGAGGTCATGATCGGGATGGTAAAATCCTCTGTTCTTCTTTCCACTCACAATCTCCAAAACCAGTACACCGAAAGAGCCCGTCTATGGCATATTCTGGAGACATATATCCACTTCATACAACAAAATAAAATGGAATTGCAATATCAAACGAAATGAACTATGGATAAGAATAATGAAGGGGAGAGATGAACGAGAGATACTTACTAAGTTCCAAGAGCCCTATTTGTATTTTCTTCAGACTGATCATCTCCAAACATTCTCGCCAATCCAAAGTCTGAAATTTTAGGATTCATGTCGTTGTCTAGCAAAATATTGCTAGCTTTCAGATCCCTGTGAATTATTCTCAATCTTCAATCCCGATGAAGATAGAGGAGTCCTCGAGCAATCCCCACTATAATGTCAAAGCGTTTTTGCCAATCCAATGATCTACAACTTGTTTGATCTGAGGTAGTTAAGAGTAAGTTAGCAACTTCACCATACAAGGTCGACACTGAGTTTTTGAAGGCCTAAAGCGATAATAAAAAATGAGACCTTTTACGAATTTCTAAGAAAAGTATAAAATAAACAAATCACATTTCCCAAAACAAAAGATCTAGTACTGATCAATATGAAAAAACCCCAACCGCATTCGGGACAATTGATCCATCACTTGGTGTATTGGCACCGTTCATGCACAAATTTTTAATGGCTTCCAACTTGAAAACTCTTGTGCTACAAATAGGAGAAATAATATTTTTTATGTTGAGCACTCCTACTACACGTGTATGCCTAAAAAAAGAGAAGGGAATTAGATTCCAATGCAGTGAGATTAAGGTATTTGGTAGGGGTAAGCACTGAAACAAATCCTCTTTATTTAAAACCTTTTTCTTTATATGTTAGTGAATGCATTCTTTCTGAACCATATTAATCAATCAAGTCAGTCAAGAAAGTGTGTCGCCAATCACTAAGTGGGTGTGGTTGGTGTGTTGTTTTGAAAAACGTGGCACAGGCACGGCAAGAGCACGGAAAAAGCACGGGCACGGAAAAAGTACAGGGACGGAACGACATGAGTAACTATAATGGGACAAGCTGTTATATTTATTTTCTACTAATATTTTGTGTAAATTACTTTCAACAATCAATAATTCCGTTTTGCCAAGCAAACCAAAAACCTCCTTGTCAATGATCTATACTATGGAAAACTTAATTCCAATTAGTAAGATGAATTTTTCTAATAGAAGTGGACCCTTTAGTTCTCTAGTTTGCAAGTATGCCTCCGATTATTTTTGGGCCTTGCTTTGATTGGATGCATGTTGGACCTTTTTATTTTATCTTTGGATAGGTTTTTTTTTAAGGTATATACTACTTAGGCCTACTACGTCCCAGACTTTACCTCATCTCTATCCAAAAGGAAGCTCTGGTCTCAGAATGCTTCCCATCTTCTGCCTCTGATAAGTGGCCTCTTCCATTTACAAGAAGGCTCCATCCTTGGGAGTAAAACCAACTTGATTCTTTGCAATTAAGGTTGAACAGGTTTCCCTTTGATCCCTTTAGAGAAGGTTGCCCTCGTTGGAAATGTAGCTCCTCTGGCCTCAACTCTGTATGTTCAACTTACTCAACATGGGAGAAACAAGTTTTCCAAGTTAATGACTGCCTCAATTCTGTTTGGAAAAACCTTGGACCTGCTAGGATTGATGCTTTTGTTTGGCTAGCTATTCAGGAAAGGATTGTTACTAGATCTGTTTTGGTAAGAAGAAACATTATACCTTTGAATGCTGGTCCTGCCTAATTTGTACTCTATCTCTTGAGACCCCTCTTCACCTCTTTTTCCAGTGTTCACTTGCCTTGCATATTTGGTCTGCCATTCTCTCGCGGTGGCAGGTAACTTGGGTTTGCCTTTCTACACTTCCTGGTTTGATTGATTTTTGGTTCTCCAATTCTTTCCATAATCTTGAGAAAATCTGTTGGAACACCACCCTATATGTTGTACTTTGGACAATCTGGAATACTAGAAATGATCTAGTTTTTAAAGACAAACAACCTAATGTTGATGAAGCTGTGGACTTAATCAAGCTCAAGGTGGCTTTTTGGGTTAAAGGAAAATACAACCTGAATTCTTATTCGATTGAAGACTTTAGAAGCCACTTGGATGGAATTAGGCGGCACAATATTTGACAACCTGGATTTATTGGGGTGAATAGTTTTATTTTGGTTCCTTTTTCTTTTCTTTTGTACCAACTCTTGGTTGGTCTTCTCTTCTCCCCCCAGGAATGTGGCTTGCACATGATTGTTCTATGATGATGTGGTGCAGCGCTTTCTTCAGTTGAACCCTCTTGAATGGTGGTTAGGTTGGTGTATCTTGAGCTTTGTTGAGACCTGCACACTTAGCACCCGCGTTAATGCCAAACCCGGATCATGAGGAGTCCGGGATAGGCACTCCAACGGTCAATTAATAAAGAGGGAAGAGAAGCTTTTTAGGATGTGTTTAGGGTTTCGGAGAGAGGATCAATTACCTTATTCTAAAGGTGGAATACTCCTTTTATAGGCAACAGTAACTTGGAGCCCAACCCACACGTATACACCACGTGCTCGGTGATTGGTTCCCATTTGGTTCACTAAATC
Source organism: Rhododendron ovatum (assembly GCA_019656835.1). NCBI lineage: Eukaryota > Viridiplantae > Streptophyta > Magnoliopsida > Ericales > Ericaceae > Rhododendron > Rhododendron ovatum. The sequence continues at coordinate 11,397,213 of CM033793.1, read as the reverse complement.
AGGCCCGCAATCAAAGGACTATCACAAGCTCCACACTCCATTTGTTCAATAAGGGAAATGGTGTCACGCAACCTGCAACACCTACTCGACTCTACCTTACTTTTTCTCCAAGTCAGGGAGCAGGGATGGCTCGGTGGTTAACGGTTTTGCCAATCGATATAGCCCGGCTGTGTTCGGTGTTCGGGCTTCTGTAGAGTTACCAATTGGTCAGGTGGGACGCCATCGAACAAAAAGATATAACCGACTAACCCTTACCCAGGTCCATGGTTCCTCCGCTAGTGAACGAATTTGGCCCGGCGAGACAAGTCTGGCAGAGGCATATTGAATACTATTCACCATCAGTCCATCCAACCTTTAAGTCCACGAGTCTGACTAATCATCAACGTGACGCGGCCATCGTCCAAGTCGCTTCGTCGATCCATGCCCACCACAATAGCCCATCAACTTCTTCCACCCTTCTACAAAGATGGGAGGAGTTGACTAATGGTCCCTTCAGGCCATCTCGATAATGTCTTAGCCGAACCAATGCTTTTCTAAGGGTACACCCCGCGGTACCCGCCGGGCCTTCATGAGGAACGAATAGGCGTTTTGAATCCAGAGTAATGATGATATTCGCTGCAGAGAGGGCTGATGGGACTGCTTGGCTCAGAGATTGAATGGTTAGGCATGAATCTGAAGCGGCGTAGAGTGTCATGTGGCAGAAGGGGGGACGCCGTGAGTACAAATCAATACAGGCTTTCCACATGGCGCTCTGAGAGTGGACGGGGTCTCGTCGTTTCGGTTCCGATGTGCGACCCCTAGGTTTCCCTCCTCCCCCCTTGTCCATTATATAAGGGAAGGGCGCAAGAGAGAAAACACTCTTTTTGCTCTCTCACTCTTGCGCTCTGGAACTTTTACTCTCGCCTTCATTGTTCTCCAGAGTCCCCCGTCGCACCACCGCTCACCGTCGCTCGACTCTAGCACTTTCAGGTAACTCCGATCTCTTTGCTGCTTCATTTTTTGCTTGCCACAGAGCACACCATGCCTTATGGCTCATTTTTTGCACAAGACCCTGAACTGGAACAGTTCCACTTGAGTCCCTACGGTTGCTTTTGGCCTTGGTCCACCACTTGGACCGCCACCAATGGCAGTCCTCCTCCATAGCCCTGCGGTGGATCTCACTGGATATCCCCTGGCAGAGTCCAGAGGTTTTCCTCCAGCAGAATCCAGAGGTTCTTCTCCGGAGGAACACGCATAAGAGCGACCGTGCTGAAGTAGGATTTTAACTTTCTTCATTCTTCCCTTTCGTTTAGGTCTTCAGCATGGTGGACTCTCCCAGCTTCGGCTCATCAAAGGTAAATGCCAACACATACCCAGACCTCTAGGAAACTATCCGAAACCTCGGCAGGGGTTACCAGATGGGCAACGTGAGCTTTGATGAAAGCTCAAGCAATTTCGCCCAGCAAACAGAGCTGCCTATCATCCCTGGCATCCACATTCCCCTTCAAGTGGATGATAGGGCTTTCAGGGATATCTTCTATGGCCAGAGCCATTCTTCAGATGAAGTCGCCAAGTCGAGCCCACACGGCTTCGAACAAGAAGAGGAGGAACAGACTGAGCGCACGACAGCCGGAGACCAAGCCAACACATCTACATCGATGGGGCCATCGCTGAATGCGCCCGATGTAGGAGGGGTAGAGGCTCCTCCGAAACCACAAAAGGACATCAACCTCATTCTCCCGTTGCCAACTAACCTTGGACCCATGCCGTACAACCACCTCTACGGTGATGATCCAGGGGGCTTCAAAGACGAATTTAAGGTGAAGTACGAAATCCTGGATGACATCCTTGTGGAGAGGGTGACCAGTAGTAGAATCACCTTCGGAACTAACTTTATCATCCTCCCATTATACACCATTACCAAGGGGGTAAGGTTCCCAATGAGCCCCTTCCTGCGATACTTCCTAGAGTCGTACAACTTTGCACCGATCCAGGTCTCGGTGAACACTTGGCACATCCTCTGCTCAGCAATGAAGTTGGTCAAGCTAAACAACCAGCCCTTCACCCTGGGTGACTTGATGCTGATGTACATGGTATCAAGGAACCCAACGTATGATAAGTACTATTTGACCATGCGGTAGTGGTTGGACCATCTCATGGGTCGTCTCTACGACACGAAGAAGTGGGGGAATGTTCTAGTGAGGGTGTCCGACAACTTTGAGTAAGGCCCGATAGACCCTCTACTAGACATTCCCTTTCCTATCAGGACTGGCACGACATTAGAGAGGCCCTACAACATCCCCCGAAAGCAGGGGTTCCCTGGCCATGGGGAAGCCTCTGGTATTGCTTCATATGTCTCTGTCTTTTCTTTACATTTGCTTCAATACATACAAATCTTGCATCATATTAACAGTTCTCTACGTGTAGATTGCTCCACGCCGAATAAGGGACTTCTCGTCACCGGTAGGTGGGCTACCTTGAACGCTCTCCTTCAGTGTGCCGACCGGGATACACCTACCTTGCTCAGCTATGAACCCACCTACCACAGCCTCGCTCATCGCAAAAATAAGAGCAAGATGGTAAGGAAGCCAGTGGATCTTGCTAGGGTCGCCGGGGAGGCGCTTCGGGACCAGTTCATAGCCAAAGACCTCTCCACCTCTAATTTGCCCAACACTCAACAATTGCAACCATCGGAGCAGCATCAGGAGCAGGTGGTTCAGCTCCCTGCCACTGTCACCACCCAGCCACCCCGCTCCAGCCACCGAAGACCGAGCAGCACAGCCGGTAAGGGAGCAGATCAAAGGGTTGAGAAGAGGGCCAGAACTCCCGAGGATGACGTGGAGATCATCGAGGCAAGCCACGCCACGGCTGATTTCACCGAGCCAAAAGGATCCTCAGCGCTCTTTGAGCCGGCCTTCGTATGCCCAAATGGGCACATGATAACCGTCATCGACGGCCTGACGGAGAATCCTCTTCTGGCCATGCCCCTACTCAATGGGGTAACCCTCCCCAAAGATATGGAAAATCTGCCGAAGGGGAAGGCCCACAGCATGACTAAGCTATGCCTCCTCATAGCAAAGGTATATCTTCATCACTTCGTCACTCTATAATTTCTTTTTTCCAAATGCTAACCATTTCCCCTAATGCATGTTAGGTAGTACGCCAACCGAGCCTACAGTGACATAAACTCCCTCCTCGAGTCAAGGAGATCACTCAGGGGGGAGCTCAAAATCAAGAGGGAAAAGGCGAAGGCGGCTGCTGATGAAGTCATGAAGCTAGAAAGATCTGTCGCTGAAGCGGCGAAAGGGTTGGCGAAGAGGGATCAGCTGCTAACTAAGGTCCAAAACCTTAAGGAAAAGCAGGATTGGTTGCTGGAGGAGAAGAAATGCTCGGAGGAGGATCTGCCAAAGATGTTTGAAGAGGCCGGTGACGCTGGACACAATGAAGCCAGGGAACATTACAAAAAGCAAGTGGAAGGCATGGTCAAAAAGCCCTTTATGGAGGGGGAGATAAAAAGGGTTAAGGAGACTCACAACAACTCCTTCCTCCTGGGTACCATGTTGGGCTCAATTACGCCGAGGTCCCCAAGGTCGATCACCAAAGGGAACATCCGGTGGTGCCCGTCGTGTAGCTGTCAAGCCACTTGCTTCACTCCGAGCAGCCGGATCCTAGTGCCAGCAAAGACGGCACTACTGAAGCTTAGACCTTCTTCCATCTTTGTATTTTTTTCTTTGTTTCCTGTTTTTTGTACTTAGGGCTGGCATAGAACAGTTTTCCATTGTCGAGCCCCGGTGATTATAAGTTTGTTTTAGATGGGGTGCTTTTAAAGGACCCTTGGATGAAAAAAAGAAGTTTACTTTCGTTTCACTTGTTATATGTTTCTGCACTTTATGCACATGTTAGCCCATGTATTGCACTTCATGCACATGGTTGGTTCAATATTGTAATATCCCCAACTTTTGCCATACCCAGCCCCGGCATCAGCAGATACCTACCAAAGCAGCATACGATTCTGCCAAAGCAAAAGAATAGGCAAAAGTTGAGCATGCCCCCTTCAGGATATGGCATGACCCATTCCTCTGAGCAGGCAGTAAAAGAGCGTGCCCTGGTGCCCTTTAGGTCTTAACACGAGGACTTAAGTGAATGAGCACAAGAATCCCACTGACAGTAACAAACCAAAAATAAAAAATAAAAAATAGAAAATAGCCAAACAAGTAGAGAACTATATTGAAACGGAAGAGCGGCACAAGGCTTTACACAGCCAACCGAGAGCAAAAAAGAAAAAGTTCAAAAAAGTTAAGCATAAAACTTCCTAAGCCACTGCGCATTCTAGTGGTTAGGAACAGCTTTGTCGTCCATCTCATATAGTTCATAAGAACCATAGCCCATCTTCTTTACAACTCGAAATGAACTCTCCCACTTGGGCATAAATTTCTTCAAGTCTTTCTTCTGGACCACTTGTCAAAGGACAAAATCGTCCACATTGAAAGGTTGGGTTTGCACAGTCTTGTTATAGCCCCGGGTAAATTGTTGCTGATAGGCAGCGTACTTAACGTGGGTGTCGTCTCAGAGGTCATCAATGCGATTTGCCTCGGCAGCCAACATGACATCATTCACCAGGACGTCAAAAGTAGTGGTTCGAGCTGTAGGGCGAGTAACCGCCACCGAGAGCATGGCCTCAACGTCGAACGCCATAGAATAAAGGATCCAGCCGGTGACACGCCATGGTGTGGTGTGATAGCCCGTAGCACATCGGGTAACTCAACCGCCCACTTGCCGTGTTTATTGGTAAGTTGGCTCTTCAGACTAGCAAAAATGGCCTCGTTGGCAGCTTCAGCATGCCCATTCCCCTAAGGATAAGAAACGAAGGCCGTCTTCATCTGAATATTGTGTTTCTTATAGAGGCCTTTGATGGCATCGGCCATAAATTAGGTGCCGTTGTCAAACACGATGGCATACGGCACGCCGAACCGAGTGAAGATTTGCTTCCAAAGAAGTTCTCCACATCGATAGCCGTGATCGTAATGAGCGCCTTGGCCTTCACCCACTTGGTATAGTAATCAATGGCGGTAATGAGGTGTGTGAAACCACCGAGGGCTTTAGGTAACTTTCCAATGATATCAACACCCCATTGGACGAAAGGCCAAAGACTGGAGATTGGCTGCATGGGCAAGGTCAGCTAGTGGAGAAGTGGAGAGTGTTTTTGGCACGACTCGCACCACTTGTCAAACTTGGTAGCAGAGTGCACCATCTTCTTACACCAGTAACCATGAGAAAGGGCACGGTCAGCCAAGGATCGGTCGCCGGTATGGCAGCCAGCATTCCCACCATGGAGTTCTTTAAGGATGCCTGGTACCTCCTACTCATGAACCACACGAAGGTCGGGACTCTTGTAAGACCGGCGGTACAAGATGCCGGAAGGATTGAGGAAGTAGGAGGCGGGTTGGCAGCGAATCTTGTGAGCTTCCTTGCAATCAGTAGGAAAGGTGGCATGCTTCAAGTAGGAGATAAGAGGATCCATCCAGCTCGGTGCCAAATGAATATCCATGACCTCCTATAGGCCTGGCTCAAAGCTCGGTGAAGGAACCTCGCCAAGGACAATCGTTCAACTGCCATCATGCGTAGCATAGACGGCTCCAAGGCCAGCCAGAGCGTCAGCGTGCGAATTAAGATCTCTGCCAATATGATTGAAAACCATGTTCTTAAAAGAACCGGTCAGAGCAATGACGTTGCTCATGTACTTGTTCATGCGCGCATCCTTGGCTTCATAATCGTCATTGAGTTGGTTCACTATAAGCTGAGAGTCGCTGTAAACTTGGACCTCATCGGCACCCATATGTTGGATGAGGCGAAGCCCGACAATTAGGGCCTCGTACTTGGAAGCAGGAAAACCAATGCTAAGAGCATGTTCATACAAGGTCCCACTCGGTGAAACCAACACTATCCCAGCACCAGCCCCACGGATATTGGATGCACCGTCGACATGAACCCGCCAAGCATGCCTAGTAAAAAGCTTCGCTCGGTGAGCGGGGATGGGACGCTTGGTAATAAACTCGGCGTGCACTGAATGGCTCAGCCAGGGTCCATGAGCTAGCACGACTGGTTCACTATGTGACAAGGGGTCACTGGAGTTCGTGCCCTCCACCTGGCTTAGTGTTAGCTCGAGGACGAAGTCAACCAGAACCTATCCCTTGATGACCGGTCAAGGCTGGTATCGAATGTCAAAGTTAGCCAACTCTAAGGACCATTTGCATATTTGATTCGACAAATCTGCCTTGCGAAGGATAGCTTCCAATACGTAGTCGGTGATGACGATAATGGTATGGCTTTAAAAGTACGGTAAAAGCTTCCTCTTAGCCGTAACTAAAGCCAAGGCCAACTTTTCAATAGACAAGTAAAGCGTCTCAACAGATACCAGCATCTTGCTTATGTAGTAGATTGGCTACTGCTCTGAGCCTTCCTACCATACCAACATCAAACTCGTAGCATGCTCGGACACGGCTAGGTAGAGAAAGAGGTCATCCCCGTCCTTTGGAACTACAAGTAGAGGGGCCTAAGATAGATAGACTTTTAGCTTGGTGAGAGAGCGATCACAGTCCGCCATCCATTGAAAACTCCTCCGACTACCCTGAATTGATTGGAAAAATGGTTGGCAAACATTCGAGGATTTGCTGATGAACCAATTAAGAGCTGCAGCCATGCTAATGAGCCGTTGAACTTCTTTCACCATGGATGGAGCACGGAGGTCTTGAATGGCCCTAATCTAGTTTGGATCGGCTTCGATCCCTTGGCGAGTGACAAAAGGCCGAGGAACTTGCCGGACTCGACACCAAAGGCGCACTTCTCTACATTGAGCTTGAGGCTAAACTTCTTCAAGATCTTGAATATCTCACCGAGATGAAGTAGATCATCTGCTGCATCTTTACTCTTAGTGACCATATCATCTATGTAAGCCTCCATGATCCGAGCGATCTACCTTTTGAACAATATGGCCACCATATGCTGAAAAGTGGCCCCCGATGTTCTTCAACGCAAATGGCATTACTTGATAACAGCAAGTCGCCCTGGAGGTGATGAAGGCCATCTTCTCCTGGTCCTTCTCATCCATGGCTATCTAGTGGTAGCCCCGATAAGTGTCCATGAAATTGAGCCGTGTATGTCTGGCTGTGGCATCAACCAGCTGGTTGATCCAAGGACAGGGAAAGCAATCCTTGCCCATGCATCGTTCAAATCGGTGAAATCTATGCAAACCCACCACTTGCCATTCTTCTTCTTTACCACAACCGGATTGGCCAGCCTGGTCAGGTATTGAACTTCACATATTGCGCCGACCTCGATAAGGCACTCCACTTCATCATTCACGGCCTCGGCGTGGGTCGCTGAGGCGTGGCGAGCCTTCTGCGTTACGGGTCGTCTTACCGGGTCCACGTGTAATGAATGCTTGATCACATCAGGGCTACCCCCGGCATTTTGTATGGGGTCTAAGCAAACACCTCGATGTTGTCCTTGAGGAATTGGACCAACTGGTCACACTCGGTGTCGCCAAGCTTTAAGCCAACTAGGAAGAACCAAGAACCGTCTTCGTTGGCCGGGACCTGGACTAAATCCTCGATAGATTTGTCAGTGGCGAGAATGCCAACCTCATTCAGTCCCAGTATTGCTTCCTGCATGGCTTCACCGGGTACGCTGTCGTCCAGTAATTCAGGGACCTTAATCCATTGAACTTCCTTTGCCTTGCCTTTTCCGTAGACGGAATTAACAAAGCACTCTTTGGAAGCCATTTGATCTCCCTTAATGGTTTCTACCTACCACACTCATCAATGAATTGAATACATTAGTGGAGTGTGGATGCGACAGCCTTCATGCCGTGCAACCAGTTACTGCCCAGAATGGCATTGTGAGGGCTTGGCGAATTTACCACAATAAACTCTACATCCAGCTATACCAAACTGGAAAAAATCGGGAGTACTATCTTGCTGACTGGGTAGACCGGAATCCCAGTAAAGCCAATTAGAAGGGCATCCACATGAGAGAATTGATCCTTGGAAAAGCCAAAGGCCTTGAATGCTGAGTAGTACAGAATCTCCGCCGAGCTGCCTTGATCGACCAACACTCGCCAAATCACCTTCCACTGGATAGGTATTGAAAGGACTAAAGCGTCGTTGTGGGGAGAAAACACTCCTTCCATGTCCTGCTTGGTGAACGTGATCTCCCACGTGTGACGAGCATCCATCTTGTGTTTCAGAGACAGCTGTATCACTATCACCTCGGAAGGAGAAGGCCGATATAGTTCACTATGGAGCTTATTGGCCCAGTTTTGACCATTGGACCATGTATACATTGTACAACGTCATCTAGGACCCGGGCCCATGCCTAGACCTCTGTGTCCGATGACTTGGTCCTATCGATCCAACGGTTCATCCTCCTTTATTGGACAAGCTCTTCAAGATAGAGTTTGTACAGCTAACATGTCATCGTATAATGGCCATGTTCATTATGGAATGAGCAGAACACTCACTGGTTCGGCTCACACCCATCTGCGGTCCCTAATTTTTCCACTGCTCTTGTTGGCCACTGGAATCCAGGCAGCCGTCTACACTCACGGAGCATACAAAAAATGGGCTCTTTGAAATAGGTGGTAAACGCAAGATGGTCTTGTCCATTGCTTGGTAGTCGGTCCCACGTCTTATCGCCTCTTCTATTGTCGCCACCGCAGATGCCTTCCTTTTTGGCAACGGTATTAACTTGCTTCTTTACTTCCTTCACAGCCAGTTTAGTCAAGTCGGCAACCTCTGCAACACCGGAACCCCCAATATATTCCTCGAGCTCGATATAATGGGCAACGGTGTGGATTACGTCCGACATGTCGCCCAGCGGCCGGAGCATCAACTCCTTGAAGAGGTCAAAAATTCGATCAAGACCGCACTTAAAAGATGTGGCGGCTGTCTTCTGGTCATAGCTTTCAACCAAGTTATAGACATTGTAGAAGTGATTCGAGTAGTCCTTCAATGACTTGTCGACCTTCCACCTTAAGTCTGTCAAAACTTCAATAGTCTTCGGCCACTGATTGCTCCCGACAAACCAAGACGTGAACGAACGCTCCAACTCACCGAAGCTATTGTTGGACCCGGATTTGAGCTGGGTGTACCACAGCATGCTGGCATCCGGCAAGCTTAAGGACAATGTTAGGCACATCATGGCCTTGCTAAGTCTGTAAGGGGATGAAAACAATTGATGCTTCGGATCAACTGGATTGCAACGGCTTATTCGTGCCTCTTCACCGGAACCCTAGCTCGACGTCTGAACCCTAATCTGCAAAATAGACAGGGGGTGAGTGCACCTTTGCCTCTCGTGGCAAAGGCCCTCCGATGCCTTTGTTAGTATCACGTACTAGAAAACTCAACCCTAATTATCAGTAGGAAAGCAATAATAATGCAGTGTATTGCATACCTTTTTCCTCTAGGTTTACCTCATATTTATAGATTTGTGTATGCTTGTTGCCCAAGCATCCCTGTTTCCATAGGACTCCCAGCTCGTATAGGAAACCCAGGATATCAAGGATTCTCGTTTCCTTTATCAGATTAATAGAAAAGAGTCCTTTTAAGATTCTTTTCCTTTACTGACCGAACATCCCATTCTCATTGGGTATCTTTCTCAAACCCTAAATTCTCAAGATCTTATTCCTTAACGGAATACCAACATTCTAGATTCTTCCAGAATGTTCCCCAAACTCTAACAATCGATTTGGAGCTCTTTCTTTGTTCGGTCATCTTGTTGCCGAACAGACTGCCTGGACCAATGACTTCACATGTAATTTGGTCCAAACGTAATGAGAATGTCTCTATCTGCCGATCAGCTTAGTTTCACACCACTGACTTCACTTGTCATTGGCCTTTTATTAGCCGAACAGACTGCATAGATCAATGACTTCCCATATCACTGATCCGTATCCCTATTCACCATACGGCCCGGCGATAAGTACCGTTGTGTTCACCACGTGTTCCCAAACATCACGTGTTCGGTAACTAAATGTATCTGCTCGGGAATACCTCCCTACAAAGTCCACAGAGTGTAGACATCGACCTGTACAAGGGTCGGAGCATCTGACCTTGGATAATAGGTATTGAACTTCAGGACCTTGAAGTTGGAAGGGGGGACCTCTTCCATTATGGCTCTGAAGAAAGGCGACCCCGTCTTCTCGACTGTGGTTACAACCGTGACCCGAGGGTTCGGCGCAATGATTGCCGAAGGTGCGACGTACATCTCGGGAATAGCATCCCTTGAACGCTTATCAGAGAGTGACATTCGGGGTCCTCGACCGCCGACACTCTGCTCAGGTGAGTGTTGTTTCTTGGACCCTGACTTTGCCTTTATATCTTCCTTCCTTGGTGGGGAGACGATGTGCTATTGTGCCACTCAGTAGGTGGTTCTCTCACCAGTCCGGGTGTTCACCACAGTTAAAGCTCCGCCGCCGCTACTGACTTCGCACCTTTCCTCAGGGAGCAGCCCCTTGGCTATCCTCCTTGTGCGCCTGGGACAGTGCCGTAAAGTTCCTCGGCAAGTGTTGTCGGGAATGACGTGCGAAATGCCCCAGTGAACACTGTTGGGTATGAGTTCTCACTTCTTTCCTGTGGTCTTCATTCTATCGGTCCCCAGACCTGGCTGCGTAACGATCATCCCGGCGGTCATGAGACCTAGTGAGATGGTTGTCATGGGAATTTTCTACAACATGCCTCCTGTCGCCGATCCGACAAGCCACCTCGGTCGGTGTTTGCCCATCCTCAGATCCCCTTATCCAAGCGCTCAAGACCATGGTGCTTGTCTCAGGTAGTAGTGTTCGGCAAGTGCAGCCATCGCTGGACGGTTCATTGCGACAGTGGGCCGAGCCTTATAAAGGCAGAGGCCTTAGCAGTGTCGACTGTTTGGGACTGGTGGACCGCATTCCTCCTTCAACACTGCTCCCTAGGCCTAGAGACGGGAGGGACCCCCTAGTGCACTTAGAGCTCTTGTACCTGCTTCCTTAATCGCAGTAACTCCTCTGCCATACTCATCGGGAGCTCTAGCGAAGGAGGTGGAATAGGGTTAAGGCTGCCCACCATGCGGTTGATCCCATTAATGTGAAACAAAGATGCTCTTGCAATAAGGTTACTCGTCCCAGTGACAGTTGACCCTACCATAACGGAGCCATCGGGTTCCCCAGTAGGGGCACCCATAAGCCCTAAATCCGCCCGTACTTGCTTGGTTGTTGGGGAGGCTTAGAGAGCTTGGGGGTTTAGAACGAAGTGCGTGAGATCAAAAAGTCGTCCATCCGCGCCAGTCATCTTTGAACAAGGAGATAAGGAGAAAGGGAGAAAGGGTGCGAGGAGAAAGGTTCACCACAAGATCTGAGTTAGAAGTTTGTTCCGCAGCAGAGTCGCCAATTGTGGCCCAGTGCTTTCTCCAGTTCAACCCTCTTGATTGATAGCTAGGTTGGTGTATCTTGAGCATGGTTGAGACCTGCACACTTAGCACTCGCGTTAGTGCCAAACTCGGATCGTGGGGAGTTCGGGAAAGGCACTCCGACGGTCAAGTAAGAAAAAGGGAAGAGAAGCTTTTTAGGATGTGTTTGGGGTTTCGGAGAGAGGATCAATTACCTTATTCTGAAGGTGGAATACTTCTTTTATAGGCAAAGGTAACTTGGAGCCCAACCCACGCGTATACACCTTGCGCTCGGTGATTGGTTTCCACTTGTTTCACTAAATCAGACCCGCAATCAAAGGTTTGTCACAAGCTTCAAACTTCGTTCGTTCAATAGGGGAAACGGTGTCACGCCACCTGCCACACCTACCCGACTCTACCTGACTTCCTCTCCAAGTCAGGGAGTAGGGGTGGCTCGATGGTTAACAGTTCTGCCGATTGATAAAGCCCGGCTGTAATCAACGTTCGGGCTTCTGTAGAGTTACCAATTGGTCTGGCAGGCAGAAAGATATAACCAACGAACCCGTACCCAAGTCCATGGTTCTTTCCCTGGAAAATGAATTGGCCTGACAAGACAGGTCTGACAGAGGCATATTGAACACTGTGCACCGCCGGTCCATCCAACCCTTAAGTCCACAGGTCTAACTAGTCATCACGTGACGCGTCCATCGCTCGGGTCGCTTCGCCGAGCCATGCCCACCATAAATGTGTTCCCTCTCCTTCTCGATGTACCCTTTATCGAGTCACTAATAAGATTTTATATTGCCATTCAAAAAAACGATTAATAATTTCGTTTTGCTGAGCAAACCAAAAACCTCCTTGTCAATGATCTATACTATGGAAAACTTGATTCCAATTAGTAAGATGAATTTTTCTGATAAAAATGGACCCTTTAGTTCTCTAGTTTACAAGTATGCCTCCGATTGTTTTTGGGCCTTGCTTTGATTGGTTGCATGTTGAGCCATTATTTTATCTTTGGACAGGTTTTTTTTTTAAGGTATATACTACTTAGAACTACTACATATTTTGGGACCCTAAAAATCTGCCATTTTTTGGGGCCTAGAACCATGGCATCTTGATTGGGCTTTAGCCAAAGGTCGGCCCCAATAGCATAAATCAAGCAAACTATGAAAAAAGATTTCAAAGGTTGAGGGGCTAACTGAATATGTGTAACTCTAAACTTCTTTTTTGCATGTACTCATATATCAACATCCGTTCTTCTTCATGAATGCAACATCCCAACAGCCTGACCAGATTCCGATGTTGTAGCTTCGCAATGAAGATAAACTCATTCTTGAACTCTTTGACGCCTTGCCTAGAAGTCTTGGCTAGTCTCTTCACCGCTACTTCTTGTCCACTTATGAGTTGACCCTGTGTTTTATCATGAACCCTTACATTAGCCACAGAAGGATTCATACGAATATAGATACGACACAACACAACCTGGACATGCAAGCAGAACCTTTTTAAAACTAGGAAACAGACACGTTGCATACACGTGTTATAAATCCACGGAGAAAACAAAAAGAATGTTTCAACGAATAACATTACATCAACACTCGCTAAATAAATGTTCAAAATGTACGTATGTAATAATTTTGTGTTCTAACAAGTCCTTATTGTGTTCCTAGTTTGTTTGACTATAGGAAATTATTTACAAATCGGATAAGATTGTGTGAGGCCAGGCCGGGTTGACATTTTCATACTTCTAAGCTAAAATGAATGACAACTGAGCATTCCCTTTATATGAATTTTGAAACGTTTGCAATTACCTTATAAACGGGACCAAATCCACCTTCCCCGATCTTATTTTCATAGGACAAATTATTAGTGGCTGTTGAAATGGTGGCCAAATCAAATAAAGGTAGTTCTAGGTCCTCCTCTGCAGTACTTCGGGTGTTTTCTTGGACCTGTTGGCTTGCAGTCTCCAGTCTCTGAGCTGAAATATTTCAAGCATATAAATAAGGGCAATAGCGACCCAAACAGGATATCCTCTGGTGAAGAACAAGATAAATAGATATATCAAAAGAGAATAGGAAAAGCTCCATCATTTAGGCTCTCTGTTTGTTTCAACTTACTTTCAAGGAAGTAAGAGTTATACTTGTAAAACTACTTCATGAATATTATTTTTCCATTGTTTGCTGAACATCATATAGTAAAATCCGACAGATATTCAGAAAATTATGGTGCAAAGATTGGCGTTATCACTATTGTAGTGATTTGTGACACCATATCAATCTTATTTGGTCAACTGAGTAAACTCCATTAATTTTCTCAATTGAAAAGGAAAATTACTTGAAAAAAAAACACGGAATTTTACTTATACAAATTGTTGAGCTATATGGTGTGCATCCCACTACTTTAGTGACTAGGAAAACACTTTTGGGATAGTTCATTTTTTAATAGAAAATAGATTAGAGTCTTAGAGAACACATAATATGTCACCTCTCCTTTGAGCAGTAATTCGCCTCCGCCTCCTAATAACACACCAGCTGATTAAACCCAGTGCAAGAACCCCTGAAATGGCCATTACTGATGCGATCAACGGCCTTCGTTTGGTCTTACTGGAGCCTTTTAAGTACCCAACACAACAAAAATGAAAAGCAAAGAGAAATATCAGCATCTACGGAAGTCACGAGGTTACAAAGGTATTTATTAAGCAAGATCAGAAGATATGCTGTGGATGCAGAGTGTTTTCTGTTTGGAATGCCTGTACCTTTTCCCTTTGCTGATTAGGCCCTTCCGTCGAAGGACAACTGATATGCTGTGGATGCAGAGTGTTTTCTGTTTGGAATGCTAACTTAGCAAATATATTGTGAGATAAAGTTGATTGTTAAATCATGTTCCATGCCTGTAGACTTCAATTCTGAAACAATGGCATTACTAGCTTTATTCAAAGGGATGATCAAATCTTTTGCAATGCTAAATTGTGAAGGAAAAATACTCAAGACACATATGTATGTTCAAACACAATCAAGATGCATATGTGGCCTAAGTTTGGATACCAAGTGCATCGTGTGGGATCCACGTTCATCAAACAGATCTGGATAAATCTGTGTGTCGGAATTTGCGTTCAAACATCTATGTCCGTAGTACTGCTCATTGTGAAGAACTTACCGAGCTCAGAAGCAGCCACCCGAACATACAAATCCTGTCCGCCTTCATGATACTCTCTCATATCAAGCAACTCCCCAGACCAAACCACACACCCACTAATATCAGTTTGAGCAAAACCCAAACAAGAACAATTCTTCAAACAAGCCTCTTCGCAATCCACCCGACTTATCTCTGTCCTATTCACCAAAAAGTAGGATCTGTCCGGCAATTTCAGCCTGGAAAACCTCCTAAACCCCGCAGCCACCGTACAATTCAACTCTGTCTTTGCCACACACCCACCTGACCAATCCAACCTATTCCACTCCACTGGAACTTTGGGTACAAACCCATCCATGCAATGACAAATTGGTATTTCGTTTATGTTGCAAATCGCATAAGGTCCACAAAGATCATACGTATCACATGAATCCGCTTGCAGTGTTGCTATATCTACCCACTCGCCGCTCCCCTGTTTCCATGCGAGGTGCTCAATTAATCCTGTTTGGTTCACCACAAACCTTGAAATGATAGTATCATCAATGTTAACAAACGAGTAGTAGGCAAAAGTTGTGTTGTATGCGAAATTAGGACTGAAGATGGTGTTCTCTTTCATTGGAGTTAGTGGAGGACTTCCACCGAAGCGAACACCGTCCCATGGTCCACTTTGGTAAGAGATCGTTGATCCTCGGCGAAGTACTAGTTGGGGGAGGCTCCGGGGGTCCACCCTGTACGTATAATCGCCTGTGGATGGATCTTGCAAACTATTCCACGACGTTAAGTACCACTCTTGGTTTTTGGAAATATCCCATCCCAGTTTCATACCGGGTACTAACGTATCGCACGGGTGATCGAAGCTTTGCCATAAATAACTCCCTGTATTGCTATTGACCACAACAAGGTTTCCAATGTCTAGGAGTTGCAATACAGGACTGGCTGATAACATTGTTGAGTTTGAGGACCAAATTGTTTGGTTGGAAGTGATGATTATGTTGCCAGTGGGGCTTATTCTGAGGACACCAGACGTATCTGTTACTGGGTTGTCTTTGTTTGCTACCCAAATGGGCGTTTGTAGTGAGACTTGCTTGAACCATATTCCGACGTAACGGTTTCCAGAGTTGGGCGGAGAAAAGAAGCCTAACTCGAAGGATTCATCCGCGGAAACCAGCGTTCCGCCGGCAGCGTCCGCGAGTGTCTGGTTCGGGGATAGCACGTCAAGCGCGGCGGTGAATTCGGTGAAGAGGGAGGGAGAGGTGAAGAAGGAGAGGAGAATGAGGGGAAGGACCATGGTTCATATGATCTACTGATTAGCAGAAAATGTTTCATGTTTTTGCTTATTTAAATTAGTAAGACAAAAACGTGGTTTGGACTTTTAGACTTTGCACAGACTCTGGTTTGCCAAAATTTTGGACAAGTATTTTGAGTTCTCTATATATGCCCCACCTCGCTTAAAAAAAAACTTGTGGTTGGTAGAGGAAGTTAATGTTTTCAATGCTCTGGTCTATTAAATCAAACATTCGGAAGGAATTCACGACTAAATGCATGGATCTCATGTTGCGGAACCCGCGTCTAAGTGTATGTATCCCATATAGACATGTGTTTCTGAAGTGATCTCGAAGCAATACGTGGTTACTCAATAAGTCTAATTACTCATTATTCTAACATGGCCATATCGCTCCATTTAGTAGTGAACCCCACGTAATTCGCCAGTGAGATAGAATTGACGTATGTCTCCTAGATTTTTATTTTTGAGTAAACTTTAGTCTGTCCACTCAAAATTAAAACCTTTTCACTTTGGTCCTTTGGTTCAAAAAAACAAATAAATAAATTTGGTCCTGAAACATAGTAAACATTTTTTAATATCCCGCCACCTGAAAGACTGCTGTCTGTAAGTTAGAGCCACTTTGATCGCAAATGTTTCATTGTGCCCCCTTTTGCTATAATAATATTTATTAAAACTAAATTTTAAAAATTGCACAGCCTCACTGATAAGTATAATATACCTAAAGAGCTCAGCACTACCAAGCCTACGGACCTGGGGAGTACGAGCTCCCTTCTCTCCAAGCTCTTGTAAAGGACCTACGAGGAACAGAGCAATAACCTTCCAGGTCCGTCCTACGGTCGAAGCTGGAAGGTAAGTCCTAGGACCAGCTCCGACTCCTAGCTCCCTTGAGAAGCTTAACCTCTACGGTATCATACGAAAGGTATACTTGTTTAGATAAAGATGCCACGACTGGAAGAAGGAATCCTAAGGATAAGAGAAGGATGAGATAAGCCCAAAGGGCCAAAGATAAGCACAACCATGATTAAAGATAAGAGTCCTAACCCTGACAGGAATCACATGGATTACTAGCTAAGATAGGACTCCACACTCTACAAGGAGGAGATCCGGAATCTACAAAGTATAGTCCAACAAGGACTCAAACTCCGAGAGTAAATGCCTATAAATACGACGGTAGAACACCATATTCGGTACGTACACAACTCTAACATAGAGAATTTCCATTAATTGACGAGAAAGTTCCTACTGACTTAGGCATCGGAGGGTGGTTGGCACGCCACCATACCGGTGACATAAGTAATCATCTTATTTTGCAGGTTCGGATCGGAGCTATCATCAAAGTTGCTTCATCACTCGCAATATCCAAATTGTTCACAAAAGAAGTACTATATAATCAAATATTTCCGGGTATTTAGAGCTAATCCATTGAATTTTCTAAGAACAAGTCTTGACCACATCATTTGAATGGTGCACGCCTTCTTGTGGCAAATTCTATCTAGTCGCGGAACCAGGATTTTGATTCGATGGGGGTCGGATCAATAGACATATTTTTTTTTATACTTATTATATCAAAAAATTCTGGAGCTGGGTGACTAGTCTTAGAGTTGTCCCTCTAGCTTACTATTGCAGTGGTGGTGAAGCTCTTGGTGGTAGAGTCGGTTTTCAAATACCCGAAGCTTAAGATATTAAGGGGTCATTCAACCTAATAACTCAAATGGTTTTCTTTTTTCTTATTCAAATTTTTCTATTTTCTTAATTTTCCCCCCAAAAAAAAAGTATTGACAGTATACTTTTGGGTATCTGATGAGGTTCCTATGAAATATCGGTCGGGATTCAAGCGCGTCAACACGTGACGCCGACAATTGTCTTCAAATTAATGGCGGCCGTTGCCTGATGGTGGGGTATTGAAAACATTTACTAAGCTTTAGGGTCCAAGTGAAAATATTGTTTTCTTTTGCCGAGCAAAAAAACGTGAAAATATTGTTAGTCCATGCATGGAGCAAAGTGGGAAAAAGAGCATACACCAACGAGAAAAATAAAATCTCCCCTTATTTTTTCATGCGGAAAAGCTATGGACACCGACTAAAGTGGGATCGATTGTGCACGTATCGGCACACGGGGTCCATCGTGGGTTTTGCACAGATAATCCAAGTCGTTTAATAGTTTTCTAAAAAAAATCTGAGGATCCTATAAATCTAATGAAAAATTGGAAGATTGGTCAAGTACCTACACATATCAGATTGAGCTGATTTTTAACGGGACCACTTGGATTTTCTTTACAAAATTATCAAATGACTCAAATATCCGTGCAAAACCCGGAACAGGCCCTACGTCACGGTCAATGCACCATCGGTGCACCTTGAATGGTGTCTGTGGCAAGATTGTTTTTCATGCGAACACAAAAATTAATTTTCTATGTTTTGGAACGAAGGCAACCCGGACTTTTCTACAACACATATATGTATGAACCAAGAAGTCTCACTTATGGGGCAATTGGATGTGCAAAGTTTTTTACCCTAGATTGCTTGGGAAGACTTGCTTTTAGGATTTGACTGTCAATATTTACTCATAGGAAGAGTCCGTCGGGTCCACCCATTTGGTGTAAAAAAATATTAGTTCAGTCAGATATATTAATGAAAATCTGATTCCTGCAATTTCAAAGATGAAAAATTCAATGAATTGATGAAACCCTTTACAATCTTCGAATAAGCTAATTTTTTTATAAAAAAAAAAAAACCTTCAAAAAATATTTTGAAAGAAATTTGATAGCTTTGATTGTGGAACCTCGAGGTAGGTCTCACACAACCAAGTGTATATTTAGTATACACCGAATGATGTACCCATAGGTTTTTTTTTTTAACAAACCAAATTACTGGGATGACATTGAGAAGATACAGGTTCGATAATTGCAAGGGTTCTATGTAGGCTGTCAATAAGCTAAAGAAAATGACAAGAAAACACATCCTAATAAATTTTCACTTTCAACATATATTTTTACACACTTCTATACATTGTTCACACATTTCAATACAATTTATCAACCTGAACAATAACCCAATAGATGTTTTTACCATTTTCCTAATTGCAAATGGAGGGAAAAAAATTAGTAGTATAGATGAAGTAAACCAAACGAAAGCGAGTCAAATAAAATCATGTCTGAACCAACTACGATATCGTGCAGGTAAAGAGGACCTCTAGACTTTGAAATTGGGAGGTAGCTAGATTCCAGTAATCCAAATTAATCAACCAATAAATGAAGGGACACATTAATATCCCGATTCAACTTTTGGTTTTGACTGGTTTTGTTATCTTAATCAGAGATTAGATTACAAGAATCAACTACACAATAAATGAGCCAATTAATCTCATGGTTTTGTTAAGTGGTCCTAATGTACCATCAGTAAATAGCTTAATAACTTGCCTCATTTTGTCACAACGGGCTACTTCTTTATAGACGAAACAAATGCTCTGCGACAATGAAAAATGTAGAGTTGAAACAAATGCTCTACCTTAGCCCCTTGATTGAAATCATGGAATGTTTAGAGTGCTTTTACGGATCTGAATCTTTATACGTCAATGGTGAAGTGATTGTAGTAGTGATCCGACCAGCAGAGTTTCAATAACAAAAGAGAAAAAATATGTACAACAAAAAGATAGAAATATAACAACACACTTTCATTGTAGCAAATTCTGATTTGTTTCCACAAGAGACAATAGGTATTTAGAAATCTTCAAGACCCTAAACCTAACTTTGTAGAGCAGTCGTTAAAAAATTGGCACAAAAGGTCAACGATGTCATTCTCTACGGTCATTTTGTCGACCCCACCAACAAGGACAATACGAGTAGCCCTGATGCCAACGACAACACAGCCTACGTCAACAACAATGATTATGCATGTGAATCCCAAAATCAATGCCAACTCAAACCCTAACGCAATACGGAGTATCAACTAAGATGTGCAACTCATACGAGCGATTACCGCCACGACAACGCCTACACTCCAACCTCAAGTTCCGTACACCCCTCGTCCCTAAAGATGGATAGATCATAGTAGAAGGAGTCTTAGGCCTACGTTTGACTTGTGATTCTTAGGTCTCAAAAACAATTGACCTTGACGTCAAGGGTCGGCTATTGGCCCATCGCACTATTATCGAAAGTGATCATTTTCCGCAAGTGAGATTTTACTCAATTAAGGGGGGTAGGCAAGACCCTTCTGCACCTAATGCGCTCAAAACAAGGTGGCATAATGAGCTCTTTCATCTTTGGATGGTTAGCGAGCCACAAGTTGGAAGAAACAGATCGTATGGAGTTGGATCTTCCTCACATTGTCTACGAGTACGAGGAGGTATTTCCTGAGGAATTGCTAGGATTACCACCACCAAGAGAAATCGATTTCACTATCGAGCTACAGCATTAGACATTTTCAACCAACAAATGCTCCTAAAAACAAAATGATCAGTTTTGAAAATTGAATTCAAAGCATAATTAACATCCAAGATCCAACGAATAGAGAATTGGAGATACCGTAAATAAATAATTTACAGGTTTCGACATTTTGATATTGTCTTCAAGCAGAAACAAAAGGTCTTCCACCGCCTGTTAGGGTTCTATTTCGTAGTCAATAGTATAAGCTGCAGTCATGACTGCTACGTACCCTTTTACATATTTCCCCATGCCCTTTTGCCCTTCTAATTAGGGCAAGAATTCACGGTGAATGTTGATGTGGATGTTAGGAAACAATTTTCTTCTTGAATAGTAGTAACTAGGAACAAGTGCCGGCGCCAAAGTCTTCGATCTTTTGCATTTTTCGTTTTCGAGAAACGTATTCTTATTAAGGTACACTTCTTAACAAGGATATGCTGAGAAAAAATGCTAAACTAAAACGTATCCTTGTTAGGTTGCACACATTAATCCGGAGCAGCATTCATAAAGAAAAAATACTAAACCAAAACAGGGGTATGACATGTGTTTCTTGTGCCAGACATGAGTCCTCGTCTTGAATTTGAATAAATTTTGATTTTGCTTTCTTGTTTGGCATCGTCCGATTTTGGTGCTGTTCATTTTTCGCCTAAAGAAGGGCACCAGCCACTACTTTCTGCAACTGTTACAACGGACATTCAAATCAAGATTTCTTATGTGATGCCTCCTCAGTTCCTAATTTGATACAAAATGTGGGACTGATCGCGGGTCTATTTGATGATTCAAATGGTTCATTTTGTAAGTTTCGGTGCATTTAAGGTCGATGCGAAAAAATAATTTCATTGGACTCTGGTATTCGATGAACAAATTATATTTGTCACAAAGACAAATAGGTCTAAGATTCTTCAGCGTTTATTTCTCTCCACACAAATATGGTGTGACCGAGCTTTTACCAAACTTTGGTGAACTTGGTTTTTTACATAAATGTTAAACACATAAAAACCTATGAGATGAATGGTTCAAATCGTGAAATAAGACCGCGACAAATTCCATTTTGTGTCATACGAGGAATCACCACATGAGGTGAAGTCGTAGTACTACAATATTAAGACCATAGGAGGCAGCTTGTACAACTCTATTCAATGTAAGAGTTATATAAAAATAAATATATAAAATAAAATAAAAAAACATCTTTGCCTCTTATTTTGTCCTTATTCAAGTATTCTGCACATTTGTTAGTTTTGCATCAAGTTTTTATGAATTATTAGTTTTTCTCGACGAGAGAAATCAAAACATAAAAAATTATTACCTTTACCTAATTTTTTTTGCAAATATCCAAGAAAAAATATTTTCTTGGATTTTTACAAAAAAAAAAAGTGGTAAGAGTCATAACTTTTATTTGTCTGATTCACATTCCTTTGCTCGAGAGGAATCAATAATTCACAAAAAAAAATTGACGTAAAACTAACAAAGAAAAACAAAGTTTGAAAAAAGACAACAAAAAGAGCCCAAAAAGCCGAGTGGCTTTTTTTGGAAACTCGCCCTCAAATTTTAGTAACTATAGAACACTTTTTCGCCCTCAAATAAATTTGTGTTCATTGATTTAGCATATTGTTGAGTTTAAGCTGCTGACTTAGAGCCAAACCGGAAGGTAAGACATAGATTTCAACACCAGCTGCTATGTAACGTATCGATAGTGGTTTTTGGCTTTTCGATACCATTACACATTCGCTTAGCATCCGCCTTTTTGTCATATCAAATTTTTTCCAGAATCGTAGCAGCTATGGCCAATGCGAGACCGCTAGGATGCTTCAAGTACTCCAGCAAGTGGCAGCAAAAATGTTTCCAAAAAATCCACAATCACTACACCTAATTCTCGCTACAAGTCATTCAATACTTCTTATGCGGTCTGGTACCGTTATGGTTGTGCGATCTGCTACTGACATTTATAACCTTGGGTAAGTGGCCAACTGTTGTGTGGGATGAGAACATAACGAAAATAATAACAAATTTGGGAGCTTGGTGGAGCAAAACTGACACTACTGAAGAACAATATAATTTTTGTAAAAGTTTCTTTACAAGGTTTTAGGACAACAATCCCATCTATCTACCATGAAGTACTGACATTGTTACTTCATTTGAAGCGAGAGGATATATACCAGTTGAAAAAAAATTCATCTCGAGAGTAAACCTTTCCGTGTAAAACCCAGGTTGTTTAGGAGGTGGAAGGATTGCATTTTCACTATCTAAGATTAGCAAAACAGCTGACATTGGCGGTCTATCTTCAGGACGATCTTGCACACACAAAAGGGCCATTTGGATACATTTTACAACTTCTGGTGTGGGAATCGGACTCTCCATCAAAGCATCTACTAGATTCATGGGTTTTCCTTCGTTCCATAGTTTCCATGCCTAACGAAAATAGCAATTCATAAAATTATTCTCAAACATAATGAAAATTGTTCTCTCATAGGAAAAGAAGAATTGTACTCACGTGTCCCAAAAGGTTGAGGTCATGATCGGGATGGTAAAATCCTCTGTTCTTCTTTCCACTCACAATCTCCAAAACCAATACACCGAAGCTAAAAACATCAGATTTCACAGAGAAGAGCCCGTTTATGGCATATTCTGGAGACATATATCCACTTCATACAACAAAATAAAATGGAATTGAGATATCAAACGAAATGAACTATGGATAAGAATAATGAAGGGGAGAGATGAACGAGATATACTTACTAAGTTCCAAGAACCCTATTTGTATTTTCTTCAGACTGATCATCTCCAAACATTCTCGCCAATCCAAAGTCTGAAATTTTAGGATTCATGTCGTCGTCCAACAAAATGTTGCCAGCTTTCAGATCCCTATGAATTATTCTCAATCTCGAATCACGATGGAGATAGAGAAGTCCTCGAGCAATCCCCACTATAATGTCAAATCGTTTTTGCCAATCCAGTGATCTACCTCTTGTTTGATCTGAGGTAGTTTAAAGTAAGTTAGCAACTTCACCATACAGGTCAACCCTGAGTTTTTGAAGGCCTAAAGCAATAATAAAAAATGATCGAGACCTTTTACGAATTTCTAAGACAAGTATAGAATAAACTAATCACTTTTCCCAAAACAAAAGATCTAGTGCTGATCAATATGAAAAATCCCCAACCGCATTCGGGACAAATATTATTCTACCACTTGATGTATTGGCACCGTTCATGCACAAATTTTTAATGGCTTCCAACTTGAAAACTCTTGTGCTACGAAAAGAATAAATTATATTTTTTATGTTGAGCACTCCTACTACACGTGTACACCTAAAAAAGAGAGAAGGAAATTAGATTCCAATGAAGCGAGATTAAGGCATTTGGTTGGGGTAACTACTGAAACAAATACTCTTTCTCTAAACCCTTTCTCTCTATATGTTGGTGAATGCATTCTTTCCGAACCATGTTAATCAATCAAGTCAGTCAAGAAAGTGTGTCACCAATCAGTACGTGGGTGTGGGTTGTGTGTTGTTTTTAAACACGTGGCACAAGCACAACAAGAGCACAGAAAAAGCACAGGCACAAAAAAAGTATAGGCACAAAACGACATGAGTAAATATAATGGGACAAGCTGTTATATTTATTTTCTACTAATATTTTGTGTAAATTACTTTCAACGATTAATAATTTCGTTTTACCGAGCAAACCAAAAACCTCCTTGTCAACGATCTATACTGTGAAAAACTTGATTCCAAATAGTAAGATGAATTTTTCTGATAAAAGTGGACCCTTTAGTTCTCTAGTTTGCAAGTATGCCTCCGATTATTTTTGGGCCTTGCTTTGATTGGATGCATGTTGGACCTTTATTTTATCTTTGGAGGAGTTTTTTTTTTTGAAGGTATATACTACTTAGAACTACTACATCTTAGACTTTACCTCATCTCTATCCAAAAGGAAACTCTGGTCTTAGAATGCTCCCCATCTTCTACCTCTAATAAGTGGCCTCTTACATTTACAAGAAGGCTCCGTCCTTGGGAGGAAAACCAACTTGATTCTTTGCAATTAAAGTTGAATAGGTTTCCCATTGATCCCTCTAGAGAAGATTGCCCTCACTGGAAATGGAGCTCCTCTGGCCTCTACTCTGTATGTTCAGCTTACTCAACTTGGGAGAAACAAGTTTTCCAAGTTAATGACTGCCTCAATTCTGTTTGGAAAAACCTTGGACCTGCCAATATTGATGCTTTTGTTTGGCTAGCTATTGAGGAAAGGATTGCTACTAGATCTGTTTTGGTAAGAAGAAACATTATACCTTTGAATGCTAGTTCCTGCTCAATTCGTACTCTATCTCTTGAGACCCCTCTTCACCTCTTTCTCCAATGTTCACTTGCCTTGCATATTTGGTCTGCCATTCTCTCTTGGTGGCAGGTAACTTGGGTTTGCCTTTCTACGCTTCCTGATTTGATTGATTTTGGTTCTCCAATTCTTTCCAAAATCTTGAGGAAATCTATTGGAACACCACCCTATATGTTGTACTTTAGACAATCTAGAATACTAGAAATGATCTAGTTTTCAAAGACAAACAACCTAATGTCAATGAAGTTGTGGACTTAATCAAGCTCAGGGTGGCTTTGAGGGTTAAAGGAAAATACAACCTGAATTCCTATTCAATTGAAGACTTTAGGAGCCACTTGGATGGAATTAGACGGCACAAGATTTGACATCCTGGATTTATTGGAGTGAATAGTTTTATTTTGGTTCCTCTTTCTTTTGTTTTGTACCAACTCTTGGTTGGTCTTCTCTTCTCCCCCCGGGATTGTGGCTTGCACATGATTGTTCTATGATGCTCTCCCTCTCCTTCTCGATGTACCATTTATCGAGTCTCTAATAAAATTTTATTTTGCCGATCAAAAGAATAATAATTAATAATTTTGTTTTTCCTAGCAAACCAAAAACCTCCTTGTCAATGATCTATACTATGGAAAACTTGATTCCACTTAGTAAGATGAATTTTTCTGATAAAAATGGACCCTTTAGTTCTCTGGTTTACAAGTATGCCTCCTATTATTTTGGGTCTTTCTCTGATTGGATTCATGTTGGGCCTTTATTTTATCTTTGGACGGGTTTTTTTTAAGGTATATACTACTTAGGACTACTACATATTTTAGGGCCCTAAAAATCTACCATTTTTTGGGGCCTTAAACCATCACACCTTGGGCGGGCAGCCCCATCAGCATACATCAAGCAAACTATGAGAAAAGATTTCCAAGGTTGAGGGGCTAACTGAATATGTGTAACTCTAAACTTCTTTTTTGCATGTACTCATATATCAACATCCGTTCTTCTTCATGAATGCAACATCCCAATAGCCTGACCAGATTCCGATGTTGTAGCTTCGCAATGAAGATAACCTCATTCTTGAACTCGTTGACGCCTTGCCTCGAAGTCTTGGCGAGTCTCTTCACCGCTACTTGTTGTCCACTTGAGAGTTGACCCTGTGTTTTATCACGAACCCTTACATTAGCCTCAGAAGGATTCATACAAATATAGACACGACATGACCTCGACATGCAAGCAGAACCTTCTTAAAATTAGGAAACGGACACGTTGTGTACACGTGTTATAAATCCATGGAGAAAACAAAAAGAATGTTTGAACGAATAACATTACATCAACAGTCGATAAATAAATGTTCAAAATGTACGTATGTAATAATTTTGACCCTTCCCCAAATATATAAGAGCATTTTTAATGTCCTAACATGTCCTTATTGTGTTCTTAGTTTGTTTTGACCAGAGGAAATCATTTACAAATCAGATAAGATTGTGTGAGGCCTGGCCAGGTTGACATTTTCGTACTTCTCAGCTAAACTGAATGACAACTGAGCATTCCCTTTATATGACTTTTAAAACATTTGCAATTACCTTATAAACGGGACCAAATCCACCTTCTCCAATCTTATTTTCATAGGAGAAATTATCAGTGGCTCTTGAAATGGTGGCCAAATCAAATAAAGGTAGTTCTAGATCCTCCTTTGCAGTACTTCGGTTGTTTTCTTGGACATGTTGGCTTCCAGTCTCCAGTCTCTGAGCTGAAATATTTCAAGGATATAAATAAGGGCAATAGCAACCCAAACAAGATATCCTCTGGTGAAGAACAAGATAAATAGATATATCAAAAGAGAATAAGAAAAGATCCATCATTTAGGCTCTCTGTTTGTTTCAACTTACTTTCAAGAAAGCAAGAGTTTTACTTGTAAAATTACTTCATGAATATTAGTTTTACTTGTAAAGTCCGACAGATATTCAGAGAATTTATGGTGCAAAGATTGGTGTTATCACTATGGTAGGCCAAAGCCATCAATGACATACTACTTTCAAGGGCCAGAAAATCAATTTAACATAACTGAAGAATTTGTAGTGATTTGTAACTCCATATCAATCTTATTTGGTCAACTGAGTAAACTCAATTAATTTTCTCTATTGAAAAGGAAAATTACTTGAAAAAAAAAACCCCGAATTTTAGTGACTAGGAAAATACTTTTGGGATAGTTCATTTTTTAATAGAAAATATATTAGAGTCTTAGAGAACACATAATATGTCACCTCTCCTTTGAGCAGTAATTCGCCTCTGCCTCCTAATAACACACCAGCTGATTAAACCTAGTGCAAGAACCCCTGAAATGGCCATTACTGATGCGATCAACGGCCTTCGTTTGGTCTTACTGGAGCCTTTTAAGTACCCAACACAACAAAAATGAAAAGCAAAGAGAAATATCAGCATCTACGGAAGTCACGAGGTTACAAAGTTATTTATTAAGCAAGATCAGAAGATATGCTGTGGATGCAGAGTGTTTTCTGTTTGGAATGCCTGTACCTTTTCCCTTTGCTGATTAGGCCCTTCCGTCGAAGGACAACTGATATGCTGTGGATGCAGAGTGTTTTCTGTTTGGAATGCAAACTTAGCAAATATATTGTGAGATAAAGTTGATTGTTAAATCATGTTCCATGCCTGCAGACTTCAATTCTGAAACAATGGCATTACTAGCTTTATTCAAAGGGATGATCAAATCTTTTGCAATGCTAAATTGTGAAGGAAAAATACTCAAGACACATATGTATGTTCAAACACAATCAAGATGCATATGTGGCCTAAGTTTGGATACCAAGTGCATCGTGTGGGACCCACTTGCATCAAATAGATCTGGATAAATCTATGTGTCGGAATTTGCGTTCAAACATCTGTGTCTGTAATATTGCTCATTGTGAAGAACTTACCGAGCTCAGAAGCAGCCAGCCGAACGTACAAATCCTGTCCGCCTTCATGATACTCTCTCATATCAAGCAACTCCCCAGACCAAACCACACACCCACTAATATCAGTTTGAGCAAAACCCAAACAAGAACAATTCTTCAAACAAGCCTCTTCGCAATCCACCCGACTTATCTCTGTCCTATTCACCAAAAAGTAGGACCTGTCCGGCAATTTCAGCCTGGAAAACCTCCTAAACCCCGCGGCCACCGTACAATTCAACTCTGTCTTTGCCACACACCCACCTGACCAATCCAACCTATTCCACTCCACTGGAACTTTTGGTACAAACCCATCCATGCAATGACAAATTGGTATTTCGTTTATGTTGCAAATCGCATAAGGTCCACAAAGATCATACGTATCACATGAATCCGCTTGCAGTGTTGCTATATCTACCCACTCGCCGCTTCCCTGGTTCCACGTGAGGTGCTCAATTAATCCTGTTTGGTTCACCACAAACCTTGAAATGATAGTATCATCAATGTTAACAAACGAGTAGTAGACAAAAGTTGTGTTGTATACGAAATTAGGACTGAAGACGGTGTTCTCTATCATTGGAGTTAGTGGAAGACTTCCACCGAAGCGAACCCCGTCCCATGGTCCACTTCGGTAAGAGATCGTTGATCCTCGGCGAAGTACTAGTTGGGGGAGGCTCCGGGGGTCCACCCTGTACGTATAATCGCCTGTGGATGGATCTTGCAAACTATTCCACGATGTTAAGTACCACTCTTGGTTTTTGGAAATATCCCATCCCAGTTTCATACCGGGTACTAACGTATCGCACGGGTGATCGAAGCTTTGCCATAAATAACTCCCTGTATTGCTATTGACCACAACAAGGTTTCCAATGTCTAGGAGTTGCAAAACAGGACTGGCTGATAACATTGTTGAGTTTGAGGACCAAATGAGATTTGTTTGGTTGGAAGTGATGATTATGTTGCCAGTGGGGCTTATTGCGAGGACACCAGACGTATCTGTTACTGGGTTGTCTTTGTTTGCTACCCAAATGGGTGTTTGTAGTGAGACTTGTTTGAACCATATTCCGACGTAACGGTTTCCGGAGTTGGGTGGAGAGAAGAAGCCTAACTCGAAGGATTCATCCGCGGAAACCAGCGTTCCACCAGCACCGTCCGCGAGTGTCTGGTTCGGAGATAGCACGTTGAGTGCGGCGGTGAATTCGGTGAAGAGGGAGGGAGAGGTGAAGAACGAGAGGAGAATGAGGGTAAGGACCATGGTTCATATGATCTACTGATTAGCAGAAAAGGTTTCATGTTTTTGCTTATTTAAATTAGTAAGACAAAAACGTGGTTTGGACTTTTAGACTTTGCACAGACTCTGGTTTGCCAAAATTTTGGACAAGTATTTTGAGTTCTATATATATGCCCCACCTCGCTTAAAAAAAAACTTGTGGTTGGTAGAGGAAGTTAATGTTTTCAATGCTCTGGTCTATTAAATCAAACATTCGGAAGGAATTCACAACTAAATGCATGGATCCCATGTTGCGGAACCCGCGTCTAAGTGTATGTATCCCATGTAGACATGTGTTTCTGAAGTGATCTCGAAGCAATACGTGGTTACTCAATAAGTCTAATTACTCTCATTATTCTAACATGGCCATATCGCTCCATTTAGTAGTGAACCCCACGTAATTCGCCAGTGAGATAGAATTGACGTATGTCTCCTAGATTTTTATTTTTCAGTAAACTTTAGTCTGTCCACTCAAAATTAAAACCTTTTCACTTTGGTCCTTTGGTTCAAAAAAACAAATAAATAAATTTGGTCCTGAAACATAGTAAACATTTTTTAATATCCCGCCACCTGAAAGACTGCTGTCTGTAAGTTAGAGCCACTTTGATCGCAAATGTTTCATTGTGCCCCCTTTTGCTATAATAATATTTATTAAAACTAAATTCTAAAAATTGCACCGCCTCGCTGATAAGTATAATATACCTAAAGAGCTCAGCACTACCAGGCCTACGGACCTGGGGAGTACGAGCTCCCTTCTCTCCAAGCTCTTGTAAAGGACCTATGAGGAACAGAGAAATAACCTTCCAGGTCCGTCCTACGGTCGAAGCTGGAAGGTAAGTCCTAGGACCAGCTCCGACTCCTAGCTCCCTTGAGAAGCTTAACCTCTACGGTATCATACGAAAGGTATACTTGTTTCGATAAAGATGCCACGACTGGAAGAAGGAATCCTAAGGGAAAGAGAAGGATGAGATAAGCCCAAAGGGCCAAAGATAAGCACAACCATGATTAAAGATAAGAGTCCTAACCCTGACAGAAATCACATGGATTACTAGCTAAGATAGGACTCCACACTCTACAAGGAGGAGATCCGGAATCTACAAAGTATAGTCCAACAAGGACTCAAACTCCGAGAGTAAATGCCTATAAATACGACGGTAGAACACCATATTCGGTACGTACACAACTCTAACACAGAGAATTTCCATTAATTGACGAGAAAGTTCCTACTGACTTAGGCATCGGAGGGTGGTTGGCACGCCACCATACCGGTGACATAAGTAATCATCTTATTTTGTAGGTTCGGATCGGAGCTATCATCAAAGTTGCTTCATCACTCGCAATATCCAAATTGTTCACAAAAGAAGTACTATATAATCAAATATTTCCGGGTATTTAGAGCTAATCCATTGAATTTTCTAAGAACAAGTCTTGACCACATCATTTGAATGGTGCACGCCTTCTTGTGGCAAATTCTATCTAGTGGCGGAACCAGGATTTTGATTCGATGGGGGTCAGATCAATAGACATATTTTTTTTTATACTTATTATATCAAAAAATTCTGGAGCTGGGTGACTAGTCTTAGAGTTGTCCCTCTTACTATTGCAGTGGTGGTGAAGCTCTTGGTGGTAGAGTCGGTTTTCAAATACCCGAAGCTTAAGATATTAAGGGGTCATTCAACCTAATAACTCAAATGGTTTTCTTTTTTCTTATTCAAATTTTTCTATTTTCTTAATTTTCCCCCCAAAAAAAAAGTATTGACAGTATACTTTTGGGTATCTGATGAGGTTCCTATGAAATATCGGTCGGGATTCAAGCGCGTCAACACGTGACGCCGACAATTGTCTTCAATTTAATGGCGGCCGTTGCCTGATGGTGGGGTATTGAAAACATTTACTAAGCTTTAGGGTCCAAGTGAAAATATTGTTTTCTTTTGCCGAGCAAAAAAAGGTGAAAATATTGTTAGTCCATGCATGGAGCAAAGTGGGAAAAAGAGCATACACCAACGAGAAAAATAAAATCTCCCCTTATTTTTTCATGCGGAAAAGCTATGGACACCGACTAAAGTGGGATCGATTGTGCACGTACCGGCACACGGGGTCCATCGTGGGTTTCGCACGGATAATCCAAGTCGTTTAATAGTTTTCTAAAAAAAATTCGAGGATCCTGTAAATCTAATGAAAAATTGGAAGATTGGTCAAGTACCTACACATATCAGATTGAGCTGATTTTTAACGAGACCACTTAGATTTTCTTTACAAAATTATCGAATGACTCAAATTATCCGTGCAAAACCCGGAACAGGCCCTACGTCACGGTCAATGCACCATCGGTGCACCTTGAATGGTGTCTGTGGCAAGATTGTTTTTCATGCGAACACAAAAATTAATTTTCTATGTTTTGGAACGAAGGCAACCCGGACTTTTCTACAACACATATATGTATGAACCAAGAAGTCTCACTTATGGGGCAATTGGATGTGCAAAGTTTTTTACCCTAGATTGCTTGGGAAGACTTGCTTTTAGGATTTGACTGCCAATATTTACTCATAGGAAGAGTCCGTCGGGTCCACCCATTTGGTGTAAAAAAAATTAGTTCTGTCAGATATATTAATGAAAATCTGATCCCTGCGATTTCAATGATGAAAAATTCAACAAATTGATGAAACCCTTTACGATCTTTGAATAAGCTAATTTTTTTATAAAAAAAAAAAAAACCTTCAAAAAATATTTTGAAAGAAATTTGATAGCTTTGATTGTGGAACCTCGAGGTAGGTCTCACACAATCAAGTGTATATTTAGTATATACCGAATGATGTACCCATAGTTTTTTTTTTTAACGAACCAAATTACTGGGATGACATTGAGAAGATACAAGTTTGATAATTGCAAGGGTTCTATGTAGGCTGTCAATAAGCTAAAGAAAATGACAAGAAAACACATATCCTAATAAACTTTTTACAGTTTCAACATATATTTTTACACACTTCTATACATTGTTCACGCATTTCAATACAATTTCTCAACCTTAACAATAACCCAGTAGATGTTTTTACCATTTTCCTAATTGCAAATGGGGGAAAAAAATTAGTAGTATAGATGAAGTAAACCAAACGAAAGCGAGTCAAATAAAATTACGTCTGAACCAACAACGATATCGTGCAAGAGGACCTCTTGACTTTGAAATTGGGAGGTAGCTAGATTCCAGTAATCCAAATTAATCAACCAATAAATGAAGGGACACACTAATTTCCCGATTCAACTTTTTGGTTTTGATTGGTTTTGTTATCTTAATCAGAGATTAGATTACAAGAATCAACTGCACAATAAACGAGCCAATTAATCTCATGGTTTTGTTAAGTGGTCTCCTAATGTACCATTAGTAAATAGCTTAATAACTTGCCTCATTTTGTCACAATGGGCTACTTTTTTAAAGACGAAACAAATGCTCTGCGACAATGAGTATACGTTTGAAATGAAAAATGCGCTTTGCATTGTCAGTAAAATGTAGAGTTGATAATACACGTACCTTAGCCCCTTGATTGAAATCATGGAATGTTTAGGGTGCTTCTACAGATCTGAATCTCAGTTCATCAATGGTGAAGCGGTTGTAGTAGTGATCCGATCAGCATTGTTTCAATAACAAAAGAGAAAACATATGTACGAGAAGCCAGAAATATAACAACACACTTTCATTGTAGCAAATTCTATAGATGATTGCAGCTGATTTGTTTCCACAAGAAACAACAGGTATGTAGAACCCTCAAGACCCTAAACCTAGCTTTGTGGAGCAGTCGTTAACTACAAGATTGGCACAAAAGGTCAATGATGTCATTCTCTACGGTCATTTTGTCGACCCCACCAGCAAGGACAATACGCGTAGCCCTGATGCCAATGACAACGTAGCCTACGTCGACAGCAATGATTACGTGAATCCCAAAATCAATGCCAACTCAAACCCTAATGCAATACGGAGTAACAACTAGGATGTGCAACTCATATGAGCGATTACCGCCACGACAACACCTACACTCCAACCTCAAATTCCGTACACCCCTCATCCCTAAAGATGGATAGATCATAGTAGAAGGAGTCTTAGGCCTTTGGCTTGAGATTCTTATGTCACAAAAACAGTTGACCTTGACGTCAAGGGTCGGCTATTAGGCCATCGCACTATTATCGAAAGTGATAAGAGAAGCGAAAAATCATTTCCGCAAGTGAGGTCTTACTCATTTAAGGGGGGTAGGCAAGACCCTTTTACACCTAATCCGCACAAAACGAGCTGGCATAATGAGCTTTTTAGATGGTTAGCGAGCCTCAAGTTTGAAGAAACATATCGTATGTTGTTGGGTCTTCCGCACATTGTCTGCGAGTACGAGGACGTGTTTCCTGAGGAATTGCTAGGATTACCGCCACCAAGAGAAATCGATTCCACTATTGAGCTACGGCATTAGACATTTTCAACCTACAAATGCTCCCAAAAACAAAAATGATCAGTTTTTAAAATTGAATTCAAAGCATTGTTAAAATCCAAGAACCAACGAATCGAGAATTGGGGATACCATGAATAAATAATTTACAGGTTTCGACATTTTGATATTGTCTTCAGGCAGAGATAGAAGGTCTTCCACCGCCTGTTTGGGTGCTATTTCATTGCAGTCAATAGTATAAGTTGCGGTCATGACCGCTACGTACCCTTTTACATATTTCCCCATGCATGCCCTTTTGCCCTTCTAATTAGGGCAAGTGTATAACACCTCAATCTGGGCTTTCAGATTAGTTTACTTATGGTTTTTGATTCCCCAATGATGAAATGGATCAAGAACACCCCGGAAATGATAATGTGTTTGAGCTTTGAGTGTTTGCAAAGCCTTTGAACCTAACCTAGCCTAAGCCACTTCAAAAGAGCCAAAAACCCTATTGGTACGCGTTGGTTGAGAGCCCACGCGCGTAGATCAACTTGACAAGTGTTGGTCAATGGTCAAAGCTTGATCGTTGACCAACGCGTGAGTAGGTGGTACACCCGCGCCAGGGCACAACCATCTCGCACCAGGATGCAACCACCCCACGTCGGGGCGCACCATCGCGCGAAGGTCAAACTGCCAGGTGGTGGTCAACAGTCAAAGCTTGACCGTTGACCATCGTGCGCCAGACTGACTCCATCGCGCGATGGTCCAAGATGTCCCCATCACCTTTATCAGCTGGTAAGCTTAACCACCAAGCAAACCTCAGCCAGTCTCGTGAACTGGCTGAGCTCCTCTCCTTGCACCAACCAGATTCACCTCCCTCTCTCCCTATAAATACCACATTTGTTCATCCATTTAAAGGGTTCAAGAATTTCAAAGGGTTACACCATCCCACCACCATTCTCACACCTCAACCAAGCAACAAGCTACCTTGTTCTTTGCATCAACCACTCAAATAAACACTTCAAATCGTATTTTCAAACTCCAAGCTCAAACATCATTCCAACTCAAAAACCAAAGCTATAGCTTACCTTTGTTCTGCTCTCTGTTCTGATCCCTGAGGGGGGCTAGCAGGGCCAAGGCTAGTAATCAATACCAGTCCTGGTCCTAAAGCTGGCAAGGTTTTAAAAATCGTCGAGGCAAGAACCAGCGCGCGTCGGTCCATATACGCGCGCAACACTCTCACTTCATCGCGCGATGGACCGCGTGGGGATTGGTTTCTTGCTATTTTTGTGTATTTATTTATATATAGATCACTGTTAAGCATGTTAAAAACCAGTTTACCGCTTTTCTTTGTTAGAAACTTCTAGTTTGTTTATAGTTAATTTGTGTTTCTGCTATTTTGGAGTACCCCTGGGATCATTCTGGACATGTCCTAGAACCCAGAAATATGTAAACAACACACTGGTTAAAAGGCTCAAATTATCGCGCGCCGGAGGGCATCCTCGCACGCCAGACTGCCTCTGACCAGTGAATGGCCTTGCACGGGTAGCTCAGCCTTAGGCCATTATTTTGTCCCC
Source organism: Rhododendron ovatum (assembly GCA_019656835.1). Lineage (NCBI taxonomy): Eukaryota > Viridiplantae > Streptophyta > Magnoliopsida > Ericales > Ericaceae > Rhododendron > Rhododendron ovatum. The sequence continues at coordinate 11,362,461 of CM033793.1, read as the reverse complement.
ACATTGTTTATGGGACGTTTTATTAATTTGTAGGGCTTTACAGCCTTTAAACTGTATATTATGCTGCTTATAACTGCGTGGTTTGTACTGGGTGTGCACTGGTCCTTCCAGAGCCCAGAGAGTTTGAGAATAAGAGCTGTGGGTTTGAGCTCACCGGCGTGCGCGTGTCTTGGAGTTGCACGTGCAGGAGTAAACAACATGCAGTGACTTATTCAGTGCATGCTGGTTTCTTCCTACGCACGTCATTCAAAAACAAGGACCTCCCAGTTTGTTTAAACTCCCAAAGGAGTCTGTTCTCATCCTATACTAACTGTCATCCATGCTATTCTATCACATCCTGCAAACATGTTACAGCTTTAAATCCCCTTTAATTGTTCCTCCGCCCTAATTGGCTAAAAGATTGATTAATTAAACAGAATCGCAAACATTTTTCGCAAATGCCTAAGTAAAGACCGATCTCCAGATTGGGCGAGAGGGGTGCCTTAAAACCCTTCCCCTCTTGTAACTTGGCTCCCGAACCCAGATATGGTTATGACGGACTGGTGCCTTTACCTTTTTCAAATCAAACAACGTAGCGAACGTTTCAATTGCGGTTCCTTGGGTGTCAGACCTTCAAACCCAAGTGGTGACTCTGAATTGAGCGCTCGTTTGCCAAAAGAAAGCGCGCTCATCGATCCGCCCCTTTTTTTCCAGGCACGCTGCCCATAGTGGCAATTCTGCTGGGGATCGAATCAATATTGGTCTATACTTAGATTTTAATACGCTTGAGAACAATCCCACAAAAGTTTGTCAAAATAGTGCTTCGCGCTGCTAAAGAAAGGAATGACGATTTAACAGGACCTTGTGTTAGGCCATCCTGACTGGGGCTTTTTCGATTTTTCTCTTGTGTAGTTTCTTCTAAGTATTGGTTAATAAAGAGAGCCAAATTTGAAAAGGCATTTGTGAATTTGCGATTCTGTTCCATTAATCAATTTTTTAGCATCTTCATATGCATTGATGTGGGATAAGCCTCGTTGGATCATTTTGGCAATCCGACACGGTTTACCGGAGCTCGGGGATCCCGAATGACCAACAACCTTCGACGATGATGAGTCATTCTACCATTTGACTGTTGCTCTGCGATTATGTGGGCAGCGGGAAGTATATCTAAGCTCTAGTCCGAGGAACCCGTTACAAACCGAGACCGGCCTTTGCATATACAAAGCACTAGAACTCTCCAAACTTGGATAGGTACCTACAGGGTAAGATCTACTTGCATCTAACCCCCATATACTGTCTATATGTTACTATTTTCCCTATCGCATGCACTATTCATACATTTCATCTCACGTAGGAGCATGATTAGGGCGACTTCTAGGTTGTCTCTCTTTCGAGTCTGTCTTATGCTTATTAGGATGCTGCCATGGCCCGATGAAGAGTCGTGCATCTTGATGGTCCACGTTGCTAATTTTTTAAGTCCTTAGATCAATGAGACTTTTGGAAATCAAACCTTTTTAAGTCCTTGGCTCATGCTCGATTGAAGTTTTAACCGAAAATAAGGAACCACAAAGTATGGATGTCGTGTCACTGCCACTACCCAGGTTGAAGTGCGAAGTCACTATACACCGCGGTGTTCAAAGTTAAGGTGTCATGTCATCAATATTGAGTTGTTCCGAATTCCAAGTGGAAACTTCAAGAACGGAATAGACAAAGGCTTAGTTTGTTTTGACATCTCTTAGGATCAGTCGATCTATTCAAAGGATACACCCTCGAAAAAGATTTTTGAGGATTCTTGTAGCGTCCGAACATCATGAGACAGACTCGTCTTTAGTTGTAGAGTCTAGGAGGACACCGACGATGGCAACATGTGCATTACATTCTAATTGTTGCAGGAACCTCACTGAGTTCTCGTTTACTTTGCTGTCCAAAGCTCCAGGCCATCTCACTGAAGGGAAGAGCCAAACCTACTCGAGAATGTGTGTCGGGGCTATTTCACTGTCACTTTTGAATCCGAAATGGCGGCACAAATTGAGCTGGCTGAGTTGAAAAAAGGCTGTAGAAGAAATGGGTCACAAAATGGACAGGCAGATGACTCTCGTCCAAGGGTTGGTTAACCTCTTTACTACCATAGCCCCACAATCGAATATAGGGCTAGCCAAAGAATCTTCTCAAGCCTACCACCCTCCAGCGGTTGGAATCAAGCTGTGCTCGGCAGACATGTTCAAAGACCTAGCTGAATTTCATGAGGCTAGAACTCACCCAAAAGAGGATGCTGGATCCTTTTTCAAAGCCAATGCCGAAAAGGGAGACATCCATGGTGATGAAATCAACCTCAAAGGCAAAAGAGTGCATTCTTTCAATGGTGTAACACAATGTAGTTGTAAATCCAGCAAAGGTTCCGGTGACCTTTGTCCTAGTCGCAAAACCTGCCAAAACCAACCTTGGAGTTTCTCTGTCTTCGAGGCACCTCTATCTGCAGTGATGAAAAAACTTGTCAAGTCAGGGCATCTTAAACCTTTGACCCCAACTCCCTTACCAAAAGTCCTATCTGTTGGCTGCAACCCTAACGCCTATTGTGCTTTCCACCAAATGCCTGGCCGTCTCACCAATGCCTATTTTCGTTTGCAACATGAGATTCAAGATCTCATTGACAATGGCACAGTTTAGGTTCCACCAAAGCCCAACGTCATTTCCAACTCCTTACCTCAGCACCACTCTGACCCTTTGGTTGGTTAGATAGCTATTATCTCCACTCAAATCATATCAAGCTCCACCATATTCAACCCTAGCCACTATATTGTCCCAGAAAGCCAACCCAAACCAATCGTATCCATCCCGTCCGAACTGAAGATTAACATGATGGTTGTAGGTTGGGCAATTAAGGTCTTCACTGCCGACACTTGGATTGACAGTAATGAGGAGCTTACAAGGGAGCGGGCTGAGGTCCATTGTTCATGAGAGCACCAAGTAGATTTGGTCGAAGAAGCTGAGAAAGCCGAAGTGCTGTTACTTGGGCCTGATATCCTCTAGATTCCACCTCTCTGTGAGGAAGCCAAATATAGCTTTTAAAATTGCATTTTCAAACTACGTCTATTTTGCATTGACACTTTTGAGTCTAAGTCTGACACAGTGTCTGCCAAATTGTCCAAGTCTAGCTCTGAGTCGAAGTTTGTGCCTCTCGGCCCTCCATGTCGTAGCTTCTATTTTTAATTCGAGTCTTTTACTGTATTTGGCAACCCCGGTGGCTATCTTATGATATGCATTATCTTGCTTCTAAGTACTTTGCTAGCTTTTGAATAAACTGTGTCAACCCTAACAACGAAGGGATAGATTTCGATGGAATCATCCCCAAGGAAATGTGTTCCCTCGTCGAAAGGGAAGACGAAAGGCATGCTTAGCCTATTAATTGAAATAGTAGTTTCAAAATAAACTTGAACGATGAAGTAGACCCCCAAAAGGTTCAAAGTTGGTTCAACACTGTCCTTAAAAGAGAATTGTGTCGGGTCAGACAGGCTCGAAGAGTTCATCGACGTCATGGCATGGTCTCACAAAGACACACCCGGCGTTGATCCCGAGATAAAAGAACATCAAATCCCTTTGCTACCAAATGCCAAATCATGTAAAGTGAAACACAAAAGGTTCAGCGCTTCATACCATGTTCAAGCTTGCAAGAACAGCGCTCCGCCAAGCACAAGTTAGAAAGTTCAAAAGTGGCCTAGAGTGGGACATGTCAACCGAAGCAGTCTGGATCCTTCATTACCAAAGCAATTTTATCTGGTGTTGCGACCATTTCATCGACCTCAATGGCAACAATTCAATACATTGGTTAGCCTGGATCAATTCAAAAGCCACATTTTCCCTGAGAGAAGCTCGTTGGGCTGAAAACCCCAAGGGTGGGCAGTTCCAAGCAAAAGTTAGAGCAGCCTGCTAGACCAAGAACCTATGAAGGAGGTCTAGGCAAAAGTAAAAGCAATAATCAAAGCTCGCTAGACCGAAGACCCGAATGGGCGGTTCTAGGCAAAAGTTAGAGCGTAAAAGGAGAGGTAAAACACACAAGTGAACCTTAGCCTGAACTACGTTTTGACGTGATTCCCCAGAATGTGGGATACGTAGGCAGTCTCTCTTCGAGACTCGGTCATATTCTATCAACATGGTCCATGGTTGACATTTTTGGTGCACGCCAAGGGTCGAGAACAAGACAAGCTTCATCTGTGTAGAAGGGGGAAAACCTTTTGTCTTTCAATTTTATTGGAAACTACTATTTCAATTTCAAAGCTGAGCAAAAGCCTTAAAAGATTTTAAGCATCAAAAATAGAACGAAATGCTAGCGAGGCCTAACGGCTCACAGTTTGTTCTAAGTTTATCGAAGTCTAATTTGAGCAGTTGCAACAGCTTTGCAGTCACACGTGCTAGTTCTATACTCATGTGCGCTCATTCAATATGATGTGCGTTGGACTCAAACCTGGGCGCATTGCTTCAATTCGAGCAACAATCAATGGCAGTCAGCTACTACCTTCGAGTCCTATTCAAGGGGTTTTTGCTAAGTTTTTTCATACCGTGTAGACCTAATGTGATTGCATGGGGGTGTCGGTTTCAGTCCGAGCCTATATGTGTCTTCATTTGCGTCTTATGTCCGTCTTTGTGGCATTTTTCCAGTTTTTCAATCCATTTTCGTTTCGGGATACTTTTCCCAGTTTTATCAGTTCATACAGGTCGATGTACATCTAATTGACCTTACATAAGCATCAGTTTCACCTATCTAAAGGGATATTGTGAGTTTTGGCACGTTAATGCCCAAAATTTCATTATTTTCCATGTGTCTATGGGTCCGTGTTGAATCCTGGGGCTCTTTCTCCCTTTTGTTCGAGCTAGGCGAGTCTGTACATATATGTGTGTCTTTGTCAACTCAGTTTGATTGTCAATGCAAATTAGATATTATCAGATGGTTTACATGTCAATAAATTGGAAAATGTAATTTTTACATTGCTACCTAAGTAGTTGTAATCCACAAGCAGTGGAATCTCATGCACAGCAAAGGCACGTCGGCCTAAGGCCAAGCAAAGCATATCTCTGGAGCACGTCTGCCCAAGCGTCAAAGAAAGGGCGCGCAGACCCAATGCCATTACTATATCAATTGGGCACACCGGCCCACTCAATGTCTTTTTGTCTGGGTGCGCATCTCCAAGGCAAAAGACAGTAAAGTACTAGGGCTCAGTGATAGTCCTTAAGCATCGTTGTCCTCCTAGGAGCCGCCTTTAGCTAGGGTCTGCATTTTCAATTTGTGCATTTTGTTAGTATACATCTTTGCATATTGTGTATATCAAATGTTTAAACCAGGAAAATTCTATGCCGAAATTGCTTCTGTGGGATAATGCAAGTATAGGGGGAATGCCACATGCCACTTTCCTTATTTCTTTTGCCATGGTAATCATCAAGCACACATCCTCGCTGTCCTACTTTGCTAGCACTTAGAATGCACTTTGGGGGATTAAAATTCAACCCAATCCACAACGGCATGTTCATCATGAAGGATGATCTGCCCATCCAAATCAACGACAGCTGGTCCTATCCAATTTCTCAATGGTTTGATCATTCTACACACTGATCTTCCCGTCTCCAAGTCAACGACAGCTGGTCCTGTCCAATTTCTCAACGGTTTCATCATTCTCCACACTAATCTTCCCGTGTCCAAGTCAACGATAGCCAAGCCTGTCCAATTTCTCAACGGTTTGATCATTCTGCACACTGATCTTCCCGTCTCCAAGTCAACGGCAGCCGGTCCTGTCCAATTTCATAATGGTTTGATCATTCTGCACACTGATCTTCCCATCTCCAAATCAACGACGGTCAGCCATATCGTCCGTTTCAATCACTCAACGATGGTTAGCCGTATCATCAACGATGGTCAGCCATATCGTCCGTTTCAATCGTTCGACAATGGTCAGCCGTATCATCAACGACGTTCAGCCATATCGTCCGTTTCAATCACTCAACGATGGTCAGCCGTATCATCAACGACGGTCAGCCATATCGTCCCCTTTCAATCATTCGACGGTGGTCAGCCGTATCATCAACGACGGTCAGCCATATCGTCCGTTTCTATCACTCAACGATGGTCAGCCGTATCATCAACGATGGTCAGCCATATCACCCCCTTTCAATCATTCGACGATGGTCAGTCGTATCATCAACGACGGTCAGCCATATCGTCCATTTCTATCACTCAACGATGGTCAGCCGTATCATCAACGATGGTCAGCCATATCGTCCCCTTTCAATCATTCGACGATGGTCAGCCGTATCATCAACGACGGTCAGCCATATCGTCCATTTCAATCACTCCACGATGGTTAGCCGTATCATCAATGACGGTCAGCCATATCGTCCCCTTTCAATCATTCGACGATGGTCAGCTGTATCATCAACGACGGTCAGCCATATCGTTCGTTTCAATCACTCAACGATAATCAGCCGTATCATCAACGATAGTCAGCCATATCGTCCATTTCAATCATTCGATGATGGTCAGCCGTATCATCAACGACGGTCAACCATATCGTCCGTTTCAATCACTCAACGATGGTCAGCCGTATCATCAATGATGGTCAGCCATAGCGTCCATTTCAATCGTTCGACGATGGTCAGCCGTATCATCAACGACGTTCAGCCATATCGTCCGTTTCAATCACTCAACGACGGTCAGCCGTATCATCAACGACGGTCAGCCATATCGTCCCTTTCAATCATTCGACGGTGGTCAGCCGTATCATCAACGACGATCAACCATATCGTCCGTTTCTATCACTCAACGATGGTAAGCCGTATCATCAACGATGGTCAGCCATATCGTCCCCTTTCAATCATTCGACGATGGTGAGGCGTATCATCAACGATGGTCAGCCATATCGTCCGTTTCTATCACTCAACGATGGTCAGCCGTATCATCAACGATGGTCAGCCATATCGTCCCCTTTCAATCATTCGACGATGGTCAGCCGTATCATCAACGACGGTCAGCCATATCGTCCGTTTCAATCACTCCACAATGGTTAGCCGTATCATCAACGACGGTCAGCCATATTGTCCCCTTTCAATCATTCGACGATGGTCAGCTGTATCATCAACGACGGTCAGCCATATCTGTAGGGGGATGAAAACAATTGGTTCTTCGGATCAACTGGATTGCAACGGCTTATTCGTGCCTCTTCACCGGAACCCTAACTCGACGTCTGAACCATAATCTGTAAAATAGACAGGGGGTGAGTGCACCTTTGCCTCTCGTGGCAAAGGCCCTTCTTTGCCTTTGTTAGTATCACGTACTAGAAAACTCAACCCTAATTATCAGTAGGAAAGCAATAATAATGCAGTGTATTGCGTACCTTTTTCCTCTAGGTTTACCTCATATTTATAGATTTTCGTATGCTTGCTAGCCAAGCATCCCTGTTGCCCTAGGATTCCTAACTCGTATAGAAAAACCATGATATCAAGGATTCTCATTTCCTTTATCAGTTCATTAGAAAAGAGTCCTTTTAGGATTCTTTTCCATTACTGGCCTAACATCCCATTCTCATTAGGTATCTTTCTCAGATCCTATATTCTGGGGATCTTATTCCTTAACGGAATACCAACATTCTGGATTCTTCCAGAATGTTCCCCATGCTCCAACAATTGATTTGAGGTTCTTTTCTTGTTCGGCCATCTCGTTGCCAAACAGACTGCCTGGACCAATGACTTCACATGTAACTTGGTCCACACGTAATGAGAATGTCTCTCTCTGCCAAACAGTTTAGTTTTACACCACTGACTTCTCATGTCATTAGCCTTTAATCAACCGAACAGACTGCATGGACCAAAGACTTCCCATATCATTAGTCCATATTGATGTTCTTCATACTGCCCGGTGATAAGTACCGTTGTGTTCACCACGTGTTCCCAAACATCACGTGTTCGGTAACTAAATGTATCTGCTCGGGAATACCTCCCTACAATTGCTCCCCAGCTTCATGTATTTACCACTGTTCGGGGGCAATATATGATGCTTAGAAACAGAATTTTTACTACAACCAGACTCTTCTGATCCCGTGCAGTCATAATTTCAATATCTCATTGATGCCTTTTGGCGCCTCTGTCATTATACCATCTCGAGGTAATGACTCCACGTGGTGCTTATTGTACGCTTTTCATTTAATGTGAACTGACGCTTTGTCCACACGACGTCAATACGTTGTTTAGTCGAAACTCTCTACCCCGTTACTTTTCCCGTAACGGCGTAAGAGGAGACGTTTCGTCTCCGTTTCTCTTCCTTAAACCCCAAAAAGGGTTCATTTTGGGTTTCTTACCAAAAAACACTTGACCTTTCAGTCTTTCCTTCTAAGCTTTCCGCCATCGCCGCCCTCTGCAAATTCAATTGCGTCCCAAGAAATCATCACGGTACCTTTGTAAGATTCTCGTTCTATCTCCATTTCTTCTACTTAGGTTTCTATCTGAGATTTCCGTTCTCGATTTCGTGAGTTATTTCTAGGGTTTTAGTTCGTACCCATTTCCAATTTTTCCTCTTTCCTGAATATACCCATGGCGGACGATGGTGAGAACCCTTTGAGACCCAGTAAATTTAGAAAATTATGTGAGACCCCTTCTGCCATGGCGGCATTTAGGAGGGATTATAACGTCCCAGAGAACGTTGGTCTCGAACTCGCCCCTCTAGGGGCAGATAGGGACGGTGGCTCTTAGGATAGGATGTGTATCCCAATCGTAGCCATCGTCGAAGGCGGGGTCCATTTCCCCCTTCATCCACTCCTTCGTCAAATCTTAAGTTGGTACCGTCTCACTCCAATGCAAGTGTCAACAAATGTGTTTAGGCTGATAATGGGGGTAGTCGCTTTGAATAGAATTCTAGGCACCCAGCTAGGGATCTGGGACATTCAGTGGTGCTACGGCATTGTACTTAACCCTGAATATAACACATACTATTTCAAAGTAAGAAGGGCAGAAAAGCGCCTCGTGCTCAACCTACCAGATTCTGCTCGGGACCATTAGGTTGACTTTCTCTATGTCACTGGAGCTTTCAAACCTCTGGGAGAGGATGGTCAAGTGGTGGGGCTCCACTGCCCCCACGTATGGGGATACCCACGTAATACTCCTCATTTTCCTAACTCTGAAAATTTTTGTTTACTGCTTTCTCGTAGCATTTCCATATGTCTTATTTTGTTGTTTTAACATTGTTGGATGCAGCTGAGAACGCTAACCACCGTCCCAGACGTACACCGAGCAATATTCGGACAGAGGATATAAACAGAGTCCTCAAATATACAAGAGAGCCGGGTACCCGAACAGCTGGTCGGGGTTGGGACGCTGACGTGCTGCTGGGGTACGAACCTTCATACAGAGGAGTCATCGACAGAAGACTTGCTCATCCCAGCACCAGTGTTGCTTCTACCTCTACATCAGCTGCTCCCCAACCACGTACCTCAAGACATCAATCCAGTGTTACCGTTGCTGGTCAACTGGGAGAAATTCCCATTTCAGAAGGAGTCCCATTACCACGTTTAAGACTTCGTAGAACCGTTCAGAGTCAAACAATCTCTCAACAACAGCCCGAACAGCCTTCCTCAAATCGTGTAACCAGCCAATTGTCTTCATCAGGTTATACTCCATCTCCCCTTAACTTAGAGATAATGGCCCGTGAACCTCTAAATCTCAGTTCCCTCCTTACCGTCTCTTCTCGGGGACGCGGGACTGGCCGGATGGCCTCAACTGGCGCCCCTCCCCCACGATCTCGTCGTAATAGGGGGGGATCTGCACGGTCATCATCTTCTCCTCGGGAAGTTGATACTGCTACAGAGGCCATTGACCTTCATCGAGACAAACGCCCAAGAGTTGATGATCAAGATGGTACTGCTTCTCAAGTAGATACCGAAACTCATCATCCCATCTCACCAACCACTCAAGTCCTTCCTCAGACGTGGACTCCTCCTTTCACTAGGGGGGACCGTCCCGTTTACGTTGGGGATAGTGTTGGTTCATCTGAAACCGCACTTGCCCTAGCTCAAGGATTGCTGCTCCCAGTAGATATGCAAAAAGAAAATGCATCTGCACCTAATCGGCTCGTTTCTACTAGACTTGTCAGCGGTATCAAGGTATTTGTAACTTGATTTTCCTTTGTAAGATCTATACGTATATTTGCCATCAAACTTGTATTGCTACACCTGTTTCTAACTATTTGATACTTTTGTCAGTTTATTCAAAAGATGGTTACTTTGGGTAAGAAGTATCAAGAAGCTGATACTGAGAGGGTCAGGCTGATGAATGATAACACCAGACTGCTCTGGACGATCACTAGGTTGGAAAGGAAAAGAGACAAAGCCAAATCTGACTTCAATCAAGCTAAAGAAAACTTGAAGTTGCCGAAGAGAGCCTCAACCAGGCTTTATCAGAAATCGACAATGCCAAGAAAGCTGCATATGAAGAAGGATACCAGAAGGGGTTTGATACCACAACTGCTAACTACGTTGAACAGATTCCGGCTATCCAAGATCAGATTTGGATTGCCTGCTGGGAAACTTGTTTAACAAAGGTTGGCGTTGCAGAGGACTCTCCACTTTGGACTGATAATGAACTACCGACCAACCGGGCTGCAACTTCCCAAGAGCAAGAAGTTCCTCTGGAAGATGACTTTGAGCAGCAAATTGAAGATTTCATAGGAGCAGAGGAAGATATTCCATCTGGATCTCAGCCCGTCCGGTCTCCTGCTCATGATGCAGTTAATGAACCCATAGTGTTGGAGGAGAATCCAATTGATGATGGGGCAGATACTCAGGTCAATACTGATGTTCCAGAAGTCCAGAATGTGGACTGACTTTGGTAAGTTTGTTTGAACTCTTTTTTGTGACGTTGGTTGCTGGTCCTGCGTGACCATAAGCATTTGGCCCTGTATGGCTCCCATACTTTTAATACTTTGTCTAAAACAGGTATTCGGCCCCCTGTGGCATTTGCTCGGCTCCCCTCTGTTTGTTGCATCTGTTCGGATGCAATGTTTGTTTTAATCTCAAGTATTTCGTACTTTTGATTATCTTACGTTATGCAAGTTTCACATACTTAAGAGCAAGAACAAACATACAATTTGTTCCTTAAGTTTCACGTACTTAAGAGCAAACATATAATTTGTTTCCTTAGTCTCACATACTTAGGAGCAAACATACAATTTGTTTCCTTAGTCTCACATACTTAGGAGCAAACATACAATTATGCAACAGAATTTTGTTACGTTCCTCGTACTCAACAATGTTAAGCAAAGCTAATTACGTCATATAAACGTTTTTAAGTATCACGTACTTTAAAAAAGACGTACAAATGTTTTCGTATTTGTATTTCTTTAAGTTTCACGTACTTAAATAAATGTTTACAAGTATCTCGTACTTTTTAGTAAAGTCCATACAAGCTTTGCATACTTGTAGTAATTTTAAGTTTCACGTACTTAAAAGTTTGACAAGCACACAAGTGTTTCATACTTGTGTTCAAGTGTATACCCAAGTTTCACGTACTTAAAAGTTTGAAAAACACACAAGTGTTTCGTACTTGGTTTTAAGGTTCACATACTTAAGATGTATAAACCTTTTAAGTTTCACATACTTAAAAGGTATACCCTGCTCCCCAATACGAATAAGGGAGACTAAACTCGTAGTTCGTATTTAAATACCATAACAGTTATACTAAAGAAGTGATTTTATTCATAATCTATGAAAACTGAAGAGGGCGTTTATTCGTACCCCAAAAAATAATCAAAAATAGAACAAAGGAATTATATTCGTAATTCCCACACAATCACGTAGTGCAAATCCAAAACAGATTTTAATACTTCTAAACAAAGAACTTTCGTAAATTATGAACATTCCAAGGCCTCAGAATTGGATCACCATCCAGATCTGCCAATCTATAGGCTTCTATGCCTACAATCTCGGTTACTCTATATAGGCCTTCCCAGTTGGCTCCCAGCTTGCCTTCGTTTGCCACCTTGGTGTTGCCGAGCACTTTTCGTAGCACAAGGTCCCCAACACCAAATTTTCTAGGATGAACATGTTTGTTGTAACTTTTCATCAGCTGTTCTTGGTAAGAAGCAAGATGTACCAAGGCCTTTTCTCTCTTCTCCTCGGCAAGATCAAGCTCGATTTCAAGGGCCCTGTCATTGCCTCCACTTTCAACCAAAGCTGTCCTGTTGGTCGGCAGACCCACTTCCAGAGGTATGACAGCCTCTGTTCCAAATGCCAATGAATAGGGGGTCTCTCCCGTAGACCTCCTAGGCGTTGTTCGGTGAGCCCACAAAACTAACGGTAGCTCATCAGGCCATTTTCCCTTGGCTTTGTCCAGCCTCTTCTTTATCCCATCTAGGATAGTTTTATTGGATGCCTCTGCTTGCCCATTACTCTGAGGGTAAGCCGGAGTGGAGTAATAGTTTCGTATTCCGTACTGGGTATAAAAAGCCTTGAATTTCTTCTGAAATTAGGATCCATTGTCTGTAATCAATGAATAAGCGACCCCAAAGCGAGTGATGATGCTTTTCCACACGAACCTTTCTATCATAGGTTCAGTGATTTTGGCCAATGGTTCTGCCTCAATCCACTTCGTAAAATAATCAGTTGCTACAAGCAGGAATTTTCGATTCCCAGTTGCTTTGTGCAATGGACCCATGATATCCATTCCCCATTGGGCAAAAGGCCAGGGACTCGTCAAAGGCACCAGATCCTCGGCAGGTGCTCGAATTATTGGTGAGAATTTTTGACACTTCTCACAAATCTTTACATAAACCTTTGCATCTTCTTGCATGTGTGGCCACCAGTAGCCTTGAGTAATTGCTCGATGGGCAATGGATCTCCCTCCAGCATGGCTTCCACATGTTCCCTCGTGGATCTCATGAAGGAACTTCTGTACCATCTCAGGATGTACGCATAGCAAATAGGGACCTATAAAGGATTTCCTGTACAACTTACCCTCTGGGGACAGCCAAAACCTAGCAGATTTAACTCTTATCTTGTGGGCCTCCTTTTTATCAGAAGGCAGTATCTCGTCTCGTAAGAACTCCATTATTGGGTCCATCCAACTTGGTCCTTGGTTCACGTCCAAGACCAAGTCTACACTCCTCCCAATGCTCGGCTCATTTAGGTATTCTACTGCCACCCTTCTTTTGAACTCTGTTGGTACTGCTGTAGCCAACCAAGCTAAAGAATCTGCATGAGCATTCTGTCCAGAACTTATTTGCTCAATATATACCCTCTCGAAGGTATCAAGCAAGTCTTTGGCTGCCTGCACGTAGGCCACCATCTTTTCATTCCGAGTTTCGTACTCGCCGGACAGATGATTCACAACAAGCTGGGAATCACAATACACCCTGACCCGTTCTGCTTTAAGGGTCTTCGCACTTCTCAATCCTGCCAAGAGTGCTTCATATTCAGCCACATTATTCGATGCACTGAATCCAAGCCGAACAGAGAGTTCAATCAGAACTCCTTGAGGAGGAAAAAGGACAACTCCAATTCCAGAACCAGTATTACATGCTGATCCATCAACGAATAGCTTCCATTCTTTGGGATCCTGTTCGGCTACGGGTTGATCCTTCAAGGATGATGTCTTAGCCGCCTGTTCCTTTCTCGTAGGAGGTAAGGGAGCAACAGTGGGGGAAAACTCTGCCACAAAATCAGCCAACACTTGGCCTTTAATTGCTGTGCGTGGTTGATATTCGAGATCATACTGGCTTAACTCCATGGACCACGTCGAGATCCTTCCCAAGAAATCTGCCTTTCGAAGCAGTGATTTTTATGGATACTCAGTATAAACCACAACCTTATGGCTTTGGAAGTAGTGTGGCAATTTCCTAGTTGCTGTCCTAAGTGCCAAGACAAGTTTTTCTAATGGCAGATATCTTGTCTCTGCATCCAACAATGTTTTGCTAACATAATAAATGGGGATTTGCTTGATCCCCAAATCCCTCAACAAGACTGCACTTACTACGTGCTCGGAAACAGCTAAGTACAGAATTAAAGACTCACCTGGCTGTGGAGTTGACAACAGTGGGGGTTCGGCCAGGTACTTTTTTAGGTCCTGGAAAGCTTGCTCACATTCTGCTCCCCATTCAAATCCCTCCCTCTTTTTCAATAGCTGAAAAAAGGGTCTGCACTTGTCACTTGACCTGCTGATGAATCTATTTAGTGCTGCTGCCATTCCAGTCAGCCTCTGGACTTCCTTGGTAGTTTTGGGACTCTGTAATCTCTGCAAAGCATCGATCTGCTCGGGATTCGCCTCTATCCCCCTCATGGTTACCAAATGGCCCAGGAACTTTTCTGAACCAACTCCAAACGCACACTTCGAGGCGTTGAGTTTCAACTTGTATTTCCTCAAGATTTCGAAGACTTCTTTTAAATCAGTAATATGCCCTCCTTTTTCTCGACTCTTTACCACCATATCATCTATGTAAACTTCCAAAGTTTTCCCAATGAGTTTTTTGAGCATGATGGTTGCAAGTCTTTGGTGTGTGGCCCCAGCATTCTTCAGCCCAAACGGCATGACACTGTAGCAGCATAATCCTCGAGGTGTGATGAAGGAAGTCTTCTCTTGATCAGGTTCAAACATAGCAATCTGATGATATCCTCGATATGCATCGAGAAAACTCATTCGCTAGTAGCCAGAGGTTGCATCAACCAATTGGTCAATCCTGGGCAAAGGAAAACTATCCTTAGGGCACGCTTTGTTTAGGTCTGTGAAGTCCACACAGACACGCTACTTCCCATTCTTCTTCTTTACCACAACAGTGTTGGATAACCATTCGGGGTAATAGACTTCATGTATTGCTTTGGCTTCCAACAAACGATCGACCTCCTCAATCACTGCATCTACATGCTGCACGGCTGCCCTTCATTTTATCTGAATGATCGGCTTGTGCTGAGGGTCAATGTTTAAATGGTGACAGATCACATCTGCATCCACCCCAGGCATTTCCTCAGGCACCCATGCAAAAACATCAATATACTCTTTTAGGAACTTTACCGATTCGGCCTTTTCATCTGCTGGCAGTGATTCCCCAATTAAAAAATATCTTTCAGGATCAGTCTCGTTAATCTGAATCTTCTCCAGGCCTTCAACCACTTTTTCAGCCGGGCTTCTTCCAACATCTTCGATGGTTGGTTGATCTGGTACTTTTAATGTATGAACATGGTGGACCTTCGGGGCTATTTTGATGATGGAAATCAAACATTGCTGTGCCATCTTCTGGTTGCCTTTAAGGACTTCAATCCCATTTGATCCTAGGAATTTCACCATCTGATGATAAGTTGAGGAGACTGCTCTCATCTTGTGCAACCATGTCCTCCCTATAATTGCGTTATAGGAAGAAGGGACATCGACCACTAAAAAGTCTATTCTCAACACCACTGATCTCGCCCGAACAGGTAACGTTACCTTTACAAGGGGCCAGACTGCTCCTGCACCAAACCCAATAAGAGGCGTTGTAGACTGTTCTAAGTCTGATTGGGCAAGTCCCATCTTTTTGAATGCATCATAATACAATACCTCTGTACAACTCCCCGAGTCCACTAGGATTCTTTCAATGTCGTATTCCCCAACTCGTAGGGTTATGACCAATGCGTCATTGTGGGGGATTTGGACCTCCCCCAGGTCATCATTGCTGAATGCCAAGCTCTCATTGCATACGTCAGTCTCTCGCCCTCTCTTGTTTCCCAATCGCATCACGTGCTGATCATGCTTAACTTGCCTATGTAGTAGCCTAACCTCACTTCTCATGTAAGGTGTGGCCAATCCATGTATCATATGGATGACGCCTTTAGGGTTTTATTCGTAACCCAGCTCCATAGCCTTCCCTTTCTCTTTAGGGTCCTCCTGGATAAATTCATTGAGATAGCCCAGAGAGACCAAATCATCAAGGTGCCTCTTGTATGTCTCACAGTCCTCAGTCATATGGCCCCAATCTTTATGATAACTGCAGTGCTGATTCGTAGCACATTTTGCATCTTTGTCTCCTCCTAGACTCGGGGGCCATTTAAAATATGTCTGATTCTTTATTCGATAATGAATCCTGTAAATTGGCTCCTTCCAAACTGTAGTGATAGAAAAGAAGGATTTAGGGTCTGGAGCTTGCTTGTCCTTGTATGACTCTTTCTTAGCCTGCCCGTACTCCTTTCTATCTCTATAAGTCTTGGGTTCTGGCTTATCCACCTTTTTAGCAGGTGCCTTTGGCGGTTCGGCAACCATTCTGCCGTCCTCACAGAGTATGTCATCCTCCATTCTGGGGTGTTGTTCTATCCGTTCCATCAATTTAGCCAGGGTGGCTACCGGATGTTTATTCAATGAACGGCGCAGCTCTCCCCGAACAGGTAAACCAGTTTTGAAGGTAGCAATTGCATATTCCTCACTGCAACTTTCAATCTCGTTGAAAGTCTCCCAGTACTTCTTTGCATAATCCCTAATCTGCTCGTTCTCCTCCTGCTTCATGGTGGAAAGACTCTCAAAAGTCTTCGGGGCTTTTCTACTTGTCAAGAACCGAGCAGTGAATTCCTCGGCCAACTGCCTCCATCCTCGTATGGATCGTGGGGCCAGTTTATGAAATCAGGATAAAGCCACCTTGCCAAGACTGGAGGGAAACATCTTGCACAAGATGGAATCATCCCCTTCATGCATAAACATGGCCTGTTGATAATGCTGTATGTGAGCCACGGAATCCGTATTTGTCTCGTAAAGTACGAACGCTCCGTGCTTCACTCTGCTCGGCAATCTCGCTTCTTGTAGCCTCTTTGTAAAGGGGGAGGCTGCAATATTACTCAGGGCCTTGCGTGCTGCTTCTCGTGCAGTCACTGTCCCATCCTCTTGTTCCTTTAACTTGTGGGCCGAAGCCTTGACCCAATCAGCATCTGGTCTCTCATACCTATCTCGATGATGTTTCCTCGTGTCCTCTTCCTCTGGGGTAGAACTTTGGTCTCTGCTTCTCCTTTTTCGTGAAGAAGCCCTTCTCTCGGGTGTTCGGCTCCTACTTCCTCTTCCCCTTTTTCATGGAGAAGCCTCATGACGCCTTATTACAGGACTTCTGCTCCCCCTTCTGCGTGAATGAGTCTGTTTATGAACCACCAGAGCCCGTCCGTCTCTTTGGGAATTCCTTCGAGAGAGTCCAGAATCTTCGGGGTGCTCTCGTACCCTCTGCAGCTTCCGTATCTCGTACTCTCGTTTTTTAATTAAACGAGTATACTCCTCGATTTCTCTTCTCTTTTTATCAAGGACATCATCATCATTATGAATACTCTTTGAACGAGTAATTGACACCTCTCCTCGATGAGACTTACTCCTTCTCGTGGAACCAGTTGTGGGCAGCGTGCCCTTCGGAATTTCCGGATTCCAAAACGCAATGGGCCCAGATCGAGGGAGCGCGAGCAGGGAAGCAAGCGCTCGCAAAATACAGAGTCGCCACTCAGGTTTTGAAGGTCCGACACCCAAGGAACTGTATTTCGAAGCACTCGCCGCGCTATTTGATTTGAAAAGGTTAAGGAACCAGTCCGTCATAACCATATCTGGGTTCGGGAGCCAGGTTACGAGAGGGGAAGGGTTTTATGGCACCCCTCTCGCCCAATCCGGAGATCGGTCTCTACTTAGGCATTTGCGAAAATGTTATTTGCGATTCTGTTTGATTTAATCAATTTTAGCCAATTAGGGCGGGGGAACAGTTAATCAGGGATTTAAAACTGTAACAATTTGCAGGATGTGATAAAATGTGGCATGGATGGTTGAGATGGCAAGTAATAAATAGAATAAAATTCAAAACGTCGATCACACATCAACACAGTGCCATGTATGATTTTGGCACGAACAAACAGCCAACTTGCATGCGTGAGTTCATCTGCATGCAAGCAAACCGTCGCGCAACAAAACCATACACTCGCGCGAGTGTTCATGCCCTACCAATGTTTTAAATTTTATCCCCTTCTGGGCTCTGGAGGGACCAATGCTCACCCAGGTGCAAACCAAGCAGTTTATAGGTACTTGAAAGTAAACAATATTACAGTAGGTAAATGGAAATAATGAGAAAACACGACCCCTAAACAGTGGGGGTGTCTAAACAGAGGCCAAGGCCAAGTTGCTCATGCAAGGGCAGTCCCTGTAAAACACAGAACCATCGCGCGACGCTATGACACAGGCGCGCGATCGTTCAGACTGGACTTCCAGGAATTGCTTTGCACACTTAGGGCTCTGAGACATATTCAAGAGCATCCCAAGAGCATTCCGAATGAAGAGGAGCTATATACTAAGCTAAGCAACGACTTTTAACATGCAAAACGGTGAACTAATACCTTTTAAAAGACTTAAAAGTGACTATAAACATAACAATAAACTTAAGAACCAGTAGCCCTTCCCCACGTGGTCTAATCTCGTGCGGACAGTAATGTCGCGCGAGTGAACGGGACCATCGCGCGAGGGTCTTTCTGGTAACGGCTCTTGAAACCTTGCTAGCTTTAGGGCCAGAACTGGTATTGATTACCAGCCTTGGCCCTGCCAGCCCCCCCCAGGGGTTTGAACAGTGAGCAGAAAGGTATTATACCTTTGCTTGAGTGTCTTGGAGGTGGCTTGAATAAGGTGATGAGGCTTGGAAGGTGATTGTATGGGAGTGGGTGTGGTGTGTTTGTGCTTGAGCTTTGCCTTCTTCCCTCTTGGATGGAATTTTTGCAACCCTTTCTTGGATAAAAATTTGGTAACCCTTTACAATGAAGCATGGGGGGGTTTTTATAGGAAAATGGATTGGTTGTTGGCTAGCCAAGGCCATGTAACCAGCCAACAAGGCTGGCCACAAATGCTTGGTGGAGAAGTGGGGTGGCAAAGGTGATGGGAGAATGGGGGGTGAGGTGGTGCAAGGGGAGCCCCCCAGAACGCTGTTCGGCCGACGAAAATGGGGTCACATAGGCCTGTAGCCCCCTGACCTTCACGCAATCAGGGTGAAAACGACAGGTGTTGACCATCGCGCGAGAAAGTGAGAGCATCGCGCGAGGGTCAAGCCAACTCCACGAGGGTCAACAGTCAAAGCTTTGACTTTGACCACCACCTGGCAAATGGACCATCGCGCGAGGGTCCCAGTGCGTCGCGCGAGTATCAAACCCAAGGTCCAGGTTCTGATTCAAAGGTTTTAGGGCTAAGGATGGGTTCCGCATACACCAAACTCAAGCCATTCCAAGTTCTCGAGACTGTTTTCGACCTGATTCATCATCGGGGAAACAAGAAACCGAGGAACAAAGTAAAACGATCGGGAAGTCAGATTAGGGTGTCTACACCAGTAGCAGTCTTGTCTCCTTTTTCTTTGGAGTTTTCTCTGTCATGTCTACCAGTGGGCTTTCTCGGAGCGCCTGGTGGGGATTTATCTCTTCCTCCACCCAACTGGTCCTTTGGACTGAACGGTGTGACTGGATTTTCTTCCGTCATGATTACTTTCTCAGAAAAGTCTGTTCTTTCCCACAGACGGCGCCAATTGTAGAGGGATGAAAACAATTGGTTCTTCGGATCAACTGGATTGCAACGGCTTATTCGTGCCTCTTCACCGGAACCCTAACTCGACGTCTGAACCTTAATCTACAAAATAGACAGGGGGTGAGTGCACCTTTGCCTCTCGTGGCAAAGGCCCTCCGATGCCTTTGTTAGTATCACGTACTAGAAAACTCAACCCTAATTATCAGTAGGAAAGCAATAATAATGCAGTGTATTGCGTACCTTTTTCCTCTAGGTTTACCTCATATTTATAGATTTTCGTATGCTTGCTAGCCAAGCATCCCTGTTGCCCTAGGATTCCTAACTCGTATAGAAAAACCATGATATCAAGGATTCTTGTTTCCTTTATCAGTTCATTAGAAAAGAGTCCTTTTAGGATTCTTTTCCATTACTGGCCTAACATCCCATTCTCATTGGGTATCTTTCTCAGATCCTATATTCTGGGGATCTTATTCCTTAACGGAATACCAACATTCTGGATTCTTCCAGAATGTTCCCCATGCTCCAACAATTGATTTGAGGTTCTTTCCTTGTTCGGCCATCTCGTTGCCGAACAGACTGCCTGGACCAATGACTTCACATGTAACTTGGTCCAAACGTAATGAGAATGTCTCTATCTGCCGAACAGTTTAGTTTTACACCACTGACTTCTCATGTCATTAGCCTTTAATCAGCCGAACAGATTGCATGGACCAAGGACTTCCCATATCATTGGTCCATATTGCTGTTCTTCATACTGCCCGGTGATAAGTACCGTTGTGTTCACCACGTGTTCCTAAACATCACGTGTTCGGTAACTAAATATATCTGCTCTGGAATACCTCCCTACAATATCGTTCGTTTCAATCACTCAACGATAATCAGCCGTATCATCAACAATAGTTAGCCATATCGTCCGTTTCAATCATTCGATGATGGTCAGCCGTATCATCAACGACGGTCAGCCATATCGTCTGTTTCAATCACTCCATGATGGTCAACCGTATCATCAACGACAGTCAGCCATATCGTCCCCTTTCAATGATTCGACGATGGTCAACTGTATCATCTACGACGGTCAGCCATATCGTCCGTTTCAATTACTCGGCGATGGTCAGTCGTATCATCAATGACGGTCAGCCATATTGTCCGTTTCAATCACTCAACGATGGTCAGCCGTATCATCAACGACGGTAAGCCATATCGTCCGTTTCAATCATTCGACGATGGTCAGCCGTATCATCAACGACGGTCAGCCATATCGTCCCTTTCAATCATTCGACGATGGTGAGCCATATCATCAACGACGGTCAGCCATATCGTCCATTTCAATCATTCGACGATGGTCAGCCATATCATCAACAACAGTCAGCCATATCGTCCGACTCAGTCATTCCCGATGGTCAACCATATCATCAACGACGGTCAGCCATATTATCTGGCTCAGTCATTCTCGATGGTCAGCCATATCTTCGACGACGGTCAGCCATATCGTCTGTTTCAATCATTCAACGATGGTCAGCCATATCATCAACGACGGTCAGCCATATCGTCTGACTCAGTCATTCCCGACAGTCAGCCATATCATCAACGATGGTCAGCCATATCGTCCGGCTTAGTCATTCGTGATGGTCAGCCATATCGTTCGTTTCAATCATTCTACGATGGTCAACCATATCGTCCGACTCAGTTATCCCTCAACGAAGGTCAGCCATATCATCAACGACGGTCAGCCATATCGTCCTTTCAATCCGTCAACGACGATCAGAATATCGTTCGTGTTCACAACTTCAACGGCGATCAGAATATCGTCTGTGTCCATTTCATCAACGACGATTAGAATTCATCCTTTTTAGGCCCCAACAACGATCAGAATATCATTGGATGGTCCACCCATCCACAACTAGTTATTCCCCAGGAGAGTCTGCCTCGGCCTGCCTCAAATGACTACCTCTATATCAGTCTAGCTTCATGCGCATATTTCAGCAGCCTTATTGCTCTGTCTCGGATGGTCTTTGATAAGGAGATTGGCTCTGATTCCTAACAGATGGAATTCAACCTGCCTGACACGACCTACCTGTGTTTGTTAGAATGCTTTGTGCCGAGGATAGCTTGATCTCCAGCAACGACAGCCTGTCCTGTCTAAATCTGCAGCGACAGCCTATCCTGTCCAAATTCGATCAACAAGCGGAGTTTCACTCGTCCACTTCTACTTCCATCCCCATACAATGGACCGCCCGTCCATTCCACCGATCAGGTTCTTTAACTTTAAAAGTCTACTTTGCTAGTATGTTTTGCTCTGGATTGCCTTGAGGGGTGTCTAGAATTCTTTGACGTTACTTGTACCAAGTCGATGGTGCTTCAAGTGCCGTCAGAGATGGGCTACTGTAGACACCCTAATATGGGCTTTCAAATTAGTTTACTTACGGTTTTTGATTTTCCAACGATGAAATGGATCAAGAACACCCCGGAAATGATAGCGTGTTTGAGCTTTAAGTGTTTGCAAAGCCTTTGAACCTAACCTAGCCTAAGCCACTTCAAAAGAGCCAAAAACCCTATTGGTACGCTTTGGTTGAGAGCCCGCGCGCAGAGATCAACTTGACAAGTGTTGGTCAATGGTCAAAGTTTGATCGTTGACCAACGCATGAGTAGGTGGTACACCCGCGCCAGGGCGCAACCATCCCGTGCCGGGGCACACCATCGCGCGACGAACTGAAACCATCACGCAATGGTCAAACTGCCAGGTGGTGGTCAATAGTCAAAGCTTGACCGTTGACCATCGCGCGCCAGGGCGCACCATCATGCGCCAGACTGACTCCATCGCGCGATGGTCCAAGATGTCCCCATCACCTTTATCAGCTGGTAAGCTTAACCACCAAGCAAACCTCAGCCAGCCTCGTGGACTGGCTGAGCTCCTCTCCTTGCACCAACCAAATTCACCTCCCTCTCTCCCTATGAATACCACATTTGTTCACCCATTTAAAGGGTTCAAAAATTTTAAAGGGTTACACCATCCCACCACCATTCTCACACCTCAACCATGCAACAAGCTACCTTGTTCTTTGCATCAACCACTTAAATAAACACTTCAAATCATATTTTCAACCTCCAAGCTCAAACATCATTCAAACTCAAAAACCAAAGGTATAACTTACCTTTGTTCTGCTCTCTGTTCTGATCCTTCAGGGGGGCTGGCAGGGCCAAGGCTGGTAATCAATAACAGTCCTGGTCCTAAAGCTGGCAAGGTTTCAAAAACCGTAGAGGCAAGAACCAGCGCGCGACGGTCCCATATACGCACGCGACACTCTCACTTCATCACGCGATGGACCGCGTGGGGATTGGTTTCTTGCTGTTTTTGTGTATTTATTGGTATATAGATCACTGTTAAGCATGTTAAAAACCAGTTTACCGCTTTCCTTTGTTAGAAACTACTAGTTTGTTTGTAGTTAATTTGTGTTTCTGCTATTTTGGAGTACCCCTGGGATCATTCTGGACATGTCTCAGAACCCAGAAATATGTAAGCCACACACTGGTTAAAAAGCTCAAACCATCGCATGCCGGAGCGCATCCTCGCACGCCAGACTGCCTCCGACCAGTGAGTGGTCTTGCACGGGTAGCTCGGCCTTAGGCCATTATTTTGTCCCCACACTGTTTATGGGGTGTTTTATTAATTTGTAGGGCTTTACAGCCTTTAAATTGTACATTATGCTGCTTATAACTGCGTGGTTTGTACTGGGTGTGCACTGGTCCTTCCAGAGCCCAGAGAGTTTAAGAACAAGAGCTGTGGGTTTGAGCTCACCAGCGTGCGCGTGTCTTAGAGTTGCACGCGCAGGAGTAAACAATATGCAGTGACTTATTTAGTGCATGTTGGTTTCTTCCTGCGCACGTCATTCCAAAATAAGGGCCTCCAAGTTTGTTTAAACTCCCACAGGAGTCTGTTCTCATCCTATACTAACTGTCATCCATGCTATTCTATCACATCCTGTAAACATGTTACAGCTTTAAATCCCCTTTAATTGTTCCCCCGCCCTAATTGGCTAAAAAATTGATTAATCAAACAGAATCGCAAGTATTTTTTTGCAAATGCCTAAGTAAAGACCGATTTCCGGATTGGGCGAGAGGGGTGCCTTAAAACCCTTCCCCTCTCTTAACCTGGCTCCCGAACCCAGATATGGTTATGACGGACTGGTGCCTTCACCTTTTTCAAATCAAACAATGTAACGAGCGTTTCAAGTTTCGGTTCCTTGTGTGTCGGACCTTCAAACCCAAGTGGCAACTCTGAATTGAGCGCTCGTTTGCCAAAAGAAAGCGCGCTCATCGATCTGCCCCTTTTTTTTCCGGGCACACTGCCCAGAGCAAGATTTGACTGTGAATGTTGATGTGGATGTTAGGAAACAATTTTCTTGTGGAATAGTAGTAACTAGGAACAAGTGCCCACGCCAGAGCCTTCGATCTTTTGCATTTCCGTTTTCGAGAAACGTATCCTCATTAAGGTACACTTCTTAAGAAGGATACGTTGAGAAAAAATGCTAAACCAAAACGTATCCTTGTTCGGATGCACACATTAATCCGGACCTGCGTTCGTAAAGAAAAAAATACTAAACTAAACCAAAACAAGGGTACGACCAGTGTTTCTTGTGCCAATCCCATCTATCTACCATGAACTGCTGACATTGTTACTTCATTTGAAGCAAGAGGATATATACCAGTTGACCAAGAATCCGCCTCGGGAGTAAACCTTACTATGTGAAACCCAGGTTGTTTAGGAGGTGGAATGATTGCGTTTTCACTATCTAACATTAACAAAACAACTGACATCGGCGGTCTGTCTTCAGGACGATCTTGCACACACAAAAGGGCCATTTGGATACATTTTACCATTTCTGGGGTGGGAATCGGACTCTCCATGAAAGCATCTACTAGATTCATGGGTTTTCCTTCGTTCCATTGTTTCCATGCCTAATGAAAATAGCAATTCATAAAATTATTCTCAAACATAATGAAAATTGTTCTGTCAAAGGAAAAGAAGAATTGTACTCACGTGTCCCAAAAGGTTGAGGTCATGTTCGGGATGGTAAAATTCTTTGTTCTTCTTTCCACTCACAATCTCCAAAACCAGTACACCAAAGCTAAAAACATCAGATTTCACAGAGAAGATCCCGTCTATGGCATATTCTAGAGACATATATCCACTTCATACAACAAAATAAAATGGGCTTGCAATATCAAACGAAATGAACTATGGATAAGAATAATGAAGGGGAGAGATGAACAAGATATACTTACTAAGTTCCAAGAACCCTATTTGTATTTTCTTCGTACTGATCATCTCCAAACATTCTCGCCAATCCAAAGTCTGAAATTTTAGGATTCATGTTGTCGTCTAGCAAAATGTTGCTAGCTTTCAGATCCCTATGAATTATTCTCAATCTTGAATCCCGATGAAGATAGAGAAGTCCTCGAGCAATCCCCACTATAATGTTAAAGCATTTTTGCCAATCCAGTGATCTACCTCTTGTTTGATCTGAGGTAGTTTAGAGTAAGTTAGCGACTTCACCATACAAGTCGACCTTGAGTTTTTGAAGGCCTAAAGCGATAATAAAAAATGAGACCTTTTATGAATTTCTTAGACAAGTATAAAATAAACAAATCGCTTTTTCCAAAACAAAAGATCTAGTACTGATCAATATGAAAAACCCCAACCGCATTCGGGACAATTGATCTATCACTTGGTGTATTGGCACCGTTCATGCACAAGTTTTTAATGGCTTCCAACTTGAAAACTCTTGTTCTACGAAAAGGAGAAATAATATTTTTTATGTTGAGCACTCCTACTACACGTGTACGCCTAAAAAAGAGAAGGGAATTTGATTCCAATGGAGCGAGATTAAGGCATTTGGTTGGGGTAACCACTAAAACAAATCCTCTTTCTCTAAACCCTTTCTCTCTATATGTTGGTGAATGCATTCTTTCCGAACCATATTAATCAGTCAAGTCAGTCAAGAAAGCATGTCGCCAATTACTAAAGGGGTGTGGTTGGTGTGTTGTTTTAAAAAATGTGGCACGGGCACGACAAGAGCACGAAACAAGCACGGGCACGAAAAAAGTACAGGTACGAAACAACATGAGTAAATATAATGGGACAAGCTGTTATACTTATTTTCTACTAATATTTTGTGTAAATTACTTTCAACAATTAATAATTTCGTTTTGCCAAGCAAACCAAAAACCTCCTTGTCAATGATCTATATTGTGGAAAACTTGATTCCAATTAGTAAGATGAATTTTTCTAATAAAAGTAGACCCTTTAGTTCTCTAGTTTGCAAGTATGCCTCCGATTATTTTTGGGCCTTTCTTTGATTGGATGCATCATGGACCTTTAGTTTATCTTTGGACAGGTTTTTTTTTAAGATATATACTAGTTGGGACTACTACATCCCAGACTTTACCTCATCTCCATCCAAAAGGAAGCTTTGGTCTTAGAATGCTCCCCATCTTCTGCCTCTGATAAGTGGCCTCTTACAATTACAAGAAGGCTCCATCCTTGGGAGGACAACCAGCTTGATTCTTTGCAATTAAAGTTGAATAGGTTTCCCATTGTTCCCTCTAGAGAAGATTGCCCTCACAGGAAATGGAGCTCCTCTGGCTCTACTCTGTATGTTCAACTTACTCAACTTGGGAGAAATAAGTTTTCGAAGTTAATGACTGCCTTAATTCTGTTCGAAAAAACCTTAGACTGCCAGGATTAATGCTTTGGCTAGCTATTCAAGAAAGGATTGCTACTAGATCTGTTTTGGTAAGAAGAAACATTATACCTTTGAATGCTGGTTCCTACCCAATTCGTACTCTATCTCTGGAGACCCCTCTTCACCTCTTTCTCTAGTGTTCATTTGCCTTGCATATATTGGTCTGCCATTCTCTTGGTGGCAGGTAACTTGGGTTTGCTCTTCTACGCTTCCTAGTTTGATTGATTTTTGGTTCTCCAACTCTTTCCATAATCTTGAGGAAATCTGTTGGAACATGTAGTAGACCAAATCTGATGGCTCGAACCCTGCGTCTAAGCATGGATCGAGGATAGAGATGAAAGAGGTGGTCGTGCTCGTTTAATGGTTCGGCTACAAATGAGGCGCGGTGACGAACAATGATACACCCACTCAGTAACCAATACAAAGAGGAAGTCGTCAGATTCGGCTACCTTTAGGACTGGCAACTCCGTCGGCTATTTTTCCTAACAAACTCGTCTACCCTCAGGCTTGGCCATCTTTACGAACAGGCAGCACAACTATCTCCATGAGCCACTAATCAGCTTGGCTAAGAGTAAGGCTCGGCTAACCGCGATGTTATGCGATACCCCACATGTTCAAGCAATTATGCCAAACGATAACGATGAGCGCACATGAGGGTGCCAGCTCATACCTAAAACGGTTACCAAATCTTATTAATGACATCACAATGATGTCAACCGATCCGTGTAAGGCACATGCCTGTACTTGGAGAGCAAGTCAAGCAGACTCTATAAATACAAAAGGATAGCAACCCTAAAAAGGTACACACATACATACACCCTAAACCCTAATCTCTTGCTTTGCTCTCTGCACATTCTCATCTTTTCGCCGGAAGGCCTTGTCAGGCAACCCCGGCCAGGTCTTAGTCGTGCATTCACTATGCAGGTTAAAGCGAAAAGGCTGGGAAACCCACGAACTAACAGAGGAGAAACTCAGATTAAGGATCACGGGCCACACAATTGGTCAACTTGACGTGAAACGCTTTTGATTCAAACGGCTCGAATTCCCCTCAAACCACCCTCCTTTTCCCAAAAACAATCACAAACTCATCCACCATGGACGGAGATCTAACGGACTTTACTATCTTTGGGGCGAAGAACGCCAGTGGAAATGTAGTCCTTCCACCCTTGGAGAGGCACATGTCCATTTCACTCCCCCGCCAACTCCGGGCTGTTTCCTTCTCCAAACGACATAACGACAGCCTACATCCACCTGCTACAATGACATGACAACAAAAGAGACAACGAACTGGTAGCTTTGAGAGCGGAGATGGCCCAAATGAAGCAACACATGCAAGATATCGCTCCAGCTACCTCCAGATTTGCTGGAAAAAGGAGGTGACAAAGACAAACACCACCTCCGCCACCTCCTCCACCACCGCAGGCACATCCCAATTAAACAAGCCACCGCTGCTCTGTGAATGACCATCTTGGCTTCACACCAGATAAGGGGGATGCCAGGGAGATAATCGTCTACCACCAGTCAATGAACTCCAGAATGCATCGTTCGAGAAGCCACCAGGAGCGGCCCAAATCTAGAGATACGGAATCGGTCACAAGTACATACTCAACTGGTTGCGCAGAGTTCTCTCGCACAACAGTTTCCCATCGTAGCCAAGGCTCCATAGAGACAAGGCGCCATATTTTTGAGCGTCTCGGAGAAATCCCACAAGAGAACTTCGAAAATGAAAATCAGGCTCAACGAAACGGGAAAGGCATTCGTATCGAAGGGCCGAACGACAACCACAAGACTCGTAGCAAAAGGGATAAATCAATTGACGGCCCTCACTGCACAACCACCGATTTGAGGGATAAACTTCGACATCGAGACCATGAAAAGTTCTCAGACAGAGACTCCAAACGGACGAAGACAGATGGGCATGACAAGCCTCCGTGCCTAGGATTTGAACGATAGTTGAAAGACCTCGATGTCTCACCTTTCGTGTCCCATATAATCAACACAATGGCCGAACCCAACTTCCATTTGCCGAAGTTCACCAAATTCTACCCAACCACCTGCGAATCCTACACCCACCTGATTCACTTTCGGCAAACCATTGAGTTGGGCACCACTAAAGACGAGATTAAATGCAAGGCGTTTCCATCTAGCCTCGGCTCCCTTGGACTCTAATGGTTCAACAAATTGCCCGCTGGATCCATACGGAATCTGGCCGACCTCGAACGCACATTCAACACTCGTTTTATCACTAGTAACGGGATAGCTAAGGAGCCTGAGTCCTTATCTTAGATGAGAAAGCTCCTAAGCGAAACGCTGAGACAATATTCCAAACATTACTGGCAGCTTTTCAACAAGATTCCTAGGATTGATGAGTACTAGGCTGCACGTTCCTTCAAGAATGGCTTGGAATCAGGTAGCAAAGTCTTAAACGAGCTAGCAATTCGCCCACCACATGGCATGGGCAAGCTAATGCGCATCGTGGAGCGATTTTGTGCCTTTGAAGAAGTCTACGCAAATCGAGCAGCACAGAAGATTCCCAACCCAACAACTCCCTTACCAATTGCAACCCCTTAACTTCTAGTGCCAACTCCCACCCCCCAATTCTAACCAAAGAAACACGTCAACAACATCAAGGACGGCAAGAAACGACCTCCAAAGGAGCACGACTATGTTGCTGAAACCGCAATCTTTAAAGAACCCATCTGGCCTTTCCTCAAAGAGATCATGAGACAACCTTGGTTCGAATGGCCAATAAGCAAACTCGGCACGAACACATACCAACGAGATCAAAACCCGAGGAAGAAATGCTCCTACCAGAACGAGCTCGGCCACTATACCACCGCCTGTGCCCCATATAAGGCACTCTTAGAACGCCTAACGGCTCAAGGCCACCTTGACCAGTACATCGATCGAGCTAAAACACCCGTTCATCAACCTACCGACAATCCAAACCCCAACGAGCCATGACCAACGATACATGTCATCCACGGCCCAATGACCAAGGAGTCCGAAACCAACCTTCAAGCCGACCTCAATCGTGCCTCCACCTCAAAGCAGGTACTCACGGTAGTACCTAGTTCAAAGTAGCCACGCCCGCAGGATGTGCCAAAATGGACAATCACCTTTACAGAAAGTGACCTCGAAATGGTGCAAACCCCTCACTCCGACGCCCTTGTGGTTATTGTCCAAATTGGCATCCACGATGTCAAGCGCATTCTCATCAATCAAGGAAGCTCGGCAGAGGTCATGTACTACGACCTTTTCAAAAAGCTTGATCTACCAGAATCAACATTACAGCAAGCCGAAGTCCCCCTCATCAGATTTAATGGAGCTCCAGTCTGGCCGCGCTGCCAGATCTTCCTTCCAGTCGTCGTTGGCTCAAAAACTTTGAGCATTGAGTTTATCGTTGTCAATGTGCCAAGCCCATATAATGTTATACTTGGCCAAACCTGGCTTCACGGTATACAGGCCGTCATTTCCACTTACCACCAGGTCGTCCACTTTATTGGGGCGAACGGAAGGCAAGAAGATTTACTTGGCAATCAAGTCGTTTCCAAAAAATGCTACGTCTTGGCTGTTCACAACTCCTCCAAAGCGAAGCAAGTACAATGGGTCGAAGTCCCAGACATGGCCGTCATTGAAGACGTTGGCGAGAAGGCCGAAGATAAAGCAGTTGAAGACCTTATCTCAATGCCAATCAATGAGGATGGATCTCGTTTCTTTTTACTTGGCTCTTCCCTCAGTGACGCCGAGTGCAAAGAAATGTTCCAATTCCTCAAAGACAATATGGAAGTTTTTGCATGGACCCCCAATAAAA
Source organism: Rhododendron ovatum (assembly GCA_019656835.1). Taxonomy (NCBI): domain Eukaryota; kingdom Viridiplantae; phylum Streptophyta; class Magnoliopsida; order Ericales; family Ericaceae; genus Rhododendron; species Rhododendron ovatum. The sequence continues at coordinate 11,332,422 of CM033793.1, read as the reverse complement.
TACAAGAGGTCGATCCTTATTATCCTAATTTCATTTGTCATTCCTTCAACATCAAGAAGGATTCCAAACCAATCATCCAGAAGGCCCGACGCTAGGCTCCCGGGCACGCCGAAGCCGTCGTAGATGAAGTCAACCGCCTGCTGGAGGCTAATGCAATACAAGAAGTATAATACCCAACGTGGTTGTCAAACATAGTTGTCGTCAAGAAGAAGAATGGCAAATGATGAGTTTGCGTTGATTACACCAATCTTAATGATGCCTATCCGAAAGATTGGTTTCTGCTTCCCAAGATAGATCAACTGGTGGACGCGAAGGCAGGCCACGCTTGGCTAAGCCTCCTAGACACTGACCGTGGCTATCACTAGATAGCCATGGACCGAGAAGATATGGAAAAGATGGCCCTCATCACCCCATACAGCATCTTCTGTTATCGAGTGATGCCGTTCGGGCTCAAAAACTCAGGTGCCACTTTCAACCGTGCCATCTTCAAAATGCTCCACAAACAGATTGGCCACACCGTGGAAGCCTATATTGACAACCTCGTCGTCAAAAGCCGGAAAGAATACAACAACCTCCAAGAATTAGCGAAAGTTTTCAAAATTCTCAAACTCCACAAGCTCCGCATGAACCCAGAGAAGTGTGCATTCAGCGTTAGTGCTGGAAAATTTCTTGGGCATTTGGTCGCAAGGCGCAGTATCGAAGCCGACCCCAACCAAATCAAGGCCGTCGCAAACTTGCGGCCACCAAGAACTATCAAAGAAGTACAAAAGCTTACAGGAATGGCAGCGCCTCTGAACCGCTTCATCAGCAAATCCTCAGACAAATGCCATGCCTTTTTCCATGCATTGAAGGGCAAAAGCCGTCGCAACTTCAAATGGACCCCTGAGTGCGACACAGCATTAGCCGAGCTAAAGGGCTACCTGAGCTCGGCTCCACTAATGGTGAAACCAAAGGAATTCAAAACTCTATACTTATACCTTGCAATCTCGGCTCATGCCGTTAGTTCAGGTCTTATTTGGCGAGAAAGCACCGACGACATGCCGATTTACTTTACCAGCAAGACGCTCCTACCTGGACAAACACGATACCTACCTCTCGAGAAGTTGGCACTTGCATTCGTCTCGGCTGCGAGGAAACTCCTGCCATACTTCTAGTCCCATACAATCACTGTCTTAATGGAGCACCCTCTCAAGAGCCTTTTTCGGAAAGCGGACCTCTCCAATAGGGTCTCCAAATGGATAGTTGAACTAGCAAATTTCAACATTCATTTTGAACCACGGATGACTATTAAAGGGCAGATCCTCGTCGACTTCATTACCGAGCTTACTCTAGAAGACATGGACATTCTCAACACTCCCATCCCACCCCAACCCGTCGCCGAGCACAAAGTTTCACCGCAGCCTTGGCACCTTTTCCAAGGAGATATTTGGCACCTACATGTTGATGGAACCTCTAACAGCAATGGGGCAAGGGTCGTCTTGGTCTCCTCTTGCGGGACACTACATGAAAGTGCTATTAGCATCGACTTCTTTGCTACCAACAATAAAGCCGAATACGAGGCCCTTTTAGCTGGCTTGCGCTCAGCGACCACACTGAAGGTGGAAGATCTAGCTATCTTCTGCGACTCCCAACTCATCATCAATTAGGTTCTAGGAGACTATGAAGCCCGGGATCCCAGAATGCTGAAATACCAAGCAACAGCAGTCGAACTCATCCAACAGTTCAAGAATTTCAAGATTGAGCAGATCAACCGCGAGCACAACGCCCACGCAGAAGCACTCGCTGGCCTAGCTTCAGCATCAAAGGCTTCAAAATTCAGGACCATCCACTTCGAAAACATTGACCACCCGTCCTTCGAAGCAACACCAGAAGTACTCAACGTTGAGCTCAACCCAAGTTGGATGGACGAGATTGTTGCTTTCCTCCACAACGACACTCTACCACCTGACAAGAAGGAAGCTTACTGTATCAAAACCAAGGCCGCTTACTACTGACTTTCCGAAAGCGACCAACTCTATAGGAAATCCATCTTTGGACCGTACCTTCTCATAATCCACCCAACCCAAGTTCCAGAAATTCTCGCCAAGCTTCACTCAGGTAGCTGCGCTTGCCACTCTGACGAACGTTCCTTCTGTCAACATGTGATAAGTCAAGGATATTTTTGGAAGAACATGAAAAAAGATTGTGAAGAAGTTGTTCGCAAATACCGATCGTGCCAGCTATTCTCCCCCATCCCCAAACAACCCACCCAGAATCTCTCCCCAATCACCAACCTATGGCCATTTGCTCAGTAAAGGCTTGACATCATTGGCAAGTTGCCAATTGCTCCAGGCGGCTTCAAATACCTCATCACAGCAACGGATTACTTCTCCAAATGGGTGGAGGCCGAACCCCTTGTCACAATCACTGAGGATGACATTCAGAGATTCGTCTGGAAGAACATTGTAACAAGATTTGGCATTCCTTATGCCATCATCTCAGACAACTAGACCCAATTTGTCGGCAAAGACCTCACCAGCCTCTGCACCGAATTTGGGATACGCTTCTTTAACTCCACCCCTACATACCCTCAAAGAAATGGGCAAGCCAAAGTAACGAACAAGACAATCTGTGCTGGGATCAAGCATCGGCTAAATTCTAGGAGAAGCAAGTGGGCCGAAGAGCTACCACGCGTTATATGGGCTTATCGTTCTACACCTCAACGATACACAGGCCAGACACCCTTCTCAATGGCATTCGGCATGAAGGCCGTCATCCCTCTAGAATCCTGATTCCCGACCTTGAGAATGGGAAACTTCGATCCAAAAACCAATGACGAAGCTATGGAACAAAAGCTTATTTTGGCAGAAGAAAAATGTGATGACGCTAGGCTAAAGCTCGCCGAATACCAACAGCTAGTGGCCAAAGGATATAACCAAAGTGTGAGGACCAAAACCTTCAAACCAGATGATTTGGTATGGAGAAAAGTTGTACAGGACAGCAAGAAGACGAAATTCAAGCCCGTGTAGTCCAGATTACTGGAGAAGAAGCTTACGTCTTGGAAGACACGAATGGGAAGGTGCTCACCAACCCGTGGAATGCTTAGAACCTAAACAAGGCTTACATGTGATCGACCCCAACAGTATACCTTGTGTTCGGCCACTGCTTATCTTGTTTTATTCTCGACCCCAAGCCTTGTTTCACTTTAGTTCAAATCGGCTTCGGCCATTATCCATGTTTTACTTCATGTTGTTAAATTGGCTTCGGCCCCAATCCTCGTTTATTTCAAATTTGTACTCGTTATTCCTAAAATACAAGTTCTTACTCGACAATTGATGTCCCTCACATTTTTTCATTTTCATTCATTTATGTTATACCCTTTAATTTAAACAGCCCTCGGCACTTGCTGCTAAACGTAAACGATGACTTCGGTCACACCCACAAACGGCGTCTCGCCATTGCTTCAACCACTATTGACGCCCAAAGAAGCAAAAATAGGACATATGGTCCACCGAGCCTAAGGCACACATCACGGCTAGAACTTAGGCTACGGTTAAGCTTGGCAAGATATTAAGGTCTGCCACAGTTCGGTTACGCTCACGATTTGGTGAGCAAACCACCCACAAACATCAAACATCTAAGTCCTTCGTACTTTGGCTAACAGATGGGCATTTTGGCCGAATCCCAATCAAAAGTAGGAAAGCACCTATCAAACTTAAAGAACTATGGCTAGGAGCTGGGACTTTGGCCGAACTCCTACATGATAAAGAACCCCTATTCAACTTCATAACAACAATTCTACTTTGGTCAAGGCTCGACAATTTTGCCAAACCAAAACCAAAGTGGGGGCTACGGACAATCATTACTCGAAACAAGCAAACTTTCCTAAGGAGTAAAGAAGAGTGAACACTGCAAACAAAAGCTTCAAACATCCATTCATCCAAAACCAAGAGTTGCAAATATCCTAAGTTGGGAGGCACGGCATGGTAAATTATTTGATGCTGACCCCCCACAAACTATTACATCTAGTACAGCAAACTCCAACAATTGGAGCCATCCAGTTCATCCACATAAATTTCAAAGTACTTTAAACAAAAATAAGTTTTAATGAAATGAAAAGGTTGTCAACTACGGTGACCGACCACCCTAAAGTCGGCACCTATGGGGGTGTTATCATCAAACATTGTCAATATTTTCAACCTCGGCGTTAGCTTCGGCGTCTTGATTTGAATTAACATCCTATGCGACATCGCCAGCCTCTTTTCTGGATCTGGGACCATCCTCGACATCATCACCCAAAACTTCTTCAATTTCTTCATCACTTTCGGGATACTCCTCAGAAAGAAGGGGCGCGCACTCTTCTTCTTTGAAAGGCAAGTTGAATTCGGGTGCAATCGGTGCTGGAATTTGTTTAGTTAGGTTCATGTCGACTTCAAGCTGAAGCACTCCCGCTGCTGCAGCCACACCATCCTTGTACCCCTTCCTATAAGCAATAGGCACCCTTACCGCGACCTCCTCACTCACCATCTTCTTGGCCTCCCTCTAGTACTCGGCACCCACTCGATCATATCTCGCCTTGAAGGCCTTGCCGTCCACCTCCTTCATCTTTCTCTTCTCCCCTCTCTTCATCCTACCCAACTCACACTCGGCATTCTTTGCCTTCGTAAGAACTATATCCCTCTCCTCCTCCACTTCCCCCTTCTTGGCCTCGGCCAGCTCCAGCTGCTACTACAGAGACTTGACCTTATCGCATTCAGCTTTTAGGTCCTTACGATACCGAGACCTCTCAGCAACTGCAAGAATGGCTTTGTTCAAAGCCTGAAGTAAAGCTTGCCCAATCTATGCCAGAAAATATGATTAAGCTTGGAAAAACAGACAACACGAAATAAGAGTGGGTTTCGGGCTAACCTGGACCAAATAAGCACTTGCATGAACAAGACTCTGTTGCAAATCCTGAGGGACCTTCTCCATATCCTTCGGTAAAGCAAGCCCTTAGAGCATGGTGACTCCCAAACCAGGATCGGCCTTAACGTTGTCCTCAATACTCACTAACATTTCATCTACTGAAGCAAAGGAGGGAGCAAATTCTTGAATTACAACCTTCCCAGCCAAAACCTACCGATTTTTGGACCACCTTCGAGCCATTAGCAGTTGATGCCTCGGTTCGTTCTTTCTTCGAATGGGTACAGAGTCGAAGGCTTGGTCGGAAAGAAATCGTGAGTAACTTTTTGCCTCTTCTCTTGGGGCTCGGAAGGATCTGAACCAATCTGCCAAGCCAATGCATTGTCCCTCTGATTAACACGAACCACATTCCTTCTCGACATTCCCTCGGCGAATTCGGGCACAAGCGTCTGGAGAGGAACGTCAACACCTGGCAGTACGATGCTCCGACTCTTCTAGAGCCAATAAGATGCCGGCTTGCTGAACATAAGGAATTTCACCCTCGGCTCATTGGCCTTCTTGCTTCCCCTTTTTTTCTGATCTCCCCCCTTCAACTCTTCTCCACTTTTCTTCTTTGAAGTCCCTACTTTCTTACTTGGCCCACTCACTTCTTTTTCCGTCCGTTTGAGCTTACCCTTGTATAATGGGATATAATTTAGCAAAGTCAATGCATCTAGGCAAGCCTGTGACCTCAAAATTTCCACCTTCTTCTCGGTAGCTCAAGAATTTAGAGTTTTTATGATGGCTCGGTGATCTTCAAAATAGGAAACAGTCAACATAGGCAGGCACAACGAAACAAATGAGGGAAAAGCAAGCATGGCAAAAAGAAACCAACCACCACTGAAATCCTTAATCTTCGGTACGTGGTGCCGACGATTGGTTTGGCCACCGAACTCGTATTTACTACTTACCTCCATGTAGAAATTCGCCCATTAGTCAGTATCAGCCAGCCCATTCACCAAAGGCTCTTTGCCTCTGCGGGTCGATAAATATATGCGCTCGGTACGACCGCGTCTAGATGATATATGTTTCAAAAAGGTCGGCAACAGAAAACTCAAAGTCGTGAAGCTCCTTCAGTGCGATCACGGTCATCACTATTCTAAAACTATTGATGGCAAAGCAATGTGGGACGAGGCTAAACTGAGCCAAAAGTTCCCTCAAGAATGGGTGAAAAGGGAACCGAAGCCCGGCTTCACATATCGCCATAAGAGGGATTGTAATATGCTCGGGCCTATGCTCTAGTCTATCCCTAATCTGGTCACTAGCAACATGGGCAATGACAACGTCCTTAGGAATATGGTACTCTCAGCAAAAGTTCTCGTATTCTTCCCGATCCCCGCTGAAGAAGTGGGCATGGGGGCAAACTTGGCCACTTTCGTAAAGGTCGGCCACCTCTGCATCTACGTTTGGAACTTCGTGCCTTGACTACGCGGACGTCGACGCTTCGGCTTCAGAATGAGTGGATTGAGTGAACGAGATCTCAAGCTCGGTAAGAAACTCGTCCCCACCATACTCGTAATCACATTTGGCGTTTGAATCTTGTGAATCGACTGACATGTTTGAAACGATAGAAGAACTCTACCGTCGGCTCCTAATTCTATTCAACAACTCTCGAATTAGCGAGTCTCCGGAATCGTCTCTCAAGCTTTCAGAGTCGGAAGAGCTTTCAGAGTCGGAAGAGATGACTATCACCGGGTGAGCCAGACCTAAACAAAACAACATGATAATGAGAAACCTCATCATCAACCAAAATATAAGGATCTCACTAAGCTCGGCTACCCTATTGGCTCACCCAGCTCACTACAAACATAGGCTCGGGAAATATTATAAGTCGAATCTTAGGGCTCGGCGTCATCGAGTGTCTACCAAGGCCCACCAGCATCAGGGCCGGGGCTCGAAAGAATAAATCAAAGATAGAAATGAACACACTGTTCATCTCTTTCTTTGTACTATTCATCTATTTCTTCGTATTGTGCATACAGATCAAAAAACTCCAGAAAAATGGTATGAAATGACACAAAAGCTGTAAAAGGGTGAAGAGCGACGAAGATCAAACATATACCTGAAGTTTTTTGGGAAATCTGACAGTGGATCGACAAGAAATCACGACTAAAAGGCAAGGAAATGGAGAGAAGAGCTCTGAGAGATGGAGTTCTAGAGAGAGAATAAGATCGTAACCCTTCTCTCTCCTCCCACTGTCCTTTATATAGAGGAAGGGTTAGGGTTTTGAATTTCATGCCCATCATCACACCACCAAATCGACGGCCAACCAGCATCTGACACGTGGCACATATGGGGCAGCCATGCAGAACCCTAAGCATGCCAACCTTCCCCTTATCTGTCGTACCCATACAGAAGATGGCACCTGGCATTTGTTCATTGGACTTGACTCTGGTGGTTACCCTTCCTTCGAAGTGACCGAAGATGACTGAAGCTCGGCCTCAACTACTATCGTTCAAGTTCGGCAATTTATGAAGTTCAGCCAGGTCCATTATCAATCTCCACCACGCAATCAGCATCGGCAGAGATTGAAGGGCTATTGTAATAGGCCAAATCTAATGGCTCGAACCCCGTGTCTAAGCATGGACCGAGGATAAAGACGAGAGAGGTGGCCATGCTCGTTTAATGGTTTGGCTACAAATGAGGCGTGGCGACGAACGATGATGCGCCCACCCGATAACCAATACAAAGAGGAAGTCGCCAGGTTCGGCTACCTTCAGGATTGGCGACTCCATCGGTTGTTTTTCCTAACAAACTCGTCTACCCTTAGGCTCAGCCACCTTTACGAATAGGCAACACAACTATCTCCACGAGCCACTAATCCTCAAGTTCGGCTAAGAGTAAGGCTCGGATAACCGCAATGTTATGCGATGCCCCACGCATTCAAGCAGTTACTCCAAAGGATAACGATGAGCGCACATGGGGGTGCCAGCTTGCACCTAAAACGGTTACCAGATCTTATTAATGACATCACGATGATGTCGATTGATCCGTGTAAGGCACATGCCTGTACTTGGAGAGCAAGTCAAGCAGACTATATAAATACAAAAGGATAGCAACCCTAAAGAGGTACACATATACATACACCTTAAATCCTAGTCTCTTGCTTTGCTCTCTGCACATTCTCATCCTCTCTCTAGAGGGCGCCCGGCAAGGTCTTAGTCGTGTGTTCACTGTGCAGGTTAAAGCGAGAAGGCTGGGAAACCCACGAACCAATGGAGGAGGAACTCAGATCAAGGATCACGGGCCACGCAGAACACCACCCTATATATTGTACTTTGGACAATCTAGAATACTAGAAAGGATCTAGTTTTCAAAGACAAACAACATAATGTCGATGAAGCTGCGGACTTAATCAAGCTCAGAGTGGCTTTTTGGGTTAAAGGAAAATACAACCTAAATTCCTATTCGATTGAAGACTTTAGGAGTCACTTGGATGGAATTAGATGGCACAAGATTTGACAGCCTGGATTTATTGGAGTGAATAGTTTTATTTTGGTTCCTTTTTCTTTTCTTTTGTATCAACTCATGGTTGGTCTTCTCTTCTGCCCCCTAGGATTGTGGCTTGTACATGATTGTTCTATGATGCTCTCCCTCTCCTTCTCGATGTACCCTTTATCGAGTCTCTCACAAAATTTTATTTTGCCAATAAAAAAATGATTAATAATTTCATTTTTCTGAGCAAACCAAAACCTCCTCGTCAATGATCTATATTATGGAAAACTTGATTCCAATTAGTAAGATGAATTTTTTTGATAAAAATTGACCTTTTAATTCTCTAGTTTACAAGTATGCCTCTAATTATTTTTGGGCCTTGCTTTGATTAGATGCATGTTGGGTCTTTATTTTACCTTTGGACAGGTTTTTTTTAAGGTATATACTACTTAGGACTACTATATATTTTAGGGCCCTAAAAATCTGCCATTTTTGGGGGCCTAAAACCATGACACCTTGGGCTTTAGCCCAAGGCCAGCCCCATCAGCATACATCAAGCAAACTATGAGAAAAGATTTCAAAGCTTTAGGGGCTAACTGAATATGTGTAACTCTAAACTTCTTTTTTGCATGTACTCATATATCATCATCCGTTCTTCTTCATGAATGCAACATCCCAACAGCCTGACCAAATTCCGATGTTGTAGCTTCGCAATGAAGATAACCTCATTCTTGAATTCTTTGACGCCTTGCCCAGAAGTCTTGGCGAGTCTCTTCACTGCTACTTCTTGTCCACTTGAGAGTTGACCCTGTGTTTTATCATGAACCCTTACATTAGCCTCAGAAGGATTCATACGAATATAGACACGACACGACCTAAACATGCAAGCAGAACCTTCTCAAAACTAGGAAATAGACACGTTGTGTACACGTGTTATAAATCCATGGAGAAAACAAAAACAATGTTTGAACGAATAACATTACATCAACACTCGCTAAATAAATGTTCAAAATGTACGTATGTAATAATTTTGACCCTACCCCAAATTAATAAGAGCATTTTTAATGTCCTAACATGTCCTTATTGTGTTCCTAGTTTGCTTGACTAGAGGAAATTATTTACAAATCAGATAAGATTGTGTGAGGCCAGGCCGGGTTGACATTTTCGTACTTCATAGCTAAACTGAATGACAACTGAGCATTCCCTTTATATGACTTTTGAAACATTTGCAATTACCTTATAAACGGGACCAAATCCACCTTCTCCGATCTTATTTTCATAGGAGAAATTATTAGTGGCTGTTGAAATGGTGGCCAAATCAAATAAAGGTAGTTCTAGGTCCTCCTCTGCAGTACTTCGGTTGTTTTCTTGGACCTGTTGGCTTGCAGTCTCCAGTCTCTGAGCTGAAATATTTCAAGCATATAAATAAGGGCAATAGCGACCCAAATAGGATATCCTCTTGTGAAAGAACAAGATAAATAGATATATCACAGAGAATAGGAAAAGCTCCATCATTTAGGGCTCTCTGTTTGTTTCAACTTACTTTCAAGGAAGTAAGAGTTTTACTTGTAAAATTACTTCATGAATATTATTTTTCCATTGTTTGGCTGAACATCATCTAGTAAAGTCCGACAGATATTCAGAGAATTTATGGTGCAAAGATTGGTGTTATCAGTAGCTATGGTAGGCCAAAGACACAATGACATACTGCTTTCAAGGGCCTGAAAATTAATTTAACATAGCTGAAAAAATTGTAGTGATTTGTGACACCATATCAATCTTATTTGGTCAAGTGAGTAAACTCCATTAATTTTCTCTATTGAAAAGGAAAATTAGAGTTTTTGAGAACGCATAATATATCACCTCTCCTTTGAGCAGTAATTCGCCTCCGCTTCCTACTAACACACCAGATGATTAAACCTAGAGCAAGAACCCCTGAAATGACCGTTACTGATGCGATCAACGCCCTTCGTTTGGTCTTATTGGAGCCTTTTAGGAACCCAACACAACAAAAATGAAAAGCAAACAGAAATATCAGCATCTACGGAAGTCACGAGGTTTCAAAGTTATTGATTAAGCAAGATCAGAAGATATGCAGTGGATGCAGAGTGTTTTCTGTTTGGAATGCCTGTACATTTTCCCTTTGCTGATTTAGGCCCTTCCGTCGAAGGACAACTGATATGTCGAAGGGTGTTCAAATACTTTGAATGCTAAGTTAGCAAATATATTTTGGGATAAAGTTGATTGTTAAATGATGTTCCTTGCCTGTAGACTTCAATTCTAAAACAATGGCATTACTAGCTTTATTCAAAGGGGTGATCAAATCTTTTGCAATGCTAAATTGCGAAGAAAAAATACTCAAGACACAAACACACACACACACTAATATCAGTTTGGATACATGCGGGACCCACGCGCATCGAACAGTTCTGGATAAATCTGTGTGTCGGAATCTATGAAGCACGGATACTCCGAAACTAGTCACGTACGAGTATCGGATACGCGAGGGATACGGATACGCACCCGATACGCCCCGGTATGTATCGGATACGGCAAATAAGTATCCTGCATTTAAATTAAATATTTTTTAATTCAGATACGTTTCGGATATGCGACGGATACGTGGGGATACGGCAAGATACGTTTAGGATACGGCGGGAGTTAAAATGAAATTTTTTAGAGAATCAAGTACAAATTAAAAGGGAAAAATTGTAATAATAGCATCACTAAAAATATAAAACTTAGGAAATTATGCACATCGATAAATCATTCCATGAACCGGTCAATATTTTCCTACCCTAGATCGCTTGAACCTTTGATCACAAGGTTCTCTCTCTGTTTTACTGGTGTGGGTTTCTATTGTTTACATTATATAATAAATTATATCTAATACATACACTGGTACATAGATATATGTGTATATATATGAAGTATATTATATGCATACCGATTAGTCTATTGCCTACTAATCTGTATTTTTTTTCTTTTTTACAAAATTCTAATCTTTTGGATGATAAGTTTCTACTCTTTTGAGATTAACATGTACTTCATGCTTGGTATTAGCAATTCAACTACTCTTTTATTTCTTATGACTTCACTTTTATGCCTAGGAGACTAATAATTATAAAAATGTATAATTTATACAGCCGTATCCCCAAGTATCCGTATCCTATTTTTTTAGGTTTTGACGTATCGTCGTATCCATATCGTGTCGTATCCATATCCCGTATCTATATCTGTGCTTCATAGGTCAGAATTAGAGTTCAAACATTTGTATCTGTAACACTGCTCATTGTGAAGAACTTACCGAGCTCAGAAGCAGCCAGCCGAACGTACAAATCCTGTCCGCCTTCATGATACTCTCTCATATCAAGCAAATCCTCAGACCAAACCACACACCCACTAATATCAGTTTGAGCAAAACCCAAACAAGAACAATTCTTCAAACAAGCCTCTTCGCAATCCACCCGACTTATCTCTGTCCAATTCGTCAAAAAGTAGGACGTGTCCGGCAATTTCAGCCTGGAAAACCTCCTAAACCCGGCGGCCACCATACAATTCAACTCTGTCTTTGCCACACACCCACCTGACCAATCCAACTTATTCCACTCCACTGGAACTTTGAGCACAAACCCATCCATGCAATGACAAATTGCAATTGGTATTTCGTTTATGTTGCAAATCGCATAAGGTCCACAAAGATCATACGTATCACATGAATCCGCTGGCAGTGTTACTATATCTACCCACTCGCCGCTCCCCTGGTTCCATGTGAGGTGCTCAAGTAATCCTGTTTGGTTTACCAAAAACCTTGAAATGATAGTATCATCAATGTTAACAAACGAGTAGTAGACAAAAGTTGTGTTGTGTACGAAAGTAGGACGAAAGATGGTGTTCTCTTTTAGTGGAGTTAGTGGAGGACCTCCACCGAAGCGAACACCGTCCATGGTCCACTTCAGTAAGAGATCGTTGATCCTCGACGAAGTACTAGTTGGGGGAGGCCCCGGGGGTCCACCCTGTACGTACAATCGCCCGTGGATGGATCTTGCAAACTATTCCACGACGTTAAGTACCACTCTTGGTTTTTGGAAATATCCCATCCCAGTTTCATCCCGGGTACTAACGTATCGCACGGGTGATCGAAGCTTTGCCATAAATAACTCCCTGTATCGCTATTGACCACAACAAGGTTTCCAGTGTCTAGGAGTTGCAAAACAGGACTGGCTGATAACATTGTTGAGTTTGAGGACCAAATGAGATTTGTTTGGTTGGAAGTGATGATTATGTTGCCAGTGGGGCTTATTGCGAGGACACCAGATGCATCTGTTACTGGGTTGCCTTTGTTTGCCACCCAAATGGGCGTTTGTAGTGAGACTTGCTTGAACCATATTCCGACGTAACTGTTTCCAGAGTTCGGTGGAGAGAAGAAGCCTAACTCGAAAGATTCATTGGCGGAAAGTAGTGTTCCGCCGGCAGCGTCCCCGAGTGTCTGGTTCGGGGATAGCGCGTCAAGCGCGGCGGTGAATTTGGAGGAGAGGGAGAGAGAGTTGAAGAGGGAGAGGGAGAGGAGAATGAGGGGAAGGACCATGGTTCATATGATCTACTGATTAGCAGAAAATGTTTCATGTTTTGCTTATTTGAATTAGTAAGACAAAAACATGGTTTGCTTTGTTTAGATGAATTTTTGAGAAATTTTGTCGAATTATGAGTGAATAGAGAAATGAAAATAATAATTAAAGAAATAGATGAGTAATAATTAAAAGTATGGATAATAAGTATTTTTTAGTAACAAAAGACCATTTTTCTTCGGAATTGAAGGCGGCCTGCTTGTACAGACTCTAGTTTGTCAAAATTTTGGACAAGTATTTTGAGTGCAATGCCCCACCGAGCTAAAAAACAACTTGTGGTTGGTAGAGGAAGACCGCCACGTAATGTTTTCAATGCTCTGGTCTATTAAGTCAGACTAATTATTCACTAGCACCTGATGCTTCGGATCACTCCAGAATCAAACATTCGAAAGGAATTCATGACTAATTAAGTACATGGACCCCATGTTGTGGAACCGACGGCGCCTAAGTGTATGTATCCCATATAGACATGTGGTTCGAGAGTGATCTCAAAGCAATACGTGACGATGCTCTCGAACTATTCAATAATTACTCAATAAGTCTATAATTACTCTCATTATTCTAACATGGCCTTATCGCTCCATTTATTAATGAACCCCACATAATACCAATATTCAAGCCTCGTTTTAAAAACCTTCTTAAAAAATAAGCAGCTTATTTCATATTTTCAAATTCAAAAATAATGTAAATGAAAAATAAATTTTCAGTTTTTTTTTCATCGTATAAAAAATCTCGATGAGATCTTTCAAATAAAATCCATATTGCATATTTTTCGATTTCAATAAGTCCATAATTTTTTAGCTTGAAATTATTTTTTTAAAAATAAGGGTATTTTCCTGTTGCGGAATGGGGCCTCACTCATAGGAAGAGTCCGATGGGTCCACCATTTGGTGTACAAAAAATTAACTCAATCAGTCAATCGGATATCAAAGACCAAAAATTCAATGAATTGATGTAGCTCTTAACGATATTCAAATAAGCTAATTTTTTACCAAGACCCTTAAAAAAAATTTAAAACAAATTTGACGGCTTTGATTATGAAACCTCGAGGTACGTCCCGCACAATTAGGTGTATATTTAGTATACACCAAATGATGTACCCATAGTTTTTTTTTTTTTTTAACAAACTAAATTACTGGGATATTCCTTCATACATGACATTGAGAAGATATAATTTTGATAATTGCAAGGGTTCTCCTAAAGAAAATGGCAAGCAAACACATATTTTAATAAACTTTTTACACACTTCTATACACAGTTCACACATTTCAATACAATTTCTCAACCTTAACAATGACCCAGTAGATGTTTTTACCATTTTCTTAATTGCAATTGGGAAACAAATAATAATAATAGTACTCCATAGATGAAGTAAACCAAACCAAAACGAGTCAAATAAAATCACGTGTGAACCAACTACGATTGACTACTTAATTTGAAATTTTTTGTTTCGTGTATCCCTTAATGGCATAAAAGTATTTGAAAATATTTTGCGTCTGATTATGGCATTGAACGTAACAAAAAAAAAAACAACAAATTGATACCATATCCTGTACGTAAAAAGGACCTCTTGACTTTGAAATTCGGACATAGATTCCAGTAATCCAAATCAACTTTTGGTTTTGATTGGTTTGTTATCCTAATCAGAGATTAGATTACAAGAATCAACTACGCAATAAATGAGCCAATTAATCCCATGGTTTTGTTAAGTGATCCTAATGTACCATCAGTAAATAGCTTAACTTGCCTCATTTTGTCACGAAGGGCTGCTCCTTTTTTTATGACGAGAAACAAATGCTCTGCGACGATAAGTATACGTTTGAAATGAAAAATGTGCTTTGAATTAGCGGGAAAATGTAGGGTTGATTATCCTCGTTCCTTAGCCCCATGACTGAAATCATGGAACATTCAGAGTGCTTCTACGGATCCGAATCTCAATATGTCAACGGTGAAGTGGTTGTGGTAGTGATCCGACCAGCAGAGTTTCAATAACAAAAGAGAAACATATTGTACGAAAAGCCAGAAATATAACACGCTTTCATTGTAGCAAATTCTATAGTTGATTGCAGCTGATTTGTTTCCACAAGACAACAGTGTTTGGCACTTGTGCACAACGTGCGTGTTGTGCACATAACATGGGCCGTCCGTTCGGCCATCCGACGGTCCAGATCTCATATCGGCAACGAACGGCTCGCGGTCGTTCATTGCCGAGATGAGATCCAGACCATAGGATGGCCAAACGGATGCCGAGATGGGATTTGGATCGTTGGATGGCCGAACGGACGGTTGACTTGGTGCACAACACGCATGATGTGGCTTGTGCACTTGTGCAACATTTTCCTGGGGGTGAAGCAAAATTAAAGTCCAGAATTCATAGCACTTTTACGCCCTACGTTAGAAGCTTAGTAACCATTTTAGGAGGCAAAACAAAAAAATACAGTTCGGATCACTTTTTTGGGCCCGGGATGAGTTCCATGTTGGGTCACAACAGGGCTTCTTGCGCCCCAATCACTGCAGGCCCCCAAATCCGTGTGAGTGTGGGTGCGTGTCTGTGTGCAACCATTAGCTCAATCTACCAGACCATTAAGCTGATACAAAATTCCATAATCATGACAACCGAAAAACAATATACCAAATTAAACCTTACAGATCCTTCATGCAAATATCTATTACAATATCACCCGAAACATGTCCATGTATCTGTAGTAAGTAATAAGGTTCAAAGATGGGAAGGCTCATAGTTATGGAGGGCCAACTCCCGGACGTCGTATAGGTTGCCAGGAATGTCTACCTTCCTCTATAGTTTGGAAATGATATACTAGTATTTCCTTTTCTATACGTACTGCTTCAAAGCTGTATGGTTTGTATGAGTTATATTTCTGTTTGGTAGTTGTTGTATTCCTGTTTGGTGGTTGTTTGCACAATCAGTTTTGCAAAGTAATTCACGAACTTTTATTTCTCGGGATTATGTTTTTTTGAACAAACCAATTTTTTGAGGGAAAGAAATCATTGACAATGTGTTTTCCAGATTCTCAAAAACTATCTGAGGAAAAGCTATCAAATGATGAGTTTTTTTGTTTTGGGGAAAAAAAAAAGAACAAAAAAACAAGTTAGTTTTAGATGTGCAAAATTGATTCTGGAAACAACCACCAAGTAGGCTTGTTCGTCTATCTCGCGCTTAAGGTTGTGCAAGTTAGCTCATTGACACTAACCGGGCCAATCCCAGCTGAAGCACTTCCCGGATAGAAACCTGGTTCCTTTGGTTCAGGCAGAACTATGCTTTCGTTCTGGAGCATACAAATCACTGTCGACATTGCTGGCCTGAACTCTGAATCATTCTGCGCACACAAGAGTCCCACATTGATACACCTCAGCACCTGAGTCTCAGAAAGTGAGTCTTCAAATTCCAGTGCTGAATCCAGAATTTCCAATTCCTTTCCTTCCCTCCACAGGTTCCACACCTGAATCAATCCTAATTCAGCTACCAAAATGATCAAAGGAATGTCTAGAATATTAAAAATGTAAGGTTAAAGATTATGTTACCGTCGTTTGGTAACTCACATGTCCCAGAAGGTTCAAATCGTGGTCAGGGTGATGAAATCCCCAATTTTTCTGTCCACTTAATATTTCCAACACCAAAACACCGAAGCTAAACACATCGGACTTTGTTGAAAATTGCCCGTGCATTGTATACTCTGGAGACATGTAACCACTGCATTCCAAGACAAGAACAATTTAAGTTGCATAAAGAAATGCCTGTTGGTCTCACTTGCAGATGGCTTAAAAATAAACCATAAGCAAATTAGTTTGTGTAACCACTGCATTCCAAGACAAGAAAACTCTAACTTGTACACTAAAGAAATGCCTGTTTGAGGGCCTGAGTGGCATGTGGTTAAAAATAAACCATAAGTAAATAATTTTGTTTAAAAACTGCCTCCAAGATGAGCAAATAACAAATAACAAATAACAAATAATCAGCAATTAGCAGCTAAACTATTTTGCTTATTCTGGAACTCCCTAGTTGCTTATTTGTTCAAAATAAGCCAATAGCAATGTGAATGAAACAAGCCCTGGTATCTGGAATGAGTACTTACTGTGTTCCATGTACTCTCATGGTCTCTTCCTGCGGCTGGTTTTCCTCTCCCAAAATCTTTGCTAGACCGAAATCTGATATTTTGGGATTCATCTCACCATCCAATAAGATGTTGCCTGCTTTGAGATCGCGGTGGACTATTCTCAACCCCGAGTCATCGTGGAGATAAACCAGTCCCTTGGCTACCCCGAGAATAATGTCTAAGCGCTTAGCCCAAGATAACAGTCGTTTCCTTGATTCGTCTGAATGGAAAGAATCCAAAGTCCAATCAAAATGTCTATTATCTAGATAAATGAATGAAGGCATGAGGAACAAAATCGATTTTGGTACCGAAGAAATGGCCATAAAAATTCTGTTTTCTATGAAAATGAAACGAAACGAAACAATAGTGGAATCCCTAGATTCCTGTAGCCCCACTGAAACATAACCAAAATGCTCCAAAACATGTAGAAACACTAACAAAAGTAACGAAATATTGACTTGTTTCAACACCTAATAGAGATATAAAATACAATGTTTTCTTGCATCCCGAATTCTTTTAATATTGCCATTACGGTTTCGCAATGTTTGGAAAATGTTACCAAAACATTCCTGTTTCCTAGCTAACCAAAAAAATACCGAAAGGAAATTAGGATCCTTGGAAGGCATGTAAAGAACAATATTAAGGATAGATCCCACACCAAATATGAATTTGTCCAGGCTTTTATTAAGCAAGTACTCATAGATGAGCATTCTTTCATCCTCGTGAACACAGCATCCGAACAACTTAACAAGGTTCCGGTGCTGAAGTCTTGCGATCAAACTGGATTCGTTTTCAAACTGTTCATGTCCTTGTCTCGAATTCCTAGATAGCCTCTTTACTGCAATCTCTTTTCCAGCAGGCAACTCACCCTGTCAATTCATCAGACAAAATCAGCAATAACTGATGACTGTTCCGAAGTCTCAAAATGTTAAAGTAAAATAAGGAATTTGTTACCTTATAGACAGGACCAAAACCACCTTGTCCAATCTTATTAGCATTAGAGAAGTTGTTAGTTGCAGCAGAAATGACGCGTATATTATATAGTCTGAATTCCTGATTTTCCTCTTGGCTCCCATTGGAACGTCCAGATGAATTTAATTCACAGTTCTCTGGACCTATGACAAAGGCAATCCATAAGAAACTAAGAGAGGAAAATACAGTTACTTGTAGTAGTGGTAGTAGTAGTAGTACACTATGACGCTATGTTACATACACTCTTATCAATGCGTAAGGTATCCATATCAGAACTCGGATAAGGGTATGTGATTCGTGTCTAACATGATTAGTTAGGCATTCACCCAAAAGATATTTTTTGCTATTTCAATTTACGATGACCTACGCACGAAACTCTTCCTCTACATATTAACTACCCTATCACATCTTGTAAGCATCTTTTTTTTTATTGAAAATAAAACAATATACCAAAGAATTTGTTTATAGGCGTGTCTTGGTGTCCCAGAGATGAAAATGAATTAAATTCAACACAAGCACATATCCGAATTGCAACACCCGTAACTAAATCCATGCATCATAGTGGGGAACACTTACTGTTCGTGAAAAATGAATTAGGCTTTTTAAAACTTTCAGAATAAGGCCGCCGAAGGTAGTCTTATGAAGTAGTAACACATAATGCATCTTATTCATCAGTTTGTCACTACCTCAATACCTAGGCAACCCATTGTTGCGAAGACTTGCACTTTAAGGATGAAAATGAGTGTGAACAGTTTAAACAGACAAAATAAATGCGAATAAATTTTTCATCCATCCAAATGCAATGAAAAGTGGACAAACATTCCCTTCCTATGGCAGCGGGCAACCTACTTAATTAAGAAAAGAAGTATTCATTTGAATTCACCTAATTTTTAAGGCTCTATCTATGGCCAAGAGGGGTTCCAAAAGCTTTATGAGAACACCCAAATGGTATAAACTGAATATTCTAGCCTTATATCCACGAACTTAAATAATCTTGACATATCAGCGTTTTCCGGCCGATAGCTCATAAATGGAACTTGATATACATGTATGATATAACAGAAACTTGGTAGAAGACAGCAACAATATATTCTCACTAAGCGAAGGCAGTCACCGCAGCAAACTTAAGCAGGATAAAAACAATCAAGGGAGGGGAGGAGGAGGGGGTTCGGGGCGGGGGAAGGGAATCAAAAACAGTTATGGTGCACATAAGAACTATTTACCTTGCCTCACTGTAAACACACACCGTGCGATAAGGAAACCCAGCAAAGCCATCCCGGCAGCAGCTGATGAAATTATGATGCTGACCAGATTCTGGTCTTTTTCCAGCTTGGCAGAAGCAATCGACTCTGCAAACCAAACAAATTTTTTTTAAAAACACTGTTTATGGGTATTGTGTTATACTAGAGTAAGATCCAGATAACCATGATTCAATTGAATACAGATAGCATAATAACAAATGTTATGCATATTGAAATTGCCTCTTGGCGCGTGATATACACTTCGGGCAATAGAAGAAAGTCCATAAAAAGAAATTAATACTTGGTACTGCCACAACACATGAATTAATTCAGCTCAAAAGGTACATCCGAGTCCATTGTTTCAAGCCTAGAAATGTTTCCACCAGAAACATACTAATCTTGGGAAACATAAATCTCTAGCAGAGCCCCCGTAAAAAAAAAAAAAAAAAAAAAAAAAAGACTAAAGGGGAAAAAAAACTACTGGCTAGGGTGTTGGATGCCTTTGCTCATAGTGGCCAAGCTATTGCCAGGTGTGACTCTGACAACCGTCAGCATAGACAAAATGATCAGATGAATTTTACTTCAAGATGATTTTTTATATCCTAATGTCCATCCAATGGCAAAAAAGTTACATGGAGATTACTAGTCAGACCGTTATGCGGTATAAACACTTGGTTTATATCAATACGACAAAAACAAAACGACAACCTTGTGAATTAAGTCAAACCTCTCCGATTCAAACATTTGACGGGTAGATGGATCTAATACCTACACGCGTGTCCATATTAGGTACACGAATTCGAGTTCATCGGAGATTCTTTCTATTGAATCAATTATTATGGTTGAGTTCGTTAGAAACGGTTTTCAAATGCTTTCTATTACACCCAAGAATTTGGTTAAATTCGTTAAAACTTGCAACGGTTTGTTACTATAGTTAAGTTCATCATAACGGTTTCTAAGCTTGGCCTTTTCAGATGTAAAGTCATCTGTTCCCCCCAAATCTCTTTCCATGTGCCACTATCGGATGATTTTCTTGGATCATTTCATGTGGATTCAGGAATATTTTTGCTCCTTCGGGGATACACAGTCCAGCTATATCAAATGGCATTTGTTAGGATTTAGCATACAATCAAATTCATAAAGCAGTAAATTTGAGAGAAAATTAATCAACGATACATACCTAGTTCAGGTCGCGCCATACGTATATTGAGATCATCGCCACCATGAGGAAAACTCTGCATATCAAACAGTTCATTCAACCAGACAACACAGGTACTGGTACCATTTGCATAAACATCTAAATAGGTATAAGCCATACAACTGCATTCTTGTAAGCAGTTCTTCTCACATTCACTGTACCCCAGATTTTCCCACACAGTTCCATTATCTGGCAACTTCAATCCCTTGAACTCTACAAACCCATCCCTATCACATTCCAGCTCAAAATTTCGCTTACATCCAGCAGTCCAATCCATCCAACCTCCAGATAAATTAACCGTGAACCCTTTCAAGCACTGACAATTTAGTTCGCCAATATAGCAAATTCCATAAGGTCCACAGGATCCATACGCATCACAACTGTCCTTATTAAGGGTAACAATTGGAACCCATTCTTCAGAATAATTCTTCCATGTCAAGAACTGGACCTTACCAAATTGGGTTACCACAAGCCTGACAAGAAGTGACTTGTTTAGAGCATTATATGTGAAGTGAACACCATCAGAATTTGTCAAAAACACTGGCTGGAAAACTGGATTAATCCACAGGGCATTAGTACCACTGAACCGTGCCCCGTCCCATGGACCCCACCTAGATTCCCTGACTGAACTCCTTTCTAAAACAAGTTGGGGCAATCTAGGTGTGTCCAATCCAAACAAGAAATCACCAGATTGTGGGTCGTCACAATTTTTCCAAGATGTCATCACCCGATTTCGACCAGTTTTATAGTCCCAACCAATCTTCATTCCAGGCAACAACGTATCACTTGGATAGTCAAAACTTTCCCATAAATATCCATTACAATCATCTCTAACCACAAGATTACCTGAATTCAAGATTTGCAGTACTGGTTCGCATGCATTTTTTGCAGGCATGGAGAGCAACACCAGGTTATGCGTACGATCTTGAATTGCAAGACCTCCATTGAAGTCTAACATAAGTGTTGCATCCAAATTCTTTACTGGCTTTGTTCTGTTGGCCACCCAGACCACCGTAAGGGGTGTTATGTCTTTATACCAAATCCCCAAGTACCTGATGTTTGTTTGGTCAGGGGGGCCAAAGAATCCAACTTCAAATCCCTGGTTGCCAGAGACTAATGTTTCGCCATCTTTGAGTCTCTGGAATGGTGTCAAGGTGTCTGTTGAAGCAACAGTGGTGAAAGAGGCCACTGGTATGTTGATACAATAGAATGTAAATAAAAGAGACAGAAAACCCATTTTGATTGCCAATAAAGATTCTGTCTTGATGTTGATGGATGTGTGTTTTCTCAGGTGTTGATGTCAGTGAAGGAGAGAGAAGCAGAGTTTTTAAAAAGGCCAATTAGAGAAGCAGAGTTAACCTTTCTAGCGTGGCCAGTGTATAAGTAGGTGATGAGGGACACTTTTGATTTGTTACTCACCGATTTGGACCATGTGGAAGATTTGGAGTGAATATAGGCTTTGAGTAGAGGCCTTGTTTGGTTGTATGATAAAAATGAAGAGATAAGGAACCGGAGAGCATGTGGACCCCACATGCTCCCCTGCACCAGTTAGTCAGCCGTTTGTTACGCAGGATTAGTTGAGGGTGTAGCCATTGGCCATCACTACTTTCTCGCTCAGTCCTCCATGTGGGGATTAGCAAATGCTATATGGAAGGTGATATTAGCCGGTCCCCCTCTGGATTATCTTCCCTCTTCATGCAACGACAAAACAGGTAGCCGTTATCCCTTCATACCACTCTAGCAAACGTAGAATAACTAATCTTATCGTACATACAATCTTAATTCTTATCCCTGGACCCCGCAAGTCTCCTCGGTTCCCATCCATAATCCCATATTTCCAAATCCTCTCCAAAATTACTACGGAAATCAACTATGAGGATTCCCATTCTAATTCCAACCTGAAACAACCATTACTTTTTGCCTGATATAGATTAATTAATTTGGTAATTACAGTAAACCATGTCGCGAGTGTGCGACAGATTTTCAATTCTTCTAAAACATTGCTAGCAAGTGTTAAAATTGTCCAAGTAAAGTAACATTAGGATGCAATAGGTAAAAAGATAAAAGCTTTCAGTTACTCTTCATATGCATCTCTTTATATTCAGGGAAAAGGATGTATGGCAGCTAAACATAAAGCATCATGGTTTATGCAACTTTAATACTTGAGTTTTATTCTTGGGAAAAAGTTATAGGCATGTAAGTTTAAGTTTGAAAAGTGTAACTTTTTTTAGCAATCCAAGCGCCTACTTTTACAATTTCTTTCGTAGGGCAATATTGATCGGGGAGTACAACATGCATATGCCTTGGTTATATTCCGAGAGTATTGATTAATTTTGCGGTCCATGGTAATACGAAAGGTGCAGGTGTTATCCAGATTGTGTCAGACCTAAAGCATCGGTAGGTGGCTTTTTAAGTCCACCGTCAAATTCATGGGTTGATGAATATCTTGCCTACATTGCGCAGGATATGTACTTATAATGGTATATCAGCTACAAAGCTCTAATAGGTTGAAATTTCAAACCAACCTGAATCGAATCAATGGTTTGTGTTTCTGCACTTGTGTAGTTTGCATTATGCCCAGAGCATTAGAGTCTCGTAATAGTTTATCTAGTAAGTAGTAATTTCATTAATGAGCAGATTATGGAAATCTCTTGCATGCATTTTCGCAATCTCATTAATTATTACAAAGAGACATAACTAAATAGAGTTTTAATAGCTATTTAATTAGTGACTCGCCTAAAAGGGTAGATTTTTATCTAATAAAATGGCAATAACATTAAGGGATATGAATTGTTATCTTCTTGTTACTGAAGATGTATCAATGGCCACCCCACCAACAACAGCCACTCTGTAAACGCCACTACCATCTGTTATCTTCTATAGCTTTATTCGTTTTGCTGGTGTGAACACAACCTCTGAATTTTGAAACTTAAGTACTTCGGTGAGTTTGTCCATAGTTAACAGGGATGTATTTATATCTTACAAGATTACGAATATAACTGAGGCAGTTGATGTAATAAATGGCTTCGTATTTTTATTTGACTTTTTCGGCCATCAAAAGAACCTTTCACCCTTATCTTTCACTTCAATGTTAAAGCCCTTTACTAATGCATGCCGTAACTTGGCAAAATGCAGAGCTAGCAAACTCTCTCTCTCTCTCTAGATATATATAATAAAAAATAGATGTGAAAGTTTATGTACATGTGTTAGTGAGGGTCATTTGACCCCTTTCCGTTGGAAAATACCCCTATAGTATGTATAATTTTAATAGCTACCATGAATGTTTACCTTTTTAGTTTGATAGCAATATTTTGATCATCAAAGTTGAAAAAACAAACCATATCTGGCCCTACGTAGTTGAATCCACTGACAGCAAATGTAAATCCTGACTCTGCCTCTGCACGAGCTTGTGCTTTCGTGGTGCGTAAAAGCTTGAAATTTATTTTTCTTGCTTTTGCCCTTCTTTACGTGTGTGGTGAAAGTTGCTCTTTCAAACACAACCAAAATTAGACATTTCCACGTACTTTAGTCCTAACAATAGAAAAATTAACCTCAAATAATTTTCTACCGGAAATCATAAGTTCTATTTATTCCCGACATCTCATTAAGAAACATTAGAATTGTGTGTCTTGAAAAAGAGAATCCAGGATAATTAGAAGAAGCAAGTAGCAGAAAGTAGGAAGCACAAAATGATAAGGAATTATATATAGAACCACTCCAAAAGGAGTTGAATGAACTCAACAATGTACTTCCAAGGGTCCAACAGACCTAAAATGCCTAACGTGAGCTAAGCTAACCTATAGTTACAGCATTCTAGTATTCTGACACACTGAATCTATACAAGGGAAAGACGCGGCCATTATCTACTATTTCATAGAGTTGCTCAAAAATCCTATGGGTTGTACAACACTCGTACAATAGGAAATCGTAAACTCACAGAATGTGGAAGTTCTTGAATGCATTAATCCTTCTATCGTCCGGTCAATGCTGTGATCGTAATGTCATTCGCAGTAGCTGCAGTACTAGAAGTTTGTCCACTTGATGCCGATTCAACCTTCAAGGAAAAGCTTTGCACTGAAAAACCAGGTTCTTTCGGTTGGGGTAGAGCTGCACTTTCATTACTCAGCATAAAAACGACAGACGACATTGTTGGCCTGTCTTCTGTACGTTGTTGTACACATAAAAGGCCCACTTGCATACATCTTACCACTTCATTTTCTGAAAATGACTCCTTCAATACTACATCCATTAGTTCCAGAGGACTCTCTTCATTCCACAGTTTCCATGCCTAGAGCAATTCAAATTCAGTGTCTCAGTAATAGCATGGCAAGTTTTAAACATAGAAACTTGTGCTATAAAAGGAGATTACTAACATTCGAAACGAGTCGTACACTTACATGCCCGATAAGGTTGAGGTCATGATCAGGGTGATAAAAACCCCAATTTTTCTTGCCACTTATTATCTCTAAGACTAAAACACCGAAGCTGAACACATCTGACTTCACAGAAAAGTGACCACTCATTGCATATTCAGGAGACATATAACCACTGCAAGCCAAAAATACATTCTTAGAATCAGCAAAACTAAGAAACTTTATACCGAAAGCATAAGCATTTGGAAACATCAAGTCTCACGAAACTGATCACTGGTTTACATACTCTTCCAAAGCCAAATTACAATCAATTGGAGATCAAGAGCTATTTCATCCACGAAATCACAATTTTTGGCATGGACATAACTTTCGAAGAACTCTCGGGATAAGAGATCTACAGACCACCTTCGATCGAGATGAAATATGGCACCAAGAGAAAGTTGAACTTTTTTCCTTACAAATGCAGATCAATGCTTTCGGTATATATGCTAAGATCACTTACTATGTCCCCATTACTCTCTTGGTCTTTCCCTCTGTTTGCTCGCCTCCGAAAATTCTTGCTATGCCAAAGTCGGAAATTTTGGGAGTCATCTCATTGTCTAGTAAAACATTACTTGCTTTAAGATCCCTATGAATAATTCTCAATCTCGAGTCTTCATGCAGATAAAGTAGTCCTCGTGCAATTCCAGCAATGATGTTGAAGCGCTGTTTCCAAAGCAGCAGTTCTCTTCTTGTTCGATCTGGGCATGAAAATACCAAAGTCCAGTTAAAACATTTTTTCTTAATCAATACCTCCATCACGCATAAAATCTGGCTGTTGTTAAATAATGTGAGGTGATAAAAGAACTAAAGAAGAAAAGGATAAGCTAATGAAAAGGTAAACAATTTATTTTAATATATTCCCTCCAACTAGAAGGATAGGCAAAACTCAAAAAATTTGTGATAACTATTCAGGGTTAAGGAGAAAACCAAGGAGTAAACAAAGAAAATTCAGATTTTAATGTAGTTTATTGTCTTCTAAAATGATGGGTTCAGATAGTGGGCATACCGAATATGAAGTTGTCCAAGCTTTTGTTGGGCAGAAATTCATAAATAAGCATCCTTTCTTCTCCTTGAATGCAGCACCCCAGGAGCCTAACAAGGTTGCGGTGTTGGAGTTTTGCAATCAAAATAACTTCATTCTTAAACTCCAGGACGCCTTGTCCAGAACTCTGTGAGAGCCTCTTCACAGCTATTACTTGACCATTGGGCAATACACCCTACAAAATCATAGGCGAAGCCTTAGGAGTAATAAAGGATGATGGAGAAAAGGATGGGTAGAAATGGCCTAGGATACTAAACGAGAAGGAAAAATAGATGACAAAAAATCTATAAATATAGGAAAAACCATCTGGTTCCATCTCATCTACATTATTCTTCAGCTAGAAATGTACTATGAAAGGAACTTACCTCATAAACAGGGCCAAAACCACCTTGTCCTATCTTTTTTCCGGAAGAGAACTTTTCAGTCGCAGAGGAAATGGTACTCAGATCAAAAATAGGTAATTCAAAAGCATTATCTTGACTTTCTTCATTAGAAACTTTGAAGAAACTCTTTTCCTGTTCAGCTGCGAAGGAAATTTGTTAGACAAAGAAAAGAAAATAAGAGAAGCTTTATGTCCCAATAAACAAGGAGCTATTGAGATAGTGCCAATGCACATCCAAGTGCAGTTCACTTCAAAAAATAAATTTATCAATTCATCAAAAAAACCTAGGAAAAGATTCTTATAAACAAATGAAACCAAATGAAGCTCGACTAGCCCTTCCTAGGTTAAGTACCATGTACCCAGTGATTAGGATCAGGGAAGCAAATCATAAGAAAGGTACTCAAAAGCACTTTCATTTTTCTTTTTCTTTTTTTTATTGAGAAAAGGCCATAACCTATGAAGCACGGATACTCCGAAACTAGTCACGTACGAGTATCGGATACATGAGGGATACGGATACGCGCCCGATACGCCCCGATACGTATCGGATACGGCAAATAAGTATCCTGCGTTTAAATTAAATATTTTTTATTTCGGATACGTTTCGGATACGCGAGGGATACGTGGGGATACGACAGGATACGTTTAGGATACGGCGGGGGTTAAAATGAAATTTTTTAAAGAATCAAGTACAAATTAAAAGGGAAAAATTGTAATAATTGCATCACTAAAAATATAAAACTTGGGAAATTATGCACATCGATAGATCATTCCATGAACCGGTCGATATTTTCCAACCCTAGATCGCTTGAACCTTTGATCACATAGGTTCTCTCTCTGTTTTACTGGTGTGGGTTTCTATTGTTTACATTATATAATAATTTATATCTAATACATACACTGGTACATAGATATGTGTATATATATGAAGTATATTATATGCATACCGATTAGTCTATTGCCTACTAATCTGTGTTTTTTTTCTTTTTTACAAAATTCTAATCTTTTGGATGATAAGTTCCTACTCTTTTGAGATTGACATGTACTTCATGCTTGGTATTAGCAATTCAACTACTCTTTTATTTCTTATGACTTCACTTTTATGCCTAGGAGACTAATAATTATAAAAATGTATAATTTATACAGCTGTATCCCCAAAGTATCCGTATTCTATTTTTTTAGGTTTTGACGTATCACCGTATCCGTATCGTGTCGTATCCGTATCCCGTATCCGTATCCGTATCCGTGCTTCATAGGCCATAACCAAATAGGGGTTGGGTGCAAGAGTTGAACTGCTAGATCAAGCAACTAAAAATAATGGAAACGGTAGAGTTGTTTTACCTTTAATTTTTGCCTTCCTTAACTGACAAATATAATAGCCAATTGTAGCTGAGATAATCATCCCCAAAACTGTACATACCACAACAACGACAATCACCACCATTTTCTTTTTCCTCTTTGCATCAGCAATCGATTCTGGCCACTCAACAACACAGTTGAGAGATAAGTTAATTATGTCCCATTGTTTCTTGGAATGCCTTTCAATGCAAAAATTAAAGAATCAGCCAATATATTTCCATTATATGACATTTAACAGGAAGCATGCACACTAAACATCTTGTATTAGGGAGACAAACCCCATTGGGTGTGACACCATGATACACTTCAAGCGGCCACATTAAAGATATACAGATGATTTTCTTTGATGCAACGGCCAAAGCTCAAATGCATTGTCGACATGATAGCAATCAGTGTAAGCTAGTGCAGGATTTAGCTTATCCAGACTCAAGCAGATGATTAAGGGAACACATAGATACTATAGCAGAAACAAGAACCTATTAAACAAGAAAACCATCCCATGTGTGAGTATAGCTTATAGGATTACTCAAACTGGTTCAAACTTAACGGAAAAACTTCCTGAAAGTGTCACATTGAAGAGTTCATAACATCCCCACCGAAGACAAGGGAAAGGCTCGCCCCTCAAGCTAACTCCAAACTTACATTACTCACGAAGTTTATAATATTTCTAGTGAAGCCTACCAAAAACAAAATGCAACTTATGAACCAAGATGAGTGTCATGTTTGATGAAATCTATCATCTTTTCAACAACCCAAACTGTAACAGCATGAACGGAACAATAAAGTCATACCAATTAGAATAGGAAGTGAGCTAGGAATTGGGGCAAAAGTGCCGCAAAACTTCTACCATGCCATTGGCACAAAGTTGGTCTGATAGAATCCACATCTGACCAAAGTGTGGCATAACAAGGTATCCTAAAAAGTTATACGATCATGATCAAGGTCTAAAATTCCAGCTACAGCCCCAGCTGACCATTGATGAATTCAACAGATCAACAGCTACTCTACTCAACGTTTCAATAGGTAACAAGAAAAAGTGTGCATGCGGCAGTCATGGTAGGTCTTTTAATTTCCAAAATCATCAATTTGCCTTCCGAGTCATTTCAAATTGATTGAATGTAGGCAAGCTATTCTCTCACCTTCATCACTTGCATATAACCAACCGAATCAAACAAAATTGTGAATACATAAACTGCTTGAAGTTAGATATGTTGACCCTGTTTCCCATTCCCCTCTATCAAGGGACATAACGTGAAATTATTGACAATTTACATAGCTCGGCTTTTAAAACCCTCCCGTTAGTAAGATGTCTGATTATAAGTTACCTAATGCACTTCTTCTCCATTATCCCGAGCTTTGAACAGGCTGTGTCAAGGCAAATCAAAAAGCACACACAGCCCAAGTTAGTATATATGGATTTGTTCAGGTATCCGACAACGGAAGTTACTAGAAACGACCTATTTTGCTTCTATTAAACATATAATAGCCTCAAAACAAACCTACCCTCATCAACCAAGATTCGATCGTTACACTTACATCAATCAAACTGTCAAGCAACTATAGACCAAGCTGTTAACGCAATAAACACAAACAAGTTAAACTAGGGTATAAAAATCTCATCATAGAATAAAGGGTACAAAAGGATTGCAATGTGAGGTAGTGGCCTTTAGTAAAAACCCTCTAGCTTCAACTTCTAAAGGGTTTCAAGGGTTATAGTCCGTCAAGCAATGGTCCAGTGAGGACCAAATCTTGCACCGATGAAGTAAAATACAAGAACAAACCAAGTACTAGAGAGAAGAAACAAGTATGAGACCTGAATGTTGGATACCCACTTAGAAAAAAGAGTTCTTGCTTGGTTAGTGGGTGGTGGGTGGGTGGTGGGTGGTTGGTGGTTGGTGGGTAGTCTTGTCGCCGGAAGTGGTGGCGGAAAGTGGAAACGATGGAGGCTATGGAGATGGTAAGAAAGAGTTACTAGAGTATGATTAGTGAGGGTGAAAGATGATCATAGTTGGATTTAAGGGAGAAATAACGAGAGAGAATAGTCTAATGGAGTATGGTGGAAAAAGACGCTCAATTTGTGATTGCCCGGTGTGGCGACAAAAACGTTAAAGGGCCGGTACAGAGGCAGGATTCCCTGCGCCAAGAACTCTGTGAAATTTTTCGATCGTTGAATTTAAAATATTTTTAAAAATCATACTCCTTCCGTCTTTTTTTAAGTGTCCTGCTTCGTAACTCCAACTTATTAAAAAGACATCATTATTACACCTTTCACATCAACTTTTTCCTCCACTTTCCCTACTTACTCATCATCATTACACTTTTACTCACTAACTTTTCAAAATAAAATTTACTTTTAGGGACAAAATAGATAATACACCAACTTTTACCTCCCTAACTTTACTAAATGGACACTTATTAAGGGACAGCCCAAAATAGAATATTGAATACAAAAAAAGAAACGGAGGGAGTACAATTTATCGGCCAAGACACAATGATTTTCGGAACGCAGGAGATCGAACACCCACTGTGTTTGCAACTTTCATGTAGTAAATGCAAGTCACCGGGGGAAATGATTTTCACACAAGTAATTCTTGGAAAATTTATAGGAATGGTTCTTTTAGTTTTATACGAGTCTCATTTTCGTTCTTTAAATATTAATTGTAATTCTTTTGACTTTTAAATTTGATTTTCGTATCAAATTAGTCCAATTGATAATATCTATCGGCCAAACTAAATAAAAAAAATCAAATTGAGGACAGATGTCATCAATTGGACCAACTTGGTACAAACTACAACGTCCAAACTGTCGTCAATTTGATTTTTTCAGTCCAGTTTGGCTGTCAGAAGTTAACAATTGAAGGTCAAAAGAGTTACAGTTGATATTTGGAAGACGAAAATGAGACTCGAATAAAACTAGGTAGACCATTTATATAAATTTTCCGCAATTATTCACTAGTTTCAGATCAAGGCTGCATGCAACGGATATTCCAATACTGCACACTTATGTAGAGCTCATAGACTTTACTCATCCATTGGGGGATAATATTGTGCAGTAGTGGGCGCAGTACCGTGCTACGCACTTTCGCGCCGTCGGATCGTACATCCGACAACTCGGATCTCATTTTGGCAGTGAACGGCTCTCGATCGTTGGTTATTGATATAGATCCGAGCCGTCAGATGCACAATTCGACTGTTCAGAGATGTGCAACACAGTCCTGAACCCAAATTCCCTTTATTCATGGACCATATGAAAATGTGTGGTGTAGAGTGTTCTGGAGCACCACGTGCCTTTGCTCCGGAAGCACGGAATAATTAGACTTTTTGCACCCCCTCTCTGAAAGTACATCTCAAAAACAAACTCTTGCTTTTTAAGAATTGAACAGAGTGCAATCTTCAAAAATAAAATTGTTAAAAATCTAGAATGTATATCTAAATATAAGTGGAGTGCAATTAACCATTCAACTTTATTTAAATTTTTAAGTGAATAATCAAAAAAATTATAATTTAATAATCTAATTTATAAGTGATAACAAAAAACAGAGTCATTAATCATTCATTAATCGAGATTTTACAAAAATTCTAGGACTTGAATATTAATGTTTGGATTGCTTTTTAAATTTAACACGGTCACACTTGATTTCTATTTTGTTCTTTTTCTTTTAACAGGAGTCCTAATTTATTTACCCACCTATGCAGGTAAATATTGCTCACCTCGGTATGAAATCCACAACTAGGTATGACAAATTGAACCCAAATTCATCTCATAATTAATAGATTCTAAATGGGTCAATGACCCATTAAAGACCTAATCCACTAACAATTTATCCAATGTAGTTCAAACTCATCCATTTGACACCCCTATCCATAACGGTTCCACTTCAATATATCTCTATGGTTTGCTTCCCTTCTGCTTACGGGTGGAACCTTGTGCTAGTTTACCTTAGGCTTTAATTTTGCAAAAAAAAATGCTTAACGGACTAGTTTTCCTTTGTATTTTGTAAAGAAAAATAAGTCATTTTAGCCCCTTGAGAATTTAGCACTTTAGGTACTTTTAGGAACTAACGGCTTATTTGATAACTTAAATTCAGCACTTAAAATTGAATCAATTAAGTAATAAGTGATTCGGTAGGTTTGATAACGACATTTTACCTTACTTAACAAATTAAGTACTACTTAAAATGTAGACTAAAAGGTTGAAAAAAATTAAGTAGCTTTGAGCTACTTAATTATAGCTGAATTCTTGTGTACTTGTATTAAATCACCATACCACCACCACAACCACTCCCACCATCACCACTCCTACAACCACTCTACCACCACCACCACTTCGCCGCAGCCGCCACCACCACACCACCACCTCCACCACCACCACTCCCCTATCACTCAATCACCACCATTACCACACTGCCACCACCACTACTACACCGTCACCACCGCTGCACCACAATGACACCATTACACAATTATCACTCCACCGACACCACTCACTGTCACCATTACACCATCACTCTACCGCCACCACCACCATTACACCACCATCACTCATTGCCACCGTTGCATCACCATCACTCCACCACCGCCATTGCACCACTATCGCCACCACTCCACCACCGCCACCACTCCATCGCCACTAACACACCACCACCACAGTCAACATTCCACCATTATTATAAGTACATTATAACCATTAGTAAATTAAAAAAGAATCGAAACTAAAATTAATTTATCTTTTTTTTTAATTCAGTACTTAATATGTTTACCAAACAACTTTTCAGCTTAAAAAATTTAGCATTCAGCTTTCAGTACTTAATTTTTCAATATTCAATTTCAATTTTCAATTTTATCAAACATGCCCTGAGCCTATTCTCGTCTGCCGCTCGTGTGCGGGCTTTGCCAATAGAAATGTTCTATCTTGGATTTTGGTCTATTGATCCGCCAGAATAAAAGTCGGTAAGCTCTGATTTGGAAATTGAACAATGGAAACCAATGACAATAAAGTCATCAAAGTGAAATTGGAGGTGAATGACGTCAATAGATACCGTTTAGCCTAAATCAGTTTCCTCCATGTGATTTGGAGAAGAGAGTCTTGAATGATCAGGCCGGTATACCCAAGTCTCTATTATCTCTGTACTTCGTGTTATGAGTTAATGAAATTCTTTTGCTGATAAAAAAAAAATTAGATACCGTTCAAGTGCAATAGGTTTTATATTGTTTTTTGCAATAGGTTTTATATTATAATCTTCCTTTTGCGATTAGAATTTCCATTTAGATTATGCTTGGGTGAACCAACTGAGGCTAGCTTAGTTGGCCTGGACTCTTGCATCTTATTAGGAGGTCAGGAGTTTGTGTTTCCCCACCTGCGTATGAGTGTTCTTCCCTTAGAGGGTTTTTCCATCCTTTCTTTATTTCTACCTTATAATAGGCTTATTTCTTGTATTGGTTGAGTTGTTGAGCTTAGTTATTTTGTGGACTCTTAATATTGACGTGTGTCCTGGGTTTGTACTTTGTACTTTATATCTAATGTAAAATAATCTCTTCTATCGATTGACAAAAAAATGCTTGGGTGGCATTAAATGTGGCATGCAAATGACTAAAATACCCTTAGTTCATCACACGTGCACGCACACAAATACACATGCACATGATAAAATACTCAACATCTTAAACCGAAGGATTTGCTGCCTTTAAGGTCTTAGGTATGAAATTAGGAGGTGCTTTCAACCCTTATAGAGTCGGTGCATACAGGGATTAATTATTTATTAGACTCCTAGCTAGTGAACGGTGGTGGTCCCTTATATGTTATTGAGGTACACCAGTATACATAAGCACATCAAATTCTCCCCAGTTATTAAAAAAAAAAGGGGTTATTCTTACTCTAAAGAAGCGTATGAACTAAGAAGCATATTATTACATCTTTAACCTAATTTTTTATTTTTTATTTTTTGTGGTTGAACTCATCTTCCTATTTCCTAACAGTATGAAAATGGGGTTTTGCGAACTTAGCTGTCTCAATAATGCACTTGAGTCACGTTTTTTGATTGAAAGTATCAAAATAATAATAGTTGGAGATATGGCTGTCCTTGTTGTTCTTTTTAACTTTTTACAAAATGGAGGAATGTTTTGGAGTGGGATTGGCGGAAAGGTAAAGGTTAGTCTCAGTAAGTCAAGAGTTGGTCACCTACTAAAGCTTATCTTAATATGGCCTTTTTCCAATTCCTTACTTGTCTAATCAAGAAATTAACATCGGTTGATAATAGTGATCAAAAAGCCTCAAAATGATGAGTAATTATATTCAGTTGTGTTGGTGGCAGTGTCTCAACGTATCCTTATTCGCTACACATTTTCGTATATGCATGTGTAGTGCACCGGTGATAAGTGAAAGGCTAGTGACGGTACCCAAAACTACAAAATAAGTGTGTATGTAATCATTCAGTCATATTGGTTGCGATGCCTCAACGTATCCTTATCTATTACATATTTTCGTTATGTGTAGTGAATAAGTACATTGGGACTCTACGTGATGGTGCATGCCCAAAGACCAACAAACAAGTTTTTCATAGCGATCGATAGGGAAATGGAGGTTCCAAGAAGGACAATATTGTGGATATCTTGTGCGACAATGATTTTTTGCACCCGCTAATTTTATGTAACATTTTTTTCTTCATTGAGATGTTACATGTACATATATTTTTCAGCATCAGTTTATTTTTTCAAGCATTTAAGAGATTAATATTGTAAATTGGTTTTCGTTGCCTTTCTTTGCTTTTCTTTCAATGTATGTCATCATTATTTAATGTTGATCTTAAATTATTTTGTCATCTCAAAATTGAACTTTACCTTTTGACAAATATAAAATCTTCTTAGATTTTAAAAGGGGAAAAAAATCTTTCGAAACATAAAAAAGGAGATCCTAGTTTTACGGGATGGAGATGTTTACTCTATCAAATCAATTTGACTACTCTCCGTAAAATTTGTAGTAATTTATTTAAAGCAAAAAGGACAAAGGACATCTCCATTTTGCGGGATAAAGATGCTTATTTTATCAACTTTGGCTACTCCCCATGTTTTTTAGATGAAAAATGAAAAACCTACTGTATAATTTATGAGAAATGCTACGTGCAAAGAAAATGGACAAAGAATTGACCCTTAAAATGTACATAAACAGCTCAGATTCACTGCACTCCTCATAATTTATTGAAGTAGGTGATCAAAAATCTACCAGACAAAAACCTAGATCCATGGTCTTTTCGGTTGTTTTCCTTTAATTTTTATTAGATTTCGGCAAAAAAAATCCCTTTGTGTTGTTCATCTTGACGAAAAGAACTTACGAAGTAAAAAATAATAACCAAAAGTCGAATAAAAGGTCACTTGAGAAGAAAAAAGTTCAAAAAATACAATTTTCTCTATTTTGTAGTGTATTTAGCATAGTCTTACATAAACTATTTTCAACTTTGGTTTATAGTTTTTTATACTTCTATAAAATCTCACACTAGTTCAAGACAAAAGGTGTGATTTAAAAATATGACGAAAAGCTATAAAGAAAAGTTAACTAAATAATACCAATTATCTTTAAAAAAATTAATTTACTCCGGACTCAACTGTAGTGAATCCTGTTCATAGAATCATATTTACCATGTGAGTTGATGGCTTCATGCGTTGATACAATAGACCTCAATTCACAACTCATGATATAATATCAGATATGGTTAACGTAACATAAGAAAGGAAACGAAAGGTATTCAACATATCATAATACAGTACTTATTAAGGGTGTTTCCGGTAGGCAATGACTTAAATTATGCATTGAAGTAGCGATTTGACAAACTTTAACAGCAGACAAATCCTACTTTCCTGGTCTAAAATCTTATTTTAACAGCGCGTTACATCATCATCTCATCATAATGCACCCAATGCTGAATTGACGAATGGCGACCTGTGCAATATGCTATAAATAGTTCTGCATTATTCATGTGAAAACGTACCTTTGTGGCAAATTTATGGCCAGTGCGCTATACTTTTTGATTGATTGATTTATGAGTGCTTTTTTTTTTTTGTTGCTTTTATCCCATAAATTATCTATATTTTACCTACTTCGCCTATAAATTTGATAAATTTACCCCCTCAAGTTTTCGATTGCTTTCTATTTCGTCCAATCGTTAACGGCGGTTAATATTTTGGACGGAAAATTTGTCACGTGCCTATCAAGTGCGATTAGAACCCAAATGAAATGGGCAAGAATGTCATTCCGCCCTAAAGTCTCCTACTCTCGCTTTGTGTGGTGCTAATGAGGAGTCCCATGATCACGTTAGTATTTTTTTAGCTGCCCTTTCTCCGCTGTTGTGTGGTCTCAGTTTGTTGCTGAAATGTTGAATTTCTTGGTCTCCTCTTCCTTAATTTGCAGGAAGAAATGCTTTGGGGTTCTAATCACTGTAGTGGTAATTCTGTGGGGTGTTCCATCTTTAAGCTGGTGTTAATTTCCTGCTGCCATCTACCACATCTGATTTCCAAGCTCAAAGGTGTGGAGTGGAGAGTGATTTTTGGTAAAATTGTAGATAGTGTTCGTGCCTGTTTGTGTGCAGGGCCGGCCCTGAGCTAAGGCGGACAAGGCGGCGGACTTAAGCCCCCGAAATTTGGCTAAAAATTGGGGCCCCAAATATGTATACCTATGTATGTAATATATATTTAATTAGTGCTTCCATCCTCCAAAGGAGGTAGTTGGTGAAGTGGTAAGTCTAAGTATTGCTACACAACAGAAGCAAGGTTCAACTATCAGCCCAAGCAGCTCGCTACCTTTTTTCATTCTTATGATTTTGTTTTCCTTTTGAGGTTATTTTTTTTAAAGAAAACATAGGGCCCCTATTTTACAAGTTCGACTTGGGCCCTAAGAATTTCAGAGCCGGCCCTGTTTATGTGGTTGGCATGATGTGGTTCACACCTGGGCAATGTTAGACTTTTGGAGTCTTGGGAAGTGCCCAACTCTGTGTTCAAGCCTCGGTAGATTTTGGGGCAGTGGTGTTATTCCCTCTTCCTCTGTATTTCTTGTTTCTTCTTCTCTTTGTTTCGTTGTTCCTAGTTTAAGGGCAGGGTTTGTTTGATGTTGTTCTAGGTTCAAGGATATGCTCTTGCCTATGCTATCCTCTTTGGTTGTTTATAATACCTACCTTTCCTAAAGAGGCATGCAGATACAAATACAGACACATGACACAATAATTCCAAAATTAAATAGAAACATAGACACAATAAGACACTCGACAACAATCGAATAGATACTATATTTATGTGCGCATGTATTTTAACTGTTATTAATATGAATGTTGCATCCACCAACGACCACAGCTCATAGAAACCAGCATTGACTTAACAAAAATAAACTAGCTAACATTGTTCTACATAATCAGGAGATGTTCCATCAAAAAGATATCTCATAATTTTAAGGTAAACCGTAAAATTACATGAAGACCCCCTCATCTATACATTTTGAACACAAATACAGTACCTCCTAACCTTTAAAACTACTCAAAAGCTAGCCGCCACCCCCCCTCCAAAAATCTATAACCGTTAGCCCATCAATACCCTTCTGTCAAAAGACCGTTAAGATGAAGAGGTCAATCAACGTGGACATTTTTTCTTAAATGAGGAGGTCAGTGTGGGCGAGTTTTAAGGGGTAGAATCTTTATTTCCCCTCATTCTGTTAACATAGTTTGCCAACTTTTTATAGATGAGGGGGTCTGAATGGGCGATTTTAAACATTAAGAGGTCTCCGTGTCCAAAACGTACACATGAGGGGGGTGTCCATGTGATTTCACCTAATTTTAATCCTTTGGAATAAGATCTAGTATTATGAAGTGACTTAGTCATGTCCGTAAACATGCCTTACTAGAGAGACGCGTGTGCCTAACATATTCCAGATGTGTGCCCTGCTACAGTTCTATTACGATATAACACAATCACTTGGCGTGTCTCATACGTATATTGGCCGCCAGCATCTTGATGACCCCAATATGTCATACAAGAACATAGTGACTTTATAGGTGTGTCCTCGTGTTCATAACTAAACACTGATTAACATGATGTAAAAAATGAATACAATAAAATCGACAAGAGGTACATACCTAGTTCTGCGCGTGCCATTCGTATATAAAGCTCCTCCCCACCATCTGGAAAATGCCGAATATCGATCAGTTCATCCAACCATACCACGCATTGACGCCCATTTCCACTCACATTGATATTAGTAAACCCCATACAATTGCACGTCTTCAAGCACTCGGTTCTACATTCCTCAAGGCTATAATTTTCCCACAAAACAGAATGATCAGGCAATTTCAATCCACTGTACTTGACAAACCCGTCTCCAATATTATTGCTACAATTTAGCTCATGTTTCCGCCTACACCCGCCCGACGAATCTAACAAATTCCAATCTTGTGGTGATTTCGGCGTGAAGCCCTTCAAACACCGGCAAGGGACGTCATCATCGTAGCAATTTCCATAGGCGCCACACATGGCGTAACGGTCGCAATAGTCTCGGTTAAGGGTCACCATCATGACCCATTCCTCGTTCCGCCATGTGTAATACTGGACCAAGCCCAATTGCGTGACCACAAACCTGGACAATATGTTGCGGTTAGCTAGAAAATAGAAAAAAGTTTTTAGAAATATTACAAAACAATATCGTAAAATAAGAACAAAATTGTTGCTGAGGAACAATCTTCTTGTCAAGTGGGTAAAAGGTAGATTTCAAAGACATGCTAATCAGAAGGCATCGTGTTTCAGTCCTACACAGTTTCTGTGAAGGGCTGGAAAAAAGGAGGGAGCCATAGCCGGTCTCGTTACCAAGCTGGATCGTATTGAAAGAAGCCTGTTAAGCTTTGAGTGGGTTGGGAAGTGTTTTAGACTTATTAGACCAATCTCCCAAGAGTTTAACTTGTGGCAGAGCGAGAGTAGGAGATGACCCACGGACTTGGGCTGAACAGCAAGGCGCAAGACCCATTTTGGTTATTCTCAAGGGCTCAGCACCGCGGCCAATTATTGGTACTCCCGGATTATAATGTGGCATTGCCATGTGACACTCATTATCTCTCAAACACTCAACAAAAGTGAATGAGTATATCTCTATCGGATAATTTGTTGCTAAGTAAATGGTTGGGATCGAGTACCACGTAGGCAACTTCAGAAACGTTGAACAATTACCATCACCAATTATTGGGTAATCTCGGAGTATCATGTGACATTATTATGTAGTACTCTTCACATGTATACCAGATTGGCTTAGGTGGGTCACAAGCCAGGTATAGGTGCTTGGAGGACAAATACTCCCTCCGTTCCAAATTGAAGGTCCGGTTCGGTTTCCAATGCAAAATTTAAATTGTTAATATCTTTCAATCTATAATGATTTTTATGTGCAATATGGATCTTATATGATAGATCTCAATTAGTTCTATTATACAAAGTTTTTAAAATCTTTAAAAACATTGTAGATTAAAAGATATTAACAATTTAAATTTCGCATTGGAGACCGAACTGGACCATCAATATGGAACGGAGGGAGTATATCTTTCTATACAAGTACACCACGGAACCCGAAAGAGGTACGCCATTGTTAAGACGTCTAACATTGACTACTTCCAAAGTAGAGGTGTTTTGCTTGATCATAAATAGAGGCACCCTTCGTCTATTTTATTAATTTTTGGTAAAATTACATAAAGACCCCCTCATCTATACACTTTGGGTACGGACATCCCCTAACATTTAAAAACGCCCGCAAACACCCCCTCATGTATTACCGTTACCCAAGTGAACCCCTTCCGTTGGATTACCGTTTGTTTCAACGGCACATGCCAGTATTTTTGGCATTTTTAG
Organism: Rhododendron ovatum; assembly: GCA_019656835.1. Lineage (NCBI taxonomy): Eukaryota > Viridiplantae > Streptophyta > Magnoliopsida > Ericales > Ericaceae > Rhododendron > Rhododendron ovatum. Next base: position 11,292,853 of record CM033793.1, on the reverse strand, counting down.
ACAAAAATATCCTTGAACAGGTCTGTGTTCCTCTCAACCCTTCACTTATGCTCATTTGTCATCTCCTCCTTCCCTCTCCCCCCCCCCCCCCCCCCCCCCCCCCCCCCTTCCCTCCCTCCCTCTCCCCGACAGCCATGGAAGCTGCCAACAGCAGCACCAAGGGCGTTGGCGACCTCATAGCCATAAGATCGTAGTTTCACTCTCTCATTCGCACTCTTTGAACATCCTCGCTTCTAATTCCTAGGGTTTCCATTTTCAGCAAGGGAGCTTTGGCCAGTAGGACACTGTAGCCTTTCAATAACCCCGCTCGTCCACCTAACTTTTCCTTATTGTTTCTAGTCCTTTGTGCATCCAAAGAGACAACAAACATACCCTCGCTTACAAAATGAAGGAGATGTAAGTCCTCCTTTTCAGATTGCCGATTGCCATCTTTAACGGTGAGCATCAGGTTTCCGGTCTTCAACCAAAATCTTCTACTCTGTATTTCGCAGCCTACTCGAAGGACAATTCACCTCCACCGGTGAAGAAGGTCTTCATCGAGGCAGTGACAGCAGAGCTATTTTGTGTGAGATCTAGAAAAGTTATCGAGGTTTCACCAGAGGTCTGTGAGAAGAGCAGTTTCACTGGAGATGCACAACAAGAGATTGCCGAAGTTCGAAAAAGGTAGCCAGAGATGCGAAGGGAACAAGATTGAAGGGCGTTCGTGGTTATTGATGATTTTTTTTGTTTGCTCCCCGGTGAGGTCGGGGAAGATGGTGCCCAACGATGGGAAAATTTGGGGAGAGAGAGAGAGAGATGGGTGGGTGCCGGATGGTGATGAATTTGGGAAGAGAGAGAGATGGATGGGTGGGTGGGTGCCTATTTCTCTTGATTTTAGAGGTGTGCTATACTGCTTTGGGCCCATTAACAATTGCCACTCCCAGTCCCAAACCATACCAAAAAGACAGTCAACTAGTCATTGAAACTTTTTTTTTGTTTTTGAACAGGAGTCATTGAAACTTGAAAGACATTTATATTTGTGTCATGTTTGGAACTTGAATAAAAAAAAGGCTGCTGAGAGAGAGAGAGAGAGAGAGAGAGAGAGAAAGAATGTGTGGGTTTGTACAGTTTTCTTATCAAAGTGTGAGGACTCTTGGTGCGTGTTATTATAACAAGGGTAAAATTGTCATTTCAGCCATTTTGTTAACAGAGTTTATTATTTTTGAGTTTCAAGTAGATGAGGGGGTGTCTGTGGGCGTTTTTAAATGTTAGGGGGTGTCCGTGTCCAAAGTGTATAGATGAGGGGGTCTCCATGTAATTGCACCTTTTTTTTTTGACTGGTTGATGCATTGTTGTCGGTTTTGCTTGCTAGCCGGCTCACGGGAAGGCCTAGATCACAAGGCAATTTTCTACACGTAGGGCGGACGTGGACACAAGAATCAACTCCATGATCATAATTTCATTTACTTACCATGCATGTTGTGTTAATCATTCAAAATATGTTTTTTGCTCGTGCAAGACTCGTTTTCTAAATAAGCTTCTGGCTCTGATTAAGTTTTGATATAGAGAAAAAATCATTCAAAATATATTTTTTGCTCGTGCAAGGCTCGTTTTCTAAATAAGCTTCTCGCTCTGATCAAGTTTTGATATAGAGAAAAAATCATTCAAAATATATTTTTTGCTCGTGCAAGGCTCGTTTTCTAAATAAGCTTCTCGCTCTGATCAAGTTTTGATATAGAGAAAAAAGGGAAAGGAAAAGAAGAAAACCTGAACAAAACAGAGTCGTTCAGCACTTGATACGTGTAATAAACTTGATCGGAATTGGAGGTGAAAATCGGCGTAAAAACCGGGTTTGTTTTCAACTCGTTGCTGCCGCTGAACCTAGCTCCATCCCACGGCCCCCACCTGTACTGGTTCTCCGAGTTCTTCCTCAGAATCAGCTGCGGCGACTCGGGCGGGTCGAGGCTGAAACTGAACTCACCGTCCGAGGGGTCCTCGTTACTCTTCCAGGATCTCATGACCCTGTTGAGTCTCCTCTTCACATTCCACCCCAGTTTCATGCCCGGCAACAACGTGTCCGATAAATAATCGAAACTCTCCCAAATAAAATCGCCGCTTTCGTTCTCTCTCACGACTAGATTGCCCGAATCCAACAGCTGCACAATGGGATTATTTCCCGCCTCCGTCCCGTTGGTGTCCCACACTATACCGTCAGACCCGTTTTTTATCACGAGGGCCCCATTTTCGGTTACCGTTAGCTGGCCGGAGGCGTCGGTGATGGGGTGGTTTTTGTTAGCCACCCAAACCACCGTGAGGGGGAGGTTGTGGTAGCGTACACCCAGGTAACGGTTTTTCGAATTTCCTGGACTGAAAAAGCTGAGCTCGAACCGTTGGTTGGGGGAAACCAAGGCTTGGCCGTCGGTGAGGTTTTGGGCTGGGGTTAAGGTACTGTTTGTTGCAATGGCAGTGTGGGAAAACAAAGAGATGAAAATGGTGTAGGATACGAGTAACAGGGGAATACCCATTTTTGCGAGGTACGAACTACAAAAGGTTTGTTTTTCCTGTTTATCAATTTATCAAACAATGGTGAATGCGGTTTGAGTTTTTCTAGTTAGCAGTCTTTGCATGGCGTGTAAAGGTCCGCGTTGGACTGATCTGGTTTGACAAATGGGGTTCTCCATTTTGGACTAAAGTTAATGATTCTTTAGTCAACTGTATCAATGGTTGGACATGGATTAACTCCACGTCGGTTTCATGGCTGGAAGGCGAATTGGGAAGACATAGGCTATGCCGCCTCACCTCAAACCTAGGCCACGCAATTTTGGATATGTTCCTTCGGCAGTCACTCCTGCATTTTCACTCCAAATTTTTTTCGTTTTTTATTCAGTTGTCCCGATTTACGCGTACCTTGAGTACTAATCATGGGAGACCGAACGTTAGTATAGAGAAACTCTATATGGACCAGTCCTAAAAGAGTTGATAACATATAAAAGATTTTGAATCTGAGTCTCAAATCTTAATCACCAGACAAATCCCTTGGGGTTCTGGATTTCGCCCCATATTCAAACCTTAACCACTAGACAGATCCCTTGGGGTTCTGGATTTCGCCCCATATTTCTGTTTACAATTCTCACACGCTCTTGCAAGTCGCATTTGTTTTCGTTTAGACTCATGCAAGCGCATTATGTGATTCATATGGTCGTCGGTCAAACCATTCGACCTAGACTTTTTGGTTTAGCGGTGATCGTGGCGTTGTCGCATAAAAAATATAACTAATAAAACGAAACAATTACTACTACTCATATGAATAGTTGCAAATATTTTGAGTGTCGCTCCACAGGGATTATAAGGCCAAGTTACAGAAATTTCAATTAATTCGTAAATTAATTCGTAAAAAATATTGATTGTTGGTTTCCTAAAATAATTGAATTGTAATGGAATGAAAGAGAAAAGTAGAAAAGATCTGAGTTGATGGGGAAAAACTTGGGAATCCTCTCTTCCCCTCGTAAATTGAACATGTATTAATTGTAGGTAAACTATTTGAGGGGGCGTTCTGCTTTTTAAAAAAAGTACTTTTGAAAAAAGAAGCTAATTTCAAACTCAAATATAATAAAAATGAAAAATATTTTTTTAATTTTTTTTGCATCGTTTAAAAGATCTTAATGAGATCTATCAAACAAGATCTATATTGGTAGGAAAATTATTTACGTAAGCACATGATTTTTGAGCTTGAAATTACCTTCTTTTTCAAAAAGTAACTTTTCCAAGTTACTGGAACGCCCTCTGAATCACCTCAGATACTGTAGGATTGCAAGCCCTAGCGATATCTTCTAATGATAATTTGTGAATCATCAATCAACATGGACTATCTCTACCTAGTACGAGTCATCTCAAATCGGCACAAATCATCTCATTAGCACGATGCGTCTCACAGTATAATCCATCTAAATGGTTATTAGAAAACAATTAAAACCGTTGCATGAATGTGCATAAAATCTAAGAAATTATACACAAGATTTGATGAAAAAAATTAATATTATAAATAAAAGCGTAAAGTTCACACAACCATGATTCGAATAACACAACTATATCAAAACTTAGTAGTGGATACCTTATTCTTAAAGCTAATTCGTCCCCACAGTGGTCCTCGCAAGATTCTCCAACGATTACTTCCCCGAATATAACGATTATCGCACGCATAAGCAACACTCCAATCTGCCCACCAGGCGAACTAGAAAAACTGTGGGAAAACTCTCCGAAATTATGCTTATAATAATGAGTGGAAATATGCATGCAAATACATGCAGGAAAAATTCGTGAATGAAAAATCGGAAGAAAACAGGGTATTTATAGAAAAAAATAGGCACCCAATCGGAAAGTTACAGTGGCTGTTCGGAACCAAACAATCACCGAACACGTCAGTTCGGAAAGAAATTGTTCATGAACAGACAACGACGGAAAATAAAAATATTACCGTTGTGGGAGAAGAAATGAGAGCGACTATTCGCAGCCCCGTATTTTCTCTCTTAGCCCGTTAAAAATTTTTAATTATACTCGACAGTTAGTTACCGAAATTGAGATACATTTTCAGCATACAATTACCAAAATATAATATTTTTTTCAACAGTTATTTACCGAAAATATATATTCGGCAGTTGTTTACCGAAGGTTGAACATATTTTCGACATGTAATTACCGAAATATAATCTTATTTTCAACAGCTATTTATCGAAATATTATGTATGATTTTCAACAGCTATTTACCGAAATGTAGTGGGTTAAGGAAGAAAATACGGGGTTGCGAATAGTCGCCCCGAAGAAATAAACTTGGAGAAGTCCAAAAAATCAATTAGGCCCACCCAAAAATTATTTATAAACATATATCTACTTTGGCCCAAGCCCATTTTAAATTTTAAACGAAACCAACCCAGTAGCCGGTAGGGTAAATGAGCCGACGCCCACTTTGTTCATGCCCTCTCCTCCTACAAAACATGGAGTGTCTCAATGGGCCAGCCCTTTTATGTGCAAAATGTGACATAGCTGAAAACTGAAAAATGAGTACTAAAATCTGAATACTGAATTTTTTAACTTAAGAAGTTGTTTGATATATACTGAATTTTAAGCATCGAATTAAATAAGCTATTTGATCTGTCCAGTAAGCTGAAGTTTGAAAGTCGTTAATTTTTCAATTTTACCCTTCATATATTCAGGACTAGTAAATCACAATCATACAGCTATCAAAATTATAACATTATACACAAAATATTAGAAAGACACTCAACAATATAACTTGAGATTAACCTTTTGAGTCATGTGGTTAGACGAATGGTTAGCAGGTCAGCTGGGGCTGGTCGTTACAGTTGGTATTAGAGCATAACCTTGGTCTACATGGTGGGACCACCTCTAGAATATGGTATGAGTACACTAATTGTGTTGTACATAGCTAAGTGTCACACCACAGCCACTAGGGGAAAGTTGTTGGACCATGTGGTGCAACAGGGACATCGCAGCCAAGATGGGAAGATTCTAAGATCCCACATTGGGAAAGCATTGAAAGAGAATTCAATATATAAGTAAAGGCCGATCAGCTACTATTAACCTTAGGTTAACCTTTTTGAGCCACATGGCTAGGCTAAAGGTAAACAGGTCACCTAAGACAAATCGTTACAGTTGGTATCAGAGCACAATTCTGATCTACATGGTGGGGGCCACCTCTAGAATCAGGTACGAGCACACTGATTGTGTTGTATACTCTCTCCGTCCCATAATATTTGTCCGGTCCGCAAAACGAGGACTATAAAATAATGTATTTCTTTCAAGACAAAATTCATATTTTTTTCATAAGTTAAAAGAACTCGTCAAGATCTAGTAAATTGTTGAATTTTTTTCCGACTTTTCTTACAAAAATTGTATTATTTTTACGTCTCCATTTTGCTGACCAGACAAATATTATGGGACGGAGGAAGTAGAACTAAGTGTCACACCATAACCACCAGGGGAAGGTTGCTGGGCCAATGCAACGAGGGCGTTGCATCATAAGGTGGGGAGATTATGAATCCCCATATTGTTGTCCCACATCGGCAACAAAAGAAATATGAAAATGGTATAGAAGTGGTTCCGACCAACTACTGTATAATTTGAGGTTAACCTTTTGACTCACGTGGTTAGGTGAATAGTCAGTAGGTCAACTGTGGCGGGTCATTACAGACATGCACTAAGAATTTTTTTACATAATTTTTTCCAGAGTAGTTTTTAGTCTACCCTAACTTTTTTAGATGGTTGTAGTCTTAACATCTCTAATAACCTATAATCATGCATGAAACTCCAATTCTCTATCATATCCTCAAAATATTTACTTGCAAAAGTCTAAATTTGAAAATAGGAAATTACCCAACTTGTATGAGCATCTCCAGGGATTGGTATGCTATAAGGATAGCTATTGCTATAACATAGCAATAAATTGTGCCAAATTAATATATCATAGACTGTCGTAGTGTTGTTCCACTGGTTCCCGAGCTATTTTTATTTTTTACCATCAACACTTTTCCCTATTTTTTTTTGGGTAAATCAGTTTGAAAGAGAACGCTAACCGAAACTTTCCCCTCGTTTTTTAACAAGTTCATCCAACAACTCTCATTATCTAAACTTTAAATTCACTGAGCATGTAAACAAACCAAAAATTGTACTATCATTTTTTGGCATGCCTGGATCCCAAAATGATAACAATATTCTTGATAGGTCTCCTTTGTTTTCTGTAATTTTCTGAGCTAACTCGAGGATGTGGGGGCTTCGGTTATGGCCTCGGTAATCTGACCAGACCACCGATAACCGAGGTCTCATATTGGTACGATCTATAGTCCAGTTCGAGCGAGCCCCTGATGTTATCCTTCTGTTTACCCGCTCGGTATCAAGCCTCCTGTTAACGCTTCGGTTTATTACTGAAGCATACATTCCGTTAAGGTATCTGGAAAGAATGTAGCCTAACAGGAGGGGACCAAGAACGATACGTGGCAGAAAGGATCATCTAAGCCAAGTCTGGCCATGTGCTTCATAACCGCCTTATCCGGTGTGTCATCTGTGATGTCATCCGAGGCGGTTACCCGAGCGTATCCTTCACGCGCTACCTTGGAGGCCAAGTAAACCTAGGTCTATAAATACAAAGGGAGACTCATCTCCGGAGGGTATGCCATTCTTCCCTAACCCTAACCCTAGACCTAAACTTCTCTCCTTACATCTAACTTGATCGTTGGAGGGTCACTGGGCCTCTACAGCCCTAGTGACTTGCTGCAGGTCCAGAGTCAGGGGAACGGAGCGGCGGGGGAGGAATACTAATTCAGGTCAAGGTCCTCCAAATCGAACTCCTACAGAGGACATACCTTTCCTACCAACTATACTATTGGCCGCTGCCATTATACCATGGGATATTATCTTGCCTATGACATTTATCCTCAATGGCAATGCTCGTTCAAATGATTTCTCAACCTCAAGAGCAGAGAGGTAACTATTTGCAAGGATGTAAGAGGCGTATCAAAAGGATGTAGGATGCAAAAAGGGCATTTGGAGTGCTGCAAGCATGCTTTGCCATTGTACAAGGCTCGTCTCGTTTATGGTTTTGGGATGTTTTGTACAAGGGCAAACACTGGAATTTAGAACAACGGAGTCTATAAGTTGGCTTAGGTTGGATTAATAACGGGCCTAACTTAGCATACGAAATTCAAAGTGTTAAATTAGAAGTAACCAAAGCATGTAGTAAACAATTTGAAAAACAGACTCAAGAGCTGTATATATTTACGATTAAACTTTGGGAGAAATAACTTTCCTAAGAATTAATTTTAACTTGCAAATACATGAACCACTCAAGTTCTCAAATCTACAATTTTATAATCACAGAAGGAAAATAAAAGCTACCAATTGAAAAAAGGGACAGAACTGTCATAAGACCGGCGATGCTTTAAGAGGCAGAATGTTGGCCTATTAAGAAATAACATGTGTGCAAGATGAGTGTAGCGGAAATAAAAATGTTAAGATGGATGTGTGGTAAGACTAGACGAGACAGGATTAGAAATGAAACGATTCGTGAGATGGTAGATGTAGCACCGATAGAGGAGAAGTTGAGAAAAAATAGACTAAGGTGGTTTGGGTATGTTTACCGTAGACCTGAAGATGCAATAGTTAAGAGAGCAAATAAGATAGCTTTGGATAGTAACGCTATGGGGAGGGGAAGACCTAAATTGACATTAGAGGCTGTTATGCGCAAAGATATGAGTCTAATAAGTTTGAGTGAACAAGGGGCCATTGACAAAGCTTAATGGGGAAAAAGGATTCTTGTAGCCGGTCCCAATTGATTGGAACATAAGGCTTGGTTTGGTGTGGTTTACTCCAAAAGTTGTCTTTTAGTGTAAAAATTATACATAACAAGGCACGCTAAAAGACAAATTTTAAAATGCCATCATAAAAAGGTTGAGTGCCAAAATAATTTTCCTTGAAAAAATAATCAATTTTGCCTCAAGTTTATGTTTAAATCACTTTCAAATTAGAGCCTAGAGTTTAGTTTTACCTAATATAATATTATAGTCCTCAATTTCTCATGCGCCATGGTATTTAAATTTGTTTACTAAAGAAGATGGAGGCTATAGAGTAAGAGATAGACCTTGCATCTAAGAGGAAGCAAAAGCTCATTCCATGACCCATAGAGCTGCGTTGTTTTTCAAGATGAGTGAGAGAGAGAGACATTTAAATGGTTGGAAATGGTGTAATTTCCATTACATACATGGGGCAACCATAAAAATCTGTGGGGCGAGAACCATAAGATTTAGCATCATGTACAAAATTTACACAGCAAGAAAACCGCAAGATTTGAAATCTTTGGGGCAAAATTATCTAAAATACACAAAACTGTATACATATCCTTGAGAGATTTTACCACTCATTGGGTCAGCTGACCACCCCACTTGCCACATTATAGGTCCGCCCATGGATCTGTAACACTCCGTCCTCCATTAGAAGTCTACATAGATTATGGGCATATAACAAATCTTGTGGGATTCTACTCGTACCTTGTGCTTAAGCATTTTGGGCCATGTAGTGTGGCTTGTAGATCAAAATCACGGTACTGGGTCAATGGTCTACTTAAGGCATTACGAATGATATCAGAGCAATCCGTGTACACAACCATGTGAGCCTTGCACTTTGGTTTGATTTGTTTGTTGGTTTGGTTTGGTGATTTTATTGCTCAACCCCTCACGAGGGCAAGGCCCAAGAGGCCGCCGCCTTGGGCCTTTATATTTTGGGCAAAAAATGGAGCACCTCTTCCTAAATAAGTACATATATTTTCTGTGCGCCACTATAATACAAACTCCTTTGGTAGTTAAATGGTAAAGTGTTTGTTTTTTCACGTAAGATGCTTGGATTCAAATCCTGGTAGGATACTTTTTGGTATTGTCTTTTTGCCAAAAAAAAATTATCTTGTCACCCAAATTGGGATTGTTATGGCCAAAATATTTATCATGTTTAATAGTATGAACGAAAATGATGTATAAATAAGTATTTCTGTTAATTGTTTTTAAATTAGGAAATTTATGGAGGGCACTATTTCACCATTTGGCCTAGGGCATGGATAAAGGTGGGGAGATTGTAACATCTCATCCCACATTGGAAGTCAACATGGATAATCTTGGGCATATAACAAATCTTGTGAGCTTCTACTAGTACCTTAGGCTTAAGCATTTTGGTTCATGTGGTGTGGCTTGTAGATCAAAATCAAGGAACTGGGTCATTGGTCTACTTGGGGCATTACAAGATCTTTCATGAAGACTTGCATTATTTTGCACAACATGATCATTGAAGACCGGCGTGAGGACTTTCTAGATCCACCAGAGGCGTTCTTTGATTTCTATCAACCTGTGGAAAAAAGTTAAACCCTTTATTTTAGAAGCTCGTTTTGTGTAAAGGATAATCATCAATGTGTTTGGAGAAAAAATGACAAGGCAAATTTACCTTGGTAAAACTTGTGCCAAATATAGCACCAAGAATACATATGGCTATGTATAGAACTTAATATACCTCACCATAGAAGCATTGATTTTGAACATGACTGCTATATTATAGCAATAGCACATGAAATAGCACATGGTGGTGATCGTTGAGCGGTAGCGGTGGTGGTGGAGTGGTGTTGGTGGCGTAGTAGTGGTAGCGACGAAGTGGTAGTGGTGTAGTGGTGGAGATGGAGATGGTGGTGGTGGTGACGACAAGATAGAAGCGGTGGTGTGGAGGGCAGTGGCGGAGGAGAAAAGAGTTGAATGCAAGTTTTCATGAATTCAGCCAAAAGTAAGAGGCACTTAATCTTTTAAGTATTGTTAAATGTGATTATCAAACTTACTTAATCACTTATTACTAAGATTCATTCAGTATTAAGTGTTGGATTTGGGTTATTAAACAACCCCCAAGTAAAAAAAGATTTATGAATACAAGGCGACTTGAGTAGTTGGCTCATGTAATAGTATTTTGTTGTGTGAAATTTTAGATTCAAGAGTATGGAATAGCCTCAATATCTCCATACTATAATTTAACTTACTAATCTACTAACATCCGACCTATAATTAAAGAAAAATGAAAAAAAAAAGAAGAAGAGAAAATGTAAGAATGATGAAGTCAATTCCAACTTATTTGAAGCATTTTATTGAGAAAATCATTCAATTGAGGCGTCACGTGTAAAATAATGCTTCCATAAATGTTGAACATCGTGATAATAATCAGCATCTTCATAGAGATATCATCGTCTTTCGAATATATAGAATCGCATCCAAGGTAAAGAGAAGTGAAAAGTTTTCTACACCAATCTTCATTTCCTTTTATGGTATCAAAGCAGTAAAGCTCTTGGTGACCAAATCTTGCCTATTCTAGCAAAACCTGGTGCTTTCCATTGATTTTTTTTTTCGGTCTATTCTCATAACCGAAATCATGCCAGACAGAGAGAAGATCTCGCCAACTCTGAAGATTCCAGCCACCTTTACTTCCAAATCGCTCCGATCATCCAGGTCAGGAGAGGTTTTCACCTCCCATACTCTTCCAAGAAGATAATTACACTATATATGGAGTCAAGCCATGATAATGGCGCTGAAAGCGAAGACGAAATCAATCCTTACCAAAGTCAAGCAGTTTGTCCACGGGTGATATGCAGCAGTGGAATCGCCTAATGATATGGGCAAAACAGACACACTTACTGATTGCCAATTAATGACAATAAAGCACAAGACAAAACACCGTTGGAGATGCACATGGATAGAATGGTGACCCTGTCTTGTCTGCAACTTGGAAGTTGACGTCAAAAACTCAATGTATTTATTTACCAGACAACCTTTGGAGAAGCCCTACAATGAAAAAATCTTGCCTAAATGTAGCAACTGAGACTCTTATGAAGCAGGTATTCGTGGAGTTAGATAGTAGAAGTCAAACAACACTAGTAAGGTCGTGCAATGCCATTAACAACATGGTTATGTGCACAAACACATCTTCAACCTCTCGTACAAAATGAGCCCTATTGTGCAATTGGACATGAGATGTGGAAACCATCAATTGTGAGAAACTTGCATCCGAATGTGTGTTTGGTATTGGAGCACGGACACAGATGACACATTCCAACACAAACCTCTCACAAGGAAAGGACCTGTGGGATCCAAGACTCTGACACCCGCCAATTACAATACAGTTGTCTCTGGGACACTGAAAGTGCTTGCAGGACTTAAAAAACACTATTCGCAAATCAAGCCGATAATTCTGCGTCACAATATTAAACGGGGCAGGAATGAGTAGAGCAAGAACCGAGCAGGATAATTTGAGCAAGATGACCAAATGACTTTAATTTTTTAAACCCCGATGCTTCCTCCCAACTTCGAATGGAACTAGAGAAAACAAATTCATGCAACATACTCCAGCTGATTCGAACAATCACTTGTTGAGTTGTAAAAAATAGAACTCGGCTCTCTCTCTAAAAACTTTTCCCCTCCCCTCTCTCAAAAAAACTTTTAATCACCATCTCCGTCAGGGGTGGGGGTGGGCACCGCCTGCATCCCACGCACCACAACCATCCCCCCCCCCCCCCTCTTTCCTCTTTTCCCTTTCTCTCTCCTCTTCTCCTTTCTCTCTCTCTCTCTCTCTCTCTCTCTCCCTCTTCTCCTTTTTTCTCCCCTTTCCCCCTCTCCCTAACTGTTTGCTTCTCTAGTTCCCCTTTTCCATCGCCCTTTTTTCCTTGTCCGTCTTAGGCTATCATCTATATCGTTGTTCTCTCCTATCAATTTCTTTCTCTTGGGTAGAACCGGTCTTAGGGCCTAATGGCAAGGGGGAGTGGTGGCGGTAGATGGTGTCTTAGTTAGGAGTTTTGGATACCCGCGGGTTTGTTTTCCTGGGGGCAACTGGTTCTTTGCCTAACGATTTTGGGTATCCCTTGCGGCTTTGATGGTGCGATCCACTCTCCGGTTGTCTTTTGTTCTGGATTCATACCAGTGGGTCTGTCCGTTTGCCCGGTATCGTTTCGGTGGATGGAGCGTGCATGCATTGCGGTTTTGGACTTTGTCCCAGCTGGTGGCTTGTGGTTGGTTTGGGCATTGGGCGATAGTGCAACCAGGGCTTTGTTTGGGTGTTGGACGTAGGCCTGTCAATGGGCCGGATCCAATCCGGATCCGACAGATCCGGATCCGGATCCGGATCCGATAAGACACAATCCGATCCGGATCCGATAAGACTCAAATCCGATAGTGAGAATCCGGATCCGAATCCGAAAAATCAGGATCCGATCCGAAAATCCGGATCCGATCCGGAAACTTTTTTTGCTTCAAAAATTTTAGCAAAAAAAAAAATTGAAAAAAAATTTATTTTCCGAAAAAAATTTTAAAAAATTAAAATAAAAAATAAAAATAAAAATACAACTTCTTAAACATTTTTTTTTTCAAAATAAAAATTTTAATATTTTTTTAAAAAAAATAAAAAAAAATTTAAAAAATAAAGTTCGGATTCGGATTGATAACGGATTTAATCCGATCCGATCCGGATCCGATCCGGATCCGTATTGAATTACCGGATTCGGATTATCGGATTATCGGATCGATGTTATCGGATCCGGATCCGGATCGGATTTTTCGGATCGGATCCGGATTGGATCCGGTCCGTTGACAGGCCTAGTTGGACGATAGTGCAACCAGGAAGCAATTTATATAACCCAGGTTTTACCCAAGCATCAGAAATTTAACCAAGCAAAGAACAGAACAGAACAATTAGATGGTAATCTGTAACCAGTTGTCTGACCAGATAAAAGAAAAGCAGGCAGCACTAGAAGTAAAACAATGGCAATCGAGTTAAAGGGATTATTGGCACAGTAGGCTACATATTTGACACAGTTATCGCCTGTTTTCAGAAAAGAAAAAAGCCAATGAAATGGGAATTTATACAAACAGATAAAGCTAGAATGTAACCTCGATCGATCATGATTTCGAGGAAGTTTCCAACTCTCCAATTATCACCTCAAATTCTTCCGTTGGACTTGTGGAAAAAGCCATTGCTGTGAGTAGCTACAGACTTGAGATCATCGAGACCCCATATTCGAATAGTATGATCATCACTAGCTGAAGCCAACATATGGGGGTTTACTGGATTCCAGCTGACACAGTTGACAGCTCCAGAATGCCCAGGCAATGCTGATAGAAGCTCCCCGGTTCCCCTATGCCATATATATACCTGCACAAGGTTTTTGACAGAAAAAGTTAGAGGTGATCAAGAACTAGAAGTGTATTACAATGCTCCATCAAATAAACCCAACAGGTTGTCATTCTCGAGAACTTTCATAGCTCAGTAAAAGTCCACATGAATGAACAACTGAGATTTCTAAAGTATAGATACAAAATCACGCACACCATTTCCACATTGGCGTCCAAAATAATCTTTTAAGATTCTGCATCACTTAAAAACTAACGGAATTGACAGGCTGGAGTTTGTCAATTGTCACCCGAACATCAAGAAAAGACATCGTTATAATTTCATCTTGCCGTCTACCTTGAAATTTACGGGGAGGGAAGGGATCAACAAGAATGCATAAAGGTTGGAAAGCAAGGTCTTAAATTGACAAAGCATCAAGTTGGTTGAGGACACAATGTAAGGCACCTGCCATCGAGCATCATTTAAATTCGAGCTCCCAGTCAGAGTGCTCATCCCAAACCCTAACTTGAGGCATCCTATTGGTGCTTATCCTTAACTTATGCTCTATCTGCAATTCCAATAGCATTACAACAGGTAAAGTAGAACCAAGTTGAGCAAATTCTTTTGAGAATCCTAGGTTACCCTGTTGAAAAAACTAACTCAACAGCCTTGGATAAACAAGAGATACGAAGCATGCCACTTACAAACAAACCTTTACGGAGCTAAAATTGAACTGAAAACATAAATACTAATTAAAATTTAAAGTACATAAATGGGCCTGGCCTTCATCTAAATTTTAGTGCACTAAACATCAGACAAGAAACATTTATAAGAGACATGAAGAATGTATCGGCACACCTGCCTAGCCCACCTCTTTTATCAAATATAAGTGCACAGAGGGCAATACCTGTGAATCCTCACTCCCACTGGCAATAAATGCTTGCTCAAATCCACCAAAACAAGATCTGATGACGAATCGAGTACGCTTGTGACCTTTATATTTGGAAACAAGCTTTACCTCTTCCTCTATGCTCCAAAGATGGATTTCTTGGTTTATAAGAGTAACCAATAAGAACTTGTTGTCCTTTGACAATGAAAATGAAGTAATTACTTGCTCCTCTTCAATAAGCCTCTCAAATTTTGCTTCCCTGTCAAGTAATAAGATGGCAGTTTCCTTACAAATGCTAATGATCCTCTTCCCATCATCAGTTATCGCCATGTCAGATATATTCACCGTTCGCTGCCCTTTCCAACATTCCAGCTCTCTTCCATCCAGATCCCACAAGCAAATGCTCTTGTCTGTCATGCCTGAGACAATCCCCTTACCATCTGGAAACCATCCACAGGATACAAGACCAACACCTGGTCTTTCATAAACATAAAGACATTCACCAGAACTAACATCCCAGCGTCTGATAACCTCCTCCAGTCCACAAGTCAGAAGCTGACAATCATCAGAGCTCCATGAAACAGTCAACACTGGCTTCTGGTGACCAGTTAATGAGTGCTTCAATACCACTTGACCATTATCTTTGACCTGAAAAAGTGGAAGTTGTCATCTATCATTAGAAAGAGAATTGAGAAACACAAAACCAGCAGATCCTAAGAGTTGAACATAAGGCGTCCAACTCCTAAGATGCGGACATGTTCATGTAATTCGATATCTTGGACTTGTTTGATGAAATTGGATTGCCACTCTACGTTTTCAGGATTTATGACTTTCCGTACAGAACTATCGGCAGTTGATGTTGACATCCCGTTCTCAAGTTTCAGCACTTACATCCCCCACAACTCACAGGCTGTACTAAAATCAATTGAGTATAGACTTCTAACTCTGTGCAATCAATCACATGCAATGTAACTACGAACAGTTTGCAACTAAAACTCCGGTGCAACCCACAAATAGTTTTCCTACCAAATTATTATTATCCTCAGCCTATCCTTAGCAGTCATATTCAACGCTACAAAAGATTGCCAACATGGAGTTGCTCAGCAAAATATTAGGCTTACTTTTACCTAATTTTACATGTACCTTCTCATTATTTGGAGACTTTCTGAAGTAGTACTTTCACGTGATATGTGCACCATTTCATCCCAATAGGATCTGACATTGGCTAAGTAAATGCAGTTGACCAACAAATGTTTCAATGGTCAACTAATCATGTGCAAATTGCTGTATCAAACATATGGCTGAACATAGGTTATGCCAAATCTTTGTTTTCTATCTCTATTGCTTTTTTTTGGCAGGTGATGCCAAATATTAAATGGCTGAACAAATATTCGGCATTGGCAGCCTCAAACAAAGGTCACAGGGCCGATGGCCGTTAATGGCGGGGGATCCTTAGTCCCGTGAGTTAGACCATGAATTGGAGTCCAACGGACTATTGCTTTGGATGTCCATCGTCCTATGACTCCTATTAGTCCAAGATTACCACCTAATTCCATGTGCGTTTTCGTCCTGGAAAAAAAAACACCCCTCCTTGGGATTGCCTAATTGCCCATATTGACCACTACTTCGTTTGGACAATATCAAGAGCAGGCCTCCTCAAGCTTTCAAACTCGCCTTGAAGTTGATGAATGATTGCAAAGGCTAGCAACAACCAGGCTCCCTTATGATCTGCTGAAATAGTACATCAGGTTTTATTGATTACCACCTAATTCCATGTGCATTTTCGTCCTGGAAAAAAAAACACCCCTCTTTGGGATTGCCTAATTGCACACATTGCCCACTACTTCATTTGGACAATATCAAGAGCAGGCCTCCTCAAGCTTTCAAACTCTCCTTGAAGTTGATGAATGATTGCAAAGGCTAGCAACAACCAGGCTCCCTTATGATCTGCTGAAATAGTACATCAGGTTTTATTGATTAATCCCTAACATTCCTGAAGCAGATTGTCGAAAAGGGCTTTCTGCAAGCAAGATTGCAAACATACAAGGGACTAAGTCGGACCCATTGGCCTTTGTCCGATCAAATTGGATATAGTATGGAATCAAACTTCAAGCACTGTTTAACGTCTTGGTTAACGAATGTGTTTGGGCATATGGAAGTGGAATGGTAGATTATCCAACAAAGGCGCTGGGTACCTTATAGAAACGACAGAGTGAAAAGAAGAAGGATAAAGAAACAGATGCCCTCACAAAGGTTGAGAAAGACGCATCAAACCCTCATAACTCAAACTAATCTGAGCAGAGAAAATACAAAAGTATTGGTAAGCTAGTAAGCTCTCCTAGTTCTCCAAGGACTACAAGTACCAAAACACAACAGAGTCAACCTTATGAAATACTAGGATGTTCTGGTACTAATAAAAAACTCTAGCAATCCAATGACAAGAATATAATGCCACCCTTGTAACCTACACCACTGCAAATCTAACAGAGCATGAATATTTTAAAAAAAGCAGAGGGACAAAGAGTTTGACAAAAATAAAGCAAAAAGGAATGTGAAAGCCAGTGCTACCCAGCTATAACATATTAAAAAGAAAAAGAATTTTCTTGAAAAGAGTTGAAAATGAAACCCAAAAGGAAGACAACGAAATAACACACACACACACACAACATAATCACAAAAATCACTGATCAGACAAGACAAGTCTAACAAGACTTAGCTCCTGTTTCACATAGCTTTTGGGGGGATTTTTTGGTTTCTGTCCTTAATCAAAGAAATTCGCAATTGTTAGTTTTGCATCAAAATTTTGTGGATTATTGGTTCGTCTCGATGAGTAAAAAATAAAAAATTATGACTTTTACCCAAATATTTTGGGAATTATCCAAGATAAATCCCATAAAAAAATGAATTTTTTTTTTTTTTGAAGATGAAAACCAAAAATCCCATAAAAAAAGGTTATGTGAAACAGGAGCTTAGTCTTCTAATTGACCAAAGGCCAAAAAATCAGTCAGTAGACATAATTTTTGGAACGTAAAGAGTTAAATCTACACTTTCAAATCTAATCCCAAAAGCCAAAATTGTGGATTGTTTGTTTTGTAGGCTCCTATTTACGGTTTGGAAATCCCAGTCATTAATTTTTTTGTTGAACGGCAAAAAAAAATTATTAATCTTTGAAATTGTTACAAAGACTAAAAGGACAAGGAATGATGGCATCAAATCCTAAGCAAAGCTAAGAACAATCCTATGCCCATCCGAGACCCAATTCCGAGGTTAGTAAGAAACCAACCAACGAAACACCCGTTGGGACAAAGCCTATAACACCCATTGGGATAAGCCCACAAACCTGTTGGGCCAAGCCCAAAATCAAAACACCTAAAAAACAAAAAACAAAAAAAGAAAACCTAGCCGCCTAACTCACCGACCACCGCACTGACCAGATCAGCCTCCACTGAAACCAAACAACACCCATTGGGACAAAGCCCATAACACCCATTGGGATAAGCCCACAAACCTGTTGGGCCAAGCCCAAAATCAAAACACCTAAAAAACCAAAAAAAAAGAAAACCTAGCCGCCTAACTCACCGACCACCGCACTGACCAGATCAGCCAGCCGACAGCCCAGCCTCCGCTGAAACCAAACAGCACCACCTGGAAGCTCTCCCCCAGGTCCAAACAACGGCAGCAAGAAGGCGGCCCGCCGAGGACAAACCCAGCAAACGGTAGCGGAAAACCCACCATACGATCTCCAAACCCGACGCCATAGCAGCCCCTCGCCGTTAAGCCAAATACCAGGGTTATCCAGCAATAACACCCGTCGGCAGCCAAGGCAAACTGAAGCTGGAGAAAACGCACAGGAGTAGATCGGAGAGGAGGAAAGAGAGAGGGAAGAGAAGGAGGAGCTGTTCCCCGAACACCTCAAGCCACCAGACCAGCCAAATGCCGTTAAGCCCAAGACCGGGGTTACCCAACAATAACGCCGGCGACCGATCGAGGTGAGCCGGAGAGGAAACAGAAGAGCAACACTGATGGACGAAGAAAGGGGCAGGAGAAAGGGAAAGGGGAAGAAAGAAGGAGAGAAGAAAGGGAGAAAGAGAGAAGAGGAGGGAGGGGGGGTGCTCCTCTGGTGGAAACCCTAGAAGTTGGAGTAAAATCTCAAATTAGTGAAAAACAGGAAAGAAATTAATCATATCACAAGAGAAAAGGAGAACAAATTTCTTTCATTGATATTTGGGTTTAAAGCCCCATTTTAAATTTAAAAAAGAAAAAGACAATACATTTAGAGGGATTGGAACCCATTACCTATTGGTCGTCATGCTTAAAACAGCTGGTCCTTGAAATTTGTTGAAGATTGCAAGTTGGAGCGAGTGAACATACTTGCTCTGTGCATCTCTAACTTATCTCTCTTGTCTCCTTAGTCTCTCTCTCTATAATTTCTTAGTCCCCTTGGCCCTTAGTTATAGAGGGCTTGATTATTGATCACAACCAGTTTGAGTTCAAATGGTTGTTTCCAATCATGATAAGGTGGTTGTTATCAGAACACAATCTTATCCCATCATTCAGTTCAGGTTCAAATATGGTTGACATCTTTAAATGGAATATTTCTCCAATAATGCTATGACTATGTCAAACACACACAGTTGGCAATCCACGTGGAAAAAAACTGGGCTCCTCCCCTCCTCTCTCTCTCCCCAACTTCTCTCTTCTCTGCCAAATTTTTTCCCTCCCAGTTCTTCTGCCCATATGTTTCCCCAAAACAAAAAAACAGGGGGGAGAGAAAACAATAGCTCACAGTTACCCCAAATCTGCACCCCCAATCTGAACGACCAACTAAACCCCTCTTCTCCGGCAACTCTTCCAACCTCTATAGATCTTCTCCGGCAACGTCTCTTGCCTCTTCTTTGCCGCTGACATCCTCTTCTTTACCGTCGTCAGCGGCGTGTTCTCCGGCATATCCCAGCATCAAAACAACAAAACTACTTCCAATTTCACGAAACCCTTTTTTTTTTTTTTTTTTTTTTTTTGGGGGGGGGGGGGGGGGGGGGGGGCGGGGGGTGTTGGACAGGTTATAGTCAAATAAACTGAAATTGTAGGGGTCAATGACAACCCACACACACAGAGAGAGAGAGAGAGAGAGAGAGAGAGGGAGGGAGGGAGGGAGGGAGAGGGAGAGAGACCTTGGCAGTGGAATTTGGTGTCTGTGCTGGTAGTGTCGCGATTTTTGCAAAGGGTTGGTCGCCGGTGGGGGTGGGTGTCTTCATTCGTTTTCCAGATCTGCGTTGGGGATTTCGTTCACTTTTTCCTTCTTTTTTCTTTTTGAAAAAAACTGGTGGGACGCAAATGGCAGAGAAGAGAGAAGTCGGGGAGAGAGAGAGAGAGAGAGAGAGAGAGAGGGAGGGGGGGGAGAGGAGAGGGGCCCAGTTTTTTTCCATGTGGATTGCCAACTGTGTGTGTGCAAGATCCGTGTGTGTTTGATGTACTCATAGCATTACTGATATTTCTCCGTGCAGCCTACAGATATCAGTATATCACCCATTGGTGGACTTTGTATCTTATGGGCTCTACATTTCAACGTATCCTTTCTATTGACTTTTACTTGGACTGTATTACTATGTGAGTCCTATCTTTTCTGTAGGCAATGCATCTGTGGCTTTATTTGTAGGCCTATATGACATGCATAAGGCCCAACACACCTGTTCTGCGGGCTCTACATGTGCTACTTAATCTTTGGGCCCATTATGGCATTTGTGTCTCAACCATGTATGTCAAAAACTCGTTGAAATTTATGTGCCAACACAGTCATAACAAAATGCACACAAGAAGATGGAATCACCCAATACACCTCCATGAACCATAAAAAATATCACCATAGTCCCGAAGTCCTGACGCAATGGACAGATAAGTGATTGATGATCCTCTCAACTCAAAATACTCATGGCAAAACCTTGTCGAAGGAAATGACATTGTGCCTCTCACCTGAAAGTCTGAATTCTGTCCTTACCATCAAGTTTCATATGATACACAGAAGAATTTCAACAATAATACCACAAAGGGACTTGCAAGAGATCTAGATAAATGACAAGACCCTCTAATAAACATCATATTGTCTCAAAATAATATATCAAGATTGGATATGACGAAGCTAATTTGTCTGCCCCGTGATCGCCAATATTTTGAACAAACAAATCCAAAGCCAATAAGAATAAATCACGGGATCGATATAGAAATCTTGGAAAGAGTAAACGATATATGCATCTATCGAATGCACAAAAGCACCATCACCGATTCACCGTCAAAGCATCTTCTCCACATGCAAATTCCCCTTCATTACCCACAATGATGAAAGCAAAGAGAATGTTGAGAAATGCACTTCCAAGGATAGAGACTTCGCCCAATTAAGCTCAACAATGGACATAACCCTAGGGATGAATTTTTTGGGCCCTAGTCACTGAGGAGATAAATATAAGTAAAAATACGCTGGCCCATGTTGTATATTAGTAACATGCAATCTTCAGCTTTAGAAGGATGCCAATCTTCGATGCGCAAAGAAAGCAAATCCATCACAACTAAAGGTGGCAATCCCAACCCACATTTTTTAACCTGCCCAAATCCGCCCACTTATAACCCAACCCGCCCATGTTGTATAATGGGTTTATATGGGTTGAACCCATATAACCCATATTTACATGGGTTGAGAATGGGTTCAATATGGGCTAGAATTAAAAGACCCATTCTGGTGGATCAAATGGGCTTACACGTGCAATAAGTAAATATTGACGAAGAAGGAAATGATGGACAAGGAATCCGAAACTGACAATGGTCCGTTGGCTTTTCAGATAATTACTTCAAGTGGGTTTGGATAAAAATTGAGAGTGACTTTTTTTTTCCTTTATTTAATTTTTTTTTGCATTTGTTGGTTTTGCTTCAAATTTTTGTAACTTATTGATTGGTTGCGATTAGAGGGACCTAAAAGGAATAAATTTTTAATCGAAACTCGTAATTTTTTTGAAAAAGACAAAATAAGTCAAAAAGCTGTCTTTTTAACTTATTTTTATCCTTTCAAAAAAATTATGAGTTTCGATCAAATTTTTTTACTTTTTCAGTTCCTCTCGTCAAGACGAATCAATAAGTCACAAATATTTGACGCAAAATTAACAAATACGAAAAAATTGGAATAAAGATTAAAATATATATATATATATATATATATATATATATATATTATTGGCTACTTTTTAATTCAAACCCACCCGAAGACTTTTCTTCGTTTTTTATTTTGATTAGATTGCAGATATATATTATTGCTAGTTTGGATTAAAAACTTAAATTTACTTTTTCATATGTTTTTATTCAAATGTTTTTCGCATTTGTTAATTTTGCGTCAAACTTTTTGTGACTTATTGATTTGTCTCGACGAGAGGAATCGAAAAAGTAAAAAATTCTAATCAAAACTCATTTAACTTTTTTCAAAAAGACAAAAATAAGTCAAAAGACTGTATTTTAAACTTATTTTTGGTTTTATTCAAAAAATTGAGTTTCAATCATAATTTTTTACTTTTTCGATTTCTCTTGTCGAGACGAATCAATAAGTCACAAAAGTTTGAAACAAAATTAACAAATGCGAAAAAATTTGAATAAAAACACCAAAAAAAAATAAACTTTACTTTTTAATCCAAAACTAGCATACTATGGCGTTTGGGTTGACGTGGATGATTAGGTGGCAGTTCCAAGTGATTGTCGCCGACGTGTCCTGAGGATTGGGGAAAAGAACAGAAAATAGCACATGAAATTCCATCATGCAACAGTTGAAACGGAAGAAAATGAGGAAAACGGGTCGGGTTTGGGTGTGACGTAACCCATATTCGACCCGACCCGTTTCAACCCGTCTACTATTGACCCATATTCGACCCACTCATATTCAACCCACAACCTGTCTCAACCCACCTAAACACGCCCATTTGCCACCTCTAAGATTCACAACCATAAAGGAGCTGTAACAAATGGATCACTGTACAGGTATGTTAAATGAAATTTCAGCCAAATGAACAATATGATCCCATTCAAAATATGGTCACCAACAAAACACCCGAGAAGTCAACCGAAACTTAGGTAAATCCTCTTCATAACCATCAATTTATGGGTAAAAGGAAGAAGAAATATCACCAAATATAATTTTTTGAGATTCAGAAGAAATTGACCTCCCATATGACTGCTGATCGATCTTTGGACGATGAAGCCAAATATCTCCCATCGTGAGAAAATTGCAGGAACCATACTTCATCCTCATGCACGTGCAATACCTACTCCAGTAAGATAACAAGAATAGTAAACTCGCATTTTCAAATGATAAAATAAAGAAGTTTAAAGTAGGGAATTGATTTTCACACTCCTTTTTTTTTGTTTTTTGGTGTCGAAAGTGTGTAATTTTTTTGCTAAAAGACAAAAAAGGGAGTGTGGATATAAAGAAGGGTAGTGTGAAAAATCAATTCCCTTAAAGCAAAGATGCACTCCAGTTAATGTATGCATTATGCAAGGCATTATCACCTGAACTGTGGCAGCAAACATAACAAATTACAGCGAGATGAGATTTCGTCAAAGGTTGCACAGAAGGTCAAATTAGCAACTTAAGTATATCATCATCTTAAGTTCTCAACAATAAGTCATCTCTCATCGAATATCAAATGCATGGCTTAATTTTACCATTGGTCCCCAAAGTATTGGTGAAGTGTCACTTTGCTCCCCAATAAAAAAGTTGAGTCTATTGAGTCCCCAATGTTGAAAATCTAGTTCTATATGATCCTCATGACCAACTCCGTCTAGATTGACCGTCAAATTCAGCCATGTAGGGGTATATTTGGAACTTTGATAAAACTAATTCCAGCTAGCACCAACACCCAGCCATCCCCTTTCCCAAGGCCCCCCGCCATTGCAAAGCCCCCGCTAACAAACCCGTCGTCGCAGGTCTCCGCAACGCCTCTGCAACCACCACCATCACCGCTTCTTGCCACAAGCCCCCCTCTCCCTCTCCCTCTAAGCCAACTCCCAAGCTTTTTAGCGGCACCATCATACCCAAATATGTGAACACCACCGCCATTTTCCTCCATGTTGTTCATCCCAAGGAAAAAATCCTTGTTCGACCTTAAAGTACAATCGATTCAATGGAATGATCGATGCTGTCCGTCAACTTGCAATTGAACAAATTCATTTGGATTTATACAATCGAACAAATTTTGTTTTTGATATCTTTTTATTTAATGCAACTGTTTCCCTGATTGAGTGTACTTGGGCTTGGAGGTGGTGGTGACCGTGTCGTAGAGGACGTGGGTGGATACTGAGGGGGAGGAACTGATTTACCGAAATTGGGGGATGCGTTGGAAGCTGATGGCAGGGGTGAATAAATGGTTGTGGTGGTTGCGAGTAATTAATGGCTTTTGTAGGGGAAATTTCGGTAGGGAGTGGGAGTATTAGTTCTTTCACAGGATTATGATTTTGTGGGGGATAGTTATGGTGGAGGGGTGGAGAAATGGTGGCTGGTAAGGAGAGATGGCCAGGAATAAGAGAGAATAATTTATTTTTATTTTCAATTTGCAATGTGTGCACAGGAGAAAGAGTGCATGCACTAGGAAAAAGTAAAAACCATATACATTTTAGGAAATTCAATTTTGTTGACAAAGTTCCACAAATAACCCAACATTTGACAGTCAATCTGGACAGAGTTGGTCATGAGGACCATTATAGAACTAGATTTTAAACATTGGGGACTCAATATACACAATTATTTTATTGGGGACCAAAGTGACACTTTGCTAGTACTTTGGGGACCAATGGTAAAATTAAGCCTTAAATGCATCTTTGTTTGAGAATTCAGTAATAAATCATTATATCAACCAGAAATTAACAGCTTTAGTAGATATATAAGAGAAAGCATCACCGAACCAATCCATGGAGCCCAGAAATGTGCAGATGTAAGAATCAAATATTGTAAAATCAGTTCCATGACAAAGAGGGACCGCATGAGATCTCTTTGATCCCTTAGCTGTTTTCATTGGGAATTTGAGTTTAACGTAATTTTCATGTTGATGAGTCCGCAAAAAATGTTACATTCTATTTATCCAAAAATGTTACATTCTATTTAATTATTCTGTCTTTTCCCATTCGGTGGAAAGACAGAATAATTTACGAAAAACATCTTTAGGCATTTTTGGAAAAGAAATTCCAGAAACAGTTTGCCAAACAAGCCGTTCATGAGATTTCTGTTTCCTGTTTTCTAGAACATAAAACAGTTCCTCAAAACAATATCTGACATGCAAGTATCTTGAACAAAGAGACTTATCTAACCTGTGATGTTTGAGAAGGAATCTGGTTTCTCCCGCACTGATGATCTGACAACAAGGACAGTTCACTGTCCAAAGTGTTGTGGAACACACAGTTTAATCGCTGCATGTCAAGAGCCTGCTCAACTAGATGTTCCAATCTTCTCTCAGGAATCATAACTGCTGCAGGAAGCAACTTCTGCAAGTTCTCAAGAAATCTTGACCTTGAGTTTTCACCAGCATCTTGACTAGAAAGCCCGAGTACAACAGTCTGACAAGGTGAGATAATAGAAGCAGCAAGTTCATGAACTCGTCCCTTATTGATGGAAAGGGGCACAATCTCATTCCTTAGAGTACCTAGAGCATCCATGAGTTTTCCGTCTTTTAAAAGCTCCAAAAACTTCTGTTCCAATATCAAGAAAGACGCAGATTTTGCAACGGATTCATCAGCAAGACCCATAGTGTGCAATGTGGCCAAACTTTCATCCCATTTTCCATCCAGTACTTGCTGCATAAACAAACTTACAGCAGATGGGTGCAACTGTATCCCAGATTCTTCCTGTAAAAGATCTCCAGTCCTATCATATCCGAGAGAGTATAACGCCCTAGTTAAAATTCTGACAAACTCATGCTTCTTGATCAGTCCTTTTGAACCAATCCTTTCTCCATCTCCTTGGGAGTATAACGGCCTGGCCATCGAGTCTCCCAAAGAGCCAGATATGGAATTTGTATAAGATGAGTTGTATGGCGAATTCTCCAAATCTTCGGAAGGAACTTTGGCACGTTTTGAAGGTGGTTCAGCGTCCTCTCTACCTCCCATGAAATGCCACACTTAGCCCATGAAGGTTCTGGATACAAGCAGAAAAGGTGTAAATAATCACACGAGAAGCACTAGACCACCAAATGTGCCCCAGCAAAATACATAATAAAATAAACAAGTCCATGCATAATGTGACAAATGTTGAGGAAAGCATGTCCACGCAATTCACAGACAGAAAAAAATACAAAAACTAAGGAGCACAGAAAAAAGGCAATCTAGCTTCTGGGAGATGACAGTAAGCCATACAATGAGCAAGCAAAAGCCCAACATAGCCAAGCACCATATAAAAAATATAGCTTTACTGGTTCATCACACACACACACACACACAGAGGCTATGTTTGGTAACACTGCCACTTTTCTGCTTCCTATTTTCTATTTGCTGAAATCAGTTTCTACTTTTCCTAAAAAAAGTGAAATCAGAAAACATGTTTGTGTCAACTAGTTTTCAAAAATAAAATAAAAATCAATTTCTGAAACAAGTTTTTACTTTTTCTAAAATGGTCTCTCTTGCAATTTCTCCACTAGTTCCCAAACAATAGAGGGGGGCGGGGGGGGGGGGGGGGGGGGGGTGTTAGAGAGAGAGCGAGAGAGAGTCATCCTAGCCTTTGCAATCACGTTAGAAAAAAATTCCATACTCTGCCATGTCAAATTGAATCAAACCAATCTAATAGCTTGGACTAACTGCTACTTCAAATTGCAATGATACATATCCAGTAGAAACTCCAATCACTCCCATAGTCTCATAAAAGCAAGTAAGGAAAATACATAGTGCAGTGTTCAAGTTTGGAGCGACTTTTTAGCAACTATAATTAATAATGCATTCCAGCTTTTGTTCTATTGATGTAAAAAGTTGATTTCGAGCAAACTACAAACAGAAATCTATCAATAGAAAAAGAAACTAAGACCAGATGGGAAGAATTCTAAAAATACGGAGAAAAGATTTTCAAACCACCTATGAACCGAAAATTCACAGAAGCCAAATCCCTCTAACATAGTTCAAAACCCTAGAAACACAAACACAGTTTTCTTTATCTTATCCATGCACAAATCGAGACCTACACATACACATACACATACATATATATATATAGAGAGACAGAGAGAGAGAGAGACAGAGAGACAGAGAGACAGACAGAGACAGAGAGAGCAGGAGAGGGAGGAGAGAGAAACACCAGAGCGTAGTTGCAAATGGTATCAAGATCGATCGAGAGAGAGAGAGAGAGAGAAAGAGAGAACCTTCGATCTTCGATGACCGCTTGAACGTCTCAATCTGAAGTCTGATGAACTGTGGAGGGTTTGGGAAAAGATAAGGAGAAGGAAACAAGAGGAAAAAACAGAAAGCGCCGAAGGTTTTGGTTCTTCGGCGGCCGGTTTTCCGATTGTAAAAGGCTTTCGTCGCCGGGGATTTGTTAGATTTAAGATTTAACTTTTTTTGAGGGGCGGAGTTTTGATTATGATCGATTGATAACTTAGGGCTGAAAGATATACGAAAACACTAGAATGGCGTAGATGCCGTGCAAGGCACTGGGGCTACAAATCTTGAATCGAAAATGTGCTTTTCTGTAGAAGAGGTTTTAAGTAAATAAATATTAGAATCGACAAAAATGAAAGTAGTGCACCAAATATATTTTCATTCTTATTTTTTGAAAATTCTTAAAATAAAAACAGAAAACAGAAAATATAAGTGCTACCAAACATAGCCATAGCTTTACTTAAATTTCAAGAAAAAAATACAAGATGAAGATGCAAATATCACGCAATGACAACAAAAATAAAAAAATAAAAAAATTATTACTCAGTTCACATCACCGGCTAAAGTTTGGTAGTAGTAAAATTAAGCAAAATGGTTACAGCTTAAAGCGGAATCGCAAGAAAAAGGAAAAGCAAATGCAAGGCATAATCGGAATCAGAAACAACAATAATAACATGCATCATATACGTAACCAACTTATAACCCCAAAAAGATGCTACAAACAAAAGTCCCAAATCAGATGCAGAAACAAATGAAAAACAAGATCAAGAACCCGTAGAAAGAATAATTAAAAGTTACTAGAAAGTCACCGCTTCAGAGCCCCAAAAAATTGCTAATACTCCTCCATCTACGTTGAATGGATTGACTCCTGATTTGTGGATTGGAGACATAGCCTTACTCCTGAAGGTTTGGTCATTTACTAGACCCGTAAAATACTATGTTTAATCATATATAAATTACCCGTCAAAGAAACAAGAAAATAGAAACAGAGAGAGATAGGCAAGTCATATACATATATATGGAGAGAGAGAAGTGGGTACCTGTTCTTATCGTTGCCGGAGATTTGTTAGATTTAAGATTTAACTTTTTTGAGGGGTGGGGTTTTGATTCTAATCGATTGATAACTTAGGGCCGAATGATCTACAGAAACACTAAAATTGAGTAGATGTCGTGTAAAGCACAGGGTAATTGGCATAAATTATAGTAATTAAACTTGTTACGGTGGCTACAAATCTTAAATCGAAAATGTTTTTTTCTGTAGAAGAGGTTAAATTCAATAAATATTAGAATCGACAAAAATAAAAATAATAAGCTAGTGGAGTATAAAATAGTAGGAATGGTAATGGGAGTATTTTACTTCTCTCGTAGTTGAATTTCGTTACGCATTTGAAGATGTTCCGATCTTGTTCAGTAATGTTTTGGAGTAAAAATCAGAAA
Organism: Rhododendron ovatum; assembly: GCA_019656835.1. Taxonomy (NCBI): domain Eukaryota; kingdom Viridiplantae; phylum Streptophyta; class Magnoliopsida; order Ericales; family Ericaceae; genus Rhododendron; species Rhododendron ovatum. The sequence goes on along the minus strand of CM033793.1, from coordinate 11,264,481 downwards.
CACCCCTCATCTATCATTCTTCATCAGTTACACCTCCTCATTTATAAAACTCATCACTTACATCCCTCCATCTATCAAAAAATGAGTTAGGGGCTTACACCATTAACATGAATAATGAAATTACTTTTTCTCCCCTTTCAAATTCGATTTCATGTTCCTCTCTCTCTCTCTCTCTCTCTCTCTCTCTCTCTCTCTCTTTATCTATCTAGGTTTTCGATCAGCCACACCACAAGCGATGAGTTTCACAATTGCATCCAAATGAGGTAGAACCAAGCCCAAGGCCTCCAAATCAGTCGCTAGATCTCCCAAGGCTGCCCTCCAATTTCTTGTCGGTAAAACTGCTCATTCCCTCAAGGCCGACAAATACTCCGAGCGTGTCGGCGCCACCCTCGTCTACCTCTCTGTCGTCCTTGAATACTTTGTCGCCGAGGTAACCCTAGACATTAAGGCATTGTATTGTGGAAAGATTCAATCTTATTTGGTTTTCGATTTTTTTTTACCTTTTCTAGATTGTATTTGAGTGTTGTGTTAATCTAACGGTTGACAGATGCTTGAACTAGTTGGGAATGCCACAAGGAACAACAAAAAGAATTAGATAGTTCTGAGGCATATATAGCTAGCAGTGAGAAATGACGAGGATTTGAGTAAGCTATTAGGGACGGTCACAATTGCAAACGGTGGCAATTTTGCCAAACATTCATCAGAACCTGTTGCTGAAGAAGGTTGGGAAAGGGAATGGTAAGATTGGATCCGTGTCACAGGATAATCGACTTTGTAGAATCCATGGAAGACATGGAACTTTTTGTCACGCCCTTGATATTCAACATAAATATAAATAATTTTCATAATAAAATCCTCACAATAATCCGTATGATACCCCAAAAGAGTTTAACATTTCCATTTTCATAATTGTACCTCCATATCCAATATTCCATAGTTAAAAGAATTGTAAATGAAGTTACAAATACATCTTCCAAAAGAGATTTATAAAGATGACTGGGTAACTCCTTTGGTTAGCTTTTAAAAGTATTTCTGTTCACATCCAAGCATTTCAAGCATACAAGCTATTGTCTTGCATTCGCACCTAAACATGATGAAGAGTTGAGCTACACCAACCCAGTAAGAAATTCTAAACTAATATTATATGCTCATGAGATGATCGGATGAACAAGCAATAGCGGAAGCAAAATAGAATGAACATGACATGTGAAACGATCATAACCACATGAATCCCAATCCCGAAGTCATTTGTTTCAATCATACTTTCTCATCAATAACCATTTAATCCACATCGTATATCATAACTCCCATATCGTTATGTGTCGTGAGTCAAAGCTCCTGTCGGGTCAATTTAGGGATCCCGATACACCCTGTCAGGCACCTCATCCGTTGGTAGATCCTGAATATTTCATAAGCATTTGCTTCTGTCGAGCCAGTTAAAGGATCCCGATACCCCCCTGCCAGACTTCCACTCGTCGATGGATCCTGAATGTTTCATTTCGTTTAGATGTCCACATGTCCCGTTCTTACACAATTCATATTCCATAATTTGCATCTCAGGGTTCGGTACAACTGCATAAGTCCAATAAACAAAAAACCAAGTGTTAAAGCATGAAAAATTACTATTAAACCCAAGAATAAACATATAATAACCCCATAGGAACTTAAGAGTCTTGTCTTAATGATTTAAGTGGCTTTTTTGGGGTTGAATAGTCGCTTCTGTTGTTGGTACGTATGCCCAAAAAATAAAAGCGTCCACCTACATGTATATAAGAAGTTGTATAAGTTATTATGTCTGGATTATTGTGTGACTATCATTTTTGTTTTAGATTTTTGTTCAAAAATTGAGCAACTCTGATCATTTGTGTAGAACTCCGAAATAAGTCCCGCACAACGCAGTGTATATTTAGTGGTGTACACAAAATAGCGTACCCATTGTCGAACTCGATTGTTATAGTCCGGAAATTATCGGTTGAGGATTGGAAAGTTGGACGCCACGATATGCAAGTCATCCAACTCCAACTTAGTATATTTTAATTATTTTCAATCAACTTCAAATCAAATTAGGTCACTTACCAGTCAATTTGTGAATAATAATTCATTTACCTTTACAAGTGTGAATTTGGATCGGTCTGATATGGATCCCTTCTTTTGGTTGGCGCAATTTATGTTTGAAAAATGAATATTTGTTTCTTTCTTTTGGGAGCGACTATTCACAGTCCTGTATTTTCTCCCTTAACTCACTACATTTCAGTAAATAGTTGTTGAAAATCATACATAACATTTCGATAAATAGCTGTTGAAAATACTATTATATTTCGGTAACTACATGTCGAAAATATGTTCAACCTTCAGTAAATAATTGCCGAACATACATTTTCGGTAAATAGCTGTTGAAAAAAAAATTATATTTTGATAATTATACGCTGAAAATGTATCTCACTTTCGGTAACTAACTGTCGAGTATAATTGAAAATTTTTAACGGGCTAAGGGAGAAAATACGGGGCTGCGAATAGTCGCCCCCTTTCTTTTTTAAGATGCAACAACCTATAAAATAAATTCGACATAGTGTATGCATGGTATGTATACAATTTTACGTCAAACATGTCGCACTTTAACCCATACGTATAAGGTACTCAATTAACTGATGTTGAAACATACATATTCATATATTTTTGGAATTAGTTCGAGTACGCGTAAATAGCCTTGAACGTATAAGTTTACATATATGATTCATTTTATTTTTTATTTTTTCATTTGATCACTTCCATTAAGAAAATTTCTTCGATGATCTCCATAATTGGAAGACTCGGACTGTGTTTGGCTTGGCTATTTAAGCTGGAAATTCTTTTTGTTAAGAATAGCACAAAGCAAATATTGCAGAATCAGAGTGTGCTAAATACCACTATTCCAATTTTAAATCACTGTGTGCCAAATACCACCATCCAAATGTCACAAAAGTGTAATTCAAGTGATTTGGTGGAGAATCAATTAATGTCTTTGGGAATAAAAGAGAAACGATAATAAGAGTATGTGCAGAGGTATCTAGATAAAATGGCTAGTCAAAATTACATTTAAATAATAATGATTAGGGTGAGTTTGGACTTACTTTTTTTTTTTTTGGGGGGGGCGGGCTTGGTTGCTTTAGCACGATTTTTTGGTTTTTTCAGTTAATCTTTAGAAGATATAAGTTAAATTTTTACATCTATTCTTCATAACGAGAGGAATCCAAAAAATATAAAATTATAGAACAAAGTTGAAACATATTCATATAAGACAACGAAAAAGACCTAAGCCAATTACATTAATTTTGATTCTTATAATTGTGGGGAGGCAATTACATTAATTTTGTGAGGAATAGCATATTTATATTGGGTGGTAGTGTGATTCTTCAAAACTTGGGGGAGGCCCAGGCCACCCCACCCCAAGCCTTCCCTTCGTCCCGGGTTAGAGCTGAGTATGGTTTTGTAGACACCCCGATCTGATTTCTCGATCGTTTTACTTTATTCTTCGGTTTCTTGATTCCCTGATGATGAATCAGGTCGAAAACAGTCTCGAGAACTTGGAATGGCTTGAGTTTGGTGTACGCGGAACCCATCCTTAGCCCTAAAACCCTTGAATCAGAACCTGGACTTTGGGTTTGATAGTCGCGCGATACACTGGTACCCTCGCGCGATGGTACGTTTGCCAGGTGGTGGTCAAAGTCAAAGCTTTGACTGTTGACCCTCACGGAGTTGCTTTGACCCTCGCGCGATGGTCTCACTATCTCGCGCGATGGTCAACACCTGTCGTTTTCACCTGGATTGCGTGGTGGTCAGGGGGCTACAGGCCTATGTGACCCCGTTTTCGTCGGCTGAACAGCGTTTTAGGGGGCTCCCCTTGCACCACCTCACCCCCCATTCTCCCATCACCTTTGCCACCCCACTTCTCCACCAAGCAATTGTGGCCAGCCTTGTTGGCTGGTTACATGGCTTTGGTTAGCCACCAACCAACCCATTCTCCTATAAACCCCCCCCTCCCCCTCATGCTTCATTGCAAAGGGTTACAAAATTCTATCCAAGAAAGAAGAAGGCAAAACTCAAGCACAAACATTCCATACCACACTCACTCCCTCACAATCATCTTCCAAGCCTCACCACCTCATTTAAGCCACCTCCAAGACACTCAAGCAAAGGTATAATACATTTCTGTTCGCTGTTCGAACCCCTGAGGGGGGCTGGCAGGGCCAAGGCCGGTAATCAATACCAGTTCTGGCCCTAAAGCTAGCAAGGTTTCAAGAACCGTAGCCAGGAGGACCCTCGCGTGATGGTCCCATATACTCGCGCGACTATTTTGTCTGCGTGAGATTGGACCACGTGGGGAAGGGATACTGGTCTTTAAGTTTATTGTTATGTTCATAGTCACTTTTAAGTCTTTTAAAAGGTATTAGTTCACTGTTTTGCATGTTAATAATCGTTGTTTAGCTTAATTTATAGCTTCTCTTCATTTGGAATGCTCTTGGGATGCTCTTGAATATGTCTCAGAGCCCTAAGCGTGCAAAGTAATTCCTGGAAGTCCAGTCTGAACAATCGCGCGCCTGTACCATAGCGTCGCGCGATGGTTTTGTGCTTTACCAGGGATTGCCCTTGCATGAGCAGCTTGGCCTTGGCCTCTGTTTAGACACCCCCACTGTTTAGGGGTCATGTTTTTTTCAATATTTCCATCTGCTGTAATATTGTTTATTTTCAAGTACCTATAAACTGCTTGGTTTACACCTGGGTGAGCACTGGTCCCTCCAGAGCCTAGAAGGGGATAAAATTCAAAACATTGGTAGAGCATCAACACTCGCGCGAGGATATGGTTGTGTCGCGCGATTGTTTGCTTGCATGCAGATGAACTCACGCATGCAAGCTGGCTGTTTGTTCGTGCCAAAATCATACACAGCACTGTGTTGATGTACGATAGATGTTTTGAACTTTATTCTATCTATTGTTCGTCATCTCATCAATCCATGCCATATTTTATCACATCCTGCAAATTGTTACAGTTTTAAATCCCCGATTAACTGTTCCCCCGCCCTAATTGGCTAAAATTGATTAATCAAACAGAATCACAAACAAATATTTTCGCAAATGCCTAAGTAGAGACCGATCTCTGGATTGGGCGAGAGGGGTGCCATAAAACCCTTCCCCTCTCGTAACCTGGCTCCCGAACCCAGACATGGTTATGACGGACTGGTTCCTTAAACTTTTTCAAATCAAACAGCGCGGCAAGTGCTTCGAAATACGGTTCCTGGGGTGTCGGACCTTCAAACCCGAGTGGTGACTCTGTATTTTGCGAGCGCTTACTTCCCCGCTCGCGCTCCCTCGATCCGAGCCCTTTTGCGTTTTGGAATCCGGAAATTCCAAGGGCACGCTGCCCACAGGTTTTGATCGGTTTGGATTCTTAAGAATTCGAGGACCGAATTGCAAGACACGATTCTAAGAAATTGCAATTCATGTCCGGGCCAAAGCTCTACGGTCCAATTCCAAACCAATCTGTGAGTCATGGTTCGGTTTTCAATTTTTATCCACAGATTACATATAAATAATTCCACATTCCTAACAGTGCAACAAACGCATTCCTCAGTCCTAACAGTGCAGCAACCTTTAGCCCTCCTTCCCCTACGCCTAACCGAAGCACTTGAAACTACAACTGTTAAGGGCTTCTTACTGGCCGACCCCTTTTTGACTCTGCATACCCGTCCAGCCCCACCCCATGTCAAACCCTTTCCCCACAAACCTTGTGTTAAGTGATGTACCCAAAATATCACTCACCCGTCTGTTCCATCTAGGGTTTTTAAAAAATGGAGAAAAAACAGGTCTTCTTCTCCGCTCTAAAAGACGAGGTGGTCCAAGGCCTGTCCTATCCCAGGCGAGGTCGCGTGCCAAGAGCCTCGCTCAGAGCAAGTCGTCGATGTTGTGGCGGAGCAACAAGCAGCGGCAGAGTCACGTGGCGAGAGTCGATTCGTCGTCGATTGGGAGGTGAGGGATCGTCAGCGAGAAACTGACGCCGTCGATGGAGGGTCCAGATCCCGACAGCGCTAAGGTCAGGGACTCGAAGCGGCACGACTTGGGGTAGTAGATCGTTGTGACCGATTGCAGGTGAAGCAACAAAAAGAAGAGCAGCAACCAGTGGATCTGCGTGGTCTGCAACAAGAAGCAGTCCGTGCGGAAGGTGTTTGCCCAAGGTTTCATGGCCAAAGTCGTTCCCAAATTTGTTCAGACCTTTAACATGTCCCGTTGCCAATTCGAACAACAACGCACAAACAAAACCCTTATCACAACCCAACCCAGAGTGTACATGACCGGCCAGTGAAATGAAATCACCCAAGGCCTTTTAAACCCCCAATTACAAAAAAAAAAAATCTTTATAATATATTTAAAATTTTATAAGTAGAAGCGTGAATTTATTAAAATACATTCAGAGCTGGCTATCGTGCATACTGAATACAAACTTCGCCAATGGCGTTTAACTGTTTAAGTGACTACAATTATGGATCCAAATCTTGGCACTATTAAATCTCTCATAGCGCGAGTTCCAAATTGCCAAAACCATCACTATAGAACAATTTGAATCCCATTGTCTAATGTCTGATAGCCACGTCAATAAAAATCACCATCATTGAAAGAGCCACCTTAACTCGCTGTGATCTGAAATGGGTGGCCACAAAACCATTTCAGTAAGAATTACGATATACAAAGGTTACATAATCGCATGAGAATAATCAAATAAAACATGGTACAATCATGAACCTTTCAACGAGCAATATGAGTTCCAAACTCAATAATTATATACTTTCAACAACGCAAGTTTCAAATATGCATATCATATAATTCAGAATCCAACGACAGTTTTCAAGCTTAAAACTGTTAAACCGAAAGAGATCCATCATGGGCAGTATATCGGGTAACCCGGGGGGAGCGACCCCAGCATGCGTAAAACAAAAGAAATGATCAAATCCAACGGATACCCGGACGTATCCTTATCCACAATCGATAGGCGCCAAGTTACACATAGCTCATCAGAACTCTTTGCCCAGATATCACATCAATAGGTTCAATTCACTTTTCCTTTTTAGATTAATCTCATGCTTGTTTTTAAATCCGTTTTGCAAAATTTATATATAACATAACATTTTAAAAACAACGACAATATTCACAAAACAATTTTGAAAGAATATTATGTAACCAGAGTATATTCGTAACTCACCTTTTTGCATCCGTAATTTACCATATCGTACTATGTCTTTTATTTTATTTTTTCCTTCTCCTCCTCTCATGATTTCCTCGCTTCCCTTTCTTTCCTTCTTTCTCTCTTTTCTTTCCTCCTTTTCCTTAGCCGAGTTCTATGTATATGTGCAAGTGTAGTGTGTGTTGGTGAAGTAATATGGGAGCCTATTTATACTTGTGGGCTAGAACATCTAAAATGTCCTAACATATCTAATAATATCTTATTATTATCTAACAAAATCTAGAGCAAATCTTATCTTATCTAATAACATCTTAGTAAAATCCACAACAAATCCTAATGAATCTAATCAAATCAAGCATATCTATTTGATATTATCCCACAAGATCTAGGATTATCTAATGAGATCTATCCATATCTTTTAATATCTAGGATAATCTTATATTATCTAACATAATCTAATAAAATCTAGAGAATATCCAAGAATATCTAAGAATATCTAGAATAATCTTTGAAAATCTAGGTATATTAAGATGAAATCTAGCATTATCTTTCACAAAATCTAACCATATCTAACATTATCTTTCACAAAATCTAACCATATCTTCTAGAATCATCTAATATAATATAATAATATCTAAATAAAATCTATATAATATCTAATAAAATCTAATATTATCTCACAAAATCTAGGAGTACTATCTAATCCGATTCTTTTCGGATTATACATTGAACCTTACCGCTTCGCAGGGAGTTGTGCCTCACTCCCGTGTCGTGATGCTATTAACAGGGTTGGAGCGATATTTGTAGAGTTTAAAAATTGACACATTAACAGAAAAATACTCTAATTTTCTTATAAACCTTGAGTTACGAATCAATATACTCTCTAAATCCTAACGGAAAGTGGTCCGCTAAATATTAGCTCCTTACTCTTATTGTTATTTTCTTATAATTCTTCCTAGTGTCTTATTTCTAAAGGGTTCTTCTTGGCCGGGTCTTTTTTGTCAATGTTTGCTCATCCAAGCCCACCTCATGTCAAACTCATTCCGCACAAGTCCTATTTTAATTTAAGTACCCAAAATACCCCAGCCTCACCCAGAATCCTCTCAAAAGTCGCCGCCTCGTCGTGACCCCCGTGCTCTCGCACACCTCCAAAGGCTCTGACTAGCAAATGACCTCCTTCCCTTCCGTCCCCAACAACTTCATCTTCAAAGCATCCACATTCACCACCGGCTCCAACTCCGGCAACCAACCCTTGGCGAAAATCGCATCGGCTTTACGCATCTGGCTCTAGTTATGACGTTATTGGCGTCGACATCTCGTTACCGTCGTCCATCGGAGAGATTCACCATCGCGCACCTCCAAAAGCTCAGAGTACCAGGATCGGGACCAGTTGTTGATGTCGATTACCGTTTTGGAGGTAGGGACCGTACACGGTGGCGGAGAGGTGCATCTTGTGTCGTTGAGGTTTCGCACTGGCAGAGGTTGTCGTAATCGGCGGCGGTGACCCCTAAAAAGAGGAACTTCGGGTCTATGTTTTTCTTTTTCTTTTTCTTTTTCTCTCTCTTCAACCTTTATGCCATGAGCAAGCCAGATATGTTTACGTGTACAAACTGTTTAGTGTAATATAACTATTCTTGTTTTGTTGTGCAACACTTTGATTTACAACTATACAAACATGTGTATATTGGGTGTGAATTCTTCATTTGGGCGTGAATTGTATCTTTTTTCGAACGTATGAATTCTTTATTTGAATGTGAATTGTGTCTTTTTTAAAGATGTGAATTTTAAGGGTGTGAATAGTGCAAAGGGGTGTGCATTCTGGGGGTGTAAATTCTATAAATGAGTGTGAATTCTTGCAAAGGGATGTGAATTCTGCAAAGGGATGTAAATTCAGGGAGTGTGAATTTTGCAAATGGATGTGAATTCTGCAAAAGGATGTGATTTCGAGGAGTGTGAATTCTTACAAAGGGGCGTGAATTCTGCAAATGGGTGTGAATTTTGGGGAGTGTGAATTCTCGGCGGTGTGAATTTTTGCAGAGATGTGTGAATTTTGGAGATATAAAAAGTGTTAAGGGCAAAATAGTAAAAGCATCTTTAAAAAGGGTCTTGACAGGATAACATTGACAAAAAAGGATTGACACGGAACCCCACCAAAAAATGGGACCGACCTGGTGTGAATTGATTTGTTCAATTTGTGCATGATTTGGATTCTCGATTGATTTGTTCAGTAAAGACCACGAGTCTCTTAATTGATTTCTCATTTTTTGAGGGCGTGAATTCTTTTTATAGGTGTGAATTGTATTTTTTTTGAATGTGTGAATCCTAAATTTGAGTGTGAATTCTATTTTTTCCGAACGTGTGAATTTTTCATTTTGGTGTGAATTCTTCATTTGGTTATTCATTAACTTCTGAAAACCTTATTTTTTTACGTCTTTAGAGGTGTGAATTGTATAATTTGACAAGTGTGAATTTTGCATTTAGAGGTGTAAATTGTGTAATCGGCCAAGATGGTGTGTGAATTCCTAAGATGGGATGAATTCTTGGGTGTGAATTGTTTGGGGTGTGAATTTTTTGGAGGTGTGAATTCTTGAGGGTGTAAAGTGCCTAAACCCTAAAAGTAAAGTATCATTATGAAAGTGCCTAAACCCTAGATGTAAATTGTTAAATTGTGAGTGTGAATTCCTTTTTTTTTTTTGAAGGTGTGAATCTTTAAATTTGTTAAATTGTGAGTGTGAATTCTGTCTTTTTACACATCACAACTCAATCCCCAAAATATAGAGTTCATATCCTGAAATGAGAGAATTCACGCCCTCCAAAATAAAAGAATTCACACCCCTAAATGCAAAATTCATACATAATCTACACAACTCATTCCCCAAAATACAAAATTCACACCCCAAAATAAAAAAATTCACACCCGTCAAAGGCATAATGCACACCCTCTAAAATAAAACAATTCACACCTATTAAAATGCAAAATTCACATCTCTCAAACAAATAATTCACACCTCCAAAAACTATTTTTTTTCCTGCACATAACCCATCTCCGATTCTAATTCGCAGGTTCAGTTTCTGGATTATTCGAGTAAAAACCCACCTTGATTGAATTATGCCATTTTCTTCTTTAATGTATTTGCTTTAATCTAGATTCATCTCAATTGGGTATATCCTGGTTTTGTACCTGTGTTTGGGTCGAATTCTACATTTAGGAATTACAGTGATTCGTTTCAGATTTTGTATGTAGCAAACTCATTAGTAGTGTGAATTGTGTAATTTGGGGGTGCGAATAGTGATGAGATGTAAATTGTATAATTTGAAAGATATGAAAAAAATACAAGAAAAAATTTCACACCTCAAAAATTCACACCCCAAGGCCCCAAGAATTCACAACTCAAAGAATCACCTCAAGAATTCACACCCTCAATACTTTTGATATAAGAAAATGTGAAGCAGTAATAATTTTAAAATTGCACGGCCAAAAATTCACACCCTCTAAACTCATGTTGGACACAATTCATATCTCTATACAAAAAATCACACAACCTACTTGTTAATCTAGTGTAGCCGCACACACTCAAATACACCCAATAGTGTTTTTAATTAGCAGCAGAAAAACTAACCCCAAAAAAAAAATTCTCACACTCTTCAGCTCCGACTTACGATTTTTAGACCCCTCCATTTCTCCCTCCCTATTCTCATCAGCCTTCACCTATCTACTTTCTCTATCTAAGCTATACCTGTTGTAAGATCTATAAAATAATGGAGTTAAAGAAAAAACTAGGGGACCCGAGCCAGCTCATCGCTGCTCACAAACAGAAAATCGCGGTGGCGCCAAAGAAATCACTGGCGGTGGCGTAGCCCTCCGCCGCTGCGCAGTCCAAGCCTCTCCCTCCGTCCCGGGTTGGTAATCTCTCTGATTGACATGTACAGTATTTTTATTCCTGTAGACGATTTCAATTTTATAGGAGAATAAAATTGTCAGTATAGTTACTATATGTATTTATTCTAGGGCACAGAACGTGGATCGACGATGTCCGGTGGGATACAAAGACGACCGGAAAAGATCCACCAGTGGTGACGACGCTCAGATCGACGGTGATCGACGACGGGAGGGACGGGAGAGAAAGGCGATGGTGGTGGGAGGTTGAGGTTTAGGAAATGACCTGAACATAGAGAGAGTGTGAGGGCAAAATGGTAAAAGTATCTTTTAAAAGGGTTTGGACGGGAGGCCCTGACAAAAGAGGGTTGGCACGGAACCCCATTAAAAAAATGGGACCGGCCTGTAATTTCCTCTATTTCTAAAAGTCGGGGTGTTACAACCCTAGATCTGGTTCCGAAACATATAGACGATCAGCCACGAAGCAGCAATGACAAGAAAAGAAATTCATGTTACAAGTAATTTGCTTTGCGTATATGGATTTTCACTGTCTGTCTGGGTAATTTTGGAGTAAAGTTTTGATCGTTGAATATTTCTTATGAATTTAATTTGAGATGCAGAAGAGGGTGTGAATTCACCCCTCCATGATAACGTTATTTTATTTTATTTTAATTCGGATTAAATGCTTGTTTGTTTGTGGATTATTTTAGAGGGGTGTGAATTTTAGATTTAAGGTTGTGAATTGTGTAAATTTGGGTAAGTGTGAAGGTGTGATTTCTGCAAAATGAGGTAAATTCTGTAGGTGTGAATTCTACAAAGGGGAGTGAATTTTGTAGGTGAGTGTGAATTTTGAAAAAGGGTGCACAGAAAAGGGTGTGAATTCTTAATTTGGAGATGTGAATTATGCAGACGGAGTGTGAATTATGTAATTAGGTGGGTGTGAATTGTGCAGATGAGTTGCGAATTCTGTGTTTAGGGGTGAATTTTGAAAAATGAGTGTGAATTTTGGAAAGAGAAGTGAATTCTGAGGGTATGAATAGTGCAGATGGGGTGTGAATTTTGCAAAAAAATATGTAAATTTTAGGTGTGTGAATTCTGCAAAGGCGTGAAGAATTCGGGTTGGAATTTGGGTTACACTAGCTCCTCTGGAAAGCTAGGGGATAATGTCGGTGTAAGCACCCGCAAGACTTACTGCTTGTAATATTTTTGAAGATTAAAGGAACCTTCAAGTAGTTGCTTAAGGAGAAGTGGACTAGGCCGGACCAAACCACTATAATCGGGTTCTATCTCTCTAACTCTTTCTCTTTTACTTGCTCATATTATCTTGGATATATTTGTTAGAGATTATTAAGCAACCCAATTCACCCCCTCTAGGTTGCAATTTTTGGGTAACAATTACCATATTTGGTATGTCAAAAAAAAAAAAAAATCAATTAACTCACCATGTCCCAACAACTCGGCTTGTGCTTGCTTCGCTTTTGTTTCTTCCAAAAATTTTGGCCATCCCAAAGTCAGAATTTTCTGCCAACAACGTCGTCGTTCGCCTCGCCGACGTCCCATTGCCTTCCTTGTTTATGGGTCTCCATTAATGTGGAGAGGAGAAAAAGAGAGTGTGGGGGAAGGATATGGCTAGCGAGGACCGCCGGTGAGGGGTCCGTCGTGGGTGTTCGAAGGGAGTAGAGAGAGGGGGTTGGGCAGAAATTTCGGATCTAGAGGAGTCAAAGGAGAGACTGTGGGGATGGAATCAGGGGGTGTCACCGCCAACAAGAATTTTAGAAATTGCAATTATATATATATAAAAAAAATTATCCCCAACATATATAGTCTCGCCACCGCTAAATTTTTTTTCTTTATTTTTTGTTATATACTAGTCCTAAATTTTCTATTTTTTTTCAAGAAAGGAGACCCAAAAAAGTATTCCAAAACTAAATTCAATGGACCAAAGTGAAATAATATAAATGATGAGTTATAATTAAGGGGGAAAAAAACTCCACACTTTAACCCTAAAACAACTTAACCTAAAAAATTAAAGTTAGTCTTTTTTCGTAGTACTTGTGCAAATGACAAATATCATTTACTATAGTTTTTGTTATGTTATTTTAATTTTTTGCAGAATCGATGACCATTAATATTGTAATTCATCTTTTTATTTTTTTAGTATATATTTCGCCACTGCTAGGGTAAAATTCTGGTTCCGTTCTGTGTGGGTTGCCAATGAGAATTTAAATGGGGGGCGTGATTTTTGGGATGGGGTGGAAGATTTGGAATTTTGCCGATTAGGAAATTTCCAGGTTAGGAAAGTTGCCGTGATTGTTGGGACGGGACTAATTGCCTACATAAAGGTTAGGACCAGATTCATCCCAAAATTCGATTCTATATATATCCCATGTACGGAGTATTATATAAGGGCACTATTAGAATTATTAAAAAGTGAGGAGGGAAACATATGTGTTCAAATTTGCCGGGATAGAAACTTACGTCAGGTATGGTCTGAAGATGAATCTTTAAGTATCTCTTCTAGATTTCACTCCATATTTATGTTTTCAATTCTCGCTTCTAAGAATTTTTAGTACAACGAGATGTTTCCGAACGATTCTTACACGCTCTCGTCAGTCGCATTTGTTTTCGTTCACACTCATGCACGCGCATTATATGATTTATATGGTCGTCGGTCGAACCATTCGACCTAGACTTTTGGTTTTGTGGTGATGGTGTCGTTTTTCGTATAATAAATAACTAATAAAACGAAACACCTAGACTTTTTGGTTTAGCGGTGATAGTGTCGTTTTCGTATAATAAATAACTAATAAAACGAAACAATTACTACTACTCAAATGAATAGTGGCAAATATTTTGTGTATCACTCCGGATTATAAGGCTAAGTTACAGAAATTTCAATTAATTCTTAAATAAATTCGTGAAAAATATTGTTTGCTGGTTTACTAAAATAATTGAACTGTAATTGAATGCAATAGAAAAGTAGAAAAGAGTTGATGGAAAAAAAACTCGATTTTGAATTCACTCTTCTCCTCGTAAGTTAAATATGTATCAATTGTAGATAAACTATTCGAATACCTCAGAGATACCGTAGGATTGCAAGCCCTAGCAATATCTTCTAATCATAATTTGTGAATCACCAATCGGCATGGACTATCTCCGCCCAACACGAATTATCTTACCAGTACGAACCGTCTCAAATCAGCACAAATGTTTCTCTTTTTACTATTTGGAACCTCCTACAAAATTATCTATATGTTTCAATTTATAATATTTTTTATATGCAATATGGATCTTATTTAATAGATCTCAATTAGGTCTAAAATATGATGTTTTCAAAATTATGTAAAATATTAATACTGAAAATATCTTTAACTAGTATTAATTATCCAAACAGACCATGATTTTCCCTTATTTCTTCTCCCCCAACGGCAATATTTTTCTTTTCCATGTGCGGATGTTCACGAAACAATTTCTTTCCGAACTGACGCGTTCGGTGACTGTTTGGTTCCGAACAACCACTGTAACTTTTCCGATTGAGTGCCTATTTTTTTCTATAAATACTCTGTTTTCTTCCAATTTTTCATTCACGAATTTTTCCTACACACACACATATATATACACACACACTCATTATACACAATTTCTGAGAGTTTCCCACAGTTTTCTGGTTCGCCTAGTGGGCAGATTGGAGTGTTGCTTATGCCTGCGATAATCGTTGTGTCTGGGGAAGTAATCGTTCGAGAATCCGTGAGGACCAATATGAGGTATGAATTAATTTTAAGGACAAAGTATACAATACTCGCTATGTTTTGATATGGTTGTGTTATTCGAATCACAGGTGTATGAACTTTACGGATTTATTTACAATATTAATTCTTTCCATCAAATCTTGTGTATAGTTTTCTAGGTTTTATACATATTTATACAACGTATTTAATCGTTTTGTAATATCAGGTTAGATGTATTATACTTCATCCATCCCAATTTGTTTGTCCAATTTTGACATATGTGTTTTTTAAAAAATTGTCTATATCTCATAATCTATAGGGAAAATAACGGTCCATGACATGTTTTATTAATTAATACCCACTAAGGACATTTTCAGTATTAACAAAGGTTCTCAGCATATCTTTGGAGAGTATTAATTATTGAAACACGTTATGGGCCATCATTTTCCCTCAATAGATATCTACTTGGGCCCAAGCCCATTTTAATTTTTAAACCAAACCAATCCGGTAGGGTAAACAGCCGAAGCCCATTTTGTTCTTGCCCTCTCCTCCTACAAAACACGTGAGTGTCCCAATGGGACAGCCCTTTTATGTGCAACTGTTTTTTTTTTTTTTTAATGGAAGAACAGCCCTGTAGCTAAGCTACTCAATGGATCTGATTGCTCAAGCGCAACCCAGACCTCTACGGGAGCTAGTGCGACCACACCAGTCACTACTCTCTACTTACTTCAGGGTATTCATCTGGTAGAAAATCGAACTCCAGACTTTGAGAGGTACTATCAAAGCCTAACATCCACCCAAACTATTGGGGCATGTGTGCCTTTTATGTGCAACTTGTGACATAGATAGTCAAATATTCTCACTCATATGTAAATCAAGTACCTATTGATTCTTTGCCCTTCTGCAAAAATGACAAAAGGGGGGCAAAGGAGAATTATAAACAGAAACAAAAATCACAAGTCCCAGAGATGTACAATTGTACGGAAAAGTCGAGTCGACTAATATCACCGGCCGTCTAGTATTGTAACGGTGACATGATTCAATGTGCACGATTCATCTTGCTTGCTACTCGACGAATCTGTCTCCCCATGATGCCTTAACATGCAAAACCCGGGATTCTTAGGCTGGCTCAGTGAAGCACTTTCCCTGCTTAACATGAGGACCACAGATGACATGGTCGGCCTGTCCTCCGCTCTCTCTTGGACGCATAAGAGCCCGACTTGTATGCATCGCAACACCTCAGCCGCGGTATACAATTTGCCAACCGAACGGTCCAGTAGTTCTAACCCCTTCCCTTCTCTCCATAGCCTCCATGCCTGCACCATTTTAGTCCAACGTTTTCTGTGAGATCTAATAAATTATTTATTAGGTTGTGTTTGGACCAACGATTTGGGTAAGAATGAGATAGATCTTACGACCCACAAGGGTAAGATCCTTACATTTTCCATCTCCTCACCTAAATCGTTAGTTTCCCCTCTGATTCATTGGAAAATTGGAACCTTCGGCTAAAAATTCACACTTACATGTCCAAGAAGGTTAATCTGTTGATTCGGACTATAAAATCCTCTGTTCTTTTTACCAGTTACTATCTCTAACACTAACACACCGAAACTGAAGACATCGGATTTCACTGAGAAGTGCCCATCCATTGCATATTCAGGAGCCATATAACCACTGATTGCAACACAAAAGTTAGAACCATTATGGTATAACCACGATAATTTTTCTGTGCAATGAGGTATGAAAAGAAGAAGAAGAAGGTTTTTGGTGGTACTTACTATGTGCCAACAACTCTCATAGTGTCTGCTTCGGTCTGATCTCCACCGAAAATTCTGGCCATGCCAAAGTCGGAGATTTTTGGGTTCATTTCTCTGTCGAGTAGAATGTTACTTGCTTTGAGATCCCTATGGATGATTCTAAATCTAGAGTCTTGGTGAAGATAAAGAAGTCCTCGACCAATCCCACAAATGATGTTGAAGCGCCTCTGCCAATCTAGCAATGAGCATCTCTCTTTATCTGAGAAAAGCAATTTTTACTCAGATGACATTACTATCGCGGCACTTTCTAACAAAAATTATGATATGGAAGTAGGGGGGTGGGACTAACTGAATAAAACGGAGTCAAGGCTTTTGTTTTCCATGTATTCGTATACCAAAATCTTTTCATCAATCTCAACGCAGCATCCAAGGAGGCGAACAAGATTTCTGTGTTGAAGCCTGGCTATCAGCCTAACCTCGTTCTTGAATTCTTCTACTCCTTGCCCAGAATTCTTTGAGAGTCTTTTCACCGCGATTTCTTGGCCTTCTACCAACAAACCCTGATATTTCCATCCAAAAACTTGTCATATCCCTTTTAGTACATCACTTATAGTTAAGGATGTCGCTGACAAAATAACTAACTCACTTTGTAAACAATGCCAAAACCACCTTGTCCTAGTTTATTTTCATGGCAGAAGTTGTCGGTAGCCATTGCCATGGTACTGAAGTCAAATAATGGTAGCTCTAAATCATCTGTTGTACTTCTTTCACCAGAGAAATCTCTTTTGCTCACCCGAACCCCTTCCCTTAATAACTGACTTTGAGTACTTCTCTCATGAGAACCTGTTTAATTTTTTAAAGAAGGAGAAGCATTGAGTAAAAAGAATGCACAATACTACAACATCATTGCTAATACATGAGAATAATATGAGTGCATTTGTTAGTACCTCTATGTAATACATGAGAATAATATGAGTGCATTTGTTAGTACCTCTATGTTCTGTCTGTTCTTTCAGTACCCTTTGCTTTCTCTTCTTCTTCCATAAAATGAATATGGTTAGTCCCAATAGAAGAACAACACCACCAACCGTAATGCCAACAATTTTCCCAGTTTTCACTGCCTTGGTTTTCGATCCAACACCCCCTAAAAAGAATTTACTGATAATTAGTGATTTCCATGTTATCTAGAAAAAAAACCAGAGGCATTGATTGCCACTACAACACAAAATTTTGCACATTCAGAAGCGATATGGAGATTGCATTAGAGCAAACAAGAATGGACATCTTTGAATCCTGTTTCTCTGCTCTCCTCTTTCGAACTGCAAAGGGCAGTCTGTGCAATTGCTACAGATTCCAACCACTAAATAAGGTACATTTTGTAAAAATCTTTCGCAAACTAGGACCATTGATTGTGGAGATAGGCGGCCAAGATACGAAGAAGCCAAGTCCCAAATCTTTTTACGTATGGACTGACTACTTGGGGGAAAAAAATCCGCATCATTGCATCAACTTCCATTCAGAATTAGGCTGATAGTTGTATGAATGACATGCTAACATGCTTCAAAAGAATCGAAACAAACAGGAAAACAAATCGTGTCATTAAAAGGACACAGCTTCTTTGAATTCTTAATCTTGGACTGCGCCGTGCGGTTCTCACCCAGGGTACCTATTCAGTCAGTTTGCTACCAGTATCCTATCTATTCCAGATGGATCTTACAAAATAACCAGTTCCGATCATCAAAGTCAATGTGGGCCCCCTCTTCACTTCATTCACAGATTGCAAAGAAGGTACATTCTTTTAAGTGAACAGGTACCCTGATCATAGCTCAATGGAAAAATATGATTCCTGTGTCTGACCCAGACGGATTGGAACACAAGTCTCGGTCTAATTTAGTTCAGAGAAGGCACATTATTCTTAGAAGAAAAATAGGTCACCCGTGCTGTGATTGTTGTTTCTATCTGAATTCTTAAAATTGTTGTGGATGGTGTGTACGCACACATGCAGTTGATGACATTACTTAGAAAAGATTCTTAAGTCAAGGGCATTGAGTCACTTCCTTTCCTACATGTGCTAACGTAAGAGGCATAGATTTACTTCCTGCATGTGCTAACATTCTTACGAAAAAGCTTTAATGGCCGCCATGTTAGGTTTACTAAGAAAAGATTCTAGGTTTTGATTTTATTAAAGTCCAATGCCTGGTAGAAACACAGTTATGCTGGCAAAGACCTTAAAAACTCCCATAAACTAGTGGCAAGTTCATGTGGGAAGGCCTTTTCGCTGAGCTTCTCTTATTGCTTACTTCAGATTCCACTTTTTAATTACAGACCGTATTACGCATT
The DNA here is from genome assembly GCA_019656835.1 of Rhododendron ovatum. NCBI lineage: Eukaryota > Viridiplantae > Streptophyta > Magnoliopsida > Ericales > Ericaceae > Rhododendron > Rhododendron ovatum. The sequence continues at coordinate 11,245,566 of CM033793.1, read as the reverse complement.
GTAGCATTTGACTCATAACAACGCCGCATATTTGTGAACATCCGTAAATGTAAGTAGTATCAAACAAATAAAGGCATCGCCGGTAAGAATTAAACACAAGAGCTATGAATTTCTTTGATGAACTACCCTCACGAGCTATTTAAGCTCTTTCTTTTATCCCTTACTCAAGTAGACCATATTCCCAAATTGCAGTATTTAAAAAAACAAAACAAAACAGTTCCCATATGGTAGGAAACACTAAAGAAAATCTAGCACTATTATGTTTGTACTCCTAGTTGTGCTTTATCTCTTTTACGTATGAATTTGAATGTGCTTTATCTCCTAGTACCCAAACTCTTAATTTTCTTTATTGCACTTTCCACTACCAAAAAAAATTAAACGAATAATCAGTAAGAAAATGACAACTTGGAAAAACGGACTTGGAGACCCTGCCAAGCAGGGGTGCTTGGCAGGGCTGTCGAGCACATCTCATCCGTTCAAAAGTGTTTTGGACGGTCCAGATATAAAGGTATCGAACGGATTTAAAAAAAAAAAAAAGGAAAAGGAAAAGGAAAAAGATGTTTCGATCCGAACCGTTGATTCCGAGATGAACGGCCGGATTGGCCGCTCGGCATCCGCTTGGTAGGGGTGCCGCTCGGCAGGTCCCAGATCCTGGAAAAACAATAACCAAAACAAGTGGTATTCACGTGCAGTGGGTCCTCCAATTTTGGCTTTAGCACCCGATTGATTGTTCTATTAAAGTCGTCTAGAAACTTTTGTCTGAGACTAACAAAGCTGTAATCAAGGAAAATGAAAAAAGAGAATAACAAAAAAATACAACCCTGTCAATTATTAGGGGAGCAAACAAGCCGAGCTGAGCCGGTTTCGCAGTGTTCAAACTCGACTCGTTTACTAAAATACAAGTTCGAACTCGAGCTTATACAAACGAGTTGAGCCTGACTTATTTACTTAATGAACCTATTCAACGAACTGAGCCTATACAAATGAACTCGTTTACCTAAAATTCGAGCTCATGCTCGACTCGATTATAAATCGAGGAGAGCAAAAGCCGAGCCTTGCGTTGCCTTAATGAGCCTAGCCACAAGCTGCTCTCGAACAGCTCTACATGTAATGACCACAAAACAGAAAGAGTATACAAAAGTTGGGCCTTAGTCAAGTCTGGTAAAATTCAGAAATACCTCAGGGTCCTAGTCGCACCGTTAGGTAGGGGATCAAAGAAATATTGTCCCATCCCGAAACATTTGATGTATTGCAAAATAGACTATCAAAGCATAAAATGTGATATTTGTGTTGTATTAATTTCGACCGAACAAGCGTACCAGGTCAAAAGAGTCGGCATGGGGGTTGGGATTTGGAGAAAACACGAAATACTCGAGCGTACTTTTGACGGTTGGGAGAAATGCCTTCTATTCCGACGCCTTGTGGCGAATATAAACCCTTTCGGTGGGCCAAACAACTTTTCGAAAAACGACTTATGGAAACAAACCCTCATCATTTGTGCTATTAAGCTTTAATTAAAAACACACCAACTCCCACTCCCACCCCCACCCCCAACCCCACCATTCAAGGAATCATGAGTAAAGTTTTCACTGGGCTTAGAGTCCGTTTCAGAACATCTCATTAAAAAATAAATATTTATTTTATATTTTTAAATTTAAAAATAATGTAAATAAAAAATAATTTTTTAACGGTCTTACTATTGTCAGTTTACTGGGCTGACGATAAGCACACTAGAAGGTAAGGAAAACGGTAAGAAAAATACGTATTTCTGTGTACTTTTTATATTCTTTAATATACATTCACACATTTTTGTCAAAAAAAATTAATAAACATTCACACACTTACTAGATTTTAGAAGTTTTCATTTTTTAAAATTTTTTGCACCGTATTAAAGATCTTTAAAACAAAGTTCATATTGCATATTTTTATATTTTAATAAATCTATCACTTTTGAGTTTGAATTGCCTTCTTAAAAAATAAATATTTATTTAACGTTCAGGAAAAGGGTATTAGAAAATGTTTTCACAACTTTAGGAAAAGGGTGAATTTAGTAATAGTGACAATCACGTAGCACGACAGCTGCTCGAATTTTAGGCCCGATTTACCTGAAGCAAAGGAATCGTTGGACACTGTCATGTCATGTGCCTGATTTTGTCAAAAAAGAGAGGAGGAGAATGCGTCTTTAATCTCTTCACACTCTTCCAAAGAAAAGATGATTAAGGTGATTTGGGTGAGTTTCCCTAAAAAGCCAAGTGGCTGTTTTTTTTTTTTTTAAACTTAATTTTGCGTCTGTTAGTGTCGCGCGAAGATATGTTATTGATTCGTCTTGACGAAAAAAATAAAAAAAGTAAAAAATTATGATAGAAACTCGAAACTTTTAAATAAACGCAAAAAAACAGAGCCAAAAGAAGGAGGCTTGCTTTTTTCAAAATTATTTAAGGGAGACTCACCCATCACTAGTAAGTGAAGCAAAAGATGTACACTCAAAATTCCTCTTGTTTACGTTGGCACACACATCAAACAGCATGATTTTAGCATTTTTTAAAGCAAAAAGATAGCGAAAGGCTACACTACCTTTTTATAAAATATAACTCAAAGATTACTTATCTTAATCTAATATCATAGGAACGAAAACATAGGTGCCCACCAAAGAAATTTCGGAAAAGTGGAATTTCGACCAATTGCAAAATCTGATTATTCCAAAAGGAAAACAAGCCCAAACAACTTAGCCAAGACCTTGGGTTTGGCCTAGAAGTCGTTTGGGAAACTGGGTTCAGACTTTTGTGAATCGGAAGTTAGCCCTCAAAGTATTCTAATATTCAGCCAACAACCGACTGAACTAAGTAATTTTACGGAGTTAATGCCTTCTCCTACCGTTCTCCAGCCTATGATGGTGTTTCCTAAAGAATCGATCACACCCATCTCAAATCTCAACTACATGAAAACGAAATAAAATTTGTAATAAAAAAGACATACTTGAGTCAGCAGCCGAGACCCTAACAAACAGGTCCTGCCCGCCCTCCGCCGCGGCGTACTGCCGCATATCCACCAAATCCCCGCTCCAAATCACGCACCCGGACCCCCCTCCCCTGATGTCCGCGCTCGCGTACGCCGTGCACGAGCAGTTCTCCCGGCACATCTTCTCACACTCCCCCCTCCCCATACTTCTATCAACGAACGCCGTCGAGCTCTCCGGCAACTTCATATCCTCCAAGCGCAAAAACCCATCGCTATGACACTCCAACCCCGACACCCTCACGCACCCCTCCGACCCGTCCCTCAAGTCCCACGCCTGCTGGTTCCTCGGCTTGAACCCGTTCAAACACTCGCAAACGGGAGAATTGTTAGTGTCGCAGACGCCGAAAACCCCGCATTCCTTATAGTTGTCGCATTGGTCATCCGGCGCGTACCAGAACAAGTTCCATACCCGGCTCGTTTCGATCCAAGTATACCTCTGTAGAACCCCGGACGAGTTCACTATCAGTCTCGAGTACAGAGACTTGTCGGTCACCCCGAACGAATACGTCACCTCGTTTGCATCCGTGACGAAACTGAACGTCAAGACGTCGCTCGTGTTCATCTCCGGCACGCCGCTGAACCTCAGCCCATTCCACGGCCCGCTCCGATAATCGATCACCTTGCCGTTCCACAAATATATCCCCGGCAACCCGCTCACGTCCATCTCGAATGAGTAGGCTCCGGTTGAAGGATCATCGGTTCCTTTCCATGATGTTAGCATCCGATTCAGACCGGTCTTCGAATCCCACCCCAGTTTCATACCCGGTAAGAGAGTGTCCGTCGGGTGGTCGAAGCTCTGGTAGAGATAGTTCGTGGGATCATCGTCGTTTTCGATCCGTACGACGAGGTTTCCGTCGTCCAGAAGCTGCGCCACGGTGTTCGAAGAGGCGGCCGTGAAGTTCGTCGACCATATTGGATTTTGTTGCGAGGAGTAGTCGGCGAGGACGAGGTTGCCGTCTTGGTTGATTTTTAAGGTTGCGGAGGAGGAGTTTATTAATGGCTTGTCTCTGTTGGCGACCCAGACGATGGTTTGGGTAGGGATTTGGTTGTACCAGATGCCTAGGTACCAGTCGTCGGAGTTGTTCGGTGAGAAGAAGCCCAGTTCGAAGGCGGCGGCAGCGGAGACGATGGTTTGATTGGAGGTGAGGGGCTGTGTTGGGGTGATGGTGTCGAGGGATGTGGAGAGGATTGGGAGGAGAGAGAGTGTTATGGTGTAGTAGAGAGAGAGAACAGAGGAGGAGGAGCCGTGGTGGTTTGAGTACTTGGTTCCCATTATTCGATCCGAGTCCTCTGTTCTTCTCTCTCTGTTTCTGTCTCTCTCTAATGTGGGGAGGGGTGGGAATAATTGCCTATTCTTGTCATGTGGGTATAAAGAAATTTGGAGTTGTTTACTTGGCTTGACCGTCGGATCTAGGACAAGATTTGGGAAAATATTCGTTTTAAGTAAGTTTTTAGGTTTTTTAATTTTTTTTTCGGGGGTTGGGGCAATAGTATGTGTCCTTTTTTCGTTTCTTTTTTTTCTTGGTAGGTTTCTACCGGGTAATTAATTTGGCCGGTTTCCATTATTTCTTCTGGGTGACTAGGACTTGGACCGAAGTTTGGCATAAACTATTTCAACTATCTTTTTGTTTATCGTCTTTTAAAGTATTGATTCGACATATTGGAGATAGATTTTATAATTTATTTTTTATTTTTTTGCACTTTACAAGAAAATTTAGGAGAAATTCATCATTTTTTTTAGAGATTTTATCTCCAAAATGGGAATAGGATATCCATATTTGGAGAACCAAAGGCAATTTGAAGACCCAAATATTTAAGAAGTACAATGGATCCCTCCTAAATTCTCTCATAAAACGTAAAAAAATGAAATTAAATTACAAAATTTTCCTCCAATACGTCAAATTTATTCTCCATATTGAAATTTTAGAGATGAGTTGGAGATGCTCTAATGGGGGTCATGGACCTTGCGTGAGGACATTAGACAGATATCGAAAGGGCTCGATATAAAATTCTTCTGGTACTATGGAAATGCAAATGAATGTGCACATTGGCTAGCTCATGTGTCGGGGTCCAATCTTTTTTGTCCTGAAAATTTCTGTACTTCTGTGTTGATGGGTTTCTCGGTCGTTAGATTATGTAATTATTTTTATGTTTTAAATTCAATTGCCAGAAAATATATCGGCACAGCGACACAAAAGTTTTCGACACAGAGAATCCTACCTCTCGTGTGTCAAACTCTGTTTTGCTTCCTATATTTCCATCAGCATATAGGAACTTAGTTATCTTGCTTATTTATTGCTCAGGATATTTTCAATTCTATTCAAGTTAAGGTTAACTCTTGGTCTTCTGTTAAGTTCTAGGCTCGAAATAGGAAACTGTGCAATGAGTGACTTCTAGATTCTAGAATTTTTGCTGTTAACAATTGTCGATAGTTCTTTTCCAATTTTGGCTTTGGGCTGTTGGTCTTTGTTTGAACCTTTGATGTATTGGTAGCCAATGGATGCCCCTGTTGTTTCGTTGTTAGCTTCGTGCCTGTTTTGGTGAAATAAATCTTCACTTACCCATATGCAAATAAAAAAGTTTGGACACAATTTTGGGAAGCTTAATTGCTTATTTTGAAGAATCAACTGTTTATATTTCCCTCTTTCATTTTCTTTTATCAGAAGAAATAACCAGTATTAGATTCTTATTTTTGACAAGTTTGTATTACTTCCATTCAGCTTTTAGATTTGGAATTCGTTAAAATCTAGTTTTTTTGGCCTTTTATCATTTTAGATTTTTTCCTTTTTTAGGTTTTAATTTCAATTAGATTCTTAACTGAAATACGATTACTGTCATAAATAGACTCTTACTCCCATTAATAAAGTCTTAACTAATAAGGGTAAAATTATTATTCACATAATTGCAAAATCCTCTTGGTTGCTCTTCCAGGGCGAGGATTATCCTCTGTTCCCAATTGGCTTCTCTCGATTAAACATTCAACCCACATCGACGGGCTAAGTTTCACTAAGATTTTTAGATTTTTTCTTCTTTTGTCTTTATTCAAATTTTGTTTATTAATTTTTTTTATCAAAAATTCATTTCATTAACAGCCAACACTGCTAAAACAGTGAATCCATCCGAGTACAATGAAAGGGAAACCTATAACAGGCCATCACAAAATTAATGACCAAAGAAAACCGGTGACAAAGGGGCAACGACATAGGCGTCCCGACAACTAGAGAGTAGACCTGTACACAACTCACCACCACAAAGGGTTGGGACTCGAGGTGCCAGACATCTAACCCTTGCGGCCCCAGCCTGGGGCAGGCACCCAAATAGAGATAACCAAACATAACCGATGGAAACAGGGGAACCCTAGACAAAGGAAAGACACAGCCACCAATGGAAAAACTACCTAGCACGCCGGCCATGTTCTGGCCAAGAGGAAACCACCTGCCGCCGACTGGATCTCGAGCTGAAATAGTGAAGAAGAATCTCCGACAAGCCCCCGTTGACACGAGCAGGCACCGAGCACGGAGGAATGAAGAGGAAATCCGCAAGGGTTAAGACTCCGAATCAGAACCGGCCCACTGCCCCGATGAAAGTGAACCCCTTTGCAAAGACTCCCCCACAGCTGATAATCCAGACGACCGGCCCCAGGGCCAAGCCCCGGCCCTTATACCACCAACTCCACAAACCAAGCTCTAAAATTGTTATTCGCCCACCAACTCTACCCTCCAGATCCGGGAGACCAGGACTAGAACCACAACCCAACTGGAAAAACCAGTCAAGGGGAAATCCGGACAAGTCGAAGAGAAAACGAAAAAAAACCAGACTACCAAACTAGAAAAAAAAAAAAAAAACCCATCTCACCTTCTCTATTATTACACCTAAACCCCAACCACACCGCCGCCGCAACCACACAGATCTGGAGGCTTGGAGGGATCCAAGCAAAGAGTGGGACTAACGGTAGATTGCCATGGCCCCCTCGCCGGTTGCACACAACAAAGCCCCCAACTAAGGGCGAAACAAGGGAGAACTATGAAAGAAAGAGAAAGAACGGAGAGAGGGATGTGGAAAGGGGATAGAGGTGAGAGGGGGGTAGTAGGGGTGGTAAATTGAACCCAGACCCATTAACAAATCCATACCCATCAACTAAAAAATAGACTCAACCCAACACATTTATTAGTTGGATAAGAATGGGTCCAAACCCAACTAACCCATTATTAATTGGGTTTTAATTGCGAAAAATTACTGGCCGGTCCTATTTATTTGTTGGGGTTCCTTCCCAACCCCCTTTTGTAGTGTGCATCCCATGCGGCCCCTTTCTAAAAATGCTTTTACTAGTTTGCCATCACCCCTTTGGTTTTGGTAGGTGACGCGTCAAATTTGTACTGACGCGTATCATTCCCGCCGTTACACCAACAAATTCAGACAAACCCATGTGAACGAGAGAAAACCCCAATCTCTCTCGTTTTCTCTCTGTCCAACCCCAATCTCTCTCCTTTTCTCTTTGATGTGGACATATTTTTTATTTTTTGTATTACAAAGTTAAAATTTAATATATTTTATTAAATATATCATTTTTTGGTAAAATTTATATTTTTAGAATCTACTCAAAGAGATCTATCAAACAAAACTCATATTGAATAAAAAATTATGTGAATTTTTTTTTTGAGAGTATGAATTGTGTATTTTTTGGATGTGAATTGTTCATTTGAGGGGTGTAAATTTTTTCATTTTGGAGGGTGTGAATTGTTCAGAAGAGATGTGAATTCTTTCATTTTAGTTTGTGAATTGTGTATTTTAGAGAATGAGTTATGATGTGTGAATTCTGTATTTTGTAGGGTGTGAATTGTTTAGAAGGGGTGTAAATTCTTTCATTTGAGGGATGTAAATTCTCTTCATTTTTGGAGAATGTGAATTCTACATTTGAGGGGTGTGAATTGTTTATTTTGGAGAGTGATTAGCGATGTGTGAATTTTGCATTTTGAGAGTTATGAATTCTGTATTTTGGAGGGTATGAATTCTTTCATTTGAGGGATATAAATTCTTTTCATTTTGGAGAATGTGTGAATTCTGAATTTGAGAGATGCGAATTCTTTTATTTTGAAGTGTGAATTATGTATTTTGGGGAGCAAATAGTGATATGTGAATTCTGCATTTTGAGGTGTATGAATTGTTTTATTTTGGATGGTGTGAATTGTTCAAATGAGGTATGAATTATTCATATTCTCATATTTCACACCTTTAAAAAATACATAATTCGCATCTAGATGAAAAAATTCACAGCTAAATGAAGAATTCACACGTTCGAAAAAGACAGAATTCACACTGAAATGAAGAATTCACATCCCTAAATTAAGAATTTATACCTTTGAAAAAAGAAATAATTCACACCCAAATAAAGATGTAGGAGTATTACAAATTGCAAACTAAATAATTAAAAAATTTGCTAAAAAAAAAAAAACCAGGAGGATAAAATGGTGCACTTCTGTTACACACTAACTTAACTTCAACACATTCCAATGCAAGTTGCAACTACTCTTATTCAATTCTAGGATTGCTGTCTATCTTTCCCAAAGCAAGCGTCTTTTTTCGATTCAAGACAAAAAAAAAAAAAAAGCCATGGAACAACAGAGCTTAAAGAGGTGAGAAGAAGGAAGATGACTTCATGATTCTAATTTTTTCCAATTCGATCTTCTTCTACCATTTTTCGATCTTCTTTCTTTTCTCTGATTTCTTTCAACGTCGGTGAATTGGAACCCTAAAACGATAGATCTAAAATCCCACACCACCATTGTCAACTTCGTCGTCTTTGGCGATGTCGCCGTTGCACCCAAACTCTCGGCTACCGAACGATGTCTCCACCGTCCAGCGGACTGAGAATGTTGTTGCCAAGGCCGTTGCCCAGCTGCTAGCTGCCGAGGACGATGAAATCCAGCAGTTGTACTTGTATGCGTCTTAGTAGTAATAAAGGTGGGGTATTTTCGGTACTCCAGTTAAAACGGGGCTTATGGAGAATGAGTTTGACAAACAACAGACTTTGATGGATAGGCGCTGACATTTTAGGGCCGGCCTGAAAGAACCTCTTTTAATTGGGCATCAATTGAGTCAATTTAAATAACCCAATGGATCATGAAAGTAACCCACCAAAATTCTCATCTCTTTACCAGCTTTCACTAGTCTATCTCTCGTTTATTCACCAAAATTACAATAGTCTTTTGCAATTGATGCCGAGGAGTATGGCCTGCTCTCTCTCTCTCTCTCTCTCTCTCTCTCTCTCTCTCTCTCTCTCTCTCTCTCTCTCTCTCTCTCTCTCAATTCTTCTGTGCTAAATCACACGCGTTTAAAAATGTTTTGGACGGTCCAGATAAAAAACCAATTGTGACCGGTAACAATTATTTTGACTTGACAAAATTGAAAACAAATCTCATGCATCCATTGATTGCGCGAATGGACTGGTGAAATTGCGTTCTGCCGTGAATAAGTTTCTCTCGTGTTAGTCTCGCATAGGTTTAGATTAAAAAGTCAAAGGACTTACTTTTTTTGTCCTTATTCAAATTTTTTTACATTTTTTTGTTTTGCATCAAATTTTTGTGACATATTGATTTATTTTGACAAAAGGAATCGAAAAAGTAAAAAAAATTGATCGAAACTTATAATTTTTTGAATAAAGAAAAAAAATAAGTCAATAAGACAAATTAAATTTACTTATTCTTGTCTTTTGTGAAAAAAATTGAGTTTCAATCATAATTTTTTACTTTTTCGATTTTTCTCGACGAGACGAATCATTAAGTCACAAAAGTGTGTCGCAAAACTATCGAATATGAAAAAAATTTGAATAAAGACAAAAAAAAAGTTACTGTTTTTGGAAAATACCTTTGTTATTTTAAAATTTAATATATATGTAATTGGATTAATGGGCAGGTCGGGTTCAATTTTAAATAAATGGGTCGGGTCGGATATGGGTCATTGACCTCATAGCTAATGGGTTATAAATGGATCAATGACCTATTAGAGACCCAACCCCCTTACAACTTACCCAATTTAGCCCAAACTCGTCCGTTTGACATTCCTAGGGGGAAGCACAGGAGAGGAGGCAGAGGAAGGAGCCTCCTCCCAAAACTTATCCAGCCGTGGCGGAGAAGAAGAGGGAGAGAGAAAAAAAAAGTTTGGTCAATAACACAAGGTTGATAACGTGATTATTTAAATTTTGTTCGCATTTGTTAATTTTGTACCTAATTTTTTTGAATTATTGATTCGTCTTGTCATAATTTTTTACTTTTTCGATTTGTCTTTGTCACGACGAATTAATAATCCACAAAAATTAGACGCAAAACTAACAAACGCAAACTTTTTTGGGGTTCTTACCAGGCGGCCTTATTTTGTACTTGCCCACTCGTCCAGCCCTCGTGTGCGTCTCACCATACCCGTCCAGGCCCCGTTTTAAGTGATTTGCCCAGACTATCCCTGCTCATCGTTGCTCCTCTTCACGAAAAATTATACTATGCCACAAGGGCATAGCCATGTGATATCCCCCAGGGCTTTCTGCACCACACATTTCAGTGGCCCACACTGAAATGTGTGGTGCAAAAAGCCCCGGAACACCACGTGGCTATGCCCCGGGGGCATGGAATAATCTCTCCCTCTTCACCCCGCACAACCACCGCTCTCTCTCGCGGGGACTCTCGCTGGACTGATGGCTAACGGAATGACGCATCGTCGCCGGAGCAGCACCGTCGAGTCCTCCAGCTACGCACCGCCGCTGTACACGGCCGTCCCCCTCCCTCTGTCGTTGCTCGATCTCAACCTCGCCTATCTCTGTGGCGGTGGTTGCTGTGGAGGTGTCGGACGACGGGGGCCGACGAAGGAGAGAAGGTGCTTATTGTCGCCGAAGAGATGGTCAATGTTGGTGGCAAAGCTGAGGAGGCAGACGACGACTTTGATTTTGACTAAGACGACGGCGGCGGCAAAGCTGATTTGAGCAGAATAATTGGGTTTGCTTCTAATTTGAGTCGAAGCTGATTTTTGTATTTTTGTATTTGTATTTTTGTGTTCAATCATTTCTTTGCATCTCTATAACAACCCGGATTTTCGACCCTATTTTTTTTTTAAAATAATAGAGTTAATATTATTAATAGCATTAATAATACCATAAAAAAAGAGAGAGTATTATTCGTATTAATATATATATATATATATATATATTTTCCTTATGGATATATACAAATATAATTATCTTATCTTAATTATCTTACTATTATTATTTTATTTTATTTTTTTTTAATTTCATGCATGCATGCATACAGATTACTTCCATCTCTCCCTCTCCTACTCAGTTTCTACTACCTCCCTAGCCACAAATTCGTCAGTTTTCCCGTCCATCTCCTAACCCAAGAAGTAGAGTTTTAATTAAACTCAATTTCGTCACCCTCTTCCAAATTCTCTTATATATACCTCATTACTCCGACTCTAGGGCATACCACAATATTCCCCACGCCCTACCAGTCCAGAAGAGAGAGAAAATTCGGAGAAATCGAACTCCAATCCATGGAGTTCTAGAGAGAGAAAGAAAGAGAGAGAAAAGTGGGTTTGCATTCCAAAGCCAACCGAGACCCGAATTGAGCATTCCAATCACTTCCCTCAACCTCAAGCACCCCCAAGCATCGTTCAATTCGAGCCCAAGGTCCCCCGATAACCAAAACCGAAGTCATCTTCCCAAAAGATTCAAGTTTCGGTTTTAAATCAATTCGACCCGATTCAAGGTAGTATAATTCATTCCAAACGCTCCTCTAAGTATATTTAGTATTTTTATGCTTAACCCAATAGCCTAAATGGACCCATGCATCGAAACCGAGCCAAAACAGCAAAAAAATCGAATCTGGCCTCGAGTTTGCGGCCGCAAGGTGCGGGCCGCGAGAACCAGATGCAAGGTTGCAGCTGGACGGTCCACCGCAAGGTCAAACGGTCAGACCTTGCGGTTTGATCTATTTTTGTTCGAAACGACTTTTCGACATCCTGAATACCATTTTTGACCCCCGAACTATTTTTCTTAGACTTTTTACACCTCAAAAATTATAACTTGTTAAGATCATATTTTTTTTATTTAATTATCTATTTATTAAATTATTTATTAGTTACCTATCAAAGTTTACAAACGAAAAATCCTTGCGACCTTCCAAACAACGTTTTGACACCCAAATAAATTTTTCCTAGACTTCTTACATCTCAAAGATGATATCTTGTTAAAATAATATTTTGTTTTATTTAATTTACTATTTATTGTTATTTCTATAGCGTTTCCGATCAAAAATTCTCTACGACCTTATAAACGTTATTATAAATGCCCGAATAATTTTATCTAGACTCCCTATATTCTGAAGATGAAATTTTGTTAACTATAACATATTTTAAATTTGTATATTATTTATTATCTATTTACTTCACTTTCGGCTACTTTATTTAAACGTCTTTATTTAAATTAATCCCATGACCCTCCGAACCCAACTTTTGACACTCAACTGGTTGCATAGGACCTGTAGGACTCTTATTAAGGTCATGATAAATATTTCAATATTTTTATCTAATTAATGTATTTAAATCAATTTTAAATTAATCTATTATCTTAGAATTAATTAATAAAGAGCCCAGAAAATTTTCCTTGTAATTTCTTTTAAATATTTGTTTTATTATTGACATTGTGACCCTACAAGATTAAGGGCAACGGCCCATCCATAAAAAGTTGTGTGATTTCATTATCTATTAACTGTTTTAATTATTATTGATTTATTGTATATCGCATCAATATTTGATTTGAATGTTAGATTAGACCCTAGAGACATTGGGTGGTGTTGTGAAATAGAACTCATCTAGACGATGCTAGATAATGGATAAATTAGAAAGTTTTATTTTTAGATTGCCTGCAGGCGTGATTTTGAGATATGATGAGTTGGAGGTGATGGTTTGAAAATGGCAAAGTAAACCCAGTGTTGATTGATGAATGATGATTGGCAAAGTAAGCCCAATGATGAATGATGAATTGAAACTGGCAAAGTAAGCCCAGTGATGAATTGAAACTGGCGGGAGTCCAGTGATGATTTAAAACCTGGCAAAGTAAGCCCAGTGATGTTTTGATAAAACCTGGCGGATAGGACCAGAGTCATTTTCTGATGATAAAACCTGGCAAAGTAAGCCCAGTGATGTTTTGATAAAACCTGGTGGTGGTCCAGTGATATTTTCTGATGATAAAACCTGGCGGTGGTCCAGCGATGCTTTGATAAAACCTGGCGGTGGTCCAGCGTTGTTTGTGATGATAAAACCTGGCAGGTGGTCCAGCGATATTTTTGCGACAGTAAAACCTGGAGGTTAGTCCAGTGATGTTTTGCGATGATAAAACCTGACAGTTGGTCAGTGACATTTCACGATGGTAAAACCTGACAGTTGGTCAGTGACATTTCACGATGATAAAACCTGATGGTTGGTCAGTGGTATTTTGCGATGATAAAACCTGGCAGGTGGTCCAGCGATATTTTGTGTTGATAAAACTTGGCAGGTGGACCAGTGATATTTTGTGTTGATAAAACCTAACAGGTGGTCCAGCGATATTTTGTGATGATAGAATTGGTAGGAACCCCGTGGTGATTTTAAAGTGGTGATTAAGATAGGCAAACCCTAGTTATGGTCTGGACATGACTAGATTTTCCTTATGGTTATGTTATCGATCAATAATGAATAGATTTATAGGTATTTTGTTTTTCTGCATTGATGATATATTGTTACCTGCTAGTTATAATGTAAATGAGGGGTGATTGGGTTGGATTATATTACGGAGTGAACTTTTTCACTCAGGCACGGATTGTCTGGCCTCCGTGTCAGATTTTGCAGAGAATCAGGTAGAGACTCAGGACCCTGAAGGAGGGCGATATTACCTAGAGATGAATCCGGAGATGGAGACTGAGCAAGTATACGCTTGGGGTTCGTATCAATCCTAGAAGACGGCTCTGTTATTTTGTCTAAATTTTTACCACGAAGACTATTTTCAGTATTCCATAATGGTTTGTAATAGATGAATCTTTAGGGTGAATTATCTGTTAGAGATTTTGAATTTAATTTAATAAATTTCCAAAAAAATTAATATTTAATACCTCCGATTTTATTTCCGAAAATCGGGGCGTTACAACTTGGTATCAGAGCTTTAGGTTCAAACCCTCGGCCTTGGGTAGATTGGGTATACCACTTCAGCCTGAATATAGAACCATTAAGTCTATTATATCTTGTCTCTGTTTATATATACATATATACATATACTTTTAATAAATAAGCCTCCCCCTTACTAAAAACAAAACACAACGGTATCTAGATGGTGGAAACAGGGAACGGATCGCACGAAAACAACAACCAGAATAATGGACAAGATGGGGGCCCTCAACCTAATGGCCCAATCGGAACTGCTGGCCTTGTTCAACTCATGCAAGCATTCATTGCCGCTGCCACCGCAAATGGCCAACAACAGCAAGCAGCCCTACACATACCCCGAGGACCCATGACTAGAAGCCATGCGCTAAATGAATTCTGCAAACGCCGCCCACCCTACTTTCAAGGGGAACCAGATCCCATAGCTGCAGAAGCATGGTTAGAAGAAGTCAAGAAGATTCTCAAAACATTAGACATCTGCGAAGCTGGCAATCGAATTGCTCTAACTACCTATCAAATGCAAGGGGAAGCTCAACATTGGTGGAAACTAATGGAAAGCATGCACAATGTGGAAACCATGACTTGGGATAAGTTCGAGAAAATCTTCCTTGACAAGTACTTCCCAACACCGGTCCAACAAGCAAAGGCCCAAGAGTTCATGAGTCTCGAGCAGGGCACCATGACTGTAGCCCAATACGCCGCACGATTTGAAGAACTATCTCGCTATGCCCAGACAGTTGTGCCTACTGACGACGCCAAGGCAAGAAAGTTCGAATGGGGACTCACCGAGACACGTCGAGATGTGGTGGCACAAAGTCTCCCTACCTATTCACAGGTGGTGCAATGTGCACTTAAAATGGAGAGAGAAAACTTAGATTTTAAGGCGAAACGTGAGCAGAAGAAAGCCATGATAACAACTGGAGGACCTACCCGCTCAATCCATAGCAACAGGAATGCTCCTACTCCCCAACCTTACAACCTGAACTATACTCGCCCCCAACAACCACAATTTAACCAACCTTGGAGGAACCCCAACCCAGGGTTTAACCAAAATCCTAACCCTAATCCTAACCAGATCCAGGCACAGAATCAAGGCTCAAACCCTAACCTTGGATCAAACCGCAACCTCTTTCTTCAGAACCAAAACTTAAACCGCCGTTGTTATTACTGTTTAGAAGAGGGACATATTAAGAGTGATTGTCCTAAGCTAATCGGAGCTGGAAACCAAGGAGGACAGTCGCAAAGTCAGGGTAAAACTGTAAGGTTTGGAAATCAGAATCAGGCTAGACCAATTGGGTTTGGAAACCAACACGGAGGACAGAATCAGCCTCGCAGTGGTTGGAATCAACTGCCAACTCACCCTTTTCAGAACAAAGGACCAAACGGGCAAATCCAGCCCACTGGAGGGAGGGTGTTTGCACTACAAGGAACAGAAGCAGAGATAGACCCTGCAGTAATCCAAGGTACCCTCATCCTTTACACCACACATGTACAAACTCTATTTGATTTCAGAGCTTTGCACTCATTCATATCTGCTGCATACGTATCCGCACTTGGACTAGAAACTGAAACCCTAACAACGACTAAATATGCGACATCACGATTAGGAGGTAAGATATCAGTAGTACTAATCTGTGAAGGGTACAAATTAATTAGAAGTGTCAAAATTTACGATTTACCTGCGATTTATGAGTAATTGAGACGACTGACTTCGGCGTTATAGTTGGGATGGATTGGTTGACTGCGGATCGAGCTGTCATAGACTGCCATTGAAAGATGGTGACAGCTCATACACCAGATGGAACGTGTTTCAAATTTAAGGGGGATAGGCAAGACCCTTCTGCACCCAAGTCTAACAACAACCAAGTGGCATAACAAATTCACGAGATGCATCGTTAGCAAGTCTCAAGTTGGAAGAAAGGGACCATATGAATACGAGGATGTATTTTGCTGAGAATTATCCGGACTACCACCTCAAGGGGATATAGATTTCATTGTAGAATTGCAACCAAGAACGACACTAATACCCGTGGCCCATACAGAGTGACACTGACGGAGCCCAAGAATTGAAGAAGCAACTCAAAGAACTCAAAAACCGAGGCTTCACCCGACCCAGTACATTTGCCCCGCTTTATTCGTCAAAAAGAAGAAAGAAACCAATGGAGATTAAGGATTTTAACGAGAAGTGTGTCAAAGGTGAAATACCATTCAACCAGTCTGAATTCTTTGGCGACATCGAGCAATCAAGAAATCAACTTGGGAACGGACCGATACTTTGGGCACCAACTACCGTATCTAGTACTTGTTCATTTCGAGGACGAAATTATTTTAAGGGGGATAGGTTGTAACAACCCGGATTTTCGACCCTATTTTTTTTTTTAAAATAATAGAGTTAATATTATTAATAGCATTAATAATACCATAAAAAAAGAGAGAGTATTATTCGTATTAATATATATATATATATATATATATTTTCCTTATGGATATATACAAATATAATTATCTTATCTTAATTATCTTACTATTATTATTTTATTTTATTTTTTTTTAATTTCATGCATGCATGCATACAGATTACTTCCATCTCTCCCTCTCCTACTCAGTTTCTACTACCTCCCTAGCCACAAATTCGTCAGTTTTCCCGTCCATCTCCTAACCCAAGAAGTAGAGTTTTAATTAAACTCAATTTCGTCACCCTCTTCCAAATTCTCTTATATATACCTCATTACTCCGACTCTAGGGCATACCACAATATTCCCCACGCCCTACCAGTCCAGAAGAGAGAGAAAATTCGGAGAAATCGAACTCCAATCCATGGAGTTCTAGAGAGAGAAAGAAAGAGAGAGAAAAGTGGGTTTGCATTCCAAAGCCAACCGAGACCCGAATTGAGCATTCCAATCACTTCCCTCAACCTCAAGCACCCCCAAGCATCGTTCAATTCGAGCCCAAGGTCCCCCGATAACCAAAACCGAAGTCATCTTCCCAAAAGATTCAAGTTTCGGTTTTAAATCAATTCGAACCGATTCAAGGTAGTATAATTCATTCCAAACACTCCTCTAAGTATATTTAGTATTTTTATGCTTAACCCAATAGCCTAAATGGACCCATGCATCGAAACCGAGCCAAAACAGCAAAAAAATCGAATCTGGCCTCGAGTTTGCGGCCGCAAGATGCGGGCCGCGAGAACCAGACGCAAGGTTGCGGCTGGACGGTCCACCGCAAGGTCAAACGGTCAGACCTTGCGGTTTGATCTATTTTTGTTCGAAACGACTTTTCGACATCCTGAATACCATTTTTGACCCCCGAACTATTTTTCTTAGACTTTTCACACCTCAAAAATTATAACTTGTTAAGATCATATTTTTTTTATTTAATTATCTATTTATTAAATTATTTATTAGTTACCTATCAAAGTTTACAAACGAAAAATCCTTGCGACCTTCCAAACAACGTTTTGACACCCAAATAAATTTTTCCTAGACTTCTTACATCTCAAAGATGATATCTTGTTAAAATAATATTTTGTTTTATTTAATTTACTATTTATTGTTATTTCTATAGCGTTTCCGATCAAAAATTCTCTACGACCTTATAAACGTTATTATAAATGCCCGAATAATTTTATCTAGACTCCCTATATTCTGAAGATGAAATTTTGTTAACTATAACATATTTTAAATTTGTATATTATTTATTATCTATTTACTTCACTTTCGGCTACTTTATTTAAACGTCTTTATTTAAATTAATCCCATGACCCTCCGAACCCAACTTTTGACACTCAACTGGTTGCATAGGACCTGTAGGACTCTTATTAAGGTCATGATAAATATTTCAATATTTTTATCTAATTAATGTATTTAAATCAATTTTAAATTAATCTATTATCTTAGAATTAATTAATAAAGAGCCCAGAAAATTTTCCTTGTAATTTCTTTTAAA
This sequence comes from Rhododendron ovatum, assembly GCA_019656835.1. NCBI lineage: Eukaryota > Viridiplantae > Streptophyta > Magnoliopsida > Ericales > Ericaceae > Rhododendron > Rhododendron ovatum. The sequence continues at coordinate 11,227,425 of CM033793.1, read as the reverse complement.
TATTTGTTTTATTATTGACATTGTGACCCTACAAGATTAAGGGCAACGGCCCATCCATAAAAAGTTGTGTGATTTCATTATCTATTAACTGTTTTAATTATTATTGATTTATTGTATATCGCATCAATATTTGATTTGAATGTTAGATTAGACCCTAGAGACATTGGGTGGTGTTGTGAAATAGAACTCATCTAGACGATGCTAGATAATGGATAAATTAGAAAGTTTTATTTTTAGATTGCCTGCAGGCGTGATTTTGAGATATGATGAGTTGGAGGTGATGGTTTGAAAATGGCAAAGTAAGCCCAGTGTTGATTGATGAATGATGATTGGCAAAGTAAGCCCAATGATGAATGATGAATTGAAACTGGCAAAGTAAGCCCAGTGATGAATTGAAACTGGCGGGAGTCCAGTGATGATTTAAAACCTGGCAAAGTAAGCCCAGTGATGTTTTGATAAAACCTGGCGGATAGGACCAGAGTCATTTTCTGATGATAAAACCTGGCAAAGTAAGCCCAGTGATGTTTTGATAAAACCTGGTGGTGGTCCAGTGATATTTTCTGATGATAAAACCTGGCGGTGGTCCAGCGATGCTTTGATAAAACCTGGCGGTGGTCCAGCGTTGTTTGTGATGATAAAACCTGGCAGGTGGTCCAGCGATATTTTTGCGACAGTAAAACCTGGAGGTTAGTCCAGTGATGTTTTGCGATGATAAAACCTGACAGTTGGTCAGTGACATTTCACGATGGTAAAACCTGACAGTTGGTCAGTGACATTTCACGATGATAAAACCTGATGGTTGGTCAGTGGTATTTTGCGATGATAAAACCTGGCAGGTGGTCCAGCGATATTTTGTGTTGATAAAACTTGGCAGGTGGACCAGTGATATTTTGTGTTGATAAAACCTAACAGGTGGTCCAGCGATATTTTGTGATGATAGAATTGGTAGGAACCCCGTGGTGATTTTAAAGTGGTGATTAAGATAGGCAAACCCTAGTTATGGTCTGGACATGACTAGATTTTCCTTATGGTTATGTTATCGATCAATAATGAATAGATTTATAGGTATTTTGTTTTTCTGCATTGATGATATATTGTTACCTGCTAGTTATAATGTAAATGAGGGGTGATTGGGTTGGATTATATTACGGAGTGAACTTTTTCACTCAGGCACGGATTGTCTGGCCTCCGTGTCAGATTTTGCAGAGAATCAGGTAGAGACTCAGGACCCTGAAGGAGGGCGATATTACCTAGAGATGAATCCGGAGATGGAGACTGAGCAAGTATACGCTTGGGGTTCGTATCAATCCTAGAAGACGGCTCTGTTATTTTGTCTAAATTTTTACCACGAAGACTATTTTCAGTATTCCATAATGGTTTGTAATAGATGAATCTTTAGGGTGAATTATCTGTTAGAGATTTTGAATTTAATTTAATAAATTTCCAAAAAAATTAATATTTAATACCTCCGATTTTATTTCCGAAAATCGGGGCGTTACAACTTGGTATCAGAGCTTTAGGTTCAAACCCTCGGCCTTGGGTAGATTGGGTATACCACTTCAGCCTGAATATAGAACCATTAAGTCTATTATATCTTGTCTCTGTTTATATATACATATATACATATACTTTTAATAAATAAGCCTCCCCCTTACTAAAAACAAAACACAACGGTATCTAGATGGTGGAAACAGGGAACGGATCGCACGAAAACAACAACCAGAATAATGGACAAGATGGGGGCCCTCAACCTAATGGCCCAATCGGAACTGCTGGCCTTGTTCAACTCATGCAAGCATTCATTGCCGCTGCCACCGCAAATGGCCAACAACAGCAAGCAGCCCTACACATACCCCGAGGACCCATGACTAGAAGCCATGCGCTAAATGAATTCTGCAAACGCCGCCCACCCTACTTTCAAGGGGAACCAGATCCCATAGCTGCAGAAGCATGGTTAGAAGAAGTCAAGAAGATTCTCAAAACATTAGACATCTGCGAAGCTGGCAATCGAATTGCTCTAACTACCTATCAAATGCAAGGGGAAGCTCAACATTGGTGGAAACTAATGGAAAGCATGCACAATGTGGAAACCATGACTTGGGATAAGTTCGAGAAAATCTTCCTTGACAAGTACTTCCCAACACCGGTCCAACAAGCAAAGGCCCAAGAGTTCATGAGTCTCGAGCAGGGCACCATGACTGTAGCCCAATACGCCGCACGATTTGAAGAACTATCTCGCTATGCCCAGACAGTTGTGCCTACTGACGACGCCAAGGCAAGAAAGTTCGAATGGGGACTCACCGAGACACGTCGAGATGTGGTGGCACAAAGTCTCCCTACCTATTCACAGGTGGTGCAATGTGCACTTAAAATGGAGAGAGAAAACTTAGATTTTAAGGCGAAACGTGAGCAGAAGAAAGCCATGATAACAACTGGAGGACCTACCCGCTCAATCCATAGCAACAGGAATGCTCCTACTCCCCAACCTTACAACCTGAACTATACTCGCCCCCAACAACCACAATTTAACCAACCTTGGAGGAACCCCAACCCAGGGTTTAACCAAAATCCTAACCCTAATCCTAACCAGATCCAGGCACAGAATCAAGGCTCAAACCCTAACCTTGGATCAAACCGCAACCTCTTTCTTCAGAACCAAAACTTAAACCGCCGTTGTTATTACTGTTTAGAAGAGGGACATATTAAGAGTGATTGTCCTAAGCTAATCGGAGCTGGAAACCAAGGAGGACAGTCGCAAAGTCAGGGTAAAACTGTAAGGTTTGGAAATCAGAATCAGGCTAGACCAATTGGGTTTGGAAACCAACACGGAGGACAGAATCAGCCTCGCAGTGGTTGGAATCAACTGCCAACTCACCCTTTTCAGAACAAAGGACCAAACGGGCAAATCCAGCCCACTGGAGGGAGGGTGTTTGCACTACAAGGAACAGAAGCAGAGATAGACCCTGCAGTAATCCAAGGTACCCTCATCCTTTACACCACACATGTACAAACTCTATTTGATTTCAGAGCTTTGCACTCATTCATATCTGCTGCATACGTATCCGCACTTGGACTAGAAACTGAAACCCTAACAACGACTAAATATGCGACATCACGATTAGGAGGTAAGATATCAGTAGTACTAATCTGTGAAGGGTACAAATTAATTAGAAGTGTCAAAATTTACGATTTACCTGCGATTTATGAGTAATTGAGACGACTGACTTCGGCGTTATAGTTGGGATGGATTGGTTGACTGCGGATCGAGCTGTCATAGACTGCCATTGAAAGATGGTGACAGCTCATACACCAGATGGAACGTGTTTCAAATTTAAGGGGGATAGGCAAGACCCTTCTGCACCCAAGTCTAACAACAACCAAGTGGCATAACAAATTCACGAGATGCATCGTTAGCAAGTCTCAAGTTGGAAGAAAGGGACCATATGAATACGAGGATGTATTTTGCTGAGAATTATCCGGACTACCACCTCAAGGGGATATAGATTTCATTGTAGAATTGCAACCAAGAACGACACTAATACCCGTGGCCCATACAGAGTGACACTGACGGAGCCCAAGAATTGAAGAAGCAACTCAAAGAACTCAAAAACCGAGGCTTCACCCGACCCAGTACATTTGCCCCGCTTTATTCGTCAAAAAGAAGAAAGAAACCAATGGAGATTAAGGATTTTAACGAGAAGTGTGTCAAAGGTGAAATACCATTCAACCAGTCTGAATTCTTTGGCGACATCGAGCAATCAAGAAATCAACTTGGGAACGGACCGATACTTTGGGCACCAACTACCGTATCTAGTACTTGTTCATTTCGAGGACGAAATTATTTTAAGGGGGATAGGTTGTAACAACCCGGATTTTCGACCCTATTTTTTTTTTTAAAATAATAGAGTTAATATTATTAATAGCATTAATAATACCATAAAAAAAGAGAGAGTATTATTCGTATTAATATATATATATATATATATATATATATTTTCCTTATGGATATATACAAATATAATTATCTTATCTTAATTATCTTACTATTATTATTTTATTTTATTTTTTTTTAATTTCATGCATGCATGCATACAGATTACTTCCATCTCTCCCTCTCCTACTCAGTTTCTACTACCTCCCTAGCCACAAATTCGTCAGTTTTCCCGTCCATCTCCTAACCCAAGAAGTAGAGTTTTAATTAAACTCAATTTCGTCACCCTCTTCCAAATTCTCTTATATATACCTCATTACTCCGACTCTAGGGCATACCACAATATTCCCCACGCCCTACCAGTCCAGAAGAGAGAGAAAATTCGGAGAAATCGAACTCCAATCCATGGAGTTCTAGAGAGAGAAAGAAAGAGAGAGAAAAGTGGGTTTGCATTCCAAAGCCAACCGAGACCCGAATTGAGCATTCCAATCACTTCCCTCAACCTCAAGCACCCCCAAGCATCGTTCAATTCGAGCCCAAGGTCCCCCGATAACCAAAACCGAAGTCATCTTCCCAAAAGATTCAAGTTTCGGTTTTAAATCAATTCGAACCGATTCAAGGTAGTATAATTCATTCCAAACACTCCTCTAAGTATATTTAGTATTTTTATGCTTAACCCAATAGCCTAAATGGACCCATGCATCGAAACCGAGCCAAAACAGCAAAAAAATCGAATCTGGCCTCGAGTTTGCGGCCGCAAGATGCGGGCCGCGAGAACCAGACGCAAGGTTGCGGCTGGACGGTCCACCGCAAGGTCAAACGGTCAGACCTTGCGGTTTGATCTATTTTTGTTCGAAACGACTTTTCGACATCCTGAATACCATTTTTGACCCCCGAACTATTTTTCTTAGACTTTTCACACCTCAAAAATTATAACTTGTTAAGATCATATTTTTTTTATTTAATTATCTATTTATTAAATTATTTATTAGTTACCTATCAAAGTTTACAAACGAAAAATCCTTGCGACCTTCCAAACAACGTTTTGACACCCAAATAAATTTTTCCTAGACTTCTTACATCTCAAAGATGATATCTTGTTAAAATAATATTTTGTTTTATTTAATTTACTATTTATTGTTATTTCTATAGCGTTTCCGATCAAAAATTCTCTACGACCTTATAAACGTTATTATAAATGCCCGAATAATTTTATCTAGACTCCCTATATTCTGAAGATGAAATTTTGTTAACTATAACATATTTTAAATTTGTATATTATTTATTATCTATTTACTTCACTTTCGGCTACTTTATTTAAACGTCTTTATTTAAATTAATCCCATGACCCTCCGAACCCAACTTTTGACACTCAACTGGTTGCATAGGACCTGTAGGACTCTTATTAAGGTCATGATAAATATTTCAATATTTTTATCTAATTAATGTATTTAAATCAATTTTAAATTAATCTATTATCTTAGAATTAATTAATAAAGAGCCCAGAAAATTTTCCTTGTAATTTCTTTTAAATATTTGTTTTATTATTGACATTGTGACCCTACAAGATTAAGGGCAACGGCCCATCCATAAAAAGTTGTGTGATTTCATTATCTATTAACTGTTTTAATTATTATTGATTTATTGTATATCGCATCAATATTTGATTTGAATGTTAGATTAGACCCTAGAGACATTGGGTGGTGTTGTGAAATAGAACTCATCTAGACGATGCTAGATAATGGATAAATTAGAAAGTTTTATTTTTAGATTGCCTGCAGGCGTGATTTTGAGATATGATGAGTTGGAGGTGATGGTTTGAAAATGGCAAAGTAAGCCCAGTGTTGATTGATGAATGATGATTGGCAAAGTAAGCCCAATGATGAATGATGAATTGAAACTGGCAAAGTAAGCCCAGTGATGAATTGAAACTGGCGGGAGTCCAGTGATGATTTAAAACCTGGCAAAGTAAGCCCAGTGATGTTTTGATAAAACCTGGCGGATAGGACCAGAGTCATTTTCTGATGATAAAACCTGGCAAAGTAAGCCCGGTGATGTTTTGATAAAACCTGGTGGTGGTCCAGTGATATTTTCTGATGATAAAACCTGGCGGTGGTCCAGCGATGCTTTGATAAAACCTGGCGGTGGTCCAGCGTTGTTTGTGATGATAAAACCTGGCAGGTGGTCCAGCGATATTTTGCGACAGTAAAACCTGGAGGTTAGTCCAGTGATGTTTTGCGATGATAAAACCTGACAGTTGGTCAGTGACATTTCACGATGGTAAAACCTGACAGTTGGTCAGTGACATTTCACGATGATAAAACCTGATGGTTGGTCAGTGGTATTTTGCGATGATAAAACCTGGCAGGTGGTCCAGCGATATTTTGTGTTGATAAAACTTGGCAGGTGGACCAGTGATATTTTGTGTTGATAAAACCTAACAGGTGGTCCAGCGATATTTTGTGATGATAGAATTGGTAGGAACCCCGTGGTGATTTTAAAGTGGTGATTAAGATAGGCAAACCCTAGTTATGGTCTGGACATGACTAGATTTTCCTTATGGTTATGTTATCGATCAATAATGAATAGATTTATAGGTATTTTGTTTTTCTGCATTGATGATATATTGTTACCTGCTAGTTATAATGTAAATGAGGGGTGATTGGGTTGGATTATATTACGGAGTGAACTTTTTCACTCAGGCACGGATTGTCTGGCCTCCGTGTCAGATTTTGCAGAGAATCAGGTAGAGACTCAGGACCCTGAAGGAGGGCGATATTACCTAGAGATGAATCCGGAGATGGAGACTGAGCAAGTATACGCTTGGGGTTCGTATCAATCCTAGAAGACGGCTCTGTTATTTTGTCTAAATTTTTACCACGAAGACTATTTTCAGTATTCCATAATGGTTTGTAATAGATGAATCTTTAGGGTGAATTATCTGTTAGAGATTTTGAATTTAATTTAATAAATTTCCAAAAAAATTAATATTTAATACCTCCGATTTTATTTCCGAAAATCGGGGCGTTACAATCTCAAATCTGGATTCATTCGTGATAAAATTGCAACGGGAACATGGAATCTCAGGTCTGCTATTCCAGAATTTTAGATCTAATGTTCAAATTTGTGAGTGGAAGGCCTGGCGGAAGGCCAGGCTGCATTATTTTGAAGGGAAAAAAGAATTCACACCACCTTCTTTTTTCTTTTTTCTTCTTTTGCGTGAATTCTTATATTTTTGGGGTGTGATTTTTTTTTTTTTTTTGAAAATGTCAATTTCATTCCGTAACAAGTCCAAAGGCAATACAGATTTCATTAAAGATACAATAATGAACCAAAACTACCAAGACTTTGACACAGGCACCCCCTGCAGAAGCAAGACCGACAAAACGCCTAGATTAGAAACCAATTTAGGTCTAAGTTGTAGAGAATCCTAATGGACCCCAGGTCAGACCCGAGAAAGCGCAAATGAAATCCGAACGGCATCACGGCCGTGGACAACAATTCAAACTCGCATAAAGTTTTGCACAGCTGAAAAAGAAGCCGAAAACAACGGAAACAAACTAAAAAAAAAAAACAGCTAGAAGAGAAGCTCAATACACTGGCTTCGTTCCAAAAATCTTCTTAAAAAATAAGCAGTTTATTACATATTTTTAAACTCAAAAATAATGTAAATGAAAAATAATTTTTCAATTTTTTTGTATTGTATAAAAGATCTCGATGAAATCTTTCAAACAAGATTCATAATGCATATTTTTAGATTTCAATAAACCCATAATTTTTTAGTATGAAATTGTCTTCTTAAAAATTAAGGACTTTTTTAGCGTTCTGGAATGAGGCCTAAGCTACCCACTGATTCGGCCCGCTGAGTTGCCCCATTGAGTCGCACCACTGAGTTGCCAAGTGAGACCGAGTTTGCTGTCAAACTGCTTCCTCGGTAGAGGAACCAAGCACCATAGCCGCCGCCGTCGGCCTCGGAGTCATTATTCGCCAGAGGGGGCACAAGCCACCCAACATCAACCCACGGTCAGATTTGACCAAAAACGGACCCATGGTGAGGGGAAAAGCGGGGGTCAAGAACAGTGAAGAGGAGGGTGGGAGGTGATGGGGGTTAGGAGGTGAGGAAGGAGTGGTGAGGGAGATCGGCGGCGGTGAAACGAGGAAGGTGGTGGAAGAGGTTGAGGAAACAAGATCCGATCTGAAGGCCGGCCTGAGGATGATGGTGGGTGGCTGGCAAGACACAGAGTGGAAGGGAGGTGGGCCATGGAGGGCGGCGGCCCCACCTCCCCGAATCGGAGGTTGAGGGTGGAGGCGAGAGTGGAAGAAGACGAGAGAACTTGATTGAGTCTAAGAAACGGGTGAGGATACTAGGACCCAAAAGTGGAAAAAAACCCTAACTAGGTAGGGAGAAGGTATGGATGAAACCCTAAGAAGAGAGGGATTTTGGGGTGTGAATTCACACCAACAATTCACAGGAGATGTGAATTCTGCACGGAGGTGAATCTGAAAAGAGGTGACTTTTGGATGGTGTAAATTTTGTAAGGAGTGTAAATTCTGAAAAGATTTGTGAATTATAAAAGGTGTGAATTCTACAGAGGAATCTGAACTCTGAAAAGATGTTTAAATTATGTATAATCACCCAGGAAAAATAGTAAAAGCATCTTTAAAAAAGGTCTAGATGGGATAGCACTTTAAAAAAGGATTTGCATAGAACCCCATGTAAAAAATAGGACCGGCCAGAAATTTTCCAAATTTTTTTTGGTTAAGGACAGAACACAAGAAAATTTTCAAAAACTCCTTAGGGGAACTTGAGAGTCTTATCTTAATGATGTAGGTCGCTTCTTGTTTTTTACGCGCACAACTGTTGAGTTGGTTGTGCGTGTAATTCTGACCGTCCAGATGTATTTGGACAGTTTAGATTAAAAAAAAAATTCTTCCAGAGAAAAATTTAACTTTTCCGGAAAAAAGTTTGAACGAATCCTAACCATGTATTTAGCAATAGACGGTTAGAAATTGGTTATGTGTTGTGTTTTACACAACCACTGTGTATGGCACTTTTTTTGGGGTGAATAGTCGGTTCTATTGTTGGTACATACACCCAAAAAAGAAGCATTAGGTGATATTTTTTTGTCAAAACATTGAGCAAATAACTGATCAAGCTCTTACACATATTCGACGATGCTGATTTTTTTGCAGAGTTTCATAAAAAACAATTTGTAACAAATTGAACAACTTCGATCGTTTGTGTAGAACTCCAAAGTAAATCCTACACAATATAGTGTATGTTTGGTGGTGTACACAAAATAGCGTACCCATTGTCGAACTCGCTTGTTATAGTCCGGAATTTGTCTGTTGAGGATTGGAAAGTTGGACGCCACGATATGCAAGTCATCCAACACCAACTTAGTATATTTTAATTATTTTCAATCAACATCAAATCTAATTAGGTCACTTACTTGTCAATTTGTGAATAATAATTCATTCACCTTTACAAGTGTGAATTTGGATCGGTCTGTTATGGACCTTTCTTTTTGTTGGCGCAATTTATGTTTGAAAAACGAATATTTGTTTCTTTCTTTTTTAAGATGCCAACAGCCTATAAAATAAATTCAACATAGCATACGTATGGTATGTAGAGAATTTTGTGCTAAACATGTAGCACGTTAGCCCACACATATAGGTACTAAATTAACTGATGCTGAAACATGTTCTCTCAGAATTAGTCCACGTGCACGTAAATAGTCTTGAACGCACGAGTGTATATATTATTTCATATATATATATATATATATTCCATTTCATTTGATCTCTTCCATTACGAGAACTTCTTTGATGATCTCCTTAATTGGAAGGCTCGGACTGTGTTTGGATTAGCTATTTAAGGTGGCATTTTTGTTAAGAAAATAGCACAAAGCAAATATTGCAGAATCAGAGTATGCTAAATACAGCTATCTCAATTTTAAATCAGTGTGTGCTAAATACCACTATCCCAATTTAAATTACTGTGTGCTAAATACCACTATCCCAATTTTAAATTTTAAATCAGTGTGTGCCAAATACCACCAACCACAATCCAAATGTCGCACAAGTGTAATTCAAGTGATTCGGTGTAGAATCGGTTAATGTCTTTAGGAATAAAAGAGAAAAGATAATAAGAGTGTGTACAGATATATCTAGCTAAAATGGCTTGTCAAAATTATATTTAATAATGATTTGGGTGAGTTTGGACTAACTTTTAGGGGGGTTTTAGCATGGTTTTTTTGGTTAATCTTGACAAGATTTAAGTCAAATTTTTTACATCTATTTTTTGTCTCAACGTGAGGAATTGAAAAAATATAGAATCATAGATCAAAGTTGAAAAATGTTCATAGACAACAACAAAAAATATCCATAAGTTCTACTCCCTCTGTCCCAAATTGTTGGTCATATTTCACTTTTTGTGCCACTCAAAAAATTGTCTATATACCACAGTCTATAATATTTTTTATGATTTTAAAAACTTTGTTTAATAAAATTAATTGAAATCTATCAAATAAGATCTATATTTGATATAAAAACATTATAACTTAAAAGATATAGCCAAATTTTTGAGAGGTCTCAAATAATAAAAACATGACCAACAATTTAGAACAGAGAGAGTATAATTATGGGGGAGGCATTTACATTAATTTTGTGAGGAATAATATATTTATATTGGGTGTGTAGTGCGATTCTTCAAAACTTGGGGGAGGCCCAGGCCACCCCACCCCAAGCCCTCCCTCTGTCCCTGGTTAGACCTAGGGCTCAGTACGGTTCTAATCCGTTCGGATTCTTAGGAATTTGAAGACCAAACTGTAAGTCATGGTTGCAAGAAAATGCAGCCAATTTCAGGACAAAAAGTTCTACAGTCCCAATGCAGAACGTATCTGTAAGTCTATGTTCGGTTTCAATTTTTATCCACAGATTACAAATAAATAATTTCACATTTCTAATAGTGCAGCAAACTCATTCCTCTTTCTTAACAGTGCAGCAACCTTTTGCCCTCCTTCCCCTACGCCTAACCGAAGCGCTTGAAACTACTAGTTACAATTGTTCATTCTTGTTCGGGTTTGGATATTGGCCTTCGGTTGAGCCTTTTGATGTATGTATAGGTTTCCAGGGGATCCCCTGTTGATTTGTGTAGCTTTCGCTCCTTTGGTGATATAAAATTTTACTTACCCAAAAAAAGAAACGTTTTCTTTTGCTTTTTCCTTCTCTACAGAAATCCCTCCACAAATCCTTAATCCAATGACGGACTTGGTGCGACTTGGAAGCACGATTCTTCAATTTGTTCGCGCTGATGTGACTAAGATTTCTCCTTTACATTAACCTTCCACTTTGTAAGCTATCTGATTCAAATCAAAGGAAATTTCATCTTGTGCATTGTATGGGAGTGAACTAGAGTCAGTAAACATTGTATCGACGCTCTGATATGCTAAGAAGCAACGCTCAATCTTCTGGTGTAGAATGTTTGAAATCAAGTAACGATGCTAACACGAATTTGTGTTTCCATCAAACCAACGAGATACATTTAATTCGAGATTGTGTCAATGTCATTTTTATCGACACCATCAGGTGGACCGGATCTCTTAGACAAGACGGGTAAAATATAGTTTCGCACACCAAAAGGGTATTATCAGTATGCAATAAAGAAATTAGCACGCAATGGACTGTATAACATTTTATCCTTTTCTTTCAGCATTTAATTATTCCTCTATTCCACAATAAATGACCAATGGATTACAAAAAAATTCACACACAAAAAATAGTTACTCCTACAAAAAATTTCTGGCCAAAGCTTGTGCAGCTCTAAAGTAAAGATTTATCAAATTTGATCGACAAAAACGCCCTAGCATCCCTCTCGATAAGATGGAGAAAAACAGAGGAAAATAGTTTGGTTATCTACCAATGATGAGGCTAATTGTCACATCGTTTGAGGATGCAACATCTTGGCTTTCCTTCAACACGTCTACGCCACGAGAGCTCCTCATTGATGTGAAAGTGGGCTGTCTGGGCATTGGCAGTGTAGCATTTTCACTCTCCAACATCAGCACTACCGACGACATGGTCGGTCTATCACCTGCTGAGTCTTGCACGCATAGCATCGCCACATGTATGCATCTCAACGCTTCATTTGGGTAACACGAACCAGCGACAGAAGGATCAATCAACTCCATTGCTTTCCCAGAATCCCATAAATCCCACGCCTGAAACCATTTCACAGCAATTGTCAAACTCAGAAATAACTAACTAAATCAAATACTAGTTTTTTCTTTTCATTTGAAGCTGGGAACATAGACCATAATCTTCAGACTTACATAACCGATAATGTTTGAGTATTCAGGTGAGCGTAAACTTCTGTTTCTTCGACCACTTATGATCTCTAGTAGCAATACTCCAAAGCTGTAGACATCGGACTTCAATGAGAATAAACCTTCCATTGCATACTCAGGAGCCATATAGCCACTAGAGTTGAAGAAAAACATGGTGAATTGTTAAAAGTAATAATTTTGTGAATGGTTTAGAAAGATTACCATATTTGGTATGCGAAAAAAAAAAAAAACTGTCAACTCACTATGTCCCAACAACTCGGCTTGTGCTTGCTTCGCTTTCGTTTCTTCCGAAAATTTTGGCCATGCCAAAGTCGGAAATTTTGGGGTTCATCTCTTCATCCAACAAAATGTTGCTAGCTTTTAAATCCCTATGGATTATCCTGAGTCTTGAATCTCGGTGAAGATACAGAAGTCCACGTGCAATCCCTTCAATGATTGTGAAGCGTTTTCTCCAGTGTAATTGTGCTTGCTTAGTCGGATCTGCCATAATCCATCATCAAAATTCATTCCAACAAAAATCAATAATGGAAAAACTAATCGACGAAAACTTCAAGAGAAGTGAAATGAAGTCTGCATAATTCACCTCCACAAGATTAGTCTTATGGAGATTAATTTTATTTTTTGGTTGGAAAATTGACGGGGAGAAAACAGTTTTTAAGTCCAGAAAACTAACCGAAAAGAAATGAGTCCAAGCTTTTGTTTGGCATGTATTCGTAAATGAGCATTCTTTCATCACCTTCTGTGCAACAGCCCAGAAGTCTAACAAGATTTCTGTGTTGCAATTTTGCGATTAATATAATCTCGTTTTTGAACTCCTCCAAACCTTGTCCTGACTGTTTCGAAAGCCTCTTTACAGCTATTTCTTCTCCACCTGAAACTTTTCCCTGAAATAAGAAGTATAAGTAGCTTCATTGAGTACATTGAGAAAACATTCTGCAACACCAGTTGAAAATTCAGACCTTATAGACAATGCCGAACCCTCCCTTTCCAAGCTTATTTTCATCGGAGAAGTTGTCCGTTGCAGCAGCTATATCCCTAAAGCTAACCACTGAAAATTCTGGTGCATGACACTGATGCCTGTCAACACCAAGTTCGTCCTGTCCTGAGAAATCTGTTGAAAATTCGCTACTTCTTGCATCATTCGTTTGCGATTGATGGTTCTTCCACCGCGAAGTTGAGACTGCTGTAACTAAGTAATCAAATGGAAATAAGCATTCTGCACAACATTAAGAAACGCCAACACTATTTATTTTACAAGCTGAATTTGAAGTTCTACCTTTCACTTTTGTTCTGAACCTCCAAAGTAGCCAAAGAGACACACAGAGGAAGAATGTTCCCAGTACTACAATCACGATTATCACGAGCTTGGAAATTTTGCGTTTGTTACCTTCGTCCAAAGATAAGCAGAAAAAGTCATTACATTGATCGGAATCAACACAAGTTGAGAAACTACAGTAATATTTTTTGATAACTCGGGTGTCCGGGCCAGCTCACGCGCACTTTGACTTCACAATTTTCTCTTACGATTTTTCAACAACACAGGCAAGCAATACAAAAAAGAGAAGTAATTCTTGTTGTGTGCAGATGTGTATCTCCATAACTCTGATTTTAGGAAGTTGAATATTTATCGATTATAGGACATCGAGACAAACTAAGCTGAAATCAGAAACATAATATGAAAGGGAATAACTACCATCAAAATTGAAGTTTTCCTTACCTAATTCAGAATTAGCAAGGCGGATGTACAGATCACTTCCTCCTTCGACAAAATGCTGAATATCCGTCAATTCTCCACTCCATGTCATGCAACCGATCCCACTCACAAACGCGTATGCATTGCACGAACAATTCTTCAAACACTCCTCTTCACAATCGTTCCCATTCGCTGCCTCCATCGAGTCTGCAAAATCCGGCAACTTCACTCCCTCAATCTTCAAAAACCCGTCTACTTCTCCAGTCGCAGTGCTATTCGTTCCACACTGTAAATCGGTCCTTCTAACACACCCGCCTGTCCAATTTCCTCTACCCCACTGGTTCGCATCCTTCGGCACAAACCCTTCCATACAACTGCACATAGGAGATTCCGTCGCAAAACAATTGCCAAAACTTCCACACTTGTTATACGCCTCACACTCATTAGCAGGCTGCAACTGCACAATGCTCCATTCATTCCTCTCTTGGTCCCACCACAGCTGCTCCTCGTTTCCATCCCACCCTATCCGAAACCAAACTAGATCAGAACTGTTTGCTTTCGTATACGTAAAGTACAAGTTACCGTTTCCTTCGTTAAAAAGCTTAAAACCAAACAAATAGATAGCCTTCATGGTCGGAACACCGGTAAAAATCAGTCCATTCCAATGCCCACTTCTCCAACGCCGGTTTAAACCATTCCATATCACAATCTGTGGTGATCCACGCGGGTCGACTCCCATCGAGTATTGTCCAAGAGAGGGATCACTAGCAGTTTTCCAAGAAGTGAAAACGCGGTTCTCTCCTGTCTCAACATTCATGTGGACTCTCATGTCAGGTAGATACGAATCGGTCGGATCATTAAAGCTCTGCCAAAAGGCCTTATTTGGATCGCCTATAAGATCACTGCTTGAGAGAATTAGATTGCCAGTGTCCCCTAAAATCGCGGTAGTTCTATTTGATACAGATGAGGTATTACTAGACCAAACTGAATTTCCATTCCCATCTAAAACCACCAGATTACCGTTGTCTTCGAGTTTCATTACTCCACCTTCACCTGATATGGGGTTCTCTCTATTTGCGACCCAAACGACTGATTGCATCGGAATCTGGTCGAACCATATCCCGACATATCTGTATGTTGAATTTTCCGGACCGAAAAACCCAAGAACAAACTTTTGGCCTGCAGAGATAATGGTTTCGCCGTCTCTAATCGATTGGCCCTGTGTGATGTTGTTTGCTGCAGAACAGAATAGGAAAAAATAAAAGAACATAAACAAGGCAGACCAACAAAAAGTACTTGTTGGGGCTCTTGAACTTATTCCCATTTTACAATCTAAATATTTGGAGGCGTGTTTGCGGATAAACTAAAAAAAAAATCTAAATATTTGGAAGATAATCGATCATCTGGAAATTGGAATGAAGTTTTAAAGCAGAAGGCAGAATCTTCATCTCAAAAAAATGCAGCAGCAGAATATATCTATGGATGGAAGGAAGAATCTTCTTTGGCTGCCAATTGTGGGCTTGCACTGATTCAATGGAAAGTTGGGAAAATTGACTTCGTTGAAAATTCTTCGTTGACAATGGCTACTTGTGTCGTTCTTTTCCTTTGTTTTGACGCATATTAATATTTTGTTAGGTAGGCGTGTCTAGAAAGAGAGATACTTATTCATGGCTCCTCTGTGAATAAGTTATCTACGGAGGCAGACGATCTCACCCGTCCGTCTCAGCAATCGATGGTTCGAAGTTATTTTAAAATTTGGACCATCCAAACACTTTTGGACGCACAGGGTTCAGCTCTGTGAACTTAGTTTTACCGCATCAGCATAGTTTGAAACATGAAGGTTAAATGGAAGGTGAAATCACTTTGTAAAATCAGGACTTTTATTAAAAACTTGTATTTGTCCATTTTTTTCCTTTTGTGTGTGCAGCGCTGCTGCTGCTTTCAAACCAGTGTCAAGAACACAAAGATCGAGCAAAGCAGCATTAGGTGTTGGCCAAGACCTCACTCGGTCCTTGAAAAACTTTAGCAGACGCAGCAACGATTCATTGATCTTGTAGAGACTTTAGAGCTCGCGGGAGATGTTGTGCGAGTATCTACCGGACCTATGTAGTCTGAAAGGTAAACAGCCAACTGATATGGTAAATAAACGAAAGTGTAATTCCTCAGCAATATTGATGTATGTAGAAGACTTCTACATTGGCTGCCAATAACCCAAAACCATGTGATACATTTCACCTACTAATTTATTCTAAACCTAATCACAAGTTGAAAACCATTCTTACTTTAATCACACGTGGGGGGGACTATGTTGGACTTTACGTGGGGGGACTATGTTGGACTTTCTTATGCGTTGATTTGGAGTGGCAGGAATAGATGGACTATGTTGGGCTTTCTATGAATCGTGGACAGTGGATGAAACACAAGGGCCACTTGCAGGAATACTCTCTCTCGCGGGCCACTTGCAGGAATACTAATACTCTCTCTCTCTCTCTCTCTCTCTCTCGAATATCTATATATATATGGGGCCGGTTCCGCTCACAAAACATTTGGTACAACACTAATCGGAGCCTCACGCAAATAATCGAAGTCGCTCAATTTGTTTAAAACATGTTTTTAAGGGGCCTCACAAAAAATCAACTCATTCGGATATCGGTAAATGCTTGATTAGCTAATTCAATTTTATGCTGTCAAATTTGACAAGAACCAACTGAATAAACCAATCAAACACTTACCGATATCCGAATAAGTTGATTTTTTACGAAAACCCTTAAAAATATATTTTAAACAAATTGAACGGCTCCAATCATTTGCATGAGACTCAAAAATGGATCTCACAAAAATGTTGTGTCAAATATTTTGTGAGCGGAACCGGCCCCATATATGTAGTTCCAGGGACAATTAATTACACCTAAAAAAATTCCTCATAGTTTCGATCAAATTTTAATGACCCGAGCCGCTCAATGTGATCAAAAATGATTTTAAAGGTATCCGCGATAAATCAGCAAAAAAAAAAGACCGAGAAGAGCTTGATTTGAACAGTTTTTAGCTTAGATTTGATAAATGTTCAATTAAAAACTGCTCAAAACAAGAACTTTCCGATCATATTTTTTGCTAATTTCTTGAGGGTACCCTTAAAATCACATTCTGCACACATTGAACGGTTCGGATCATAAAAATTTGATCGGCAACTATGAGATTGAGATTTGTAGTGTTTTTTTAGGTGTTTAATTGATTGTCCGCGGAACCGCTCTGATATATTATTTATATTCGAACAAGAGGCAATTTCATTCGAAAAAGTCCGAAGTCAATTACCAAGATTTCATCACAAGATTCCGGAGGGATAAGTTCAATTATACGTGGGTAGGGTTTAGCTGCGGCTTAGTTGTTGCTATTTTTGTTTTGCCTGTGGGTATACCCTGGACTTGTTTTGTTCTATGGTGCTTTCTTGCGGTGTTTTCTTGTTCAAGCTTATTCCCAGTAAGTATAATTTTGGGCTGTAGTTGGATGCCAAAAGTCTAGGCTTCTTTTTACCACAGTAAATGTTACCCACATTCTCATTTATTAAACACAAACCGCTGCTTCAAAAACAAACAAAAAAAGAGACTGAAGGATCAGGAATTTAAATAACTACAAGGAGACAAGGTCAACAAACCAAACACATACACACAGACATACAACGGATGTGTAAATCCCACAAAGAGAACACAAAATTTTATGTGATTCCCTTAAAAATTGGGTACGTTCACGGGGGCAGCAGATTCACTACGTATGAGGCTTACAAAATCAACTCAACTCACAAAATCTATGTCGATCTCTCTGGATTTTCGCACACGAATTGGAGAGAAGGTAAGCATCAAGGCAACTTCAATGCACTGTGAGCTCCTTCTGGTTTCTGCCGCAACTGAGCTCTTGGCTCCCCACAGCTCAGAGAAAGCCCACTGATTCGAGCCAATCCCAAGAATGTTCCCATATAACGGCCAAATCTGTCTGAGCCAAATCTACATTGCTGCCCATTTAAGGAAAAGTAGGTGGCTAGGCATTGGAAGAATTGCAGCTTAATTCACTCTCCAGCTCTGATAGACGGTATTGTTGGTTTATGCTCTGCAGAGTCCAGCAAACGCACGGAGAACTTACATGTATGCATCTAAGCACTTCATTTCTGCTACACGAATCAGCAAGACAGCAACTCAAGCCTCAAGGATCCATCAGCTCCGTTGTTTTAACATCATTCCATACATGCAATACCTGAAATGATTTCGAAAAAATTTCCATGTTGTTGTCACGACTTCAACCTACTACATGGAGACCCCTCAATTTGTACGTTTCGGACACGAACACCCCTTAACCTTAAAAACGCCCAAAAGCACCCCCTAATCTATAACCGTTAATCAATCAGCACCCTTCTGTCAAAAGACCGTTAACGTGAAGGGGTCCATGCAGATAATTTTGATAGATGAGGGGGTCAATGTGAACGATTTTTAAGGGGAAGAATCGTCATTTCCCCTCATTCCGTTAGAGAGAGAGAGAGAGAGAGAGAGAGAGAGAGAGGTGTCGTTGGTGGCGATCAAGCCTTAAGCGGGGTCGGTGGAGTTTAGGAGACAAACAAGAAGCTTCTGACAAGAGAGGAGGAATTAGCCTAGTTCGAGCCTAGCAGTGACACAATCATGACTTCAAGACCATGTTAGTTAAGCATAAACCTTCTCCGAGCTGAATTTAGTGAGTTAAGTTTAGCCCACTTTTGTCAGCTTCGACATCATGTTCTAAACAAAACATTATTCAAAGCATAAAATAAGCTCAAACAAAATTGGCAAGATGGAAAATACCATGGTCCCATCGGTGGGCAAGCCACTGCAAGAAACAGCTCAATATCATAAATCCTAACTGAAGTAGACAAAATACATGTAAACACAATATCAGACAGAGATGTGCAAAAGTATCGGCAACTTGTAACCACTAACTAAAATCGCCACATTTCCGACAGGGTTATCTCACTGTGGCCTTTAAGTAGATTATTCAAACAAGACCAAACCATAAACCTTACAATCATTAATAGAAAAACATAACAACCTACTTCCTCACGATCAATTTCGCCCTTGCATGCCCCTCACTTATCTGAAACTGATTCCCTAAGCCCATATGAGCCATCAACAACCAAACCAAAGTGAGGAGCTGTCCACCTTTACTAAGTTGTGCCGCGTGGGTATAGGCTCTGCAATGACTCGCTGCATAGGACAGCAATTCAACCCAAACTTTGCTTATTATTTCCCACATTCTTTTCCTTTCTAATTTTTGCAGCTCTTTGGCCAGCATGCACGCGTCAAACAAAACAGATTTGCTTCTGTCCCCCTTAACAGCGACAGGTTCAACTGCTGTATTAACAGCAAGGATACTCTCACAGGCTCGTATCTGTAATTTATCCCGTCCTTTTTTCCTTTTGCAGCAGCATTCCTTGAAGCAGCAAGTGGTTGGACACTGTTGCTGCCCATTTTCAGATTCATTGCCACAGAAGCATTTGCAAAAAGAGAAGATATTCAGACAGCAAATCCCCCCTTCCTTTGACTTCCCAATTTTTCTTCCCCGAAAGAATTTCTTGGCCTCAGCACATGTATCCCTGAACCTTATTTGCCCAATGCCTGCAACGGTGGACAACATTGTGGCCTGAATGATTAAAAGATATAACATGTAATCGGAAAGGAGCTTAGACAACTCTCTGGAATTCTTAGTGTCAGAATCCTCGGTGTTAGTAGCATTAGTGGGACCATTATTTGTATGTTCTTTGTCTTCATCAATGTTGTAGCAAAGTTCAGTGGCAATGTGCCACATAATAAGGCTCTCATCAAAGTCGACTTCGTTGATCCAACGGAGTAAGTCGGTGCAACTTTCAAACCGTAGAATCCAATCCCCTCTGGCAGAAAATATCTCCTTGGCCGTTTCTAAGTCGTCTGCAAGCTCAGATTTCATTTTCAGCTCCTTGAAAATAAGATCCCTCAAGTAATTGTTGAAATCCTCAGTTTCCACATATTTCAACCCGTCTAAAATGTTGGTTAGGCCAAAAAAATCAATAGTTTTCTCCCACCATTCCGCACGTGGATGCAGACAATACTTTATCAAGTTGTACTGAGAGAGAGATTCAGACCACCTCCTGAGGAACACAATATGCACGATCTTCCGAAACCAATTGGGCTTGTTTCTATGGTTTTCAGGCCACCAGGTCCTCTTGGCATTGAGCATCGTCTCAAGGAACTTAGTGACCCAATTAGGAAGCTCATACTTAGTGATGGCCACGACAGTCCATTCAGAGCAAAGGAACATTACCGTAGCTATTAAATCGAGAGCAAGAGCACCATAGAGCAAAGTGTAGGTAATTCCAATATCAACTGGTTTAAGCGCATTCTTGTTTTCCTTAGAGAAGAGCGCAATGGCTGCACAATTTAAACCTAAAGAAAGTATTCGGATCAACAGGTATCCTCGCTTAGTTTGCACCACCGTGGCTTTCGTGTAGAGAGCCTGATAGAAGAAATTAAGTTCTGCTTCAACAACTTTGAAAGCATCTCTTGAGGTTCTGTTGAGGAAGAAATCTCGACTCTGGTTGCGCTCACGGAAGCTGAAGATCAGATCTGAAATCAATCCTTTGAAAGTATCGAAATACCCAAAAGCGGATTGCACCACTTTCAAATCAGACAAAGGAACCAAATCTTCCTTATTTGTTGTTCTGTTAACCCTAGTAGGTTCAGGAATCATCTCTATTTTCGTCGGAAGCCTTGCTTCTATCTTTGATGTGTACTCATCCATGAGCTTCGCATAGTTAGGCCCAGGATCAGGCTCTGTGAGCAAAGAATCTTTGAATCTGCGGGAGCTAGCAAGGTAGAGAGCACGTGTTCGCTCAGTGTACTTGATAAGTCCAACAATAAACATTAGCACTGTGGGGAGCCAAAATTCATTAACGCGGAATGAGCCTTCAAAGAGAAATGACTGAATGAAGGCATAACCGACGGCAAAGCACTGGAAACCCAGACCAAGCAAGTGCCTGAGCCAGAGCTCATTATCCTCAAGCGCAAAAGCAGTGATGGTGTCGGGACCCCCGAGGTGTACCAAGAGAAAGGGAGCCCAAAATGCCAGAAGGGTCGGATAAGCGAAAGGGCCAGAGGTTTTACACGTACCCTGGCTCTTGGAAATGAGTCCCACGGCAAAGTTAGCGCTCAAGTCGGCTAGCAAGTATGCCAGCCACATGGGTATCATTATATAAGCAGTTGACACGCGCTTTCTCAAAGGTGCAAACAATATGAGAAAAGTCTGCAACAAGAGACTAATAAGAATCACTAACCGCAGATCCCATGTTTCCCACAACCGTTGCCAATGCCCATGTTTTCCCATTATGCTGCGACTACTTTCCCTTCTCACTCTGTCACACAAACACCGTGTTGCTAGCAAAGATGATTCAAACGTGGAAACGAATATGCACGTACATTCTCTATTAAGGACGAACCCACAATTCCAACCTTGGGAGGGCGAATGGATCTGCCATACGAAAAAGATAATAACAAATGTATAAAATATGGGGTTGAACAAATATGAATTTTAAAATACTTTAAACCAATCTTACGGTGACCACAAGGAGTTCTGAAACTTAGGGTGGGCGGTAGTCCCTGCTTAGCTGCCCCTCAATCCATTCCTCCTCCTCCTCCTCCTCCTCCTCCTCCTCTCTCTCTCTCTCTCTCTCTCTCTCTCTCTCTCTCTCTCTCTCTCTCTCTCTCTCTGTGGCCAATTAGTTACTGCAAAGGAACTGATCCTCTCCAGTCCATTTCGTGGACTGGACAATCAATTTTGACCTCAAAAAACTCAACAGAAGTGTTGCCGAAACATTTATCGCTACGTAATTTGTTCGGTGCCTCACGAGAAAATGGGCATAGTACTTAAAGAGCGCTGGAAAATCACTCATCAAACAGACAGGGATACAACAAAAACAACCAATTTGTTGGTAGTGGAGATGGAACCAGATTAGCACAGTTTGGACATGAATAAGCGCTCTCTCTCTCTCCGCGAGAAAAACACAAACAGCAGTGTTCCTAATCTTTAGTAGATGCAGAATCTGTAAGCCTAAAAATTGTTAAGATGGAGCTGAAAGAACTTGATGACGGGCATTACCTGATTTCAGCTGTTTGGTATTGATTCTGTGAGTAATTTGAGTTCTGTTCTTGAATCTGGGTGAGAATGTCTCCTCCTCTGCTCAATGAACTCAGCTCTGGGGGTACAGTCAAGTCCGTCAATGCTCTCAATAAAATAATCGGAGGTCATTGACCATAAGAAAGTCTTCCACCTCTCTCTCTCCCCCCCTCTAAGGAATCTCTGGCCCTCTGGGAACCTTCGTCCTGGTTTCGGCTTTCCTCCGGTATCCTTCTGTTCATTTTCATTCATGGTGTGGTTAAAAATTCATTCTATACATACATAATTATATTCATGGCTACACTTTTGTCACATGGATCTCGCCATTTTCCACGCCAAAGCTCTCTGTTTTGGCTCGCCAAAATAAGAATTACTCCGTGAGTCTGATCCCAACAAGTCAAAACACAACGGAAAGAATAAAGAAACTTGCGCCATCCGTTCCTAAATGAGAGTGCACTTTCACTTCTTTCTTTTTTTGGGTTTTTTTTTTGTCTTGTTTATTACCTGTTAATTTATAATATCTTTTACAATTTTAAAAATTTTGTATGATAAAATTAATTGAAATCTATCAAACAAGATTCATATTGGATATTTTTAGCATTATAGATTGAAAGATATAAACAATTTTTTGAAGTGTCTGGAATAATATCATGGACTCTTATTTAAAAACGAATGGAGTAAAATATAAGCACAACAAGTATAGCAACACAACTTTAAAATACAACTGCAGAAACAATTGTATCCAAAACCGTAAAATACAAGTAGATCCATGTGCATCCCATAGTTTCAGATACAGTTAAAGTTGTGCATGTAGCATTGTTCATTCAAGCAAAATTTTGGGCTTTTTTTTTAGCTTAATTTCATTTGAATTATTTTTTTATTCTTATTCAAATTTTTTTGCACTTGTATTTTAAAGCTGCGTTGCTAAACTTATTGTGCTTGTATTTTAAGTTTTTTTCTTCTTTCCGTTGTGTTTTGACTTGTTGCTATACTTGTTGGCCCATTTCCATTCTACTCAACGTTTTCTCTAACTTTTAGTTGTCATTATTTGAATTTTTTTCACGTTTATTAATTTTGCGCCTCACTTTTTTAATTTTCCGATTCATTTCGTCAAGACGAATCAAAAAAGTAATTTTTTTTTTACTTTTACCCAAATATTTTAGAAAATAACCATTTTTTAGCAAAACAGGTATACTTTTTCGACCTTTTTTTTACTTAAAAATGGTTTATTTTCAAAATATTTGGGTAAAAATAATTTTTTTACTTTTTTGATTCGTCTTGACGAGACGAATCAATAAATCATAAAAGTTTAGCACAAAACTAACAAATAAGAAAAAATTCAAATAAGGACAAAACTAAAAGTTATTAAAAAAAGTTTAGTTGAATGGTAATCAAATGTTTTGGCGAGCCAAAAACAATGGTCTTTGGGGTGGGAAATGGCCAAGTCCATGTGGCAAAAGTGTAGCCATGGATATAGTTGTGGATGTATAGAATGAATCTCAACCACACAATAGATGATAATGGACAGAAGTTTTCTGGAGGGGAGCCGAACCCCTTTGTCCTACCATTTTGAAAGAAATGTTTTTTTAAAAAGAAGTAAAGAATTATTTTTCAAAGAGAATCAAAGAATTTCAAAAAGAAAACAAATTTGAATATAAAGCTATTTAAAGATAAAAAAAATTTAATCCAAAGATTTGTGAACTAATGTTGTCTTTGATTAAGTTATTAAAGTTTTGACATAATTTTTATTTTTAAATTTCTCTTTGTCGAGGAATATTAATAGTTCATAAAAATTTAACAGAAACTAACGAAAATTCATAAAAGACAAAAAGTTACGAACTTTTGTTAGTTTCGCATCAAAATGATTTTGAAATATGTTTGAGCTCGGCAAGAGAACTATAAAAATTAAAAAGTTATGATAAAAAAATTTCAATAAATTGGTAAAGACAAAATCAATTAATAAAAACCTTGTTAGTTTTGCATCAAATTGTTCGTTTGTTGTCTTAAAAGTCAAAATTTCTTAGCACAATCTCTAATAAATTTTCTCTATTTATCGCTCTCTATTCATGACTTTAAAAAAAAATTCTCAAAACCCTCAAACGAACAAGGTCATCCGTCATTATATTGTTCTCATTTAAAATACGGAAGTCTTTTCAACAACAAAAAGACAAAAGGTTTTGGCATGCACGTGCTTTTTTGAATTATTGATGAATGCATCTATGTGTCCCTACAATGTGAAATTAATTTTTAAATCATTTTGCTACGTTATTGACGAATGTCGGATAACATTTTCATCATTATTAGTCGCATTTTGATATTTAGTCAAAAGTCGACTCCATAAAGAAATGATGCCAACTTGGAGTAAAAATTTCCTGACACTTTTAAATCCAGCTAAGCTGTGAGTATTTATTAGGAAGAGCATGATGAGCATCTACACTCCTTACTTAAATTAAGCTTGATTTGGGATGGATATCTCCATCCATTTACTCAGATTTTAAATTCTAACCACCATCATCCGTCACTCACCGCTGTCGAAACTGAAAATCTAATGCATCTTTCTCTCGATTTTTGCTACCCTCGCCTGAGTGACGATGACGACAACAACGAACTCTTATGCTTTTCTGTCTCTTCTACGTCTCTTGACTATCGACGAACTCTTGGCAACTCTCTCTCTCTCTCTCTCTCTCTCTCTCTCTCTCTCTCTCTCTCTCGTCTTTGTCTTTGAATCTCTGCTATGTACTCTCAGTTACCCTAGCCTCGTCGTCCATCTCTACTTATTCTCTGTCTACGCCTTTACCACTGGGTCTTCGTCAAGCCCCCTTCCTCAACTACACCTCACGAACTCCTTCCAATGACAAATCCAATGACGACGAGCTCCTTTTGGTGAAACATCACCACAAAATATTCGGTTGAATTTTGGTATAGAAAGTTGGGGTTTTTCACCAAATCTGGCTAATAAATTGAGTAAAACCCAAATTTGACATGAGTTTAGGTTAGGAGTTGAGATGCTCTTACCGTACAACTAGTCGTGATCTGGCTTGTGGGAACAAAAAAAGAGCACTTGTGTCAGTCGTGTGACGTCTGTTGAAAAAGTTTATATGTTATGTAGGATTTTTTGTTCGCATAAATGAGTTCACCATAATCATAAGTCAATCCACATAATACTGAAGAAGTAATCAAATAATCAATCATAATAATATGCAAAATAGTGTTAGGATCTCGTCATACACTCGCACACGATTTACGAGTATAAAACAGTAAAGAATCAACACAGAGATATACGTGGTTCCCTAAAATCGGGTACGTCCACAGGAGCGAAAGCAGCTGCTGTTCTTTATTATCACAGTATGAATTAGGGTTTACAACATAGAGTATTTATAACTACTATATTCTAACCCTAATTGGATTTGGCCTGTATCTCAAAAATACCCTTGTACGTATCTCTTCATACTTAACATATGAGCCTCAGTTCTAACAAATAGCAAATAGAGAAGCGTTTAGAACAGCCCGTAGGGTGGTCGAGACACGTAGTACCACGCTCTCCTCCATGCATAAGCATGTGAAATGGCTATAAGGGGGATATAGGAATTAGTCCGAGGTGCACGCAAGTTGGCCCGGCACACTCTGCATTACAAAAAAAAACATCCAATAGAAGACTCATCCTGAGACAGGGAACCAAGCAACCACAACGGTAGGAACCTAGCCTAATGGTTGTATGTACCCCAAACTAGACAAACATTTCCCGTCAAAAAACACACACTTCACCACAAACTTCGATTGAAATCCAATTGAAAAAGGTAAAAAGAAAAAAAAAACCGGATACACATAACATCGCAAACTATCCTAATCCTTAATCGGTAGAAACACTACAACCACGACCACAAGTCACGTATCTCTGACGACCTCGAGATGCTTACTAGAGCCACAACCATGACCGCCACCCCATCGGCGACCATGCATTGGCGACGATGGAGGAAGAGCGGTGGAGGAGGGATCAGTGATAAATGGAAGCCGAGAGAAAAGAAAAGAGCAGTTCACCCAAAGAAACTCTCAGATTAATTTGAGATCGGAAGAAAAAACCCTCACTGAAAATGAGTAGTTATTCAAAGCGAAAAAACATCACTATAGAGGAAGAAAAACATAGTAATTATTAAGGGTAAAGCCTCCCCTCCCAGTGAAAATCCTAGGATGAAGGAGAGAAAGGAAGGGAGGGGGCTAGAGTTTTTGTCTCAGTGAGAGAGAAATTGAGTGTTAAAATTTTGTTTTAAAACCACTCAAGTTTAGCAAAGTTGTTGTACAAAAGAGGGTTCAAATTGGAACTGCCAATATCTGAAATTTAGAGCGTTAGTGTTGGGGTACACCAAAGTGATGTGGGTGTGAGTGTAGGGGATAAAACCCCTTGGTTTTTCTCCCCTTTTGTTTGGAATGCCAAAGGCAGGTGTGGGTGTGCCAGTGATAGGAGAGAGTGTGAGCGTGAGAGCTCCCCCAACGGGAAGAGCAGGGCTCCTCAAAGATGTCCGGAGAGACTGTTGAAGAGCCACCGAAGTGAGAGAGAGAGAGAGAGAGGAGAGGGGAAGCCGATTTGTGGCTATCCTGGTGAGGTTTTTTCAATTGTATATGTGTGTAAATATATACAAGGAGTTTTTCCTCGGATCTCTCGTTTGTGCTTGGTTTGTTTGTTTGTGTGCTTGTGCTCGGGGGTGCGGATTTGCTGGTCGGGGTCACAACCCAACAGTTTGAGTCGAGACCTGACCCCGATCCACACCTTTACACACACAAACATACACACCAAGAGATTGAGAGAAAAATCACGTATATATTTGATAAGCACCCGAGAATGTAATGTAGGGTGCGCTAGTATCTAGTTTTAGTTAAATTTAGTTACTTATTAGTTATTATTAACGTTGTTTGCTCGTATAGTGTTCTAGTCCTATTTTGTAGGTAAATCGCCAAAAAAGGGGGCTTTCGTTGCACGAGACAAGGTTTTGCCCGAGCAGAAGTTGATTTGCCAAGGCGGAACCTGTCATCGCCCGAGCAGGAGTAGAATTGCCCGAGCAAGACCTGTTATTGTCAAGGCCGAAGCAGATTTGCCCGAGCAGAAGCTGGGTGGCCAAGGCAGAAGACCCGATGGCCAAGGCAGAGGCAGAGTTGCCCGAGCAGAACCCATCATTGCCCGAGCAAGAGCCAGATTTGCCCAAGCAAGAGGAAGGCAGCCAAGGCAATGCCCCACTATTGGCCTCGGCAGCGATGGGATAAATCCTCTTCCATCGATGCCGAGCCTCTTAGTGGCAAAACTCCTTAACCACATCGATGGGAAGAATTATGTTACATCGATGCCGAGCCCCATAGCAGAGCACTCTAAGGCCGTTGCCATCGATGCCGAGGGACTTAAGAGCGAATTTTCTGAGCATCTTGGGAATATTCCAGGCGCGGACCCCCGGAGTATTTAAGCTTATGTCACTATTTTGTACAAACAATAAGCATAGAATTAGCATAGAAGTAGGATAGATTCAATAGTACTATTTTCTAGATCTAGGATTAGATTCAATTTGCTTTTTGAATTGTTCTTGCTGTTCTTCATTTTTCCAGCACTCATACTTTAATTTTCTGCCTTTAGTTGTTAATTTTTGTTATTATTGCCTTTATTAAAGTTGTTTATTTTCTCCCGATCTATCTTAGTCTCTAGTTTAATTCAAGTCTTGTTATTTCATTATGGTAGCTAGATTTTTGCTTGCTCCTATCTCTCTAGATATGGGTGAGTAGTTTCAAGGGTTAGGTCATGGGATGATTAGCATTCTCATGGCCCGGGCGAAAATTGCATTTTCCACCCAATAAAGCTTCAAACTTTGATTTGAAAATTGATGTGGGGTTCGGGTTTGTTTGACAAGCTACCGAGGTGTTAACCTCTTTGATCTTGTGTAGGTGGGAGCGTCGACTACCCACCACACATGATGCTTAGAGCTCTTTCGCACGAGGTATTTGTCAAATGAATTCTAGAGCTAGCTTGGTTTTCAAATCATTTGATTTTCCGATTTGAGAACTCTAAACAAGTATCTTAAATTGCGTAGTTGGGTGAAGAGTGTGATATAGTTCGAGTCTTGGGTGTTAATAATTCCTAGACCTAGCCTATCTTTTCTCTAGTTAATTCGTTTCAATTTAGCCCTTTTATTTCCACCAATCAAAATAAAACAAAGTTGGCCGTCTAAAGGCCGAAAGCCCTTACTTGCTCTACAAATCCGACCAAGCCATATAATTATTCCCTTGGGTACGATCCCGGATTTCCGGTTTATTATGCTTCAACCGACGCGTTAAACCCTACGCTTGGGGTATTATTCCATATTATCTTGGAGAACGAAGCAATATTCACACACATATACAAACTACAAAAACTTTCCAGAAATCACAACCGATTCCACTCCGGGAAGCCACAACCAGCCCTCTCACTCTCCTCACTCTCTCCCTCACATTGTGCACTCCCACTCCGGAGGCACTCTTCGGGGAGCCACAACCAGCTCCCCCGCCGCACCCCTCTCTCTGCCAACACACACATACATATAAGAGCTGCTACACACACAGCAGTCTGTGCACAGATTGTGCACAGATTTTTTTGTGGGGCCCACCACGGGTCCCACACAAATCATCCGAGCCGTTCATTAAATGTAAAACAGTGTTTCAAAGGTCCCCGTAAAAAATAGGCTCAATCTAATATCTATAGATGCTTCATCCAACCATCTAACTTTTCATTTAGATTTCCGGTTAATAAAAAATTATGTGGTTGGATCGAGCACTTATAGGTATCGGATTGAGCTTATTTTTTATGAGGTCCCTTGAAAAAGTGTTTTACATTTAATGAACAGCTCGGATGATTTGTGTGAGACCCGTGGTGGGCCCCACAATAAAATCTGTGCACAATCTGTGCACAAAGTGTATGTGTGTGTGGACTTTCTGCATACATATATGCAAAAGAGAAAAGAAATAAGGAAGCATAGGGAGGGATCCCATGCTTCTCGCACATGTGAGAACAAGTCCAACAGTGGGCTTGTTTGATAACCTAAATTCAGCACTTAAAACTGAATCAATTAAGTAATAAGTGATTAAGTAGGTTTGATAACTACATTTTACATTGCTTAACAAATTAAGTACTACTTAAAATATAGGCTAAAAAGTTGGAAAAAAATAGTAGCTTTGAGTTACTTAATTCTGGCTGAATTTTTGTGTACTTACATTCAACCATCATACCACCACTACCACCACCACCATTACCACCACCAGAGTTCCTACCATAACCACCACTAAACCACTTCCACCACCACCACCACATCACTACCACCAGCTCCACCACCCCTCCACCACCACCACCACTCCACCACCGCCACTACCATCACTACACCACCGCCACCGCTCCTACCACCACTCCACCACCATCATCACCACCACCGCCACTCCACCACCACTATCATCACTACACCACCACCACTCCCACATACCACTCCACCACACCACTCCTCCACCACCACAACCACTCCACCACCTCTGCCAACTCCGCCACCACCACTCCACCACTCATCCACCATTACCATAAGTATATTATGATTGTTAGTAAATTAAAAGAGAATTGAAACAAAATTAATTCATCATTTTTTTAATTCAATACTTAATATATTTATCAAACAGTTTTTCAGCTTAAAAATTTCAGCATTCAGCTTTCAGTACTTAATTTTTCAGCTTTCAGTTTCAATTTTCAATTTTATCAAACAGCCCCTTAGTAGATAACTAGATGTTGATAGAGTGAGAGAGTCTTCAAGACCATCCACTAGTGCCATTTGCAGAGTCCAACTCCTCTCCAATCCTCTTAAAAGATTGGAAATACAATTTCAGCTCGAAAAAGAATTTTTCCGAGCCCATCAATGATTGAAGAGTTCATTTTATTTAGCTTGTTAAGAACATCAAGCATACCACTGTTACCAAGAATCAAGTTGGTTTTGGAACGCATTTATCTTGCAAAAATAAGATTGCAACACTTGATCAAAACCAATTTCAACCATTTTTTTTTTTAATGATAATGTGTTCGGAAATCATATCTGATATTTGCAGTCAACTTGAATCTTGACATGCAATTGAAGCACTTGATGAGTTCAGAAAAATGAACGGGCCTGATCATTGATGTGGGCTTGGAACAGAACTTTTTTCTTGATGAGTTTAGAAAAATGAACGGAACCGATCATTAACGTAGGCTCGGAACAAAACTTTTTTATGTCTGAAGTTTGTATTGTAGAGTAGGCAATGAAGAAGACAAACTTGAAGTAAGTTTACACATGAAAAATGGCTTTTGTTTGTATTTTTAATGTAGAAGGATGTACTGAGCTTATTGGGGCAAGTGAATACTATTACTACTATTTGTCATCAATTCATAGTTTTGGAGCAGTTGAATAGACTCGAGGAGATGCCACTATAGTTGTATCTTTTTTCCGCCTGTCAGGATGTGTTTGGGCCAGCTTGCACATACACGATTAATTCCTTTTCCGATTCAATCAAAGGCATATCATCTATTCTGAGATTAAGGAATTCACAAGAATTTACTTTCTTGCGGCCTGACTCCAAAAATCAAACTTTGACCAATTGTATGGGGAGCAAACCCACCAACCAACCGGACTACCCTTAAGCTATTGCAATCAATGTCGACTTAATAAACAAGATTCCATGGCCAAATAGCAACTTAATAATATCTCCCCAATGACAATCACGTTAAGCAGTGAAGATAATGTTGGACCCGGAGTGCCCTCATGGATTTAGTTATACAATGTCACTCCCTCCGACCGCTATAAAAACAGACTTACGAGTGCGATATCAAATGCCATAAAAGACTTAATAAAACCATTTCTAACACAAATTGGTTCTAAGAAAGATAGTGAAAAAACGGTCCGACTGATAATTTATTGCAAGTGCTTGCCTCTTGTCAGACTGTATTTCGGGTTTTTTTTTTTTTTCTCCTTGGAGATTTCTTGTTGAAATTAATGTCCACACCAAATGAATTACTTCATGATTTTTATCATTCCACTTCTCATACCCACACCACCGCCCAAAACTATCATACCCTAGCCACCAACAGCTGCCGTAATTGCTGTCGAGGTTGAATTTTGTGGCTTTCGAAGTCAGGTTAAGTTCCCCTCCTCATACCGACGTGTCCTTAAAAATTACAAAATTTGAGTGCATTTTTTAAATTCTTAGAGTTCACTTAAACCCCCTCGGGATAGTGGAGCCGCCCCTGACCAAAGGGATAGATTTGTAAAGATCATGATAGAGAAAGCAAAGCAAAGATCAAGATCATGAGCAGATAAGAGCTCCGCCATCACCAACAAGTCAATCCGTTTTATATGTCCGATGATTCAGAAAACATAGCAGAACAAGGGATAATCATAAAGAGTAAGGTGAGAATGCATTGTTGGGGTTTGGTAGCTAATGCCCATCTCACTTGAAGTGCTGCAGATTGTGGAAACCAATTCATCTGGAAAATGAGGCAAACAAGTTATTGGAGCAAGTCTTATTGGCCTTCCATTTCACCAATTTCAAGCAAAAACGACGACAAATTCAGTGTCGTTCTCAATGAAGTCAAGAATATTGGTCTCAATAGGTATCGAAATATCTAAACTATACCATCAAAAAGCCAACGTACATGTTCTAGAAGTTTAGTTCTCCGAGGTTCCAAGTTCGAGTTGATGAACCAGTATCTACACTTTTGCGCTAACTTAACTCACTAATCCATTAAAACTGCATGTTTGAAAAAAAATTACCCTCACAAGTGCAGCTGGATAGGTCGACGCAAGCAAATTGATTCCAGCATCTCCTTAACACGTATCTTGTACTGAAAATAGTTTTAGAAAGGTAAAAAGCCATGCATTATTCACTCAACCCAATTACCCAGAGATACAACAGCTTTGACTGACAGTCTTGATGAGCATAGCAAAACAAATAGAAGCATCAAACCAACAGAGATCCAGCCCCGAATTCCAACAAGAAGCATCAAACCAACGGGGACCTGCATGCCGAAGACTGCCTCTGAAATCAAAAAAAATTGCTCAGCCAATCACAGAGCTTAAAAACAAGCTTGAAAAACGAAGAGTAACATTTTGGACACTGGTAAAGCAAAATCCTTTGAATACCTGCAAAGATACGACTAGACAGACAACACAACCATTAGAAGCTTGAGAAACCAAACAAGAAACATGCAATATCACAGTTGTATTAAGAAGAGTTGGGCGTCGAGTGTCCCCAAAAACGATCTGAATCATTGCACTATCTTCAACGAAATGTCCTCTTTAATTTGCACTTTTTTCGGTCATAGGTTTAATAGGGACCTTCAAGGCTTCAAGCCGTTCATTGGAGTCAACAACTTAAGTAGCTGCCATAGCATCAAAGCTCTCTTCTTGTTAATGACCTTAATTCGGAAGTGTTGGATATGGTTTAGAATTAGCAAAATAAGCATTCCCTTCTGTAACTTATTATGAGCAGAGCCTCCTGGTTGCAAGCCTCTCGTAAACCCATAATTGGACTAAGGTTTCTACTCGCCTAGTTCGAGCCCAGGATTGACACAGGCATGACTTCAGGACGATGTTAGTCTGGAATAAACCTTCTCCGTGCTGAATTTAGTGAGTTAAGTTTAGCCCACTTTTGTTAGCTTCCACTTGTTCACAACAAAACAGAGTAGTCAAAGCATAAAATGAGCTCAAACAAATTGACAAGATGGAAAATAGCACGGTCCCATCGTTCAGCAAGCCACTACAAGAAACAGTTCAATACATAAAGTCTGACTGAAGTAGATGAAATACATATGAACACAAAATCAAACAGAGATGTGCACAAGTGTCTATCACTTGTAACCACTAACTAATTGCCACATTTTTGACAGGGTTATCTCACTGTGGCCTTTAAGTAGATTTTCTAAAGAAAACAAAAGCATAAACCTTACAATCATTAATAAATAATAATAAATAAATAAAAACGTAACAACCTACTTCCTCACAATCAGTTTTGCCCTTGCATGCCCTTCACTTATCTGAAACTGATTTCCTAACCCCAGATGAGCCATCAACAACCAAACCAAAGTGAGGAGCTGTCCACCTTTACTAAGTTGTGCCGCGTGGGTATAAGCTCTGCAATGACTCGCTGCATAGGACAACAATTCAACCCAAACTTTGCTTATTATTTCCCACATTCTTTCCCTTTCTAATTTTTGCAGCTCTTTGGCCAGCATGCATGCGTCAAACAAAACAGATTTACTTCTGTCCCCCTTAACAGCAACAGGTTCAACTGCTGTATTAACAGCAAGGATACTCTCGCAGGCTTTTATCTGTAATTGATCTTGTCCTTTTTCCCCTTTGCAACAACGTTCCTTGAAGCAGCAAGTGGTTCGACTCTGTTGCTGCCCCTTGTCAAATTCATTGCCACAAAAGCATTTGCAAAAAGAGAAGATATTCAGACAATTCCCCCCTTCCCCTGACTTCCCAATTTTTCTTCCCCGAAAGAATTTCTTGGCTTCAGCACAGGTATCCCTAAACCTTATTTGCCCAATACCTCCAACAGTGGACAACATTGTGGCCTGGATGATTAGAAGATATAACATGTAATTGGAAAGGAGCTTAGACAACTCACGGAACTTGTTGTTGTCTGGACCCCCGGGGTTTGTACCATCAATGCTCCCATTATTCATATCTTTTCTGAGTTCATCATTGTAGCAGAGTTCAGTGGCAATATGCCACATAATAAGGCTCTCATCAAAGTCGACCTCGTTGATCCAACGGAGTAAGTCAGTGCAACTTTCAAACCGAAGAATCCAATCCCCTCTAGCGGAAAATATCTCCTTGGCTGTTTCTAAGTCATCTGCTAGCTCGGATTTCATTTTCAGCTCCTCAAAAATAAGATCTCTCAAGTCATCGGTGAAATCCACATTTGTCACGTATTTCTGTCCATCTAGCAAATTGGTTAGGCCAAATATGTCAATCGTTGTCTCCCACCATGACGATCGTGGGTGCAGGCAATAATTTATCAAGTTGTACTGGGAGAGAGATTCAGACCACCTGAGGCGCACAATTCGCATGATTCTCTTGGGGGAAAACCATCTGGGCTTTTTTTCTTTTTTTTCAGTGTCAGGCCTAGGCCACCTTTTCCTATCAACATTGAGCACCTTCTTGAGGATCTCAGATACCTGATTATGCTCAGACTTAGTGAGGTTCATAGCAGTCCAATCAGAGTAAAGGACCATCAGAAAAGCTACTAAATCGAGAGCAATAGCACTAAGTAGCAAGGTGTAGGATATTCCAATATCAATCTTTTCAAAGTCCTTCTTTTCCTTATAATAGAAGAGTGCAGTGGCTGCACAATTTAAACTAAAAGAAAGTATCCGAAGCGCGTATCCAAGCCTAGTTTGCACCACCGTGGCTTTCGTGTAGAGAACCTCATAGAAGAAAGTGAGTTCTACCTCAACAACTTTGAAAGCATCTATTGGGGTTCTCTTGAGAAAGAAGTCTCGACTCTGGTTGCGCTCACGGAAGCTGAAGATCAGATCCGAAATCAGTCCTTTGAAAGAAGAAAAATATTTATAAGCAACTTGGACCACTTTCAAATCTTTCAAATCTTCCCTTTCTTCCTTATTTGCCATTCTGTTGACCCTACTAGGTTCTGGAATCATCTCTATTTTCGTTGGAAGTCTTGCTTCTATCTTTGATGTGTACTCATCCATGAGCTTCGCATAGTTAGGCCCAGGATCGGGCTCTGTGAGCAAAGAATCTTTGAATCTGCGGGTACTAGCAAGGTAGAGAGCACGTGTCCGCTCAGTGTACTTGATGAGTCCAGCGATGAACATTAGCACTGTGGGGAGCCAAAGTTCATTAACTATAAATGAATCCTTATTTACAAATGACTGAAAGAAAGCATAACCGACTGCCCAGCACTGGAAACCAAGACCAAGCAAGTGCCTGAGCCAGAGCTCATTGTCCTCAAGGGCAAAAGCAGTGATGGTGTCAGGACCCCCCAGGTGTACCAAGAGAAAGGGAGCCCAAAATGCCAGAAGGGTCGGCTCAGAGAAAGGGCCAAAGGTTCTACAGGTACCTTGGCTCTTGGAAATGAGCCCCACAGCAAAATTAGCACTCAGGTCGGCTAGCAAGTATGCCAGCCACATGGGCATCACTATATAAACAGTCGACATGCGCTTTCTCAAAGGTGCAGAGAATATGAGAAAAGTTTGCAGCAAGAGACTGAGGAGAATCACTACCCGGAGATCCCATGTTTCCCACAACTCTTGCCAATGCCCATGCCCATGTTTTCCCATTATGTATGCTGACTACTTTCCCTTGTCACACTGTCTCACACAAACACCGTGTTGCTAGTGAAGACGATTCAGATCAATTAGAAGCACAAGTTGAACGTGGAAAGGAATATGCACCTACACTCTACCAAGGACAAGCACAGGATTCAAAACTTCGGAGGGCTGCAATAGGAAAAAGAAAATAAGAAATGTACAAATCTTGGGTGAGAATCTATATGAATTTTTAAATACTCCTACTTTAAACCAATCTTTACTATGACAACAAGAATTTTTTGCATTTTAAAACTTGGGCGGTCATCCCTGCCTAGCTGCCCCTCAGTCTGTTCCGCTCTCTCTTTCACATACACACAAAAACGACTAATTATTGGGTGCTCCCTTAGTACGATATGACATCACTATGTGAGTACTCCAGCCAATTAGTTACCACAAAACACAGTGTGTTGCCCCTTGTCCCAGAAAAAGAGAAATGCTGGAACCACACCCGGTTACATATCCACACTCTCAGGGATATAGGCCCTACACACTGAATGTGTGCAGTTCCCACACGCTTGTGAGTGTGCGTAAATGGGTGTGGTTCTAAATATTTGCCCCAAAAATCTCAAAAAAGTGTGACTGAAACATTTATCGCTTCGTAATTTGTTTGGAGCTTCACGAGAAAATGGCCTTAGTAATCTGAGAGCGTTGGAAAATCACTCATCAAACAGACAGAGATACAACAAATACAGACACTTTGTTGGTAGTGGAGATGGAACAGATTAGCAAGGATGGAGCCAGAGGGTCTAGTAGGGGGCGGCCACCGTGGCAAATTTTTTAGAAAATGCAATGATTATACGTAAATTAAAATTAACCCCAACTTATATAGATTTGCCACCACTATATTTTTTTTCCTTATTTTTTGCAATATACTAGTCTTAAATCCTCTAAAAAAAAATTTAAGAAAGGAAAAGAGACGCAAAATAGTATTCAAAAACTAATAATATGAAGGATGAGATAAAATTAAGAAAAAAAAATTCACACTTTAACCTAAAACAACTTCACATAAAATAACTTATCCTAAAAAATTAAACAAGTTAACCAAAATAGTCGGCGCTGTGCATGACACGACAGTAGTGGATATCTCGTTTAGTGAAGTTCCAAATTTTCAAATTTCCAATGTCGGCACTATGCAATAGTGGAATTTCAAAAAATTAAAAAATCATTTATCGTTGAGCGTTTTGTGTGAATTTCTCAAACTCCATTGGAAAAAAGTTAGTCTTCTTCAAATTTTCAATATTCAATTAAAGTTAGAGAAGTTATTGAATGTTTTTGAATCCCTTATTGAGTTTGTATTGAGCAATAGATGATATTTGCACTATATGAAAGAAATATAGCAGCTTATTAATTTTTGTATGCTAAAAATAAAAAAAAATTCGTACATTTCGCCACTGCGATGGTAAAATTCTAGTTCTGTCCCTGAGATTAGCAGGGTCTGAAGATGATTAAGGGGGTGTTTCCACCGGTGAAAACCAGGGCAGAAAAATATTTGTGGTCGAAAAGTTGTTAGGTCTTTCCAGTAGTGAATAAATTATTGAGAAATATTAAGTTGTTTCCAGTAGTAAAGTAGTGAATAAGTTGTTGATGATTTATGAGGAGAGTTAATGTAGAAAAAACACTTTTTTTGACTATTTTTTTTGGTTAGTGAAAAATTTTACGGTAAAATATTGAAACTTTTTTATTAGCAAAAACAATATGCTAAAATGAGTTAATTTTTTTTGTTGTTTTTGTTAGTAGAAACGGGGCCTAAGTGCTCTCTCTCTCCGAGAGGCAACCCACAAACAGCAGTTTTCCTAATCTTAGTAGATATATGCAGAATCTGTAAGCCTAAACATTGTTAAGATAGAGCTGAAAGACCTGGAGTATGGGCATTAGTACCTGATTTCAGCTGTCTTGGTACTGATTCTCTTGGGTAATTTGAGATTTGTTCTTGGATTTGGGTGAGCGTTTCTCCTCCTCTGCTCAGGGAACTCAGCTCAGGGGCTAGAGTAAAGCTCGTCAATGCCCTCAATAAAATAATTGGAGGTCATCGACCATAAGCAAGTCAAGTCTTCCACCCCTCTCTCTCTCTCTCTCTCTCTCTCGCTCTCTCTCTCTCTAATCAAATGTTTGAAAAGGAAATCCGTGGGACCTTTGTCCTACCATCTCTGAAGCAACACTGGACAATTCAGATTCAATTTTACTGTACCAGACCTCATTCATAAATTTTGAAAAGAAAACAAAGAAATAGATTGTGAATATTGCATATAGCAATTTAATAATAAAATAAAATAAAATCGAAAGATTTGTGAACTAATGTTGTCTTTTTTATAAAGTTCTTAAAATTTTGAGATAATTTTTATTTTTAAATTTCTCTTGCCGAGAAACATTAATAATAGTTCATAAAAATTTAACGCAAAACTAACAAAAATTAATAAAAGACCGAAAGTTACAAAACTTTTGTTAGTTTGGCATCAAAATGTTTTTGAGCACGATGAGAGAAAAATAGAAATTAAAAACTCACGGTAAAAAATTTACAAAAAATTGTTAAAGACGAAATTATTAAAAAGTGATCATTATGTGGAGTAGTATCGTTCTCATTTAAAATACCGAAATCTTTTTCTTTTCAACAACAAAAGAACAAAAAGGTTTTGCCATGCTAGTGCTTTCGAAATATTACTACTAGTAATATTGAATGCTTTTATGTGTCCCAACAAAACTAATTACTACAAACGTTGTGAAATTAATTTTAAAACATTTTGCTACGTTATTATTGACGAATGTCGGACAACATTTTCATTATTAAATTCTTCTAGTCGCATTTTGAACATTCAAAGTCAACGTCGACTCCATGAGGAGATGATGCCAAGTTGCAAATAAAAAATTCCCAAACGCTTTTAAATCCAGCTAAGCTGCGAGAATTTTGTTTTTTAAAAGAAGTAATGGAATAATCAACCATAATAATAATATGCAAAATTGCAATAGATCATAAGAGGAGTTTAGAATAGCCTGTGAAGGGTGGTCGAGACACGCAATACCGCGAATGATGCACCGCCTCCTACACAAGGTTGGATATATGTTGTTCTTTCCCCAAGATATAACGACCTTCAAGTTCACTTCTGTGCAACGAAGCGAAACTTACGAACCGTTTATTGCCCCGACACTCAAACTAGTACTTGAACAAATATTATTACCATCAAGTATGGGAAAGATAATAGAAGTGGGCTCACCGGGCTGTGCTAGGGATAAAGAAAATAGGAAGAAAAAAAAAGACCCTTAAAGTGTATATAAACGGCTTAAATTCACTGCACAATGAATCTGAACGTTCATGTACACTTTAAGAGTCTTTTCTTTGCCCATTTTTTTTGCACTTAGCATTTCTCATAATGGAACCACGATAAACATGTATGTGTTTTGTATGTATTGGAGAGAACATACTCCATAGTACTGTTCTGTTTTCCTTCATGATTTAGGTGCCGTTCCAGTTTCCCTTCTTTTTCTAAAAGTTCTTTTTCTTCAATTTTCAAACTCAAATATAATGAAAATAAAAAATAATTTTTTAATTTTTTTTGCACCGTATAAAAGATCTCAATGAAATCTATCAAACAAGATCCATATTAATAGAAAAATTATTTACGTAAATACATAATTTTTGAGCTTGAAATTACTTTCTTTTTCTAAAAGTTCCTTTTTTATAAAACCGGAACACCCCCTTACATATCCGCGCATCTCTCAAAAATAAAATAGTACTAGTAATGAAGCTAGAGAAAGGTGGAAATTGTAGAAGTAAAAAAAGAATTATAAGCACAAGCTTCATTACTACTCCGTAGTACTTTATTTTCGTAGTCCAAAGGTATATATATTACACGTTCTGCTGAATTTTCCACATCAATTATAAGCACAAGCTTGCGGATCAAAAATAAAAATAAATTAATAAATTAAGCACAAGCTCAAGTGGCCCATAGAATTGGTAGTTCAATCCGTCTAGCTCTCTACAACGAGCATCAAACAGGGGCAGGGCCTCTGGGTAAATATGGTCTTATTAGAGCAGAGCATCTCCAGTTTTTACAGTTTCATTTTGGGAAAAACTGCACACCACCTTAAAAAAATCTCTGTGGCTCATGTTATGAGGGTTTTTTTTTTTTTGCTCACTTTTGAGTTTTGTGGCTCTTTTTATGAAAATGTGTACAGTACACCCTTACAAATTTTATGGCTTGCTTTTACGAATTTAATTTTGTGGTTCAACATATGAGATTTCGTGGTTGTTTGTATATGAATTTTTGTGGTTACTTTTACGAACCTTGTGCCAAAATGACTGCTCTAGGATATGATTTTTTACTTTTACGATTTTTGTGTTGTTATTTGTGAATTTTGTGGTGGTTACTAAAAAAGAAGGCTCTAGATTATGAATTTTTTATGGTTCAAAATACAATTTTTTTTGGCTTATTTTTATGAAATTTTGTGATCATTTACAAGATTTTATGACTCAAAATACGAAGGGCACACCGTGCACATCCCTTTATTTGGGGTGTATAGTTTGCACCCATCTCAAACATTGTCTCTCTCCCCCTGCTTGACCACCGGTTACCACTATTTTTCCCAAAAATCAATTCAACCCTTCCAAAATAAATGAGGCCCATTAATTTCCAAAATCAATTCAGCCCTTCTAAATTCAATTCGATCCAGTTGTGGTCCATTATAAATTAATTTAAGGGCCAAAAATAACATTTCAGGCAATCCATCAATAAATTCCCTTTTTAAAATTTGGCCACATTTGGGGATAAACGGAAGTAGTAGAAAGATGGGTGTAGAAATATTTTGTTCCAACAGATTCACTCTATTATACAAGGACTTCTTTTAGATTATTGCGTTCAATTTTTGTAAATGACGAAGTTCATTTGAATAATAGTCATTTTATCTATATAAATTAACAGCAATTCGTGAACTGTATATCCAATTAAAATAGAGTTCATTAAGCGCACTTACTGTAATTTGATTAAAAAAAAAAAACTTCTCGTGAATATTGATTTTGTCATCTACTATGAGTCTATGAGTAAATCAACGTAATTGTTGAATTTTTCTGCTGCGTCCCTGTCATCCCCCGGTTCCAAAGTCATATAACACAGTTTTTACAAGTAGTACCATATATGGGATTGTTTGTTTGGGAGGATTGAAGATGAGATTGGATTAGGAGAAAACATACTATCAAATAAACAAACAAGGGGAGTGAAATTGAATTGTGGTTGGGACTAATTGGGCCGATAATCCCTCATATGCTTCACTAATTACTATTGTATCCCACTTTCCTCCTAGGATTAATAATCCCCGAACTATCAACCGCCAATATTAATTCTCAAAATCTTATCCCATCCTAACCAAACGCAATACAAAGCTATATATAATCTCCACCCTAATACGCCTGAGTTAAAAAGAAAAGTAGACCCCACAGTATTAACAAATCCCATGCTGTTAGCTTATCACTTTTTTTCCAAACCCATCAAAACAAACAGGCCCTACGTTAATAGTGACTGCTCTGTTCACTTTGTGGCTGCTTATGGATTTTGCCTAGCTTTGGAACTGTGATGCATTTGTAACGTATTTTAGAGCTATCTCTAGTCTTGACACCCTTTGGCGAAAGTTTCTGGTGTACTTGACACACTGGCTTGCATTTTGGTCTATTTTCTATCTAAATTCCCGTATTATGCCGAAAAAGGAAAGCACGCAAACATGAAAATCCTGTATACTGGATGATTTCATCAATCCCGGAAAATAAGTTGTTTGCTCATTGCTGATGACCTATCTTTTGTTTTCATCAATCTGCATTGCTATTGAACATTCCAAGTCCAATATGAGACTCCAACACCATTAACATCCCATTATGATGCATACACAATTATGGTTCTTGAATCTTGATACTTTAACATCATCTGGAAAGGTGATGTCGTATTAATCCTCTTTCTTCATCCAACTCAAAGCTGCCTCTGGAGAACAAAGTGCTGGAGAAGAATGGTTTCAAGTCCGTGATTTCATAGTCCAGTGCCTGCAAGGAAAGACATCATAACAAGTCAATACACTTGAAATGTGCAATAGAGAGCTATAAGGAAGAGTTCAGTCTTTCCCATCCTTCCCCGAATTTGATGCTGTAATATTGAGGGAACCAAAACTATCAATCTTTTGACAAATTTCAGGCTCTGCTTGGTATCTTTCAAAATTTCCTGCACCGACAGTTTTCAACTGCTGTCTGGGGATGTAGTCCTTATTGTGTTTCTCTTTGAATAAATGGGTACCCTTTTGCACAGTTTCAATATTTAATGACATTTGAACTACTTGATCAACAAAAATCACTCGGAGAGTGATGCACCTTG
Source organism: Rhododendron ovatum (assembly GCA_019656835.1). Taxonomy (NCBI): domain Eukaryota; kingdom Viridiplantae; phylum Streptophyta; class Magnoliopsida; order Ericales; family Ericaceae; genus Rhododendron; species Rhododendron ovatum. Next base: position 11,185,592 of record CM033793.1, on the reverse strand, counting down.
CTCTGGAGTTCCTCCAACTTAACATCAATATGGGAAAGATTTGAAGTAGAGCCAGATATGATTTCTTCAAAGTGCAGTGCATCCTTCACGAGACCTCTCAGCAGGTGGAGGATCAACTCATTGAAATCCTTCTTGAAAGTCATATACTTCTTGAAGCTCTGCAAAAGAATACCCAATAATGAACTGTTAGAGCACTTGCAAGGTTTATAACCCCCTTCATGTCCTTTTTAATTGCATAAATCCACATTAGAATGTTTAGACACCCAATAAGAACTTACAAAAGGATAATGCTCACCCAGAATGATAATTTTAGTACCAAGCTAGGAACCTCTGAAGAATCAGGAATGAAATATATACCAAAAATACTGAAGCTCAAACTCTCAAAGAGGGATTTAACTCCACAATGGTAACATCATTATTTAACGTTCAAGCCTCACCAACCAATACCAGAAAAGGGAGTACGAGACCACAAATAAACAAAAATCCAGCAAGTAAACATCAAATTAGGGAAAATGATCCACACAGGAATTAGTCTGAAGAATACCAGAGATGAGACAGTAAGTTCATAAAAGAATGATACATTGCGAGATCTTTCAGTACCTTTTGCAAAGCTTTCTGGACCCCAAATTTCTGTGTTGAAATGAATGAGTCAAGCAGGACACGTATTGCCATGTCAACATCTACCTGAGTAACATGCTGCCTGAGGTGCATCCTTGCATGTGCTTCAGACATCCGAATCATAGATTCTATGTGCCTCACCGCAATAGGAACTCCTTGCCCATGCTACCAACATACAAATCACGCAATATATCATCAGACGACAAATACAAGAAATTGCCAATAGTTGATTAATCATTAGAACCAAAAAAGGTGGAAGGGGATCTAACCGAAGATTCTCTCCGTAGTTCGGCATAAACTTCTTGGAGCTTGTTCAAGTCAGCATCATGCAAGCTTGGGACTACATTTAGCTTGGCGTAAGTTAAGTATTTTTTCAGCAAATCTTGAGGGAGTATCTGTGTACGTAAACAACAGATAAGCCTTATATAAACCACATATTCAAGCATTTTCGAAACAACAGGGTGAAATTAGAAAAGGACTCCTACTGACATCAGTATCGAGTGGCATGGCAGAGGGGTCAAATTCGTCTTGGAAATCGGTTCCGGACTTATCTTCCATGTTAGCACCTTTTGGTTGGGACTTGAAATGACTATCAACTACAAACTTCGCAAGCATCTCATCCTTGATTGGGTCAACTATGTCCTGCATACAACCAATATCCATACATATTGGACATGTCCCATTTAATAGGTTCTAGAAGTAAATACTCGATGAGAATAATAACCTTAACGACACAAAGGATATCGAAACGTGAAACAATTGGATCTGTCAATTCGACATTCTGCGAAAATGTCTTTGATGAATCATATCTGGAAAACAGAAATATTAGTTAGATACCAGAGTACAATGGAACTTATATAAAAAGGAAAAAGTTGAAAAGAAAATTTGTCAAAATGACAGCATATTATGGCTCGTATGCCTACTCAGGAAAATCATTGATCATGTACATGGCAGTTGTTGGATCAAAGTATGAGCATTGGGGATTAATCTCTCTCTTTCTCTCTAAAATTTGTCAAAATGACAGCATATTGTGGCTCATATGTCTAGTCAGGAAAATCATTGATCCTGTACATGGTGTACGATCATATAACATATTATTTTGCATACCTTCCACCAATAGGATTTGCAGCAGCAATGACAGAGCACCTAGCTTGGAGTGAAGTGACAATCCCAGCCTTTGATATGCTGATACTTTGCTGCTCCATTGCTTCATGAATGCTTACCCTGATCAACAATAACCATTTCCAAAATCAACTGAATGTTTTATAACATTAAAAACATAGACACATATATGAGTATTTATCGACCTGTCCTGATCATTCATCTTGTCAAACTCATCAATAAGGCAGATCCCTTTGTCAGCAAGTACAAGGGCTCCTCCTTCAAGTGTCCACTCTCGTGTGACTGGGTCCTTGTGCACTGCTGCTGTTAGCCCAACAGCAGAAGCTCCCTTCCCAGTTGTATAGACAGCCCTATGGCCAGTCTTTTCAACATACCTTAGGAAGAATATCAAACAATCAAATTTTGACATGTTTAAGAGACCAAGTCACTTCATTTATAAACTGTGAATTAGGGGTATCTCTTACTTGAGAAACTGAGATTTGGCTGTTCCTGGATCACCTAGCAGGAGCACATTTATGTCCCCACGCAACCGATGCTTCCCGTTGACATTTTTCTCTTGACCTCCAAACATAGCAAGAGCTATTGCAGTTTTTATATCCTCATGGCCATAGATTGAGGGGGCAATTGACTTGATAATCTGAGGTTTGGCAACAAATGAAAGTCGTTATGAGAAATTTGTTAGATCTGAATATTTAGAGAAAGAACTCAAAAAAGTTCTGAGTCTTCTGACTGCACAAAATCATGCTGTAATCGGGAAAGAAGTACTAAGCAAAACCACCTTTTCTCCGATATTTGGATCCTTAGATAACTTCTCAATCTCTTCTTTGTCCTCCTCTGTGAGTTTGTAAGCTGAAAAGAGGTCTTGCTTCTTTGTAACATAGTTTGCCTCAACAACAGTGGCAAACACAGGAAATCCATTTTTTGTGTTCAAAGACAAGTCAAAGTTGTTTGTGTAAATGCCAGTGACCTCCTAAAAGAATACATGGAACAAAGGAGAGAAAATCAGAAGATAATCACTAACCCAAATAACCACAAAAGAATTATAAATCCAAGTCAGAGCTCTACGATCTCTTCCCCAGGGCGAGCACAATCAATTAGATCATTGAGGAGTATCACTTCCTTGTATCTTGGAAGTCGACCTGGAGGCACAATTCCGGGGCTCTCTTGGAGGGTAAGTTTTTGGAAATTCCTATAAATTGTCTGCAGCAATGCATGGAAGAAAGTCAGAAGTCTTAGTTCATGATTTTTCCTCCTCAATCAACACTATCTAGAGATAATTTACCTGCTCAATATTGACAGTGAATGGTCCTTTTGACTGGCATTCTGGGCATGAACCAACCTTGACCTCCGAATATGAGTTCTGGAAAAATGGTCCAAGAATCATCCCACATTTGCTGCAATCATACTTTACCTGCTGCAGCTGAGGGAATACTCCCGAGCGTCGAGTCACAACCCCCCCTATACGGATCATGGTGTTCAAATGGATCTGCCTGGAAAGTAACAAGGACATAAGTGATAGAATTTTTATAAAATCGTAACTTATGGACATGGTATTTGATAAAATCCTAACTATCTTCCCCACTACCTTATGTTCCTTATTTGATCATAAACTGGCAAATTGGTGATGCGGACATAGATCTTTTGATGGATTTGTTTGTACTTTGGATGCAATTCAAAGACAACAATTTGAGCAACTTCTTCCATGACCTCCAGCACAGACTGAGGTGCATCAGCTAGCCAGATCGCAATATTGGGGTGGACATATATGAATTGTTTGTAATCAATCTCCAGACTACACTTATTAGCTACATACCAAAGTAAGTCAGCAAAGAAAAGCACAAGATCAATCCAATTTGGAAAGTGAGTAAATAACAGAAAAGAAGCATGTAAAATGGTAGAATTCTGAAAGTTTCAAAACTAAAAGAAGACACCTAAAGAGATTTACCTAAGACCATCTCATTTATCTGCCTCACATAGACTATATCCTCATCATTATTTGATTTGTGATATGTTAGTAAGAACTCCTTGAACTTCTTGGCAATGAAGCGGCGCACTTCATCCCTAGTAACCCACTCCCTTAAAGTTCCCTGGACATGATACATCTCAAATTCACCTTCTTCATCCATTTCATCCTACAAAAGACAGTCCAATGGTTAGAAGTTTCAGTCCATAATGCATCCAAGATTTCATAGAACTGATCCAAAATGGTAAGAACTTCACATAAGATTTATGGGCAACTTGACACCTCGTACTGTTCATAATCAGTCTGATCGGTCATAGGCACATCGTCTCTTGAGTGTCCTCGCTGTGATCTACCTGGTGAACTTTGCATTGCATCAGTATCCTCATCGTTTCTTGCTGCAGTGGGAGGCCTAAAATCAGCTCTGGACCTTTTAGAAGGCCTGTAGTTATCCTCATCCGTATCTGCAACAAAATGTCAAGTTTCACAATTTTTTCTTATATCAAGCTCATAACCATAAAGTGACGATCCTATTAAAAGCTAAATCATACAAAAGTATTTGGCTCACTGGCAGCCTATTTTGTAGACTTTCCAGCCAACTTCACCCCCGGAGCTGCTCTAAGCACTAACCTTTGCTCCCAACTCCTGTTCACGACCATTCTAGTCAACACGGCCAATCCTAAGTTGGCTCAAGGTTTGACAAAACCAACATTTAGCTAAAGATTTGCAAAGCCATTGGAAATCTTATCCAAAACCAACTGGCCTACTTCTATGGAAAATGGCTTTGTACTTTCATCTAGTTAAACCATTATTATAGGAGTATTGCTATTGTATTCACGTTTGTGAAACCATCAAATTTACTTATCCAAGCAAACCAAACAGCATAGGATTGACATTTCCTAGTACACAAACTAGGTCGGCCCCGTTTCACTTTCCCTTCTTAAAAAATAAGTACTTATTTGGAATTTTCAAGCTTAAGAAATAATGTTTTATGCAATATGGATCTTGTTTGACAGATCTCAATAAGATCTTTTGAAAGATGCAAAAAAATTGAAAAATTATTTTCATATTTTAATTTTAAAAATTACAAATAAGTATTTATTTTTTAAGAAGGGAAAGTGGAACGGGGAACCTAGTAATTAACTTCAGCTTATTGTAAACAGTCCATAGATTGCTGGGCTTTAACTAGGAAGATCTTTATTTTTTTTTGGAACCAGTTTCTGTTATTAAAGGGACCAAACCCAAAACCTCAAGGACAAGGCCTAGAGGACCTCTACACTAGGACAAGCCCTAGCTGTAGCAAAACAAGACTCTGAAAAAAACAAAGAAGCCAAACTAGGCTTTACAAAGGACCTCTACAGGAAGACCCCAATCTAGAATCAAGCTTTGGTTCTTGGCAGTCCTAGGCACCCGTCTCCAAGAACTCATACAAGCTTTAACTTCCTCCACGACCAATCTTTCCACTGAAGTAGAGTCATGCCCAACCTGCTGAAAACTCTTCCACTGCGCTCTTTCCAGATGTAATACACGAAGGCAGCAATGCAAAGTTTGAAAGCATTGGACTGCACAGAGTTATCCTTGCAGTGAATTGAACCCCAATGCACCACAGCTAACAATTCACAGTCAGGTAAAGCTAGATCACATTTTAATTTTATAGCCTTCCAAATAAGAGAGGAGAAAGGGCAGTCAAAAAATAAGTGGGAATGGGACTCAAAACTACCATATAGCACAAAACACAGGAACAATCATTAAGGAGACCCCAAGTTATTAGCCTGTCCTTAGTAGAATGCCTACCAAGCAAGGCCAACCACAAAATAAACGACCATCTTGGGACATGCCTGTTGAACCACTCCATTGTAAACCAAAAAATCTCTGGGCCTTCAGATCTCAAAGCTTGCCAGGCTGACTTAATAGAAAAATAACCAGAAGTATTCAGAGTCCAGATCACTGAGTCCTCATTGTCAACATGTGGAATGAGATTTGGGTCTGTATTGGCTATAATCTCTCTAATAATAGAATGCCTACTTCTTGGCCACCCCCAAGAACCATGATGAATAATAGAGTTAACTAGAGAATGACGAGATCTGCCAAGATTAAAAGACAAACGATCCCCATATTTCTGAAATAAAGGGCCAAGAGTATGCCAATTGTCTAGCCAAAGGAAGGTGCTGGAGCCATTACCAACCCTGGATAGAATAAACTGTTGACCTTCATTTCTGAGCCCAAAAATCTTCCTGAGAGTCCATGAGGAGTCAGTAGGAAGGTTCATTGGCCAAATACAGTGGTTTTTAATCACATAAGAGTGAATCCATTTAACCCATAAGATATCTTCTTTCTTACATAAAGCCAATAAATGCCTTAAAATGGCCACCCAATTCCAATCTTTCAGCCTTTTGAAACCCAAACCACCTTCCTTCTTAGGCAGACACACAGTAGACCAAGCCACTTTCACACCAAAAGATTTTAGATCCACGCCTTTCCAGAGAAAAGCACTAAGAGCATCCACAATGTAATAATCAAAATCAAAAGACTGCTAAAGTTAACAATGTGTTTTTAAAAAAGTGCTCACATTGTAATAATCAAAGTTAGCAACCTCCTAACCAATAATCAAATTTGGGCATTTGAATAATCAAAAGTAACAATGCGGGACTTCACATTGCTAACTTTAGCAACCCTCTAAATGAATAATCAAAAGCTAACGTGGCAAGTTTTGATTATTCACTTTGATTATTACATTGCGGATGCTCTAAGCATACCTTCAATATCTTTCATAATTTTTTGCGGGAGAATGATTATTGAAGACCAGTACACCTCAATATCTTTCATAGTTTAACTAGGAAGATGCATTCAAGTTTCCTGAAAACTCTAAGAACAACTGTCGTGGGTGGGCATTAGGCCCTGAAGCACATAGAGAAAACTTGCAAGCACTAAATAATCAAACCAACTTAAAACAATATTAGAAAATTTACTTCAAAGGCCACAAGGTTCGATGAAAAACAATATCAACCACATGCACATGTACAGCTAAGCAAGACTCATCGATAGTTCTCTACTTCTACCGGCTTCAAAAATCAAAATTGCACCTCAAGACCAAAAAAATTAGTAAGAGATTCATTTTTTTGATAACTAAGGTGTTCGGGCCAGCTTACGTGCACCTCGACTAATCCTGTGTCATACCAATCCCACTGCCCACCGGCCACTTGCAGGGTGCCCCATCAAATCTAACTTGAGAAAATAGGAATTCAGAAATTGTACTTGGTATAAACAAAGAAGTTTTTCCAAAATAAACGCGCAATAGAATCAGAACTTGAGTACAGAACATATATGAGACGGAATTTTAAAAATCAAATCAGAGTGGTTAGTTAGGGTTACCTTGGTCGTGGAGAAGGTGGGGAAGCTTTCGCTGAGAGACGCGGCCATCTCTGGCTTCGAGTTCCAACTCGGCAGCCCTTCGATCAGCCATAATCTGGTCCAAATCCCTCTCGTCTTCGAGTGATTCGTCCAGCCCCACTGATTCATACTGATCGTGTTCATCCATCCTCCGATAATCGCTACATGTACCCCCATTTCACAGATAACAATAAAATCAAACACAGATCCATCCAATTGTGTTTCTTGATATTACATATTCGACATAGAAATAGCACATACAAGGAGATGAACTCATGTAATAAGGAAAAAGAAAAGGAATCTCTTACTCCATGTAATTGTCGTTGAACAGATCCTCTCCTTCCTCCTCCTCCTCTTCCTCCACTTGGTCAGCTTCTTCTGGAATGACATTGGGATCGACGGCGGCCTCGTCCTCGTCGGAGTAGTTCTCGGATGTGCGGCTGGTGTTCAGTGGAAGTTGATCCGTGTTAAAACCAACGGAAGTGGGAGAATCGGGCGTCGACGGAGGAAGATTACCGCGCTCGCCGGAGGAAGATGACGATGATTCAGCCATCCCGTTTTCTCCTCCTCTTCTTCTTCTTGCTTTTTTTTTTAATCTGTTTGGTTTCCTTGAAAGATAGCAGTACCAATAATCGACGATATTTGGAAAAGGGGGTCTAAAATTAGGGCACACACTTTACTTTGTCACCGGGAGGCGGGAGTTTCGTTTTGGCGGGAAGTTTTTGGCGCCAAATGTAGGCACGCGTGGCACCTCAACTACTAGTTTATTGTTCCTACTGGTTTGGGCTTGGCCCTTCAGGGACCGGCTTGGATTCCAATCAGTTGGGCTTCCAACCAGTTTAGTCCAGTTATTGACTTTTTTTTGGCTCTTTCCGGATTTACAATAATGATCAAAATCGTTCATTTTTTAAAACTCATCAAGAACATTAGTTACGTCAAAAATCACGTTGATTTGAATACCGGTTGATAAGACGTTGAAATGTATTAAGTTTGTAAGAAAAAAATATGTGAAACACTGGATTGCAACCCATTTGACACAATTATATGAAGATCAATTCCTTTCAATATAATGGGATCCGATTAAATTAATTTTTGACGTGGTCAATGTTCTCGACGAGATCTAAAATATGAACGATTTCGATTATTATTGTGAGCCTGGAAAGAGTCCGCAAACGGTCCATAACTGGTCCAAACTGATTGAAAGCCCAACTGATTGGGATTCAAGCCCTTTAGGGACGGGCTCACCACCATAATCCAATCTTAAAAATCACAGCAAAGTTTGTGGTTTTACGCTCCTAGCCAAGTTTTACTTTACTATATGCTGATTCGAATCGATCATTTGTAGATTTAGACGTGTGAAAAAATATCAAAAAATAAGTTTGATTGAGCATTATGTATAACTAGTTTTTTTTTTCTTTCTATAGAATGAATAATTAATGTCTTTTAAACTAGTTTCTAGTTCTTTGCGTAGATAAGTTTGTTAGTTTGTCTTGTTCTAGCTTGTGATCTTGTCGAATATATATATTTCGATAAGAGAATAAACCGCCGGTGTAAACATTTGTTTCCTCCAAATCAATTACATCGCAACATATGTCAAAACAGTGGTCCCAATTAATAAAACATGGCGACGTATCACAATGCAATTGATTTGGAGAAAATAAATGTTTATACCAACAGTGTAAAGAATTTATTAATGCTACTACGTCTCCCCATTTTCCAAAGTCAACGGTGAGGTTAAAGGGCGAGATGATCTTCATGTGGGTCACCTTCCGGTCGATCAGCTCCATTGGGATGTTGAACTCATCGAGCATGCAGAGGGTCAGAGACGGAGCCACCATGAGGACTTTTGGGGGCCACAGCCCTCCCGTTGTTTCGATTTTTTGTTTTTTTTTTATTTTTATTTTAATATTATTTTTAGGGATATTTTTTTGTTTTTTAAAGATTATTATATTTTGTATTTGGTGTTATTTAAATATTTAAATGCTTTAAGAATGTGTTTGTTTTAGATTCCAAAATTCAATTCCACTCTCTGTTCGTGGTCTCTCATAAATTTTTTCTATCTTTTTTCTCTTTCTATCTCTCTTCTACCCAAAAAAGCCTCTCTCAAAATCTAAAACAAACAAATATTGAAATTTCAAAATACTTGTTGTAGTTTTGGCCCTCCCGTATTTACAAAATTCTGGTTCCGTCTCTGCAGAGGAGGATGGCGCCGCTGCAGGGCTTGGCGGCGTCGGGGCTGCGCTCGAAGAGGAAGGTCTTGACTCCGCCAGAGGCGAGGTCCTCGATGGCGGAGGAGCCGGCAGGGCCGCCGCCAATGACGGCGGCTCGGAGCTTGCGGCCGGAGATATTGGATTTGCACTTGACGGTTAAGGTGGTTGGTTTAGAGAGGGGGTGTGGGCGGCTTCTTTTTAGTGAGGGTGGGAATACTGAAGTGAAGAGGGTGTGTTTGGGCGGCCATTATTTTAATTTGTTTTGGAGTTTGGCAGTGGATTTTTCTAAAAGAGATTAGGGTTTTGAGATGGTGATTAGTGGGCCGGAGAGATTAGATTAGTTTGTGCATTGGTTTATATGGTTGTGGTTGTGTAACTTGTGTGTGTATTATTATTTTTTAAATAGATGGTGGGTTTAGGTTGGTTCTCCACCGATGACGGGTTTAGAAAATGACGGGTTGGGGGTAACGTGATGTGTGGATTTGTCCATTTTCCACAAGGCTTTCAACGTTTCATATTCGGAGATCAGTTCCACTTTTTTTTCTTTTTCAAGAGAATATTCAGTCTCACTCAAGATATTATTATATTATATGTAGTTGTACATAAATCGTATAATTCGTGCACGCGGGCAACTGGGAACGTGAAAGCGTTTTTGAAACGCGTCTTAAACTACTTAAATGCGCCAGAGCAATGAATGAGAGCGCAAGCGAAGTACGAAATTCAAGAACGACAGCCCAAGGTATCTTGAAGAATTACATAACTAAGATTGTACCACAAAAATGGGTCGTTTTCATAAAATAAAAAAAGAGTTGGGTTTTGTTCACTCTCCACTTAAGCCTATTGATTGAAATGATGTGGATCCCACCATAAAATTGCACTCCCTATAAAACGTACCATGAATTAAATAAATATAAGTAAGTTTTTATTCGATTAGAACACGACAAGAAACCAATAAATTCGGACTTTGGCCCCGTTCTGCTAAGAAAAATAAGTACTATGAAAGAATGATCTGTCTTGTAAAGCAAAAAATAAATATTTAAAAAATAAGAACATTAACGAAACGGAAACTATGGCGTTGGATTAAAGCAGAGTGAATTAAATAAAAAGTAGGGTAACTTATATTGTCTTTTTGAACATCTACTTTTGTCGATATTGTCTACAGAATTTGATTTCTCTGTCAATCTCCATCCAGAGAAGAATTTATGAGAGAGTGAAAATCGAGTGCCATTAATTCTCCACTTTTTTAGACAATCCACACTGGCACACACTAGTCCCCTTGTTTTGTTGTTTCCATAATCTGTGGTCCCAATTATTGACGGTGCCCTCTGCTATAATCTCAATGCAAAATGAGCCCTGAAGTAATGCTGTGTTTGGAACACTTTTTAAAAAAAAAATTGAAAAAGTAGTAAGTGTAATAAGTGGAGAGAGATAGAAAGCGAAATTATTGGAAGTAGGAAGAACCTTTTGAAAAATGATTTTCAAAGAGAGAAGCAAACACAACATAATTAATCATTTATTTGCCAAGGTCGGAACCCATGACTTCTAATAATTAAGGGGTTCATGAAGCTAGCCATGGTCCTGAACAATGCAGTTTCGAAAAGATTGTGTAAATTGACTCCCGTGCACAGACCCGAATACATACGAGTTCAGAGTCGTTTATTACACGTAAATCTTACAAAATACTTAAGAGGATCATGTACATCGGGTAATTTTAGATGCATTTATTTGAATCTGAACACGGAAGTCTGTATATGCAGCATTGTTCCTCTAGTTAAGCTACAAAGACTGATTCTGCTCTCCATGATTCTGCCTAATCACATAATACTAAATATTAGTTGCGGTAGCCACTTGCAAATGCTGCCAACTAGGTCAATGTGTTCTTCATGACAAGGAAGGACTAAAATTATTATTTTACTGTCATCCCATTCAAGGCACGCAATTGAAACATCAGGCCATATGGACAGAAGAATAATTCAATTACGCCAAATTGAATCCAAAAGCAGTTCAATGGATTTTGTGGATGTTTACGAAAAATTATTTTTGCAGATTTTAGGATTATAATTTTTTCAAAATTTGTTTGGAGTGTTCATAAAAAATTATAGACAACAAATTCTTGGACTCAACAGAATTCGAAAAAGTGAAGAAGGAATGAAATTCTGAAAATCCCAAAACTGAGCTTATGGAGCTTTTTGGATAAGATTTTAAGTTTTAAGTTTTAAGTAAACACTACCAACTTCCATTATTCTTGCCAATTTTCCTCCCTTTCTTCTTGGTAGTCTTTTACAAACCTCACTACTAGAATTGAGTACACAAAACTTTGAACAAAAAACAACCACAAGATAAAACTAGTAAAATTGATAATTACTAAGCAAAAATTCTCTCTTTGATTAAGAGCTCCTTCATATCCCTCCCTACAAGATTACACCTAATCAAACTCCCAATTGTGTTCATCACCATCTTGGCATCCTCCCACCTATTCCCATCTGCCAATTTCTTGTACAAATAGCTCTCAAATGTCATCCTCTGCACATACTCATCCCCACACAACTCCACCAGCGCCTCCCTACCCGCGTTACTCCCGTAGAAAACCCGCTGCAGCAAATCTAAGAACCTGAAAGTGGTTATGTAATTCGCATCCCACACCCTCAAGTACTCCCTCTTCAAATCCTCCTCCTCAATCATCCTCTCCCCGCCCTCCGACGCCTTTACGATCGCTTCCCCGCACAACCGCCCGCTCTTGGCTGCGAAATAGATCCCCTCCCCCGAGCATTTGGTCACGTACCCGGCCGCGTCCCCGACAAGGGCCACCCGACCCCGTACCCGAACAGGACGCGGGTGTTCGGGTATCGGGTGGGCCTCCACTTTAATCACTTTTCCACCCTTTATTTTAGGGTGGACCCTCTCCCTGATCCCGTGTTGAAACAACTTAATATCTTGTTTCGAGCACACGGTTCCGGTCCCCACCGCCACGTGGTCGCACTTGGGAAAAACCCAAGCGTAAAAATCTGGGGAGACGTCGTTTCCAACATACATCTCCGCCAGATTTCTATAGTACTCCATTTTATCGTCAGGCAACTTGATTCGCTCCTGGAAGGCGATCGCGCATGTGTAATCACCTGCGTGTATCGCCTTCGCGACCCGGCTGTTCGCACCGTCGGCGCCGACCACCACGTCGACGGCCAGTGAACGGCGCGCACCCCCCATCGTGTAGTGCACGACGTACGGCGCGTCAGCCGAGGTCGGGACCTCGAGGCGCGTCACGAGGGCCGTGACAAGGGTAGTCCCGCTCGACTCGGCCCTCGACCTGAGGTACGAGTCGAGCACCTCGCGGCGGAGCATGGATATGAACTCGTTGGGCTTCAAGGTTTTTCCAAAGTCAACGGTGAGGTTAGAGGGCGAGATGATCTTCATGTGGGTCACCTTCCGGTCGATCAGCTCCATTGGGATGTTGAACTCGTCGAGCATGCAGAGGGGGATGGCGCCGCCGCAGGGCTTGGCGGCGTCGGGGCTGCGCTCGAAGAGGAAAGTCTCAACTCCACCGGAGGCGAGGGCCTCGGCGGTGGAGGAGCCAGCGGGGCCGCCGCCAACGACGGCTGCTCGGAGCTTGCGCCCGGAGATGTTGGATTTGCACTTGACGGTTAAGGTGGTTGGTTTAGAGAGGGGGTTTGGGCGGCTTCTTTTTAGTGGGGGTGGGAGTACTGAAGTGAAGAGAGAGTGAAGAGGGTGTGTCTGGGCGGCCATTATTTTTGTTTTGGAGTTTGGCAGTGGATTTTTCTAAAAGAGATTAGGGTTTTGAGATGGTGATTAGTGGGCCGGAGAGTTGATTAGTTTGTGTATTTTCTTAGTTTATATATAGAAAATTTCTAAAATCAGTCTAATGAGCTGATGATAATAAGTGTATGAATATGTATTAAAATGTGTAAAAAATAGACAGAATTACGTGTTTTTCTTATTTTCTAATGTATTTATTGTCAATTCAGTGAACTGACAATAACAAGACCGCTATATACATGAGTGTGGTTGTGCGTATTTTTTAAATATACAGATGTCGGGTTTTTAGGTTGGTTCTCCACTGATGGGAGTAGAAAATGACGGGTTGGGGGAAGCGTGATGTTGGGAGATGAGTTCCACTTTTTTTCTTTTCAAGAGAATATTCAGTCCACCCAAGACATTATTATATTATATGTACTTACCTTAAGTCGTATAATGAGTGTTCGTGGACGACTGGGAACGTGGAACCATTTTTGAAAGAACTCTTAAATTATTTATGCTTTGTTTGGTTTGTATTTTGAAAAGCGTTTTAAAAAATAGTAAGGATAATAAGTAGAGAGAGATAGAGAGAGAAATGTTGAAAGTATGAGGAATCTAGGGGGAATTTTTTGAAAATTTTTTTTTGAAAAAGAAAGAGAACAAGGCATAAAAATGCTCGAGAGCAATAAATGAGAACACAAATGCAATATGAATATTAAGAACGGCAACCCAAAGTATCTTAAAAGAATTATGTAACTAAGATTGTACCACAAAAATTGGCTGTTTCCATAAATTAAAAAAAAAGGTTATTATTATACGTACTCCATTGGTCCCTATTTGTAAGTTATATAATTATTTTCATAATTTCGTGCTGTTTTTAAAGTACTTATATCTGAAAACTCTATTTAATATAACTAGTCGAAATCTATGTAACAAATTTCATATGACCTATAAAACGTACCATGAATTAAATAAATATAAGTAAGTTCTTATTCGATTAGAATACAACCAATAAATTGGGACTTTGGCCCTGTGAAGAAAAAGCGAAATTATATATTATTGATTGTGTATAAATCATAATACTAACATGTCTTTTGCTGTGTTTGAAATATTTTTTGAAAACTTTTTTATGAGAGTAGGAGGGGTAATAAGTGGAGAGAAATCATTGGAAGTAGTGGAAAACTTTTGAAAAATACTTTTCAAAAAGTGTTCCAAACACAACATTTATACAAGATACATGATTTGGTGACTAAGAAACTAACCAACAAGGAAACGTGAATAACAAGGAAACATAAATATTAACCTAGCCTAGACAGAAAACAGAATATTGAAACCTAGAAAATATGGTAACATAATATTATATTTTCTAATATTATGTTAACATCCCCTTCAAACTCAAGTAGGTCTAACAACTTGAGTTTTAAAAAGCTAAGAGAAACTAGGAATATTCAAGGAAAAAGAAACCAGGTGCAGCCACACCAAACCAAGAGCCAAAGAACAACCACGAGCGAGAGAAGCTTTGGTAAAAGAGATTTGAGGTGAATCCGAATGAGTGAGCCAGTTACATGTTACTACGAGTGCCCGGTGGACAGCAACGAAATTTAGGCCAGTCGTAGAGAGCGAAAATTCCACAGGATTTAGATCTTATAGTTCTGATACCATGTGAAGAAAAAACGAAATGATGTATTATTGATTGTGTACAAATTACAACTCTAACATGTCTTTATATAGGCTACATCATTTGATAACTAAGAAACTAACCAACAAGGAAACATGAATAACAAAGAAACATAAATACTCCCTCCCTCCCAAAATATTGGTCATCTTTGGAAGTGTGTGTCATTTTTCAATTAATTATATCTCATAATTTATAATTTTATAGATGATTTTAAAAACTTCATATAATAGAGCTCTTATGTGTGTGTATGGGACCCTTGTGTTTTATGAAAGGATATATATTTGGGTGTGTAATGTTGGGCGTAGTTGTTGCATCTTTCTTTTTAGACAAAAAAATCCACACTAGCACACACTAGTCCTTGTTTTGTTGTTTCCATAATCTGTGGTCCCAATATTGACCTCTCTTCAAAAAAATCTGTGGTCCCAATTACCGACGGTGCCCTCTACTATAATCTCAATGCAAAATGAGCCCTGACGTAATTAATCATTCATTTGCCAAGGTTGGAATCTTGGGGTGAGCATGGTTCGGATTGATTCAGTTTTATAGTAAATTAAGAATCAAATCAATACCTACGGATTATGAATTTGAAGAGAACTGAACCAACTCACAAATAACATAAAACCAAACCAATTCAAAAAATTAAATACGGTTTGGTTTCGGTTTTAAACCATGGCTTGCTTTGAACTAAGAGCATCTCCAACCCTTGACTTCAAATTGGAGATGTCAATTTTTTTTGAAGGCTTAAGTGGCGTTTTGACATCTCTAATTTGACATCAAAATCTCCTCTCCAACCCTTATGCCAAATTCTATTTATTTGACATCAAACTATCTCTCTCCAATTAACCCCTAGGTCAAATTATATTATCTTTACATTTTGAAATTTGGCATGCCACTATGTTGCTGTCAAAATCGGCATGCTTTTAGCTACCTTCAATTCCACGTGGAATTGGCATATGGAAAGACAACATGATTGGAAGGCTTGAAGCTATCAAAAGGATTCATTGCATTGTTCACGTCACGTTTGACATCCCCCGTTGGAGATGCTCTAAGCTATCATCTTCAAAAAATATTTGAAGTATTTAAAATTACGAAGCTAAATTAAAAAAAATTATATTAAAACCAATTCCATTCAAATTACCAAAACATACTAACATCAACCAACTAATAAAGAGTAGAATACTATCAATTGCCTCAAGAATTAAACTAAGTAAATGAAATACTAGCAATTCACTAAAATGAACCAATTAAGAATACCAACTACTAAACATTTTAAGATAGTTTAACCAAATAAAAAACCAAAGAAAATTCCTAAAACTATTGAATTGAAATAAGGTAGCATATGGCAACAATAGCATGCATGGTAGGAACCAACTTGCCCATATTTATTTCATGAATCATAACTAAATTATACATATGTATTATACAGTTTGGATCAGTTTAGAACCATAATCATGAATGTGAATCCACAAACCAAACCATATAACGCGGTTTCTAATTTTTTTAAACATGACCAAACCATACTACCAAAAAACTGAACCAATCCTTTTGGTTTGGATTAGATTGGATTCGCAGTTTAACGGATTTTTTGCTCACCTCTATTGGAACCCATGACTTCTGATAATTAATTGGTAGGTTCATGAAACCATGGTCCTGAACATCGCAGTTTCGAAAAGATTGTGTAAACTGACTTCTGTGCACAGACCCGAATGCATATGAGTTCAGAATCGTTTATTACACGCGAGTCTTACAAAAATACTTAAGAGGATCATGTACATCGGGTAATTTTAGATGCATTTATTTTAATCTGAACAGGAAAGTCTGTATATGCAGCATTGTTCCTCTAGTTAAGCTACAAAGACTGATTCTGCTCTCCATGATTCTGCCCAATCACATAATACTAATATTAGTTGCGGTTGCCACTTGCAAATGCTGCCAACTAGGTCAATGAATTCTTCATGACAAGGAAGGACTAAAATTATTATTTTACTGTCATCCCATTCAAGGCACGCAACTGAGTAAATAAAACATCAGGCCATATGGACAGAAGAAGACAGAAGAATAAGTCAATCACGCCAAATTGAATCCAAAAGCAGTTCTGGATTTTGTGGGTGTTTACGAAAAATTATTTTTGCAGATTTTGGGATTATAATTTTTTCAAAATTTGGTTGGAGTGTTTATCAAAAATTCTAGACAACAGATTCTTGAATTCTACAGATTTTAAAAAACTGGAGAAGGAATGAAACTCTGAAAATCCCAAAGTTCGGTTTGGGTAGCTTATGGTGCTTTTTGGATAAGATTTTAGGTTTTAAGTTTTATAGGAGATGATTTTTTCAGCCTTTTGAAGTAAACACTACCAACTTTTTATTGTAGCTTAATTATAATTTTACAAATATGGAAAACATGTTTTTCTTTTTCTTTTTGCCATTTATTAATCATAATCTACTCTATTGTAGGGGACTTGAGGAGGGCGATGTGTGCTTACGGAAATCAAACTCTACCCATGTGCATCAGAGTATATAAGAGGCACCACCTGCAGTCCACTCCACTTGCAGGCTTCGAGATCTAATGACCCCAAATTAGTGGATGAAAAAATTAAACATGTAAATAGGGAACGAGTGAATGAAAAATAATGATTGAGCACCAGGATTAGCAAATGTCCAAAGGATCATCAACCTTTGTCACTAGACTTCTACCTTTATCATAGTGGAATCTCTACGTAAATTTTTGATGTATCAATTTATTCTTGAATTAAATTTTGGTAATAGTAACCCCAACCCCATGGCATGTGGACAATGCATAATTCCGTGATTATTAATGGCAAGTTAGGGCACCACGTGTTTTTGTCCAAATATGAATCCAATTTTTTTTTCGGTTGCCAATCAACTACCATTTCAACCGTTGGATCCAAGGATAGACCAAAGGAAGGACGAACCCGGACAAATGCCCCACTCACATTTCGGTTTTCCGTTAGAATTATGGTAACTTTTTTCTTATAAAATTTTGAACTTATATTGGTTTGTCCAATTTGGACAATTCAACACTTGCCCAACCAAAATTTTTTGACAAAAAATAATAGTTTTAGCAATACTTTCATGTTTATGTTATTACTTTTATAAAATGGATAGAAACAGTCCTGATCAAGTTCACACCTCTTCCCGTCTGCACCGTCCGCACTTTTTCTTTCCTGATCGAATTTCGATGATCCAAGCGGCTCAATGTGTTCAAAACGTAATTTTAAGGGTAGAATCGGAAAAAAAAAAAACACTGGGAAGGGCTTGATTTGAGCAGTTTTTTATTGAACCGTTCAATAAAAAACTGCTCAGATGAAGCCCTTCCAGATCATTTTTTTTTGCCGATTTCTCGTAGGTACCCTTAAAATCACATTCTGATCACATTGAGCGGCTCGGATCATCAAAATTCGATCGGAAAAGAGGAGTTGCGGACAATGCGGACTGAAAGAGGTGTGGATTTGAACTGGACTGTGGATAGGGATGCACAAGTTCATATGTAGTGATAATTATAGAGGACTGTATTTAGGGAGGTGAATAGGTTTATGGAAAAGTATATGATAATCTTTTTGCAGCTCTTTTACAATTTGTATTGGCAATACTAATATCGCCTCTCATGTTGTAATTTTTCTTACATATTTGCCCACCCAATCTTAAAATCATACGTTCATCCATAGTTGGATAAAAATTCTGTTTGATAACAACCATACCAGTAGGTAGGTGATGTGAGAAAAGGTCAAATGTTGAGCCGATGCCGAAGTCATTTTTGACCAATAGTGTAGCAAATACAATTCAGACGCCGAAGCGAAAATTGAAAACTAGTTTTCCCAACTCAAAGACAAGTCGTTAGCATTCTACTCCCTCCGTTCCCATCTGAAGGTCCAACTTTCCTTTTTCGGATGTTCCAAATTGATTGTCCATTTTCCAAAATTGACAACAATAAGTATCCTATTTTCCCTTTTTGCCCTCCTTGAAATTCAATTATTGATTTTGCAGCTTTTAATTTGCATTCAAATTTGAATTCCTTTCTTTGAGAATTTGTAGATGCCGCTAAGTTTGTAGATGCCTGACATCTCGGGATTTGAAAACAACTGGTACCAATTTAAATTGGTTAAAAAGTACTACAAAAAATTTGAGGGGCAAAAATGGAAAGTCCAAATTATGTGCATGTAATAATTGAGCTTTTTTAAAAAGTTGGAATCCCGAAGCGGGACTCTCAAATTGGAACGGAGGGAGTACACAAGTATCAGAGCCGAAGTTTCCAAATGAGATGGATATCTTCTCTTCAGAATAGCTACATTTTTAGCATGCAGAAAGTGCATTTCTTTCTAGCCAGTCAGAGATGTAAATTCTCTATAAATGACGCAGCGGAAAATACACAAAGCCTATATATCATTCTAGGAGACGAAATAATTACTCGAATCCACAAGTAGTCCTTAAAATTCAAGAGGAAAAGATATAGAAACTCTTGAATTAATATTGATTGAAAATTTTGATTTGCCGACTTACAATCTTATTTATACTTGCTAATGGATGAGGATAGATCCAACCTTTGATCTTCCAAGTTCCAACAAAGACCTTCAGACTCCCAAGACTCAATACAAACAACTTAACTAAATGACCCTTCAATACTCAATACAAAGTAAATTGAGCTACTTATTCTGACTTCTTCTTTGACCTGTGACTCTCCAACTGCTCCATGAATGCTTCAGCCACTTGTCCTACATCACTAAATCTAATAAGCACCCACAAAATGGTAGAAACACTTTTTCTGTAACTTCAAGGAACGCTACTACCCACACAGATTTTTTGCATAGATTACGGTGTGGGGCCCGCTAGGGGTCCCACAAAAATGATCTGAACCGTTCGTTAAATGCAAAATATTTTTTCCAAGACTATCACAAAAAATCAGCTCAATCCAATACTTATAGGTTCTCGATCCAATCATCTAACGTTTCATTATCCTGAACTCTGAATGAAAAGTTAGATTATTGGATCGAGTACTTATAGATATCTGAATGAGCTGATGTTTTACGAGGACCTTAGAAAAAAATATTTTACATTTAATGAACAGCTCGGGATCATTTGTGTAGGTCCCATAGTGGGCCCCACACCATGATCTGTGCACAAAATCTCTGTGAGTAGACTTTCTGAACTTCAAAACTTCAGTTGTAGTCCCCATATAAACGAACAGGAGAAAGAAGAAGATACCATCACAAGGAAACTCATGTCATCGGCCTTCAACAATAGTAACAGTTAAACCATTCGTACAAGGTTGCGAAGAATGTCTCTCAGACAACACTGGCCTTTGAGTTGGCCTTTGAGTAAACGCAGGCTGCTTTGGCTTGGGAAGATTTGCGATTTCACTACTTAGCATAGAAAGGACTGTGGACATGTTAGGCCTCTCTATTGCAAATTCTTGTACACAAAGTAGACCAATATGTATGCATCTCAAAATCTCCATTTGGAAGTCTTGACAAGTTATCCTCGGGTCTAGGAGAAGCTCGCTATTGCCTTCATTCCACAATCTCCATGCCTGAATTATGACAAGCAATACAAAATATAGGAAGATTATCTTTCATTGATGATTTGTGAAGAAAAGCTGGGAATTAGAGAAATAGGTCAGTCGAATGACTCGAGTGAACTTACATATGCTAAAAGGCTCAAAGATTGCTCATCATCATAAAAACTTGTGTTCCGCCTTCCGGTTACAATCTCTAATAACAACACCCCAAAGCTGAATACATCGGATTTCTCTGAAAACATCCCCTGCATTGCATATTCAGGAGCCATATAACCACTGCATCATGGCAAAATAGATTTGATTACATTTTATCGTCACACAATAAACAAAAGGTTAACATAGAAAGATTACTTTTTGTTTTTGGTTTTAAGAAGGTCGCATCTACTTACTATGTTCCAACAACCCTTCTCGTATTGGCTTGATCTTCGTTGCCTCCAAAAATCCTTGCCATACCAAAATCCGAAATTTTTGGGTTTAGCTGTTCATCTAGCAGAATGTTACTTGCCTTCAAATCTCGATGAATGATCCTTAATCTAGAATCCCTATGAAGGTAGAGGAGCCCCCTACTTAATCCCTCAATGATATTGAGCCGGTTAGCCCAATCTAGGAGCTCTTTTTTGTTTTTATCTGAAAGAAGATCAATCCGAAACAAGAATGACTGAGGGAAACATTCAAGGAAATCAAAATTATGATATTGAGGCGAGATATAAATATTGCAAAGTGCTTTGTGTATAGTGTATCACTAATATAATGAGTTAACTGCCAAAGCTGAGGTGAGAGTAAATAATTAAGAGTTTTCGTACAAACTAACCAAAGAGAAATGCATCCAAGCTTTTATTTGGCATGTATTCGTAGATCAACATCTTTTCATCTCCTTCCACACAGCAGCCAAGGAGTCTAACAAGATTGCGGTGTTGGAGTTTAGAAATCACAACCACCTCATTCATAAACTCCTCTAGCCCTTGTTTAGAGGATTTTGAAAGCCTCTTGACAGCTATTTCTTGTCCATCGTGTAATTTCCCCTGAAACAGACACCAGATATGATGTTTCTTTTCTACATCACAACACCAATCTTCAGTACCTTACATTTTTTCAAACATGAAAAAAACAAACTATTACCTTGTACACCAGACCAAAACCACCCTGTCCAAGCTTATTGTTCTCGTCAAAATTTCCCGTTGCAATTGCCAGCTTCTCAAACTTGAACAGGGGTAGTTCTTCAAGTTTAACTTGGTTCATATTATCTTCAAACGAGGTTTCAGTTGAGTATTCTGGAGACAGTGACTGCTTCTCAAGTTTAAACAACCTTTTTTTCGTCATTCCTGGTTCAAGAGGTAGTTGACGGTTATCTACTACACAGCAATAGCGAATGCTTTCTCAAGTTCTCAGTTCTCACAACAGTAACTGTCGGTACCTTTTTGTTTGGCCATCCACTTCCATGCAAAGTATGCGCATATTGCCATGATTATTGATCCAATGATCACTGAAACTGCAGTGAGAAATTTCATGTTCCTCTTTTTATCTGTGAAATGTAACAAACATAACAAGGGTATGGTCAAAATTAACAAACGCAGATAAACCAATCCCAAGTATTCTGAGAATCAACCAAAAGTTCCATATGGCTAGCTTGTTGACAATAAGAAAGGAAATATAAATGACTTCAAATTCTTCAGAAATACCAGTAAAAAGACATTTAAATGCTCAAACCAAAGAACGTAAGTGGAAGCACAAAGAAGTTCTGGGATTATGGGTTAGAAAATACAAAATATTACCGATCTCTGAATATGCCACGCGAATGTAAAGATCTGCCCCATCACTTGAAAATTTCTGAATGTCAACTAATTTTCCACTCCATGACATGCAGCCGATGCCCTCATAATATGCATAAGCTGCACACGAACAATTCATTAAGCATTGTTTTTCACACTCATTCTCTGGAACAGAAACCCAATCTGCCAACTCTGGCACTTTCATTGTTGTCAGCTTCAAAAAGCCATCTTTCAGGTCTAGGTTGCTACTGCCATTTCTCTCACACTGCAAAGGTATCTTCCTCGCACACCCACCAGTAAAATTCTCCCTATTCCATTCCTCTATATTATTTGGCTCAAACCCCCTCAAACATGAACAAATCGGTGAATCCTTTGAATTGCAGCTTCCAAATGGCCCACACTTGCCATAAACATCACAGTCTGTCTCCAGAGCAGACCATGCAACCTCCCATTCCCGCTTCCATTCAATCGTTTCCTTCTGCATAAGGTTTCCATCATGATTCAGGAGATAGTATTCCATTAAAGACTCATTTCCAGTAGTGAAACTGACATACGCAGTTCCCTTGTTATCATCAGGAATGACGGTAAAACCATTAAGATACATGGAGTTCATGTATGGTACGCCAATAAAGATTTGACCGTTCCAAGGACCACTCCGCCAATAGGGATGACTATCATTCCATACATACATTTCGGGAATTGTTAAACAATTAAGACCAGCGGAAAAGGTTCCGACAGATGGATCAGAAGAGCTTTTCCATGATTTCAACAGTGTCTTCACATCACTGCCAAGTTTCATCCTCTGTAAAAACGAGTCTGAAGGATATTGAAAACTCTCCCAAATTGTTGTTCCATCAGAGTCATCTCGGATGACAAGGTTACCAGAGTCTAACAGCTGGGCACTAGAATTCACCATAGGATTTGAAACATTAGATGACCAAATAATCTGTTTCTGTCCGCCTAAAATCAATAAGTTTCCATCGTCAGATATAATCATAGTCCCGGAAGAATCAGTGAGAGGTCTGTCTCTATTCGCTACCCATACCACGGTTCTCAATGGGATGTTGCTATACCATATGCCAACATATCTATTGGTGGTGTTAATAGGGCTGAAGAATCCCAGTTGAAAACCATTGTTGCTGGATATTATACTTTCAGAATCGGTGATGGGTTGTGTGGATGTAATTGTGTCCACAGCAATGCCAAACTTCAGAAGAAAACAAGAAAAGAAGAGAATAAGGACCTCAAGAAATGGGATTGCACGGTTGAAGATGATGAGTCCCATACCTTGTTCACTGCTCCGTCGTGGTGGATTACAAATTACGATCTGATGCAACCGCTATGGCTATTTCGTACCCTTTTTCTTTTTGTATTTGTATGATTTTGGTACTATAGCCACTGCTGTAGCATTATGAACTGGAAAGTCATGTAAGGTCTGGACAAATCCACCCCGGAATAGGATGAAGAATTTTATGGCACAGATCCTCAACGGGGTGATTGAGGCGGGGTACAATACACAATCTATCTTTCCGGCCAGTTCTCTTTTCAAGCGGATCAGGTGCTCAGGAAAAGTGCCCCAATATCTTTTGTTTGGCTGTATAAACAATTCGATCACTAATTGATTGTGTTACTTGGCAGGACAGATACTTTGAGAAGCTAGTTTGAGGAAGCCACCACTCCATTAGTTGGTTTTCTAGGTGTGGGCTTGTTTGCTTAAACATTCAACTGCAGAATGGTCAAAGAATGCATCCTATTTGAATGTCGTTGGATTTTCAATTCAGAAATTTTCCTTGGTACGGAGTACTATCTAACAATAACTTTTGAAAATTCAAACTCCTTATAGAAACAAATAGATACATGAATAGATTAATCGAAAAACACTAAAATTGCGGAGGGCAAAATGTTTAGGAAACTTCCTTGGAATGAAGGCAAATAAAGAAAAGTAGCCAGAAAGCAAGGAGGAAGGAACCTACCCAAACAAACAAATAGTAGCAAACGACTATTCAACAATAGCAGCAAGCTCTTATCATTTAGAGAGAGAGAGAGAGAGAGAGAGAGAGAGAGAGAGAGAGAGAGAGAGAATTTGCAATTCCTTTCTACTATAAATACTTGTTTAGGAACATAAAGGTCTGCGAACTTTATTACTTTTATTAAAAATGAAACAGATATACATAGTTGCATAACTCATATATAATTGATGTGAACACATACCCGTTGTACATGAAAGAAATTAAAAAGACATCATCTCAACATCTCAGACACTATCTGGCTTCAACAAACGTAGGTTTAAAATTGTAGACCACCTATGATGGCTTTGTCGCGAAGACCATCTTTCTACTGAAGCCGGACGGTTGAGTAAATGCAGGCTGCTTTGGCTTGGGAAGACATGCACTTTTTCTACTTAGCATAGAAAAGACTGCTGATATGTTAGGCCTATCAATTGCAAATTCTTTCACACACAATAGTCCCACTTGTATGCATCTCCTGATTGCTAGTTGAAAGCAATGATATGATGTACATTCATTTAACAGTGTCACAGTGTTGTCATCGTTCCACAGGTTCTATACGAGAAATATCAGAAGTGACATGAATTTAGAACTTAAACCTTGTCTGTCGACAATCCTTGAAGAATCAGAAAACTAGGTAATGGAAACGATCAAAGTGAACTTACATATCCTAAAAGGCTCAAAGATAGCTCATCATTGAAGAAACTGGTGTTCCGTCATCCACTTACTATCTCAAGGAGCAACACCCCAAAGCTGAATACATCAGATTTATCTGGAAACCTCGCATCTATTGCATATTCAGGAGCCATGTAGCTGCTGCACCACGTCAAATTAAATTTGATCACCACAAGAGAGAATAGTTACAATACACTAAGTATGATTTTTTCTTCTTCAGCAAGTGGCATTTACTTACTAGGTTTCACCAATCCTTCTGGTATAGCTCGCTATTCATCGCCTCCAAAGATCCTTGCCATGCCAAATTCTGGAAAGGCAATGCCCTGGATTGGCTATTACAGTTATAACAGTTACAGTTATAGCATACTAAGTATATCATGATACATCCTAAATATCATATTACACGATAAGTCTCACTAGGTGATCTGTTAATTGTACTTGAATGGATATTAGCTCTATAATATAATCAGGCAAGCCTGATCTACAGATGCAGGTTTTGTACTCGGCAAATCGGCCAATCAAACACGCATTTAAGCAAAAACAGTCATCAACAGTAAGGTTTAAAATCATATTGACGACTAGTGTACAATGGACAAGGCACACACCCTGGGCAATATGGTACATAACCAGGCTCTTAGTCTAATAAACGAGCTAGCAACAAGCGAGCAGTGCCTACTCATAAAAAGAAAAAACCAAGCAAGCAGTGGATTGTCAAAGTTTGATTTGAAAATAAGCTCCAATAATATGGTCAGCTTGACTTGTTTACTAGATGAGTCGATCTCTGATGGACTGATCACAAGCAAATCTTGAGTAGCTTGAATTATTCGAAAATTGCAAGTCTATCTAACATAACCAAGTAGTAGGACGTTCAAACTTTGTTTATTTGAATGCTTAAGGAACTTTAAAAGATATTGAAGCTTGGTTTGTTTATACAATAAGTTGATCTAGAACTAGCTTTTAACGATCTAAAATTCTAGTAGATTAATTTTTTATCAGCCTGCATAACTGAAATATCGGGAGCAATAGTTTTGTCCAGATGATTAGGCCCAAAGAAATTCACCTCCTTGTCATTCAATAATTCCTAAACGATTCTTCACACAACCAACTTCAGACATGATAACCTAAGCAGACCAAAATTCCTGTAATCTCTCTTTTTTTTGTCCGTTTCGACAGGCGCTTACGCCACCTTGACTAATCACCTCTCTTGTTCGGTTGACGCCACCTTGACTAATCACCTCTCTTGTTCGGTCAAAGGGACTAGAAAATTCACAAAAAACTACTTTATTGTGGTGTGATCCCAAGAATCGAATCATGGTCTATTGTGTGGGATGCAGACGCACCAACCATCCGGATTAGGGTGCTAAAATTCCTCCACCCTAAAATTCCTCCAATTTCATATCCCATATATGGTTCCAACTTTACTCACATGTTCAGGTTTACATAAATACATACCCACCTAATTTTAGCAACGATTTTGGCTTAGGCTTACCTGTTGACATGTCTACTGATATGATTATTTGAAATAGAATTAGCTTCTCGAATTAGGAGAAATGTGGTGAAACCCGTATCATTCAAGTTTGAGACTTTGGGTCGTAACGCGTGCCTGTCCTTGATTTCCATTGTAGCTTTTGAAATACAGCGAAGAAGGGGATACTTCAGGAGAAAGCTACCGAGGCTGCGAGGCAGGAGAGGGGCTGAGAGTTGGGAAGGCTGGGTTTGGAACCTAGGAAAATTAAGGGGGAATAATTATAGGAGGCTCTGTTTGTTTGGAGAAATTAGAAAAGAAGGGAAAATAAAATAGGGGAGAAATTAGAAGGGAATTTCAAGAAAAAATGGAGGGGAAGTTGAACTTTTTTTGTTTTTGATTCTCCTTCTCTTACTCTACGAACCAAACAAGAGGAGGTAAATTTTTAAAATTTTCTCATCAGTTTTCCAAGATCCAAACAGAGCCTAAGAACGTTAATGGCCGGATTGGATTTAGATTTTTATCCAAATTTGGTCTGGCACAATCCAGACTACGAATATTCAATATAATCCGTTTGATCTAAATTCAAAAATCCAAAAATTAACGTATCTGATCCGGTAATACACCACTTTAATTTAATAACGCACTAATTCAGCTTATACATTTCACCTCTAATTAATTCTGATCCGGATTGCCCGTGGCGAAATTGTGAAAGTCGAATTTAGATCATATTTGAGTTATTACTGGATCTGATTGGATTTGAATTCTATATGATCAATAGATCAAATCTGATCCATATTTGTGACGGTGGCAAGGTTAGAGGCTTGAGCTCTCGTCAAATTTTCATGGTCGGTTAATTTTGTGCCATTGCCGCTCACCCGGAATCCATAATCATGAACAGGGTTGTTCATTTCCTAAGACGAAATTATAAAAGCTTAAGTTTAGCCTACATTGATTATATAGTTGGTATTGTTAATGTTTAGTTTTTTGTCTATTAGTTACGGCAAGAAGATTCAAAAAAATATAAAATTTGCAAAGAAATTATTAAATTAAAAAGGCTTAGATAATTAAGAAGATACTAAAGGTATTAAAACCATTTTTTCCAATGAACTTATTAATATGAGATCCAAAGTGTTCCTTTATAAGAGTTTGGCAAGCATAGCGAAAATAAACCAATATATGTTGATTAAATATAAAATACACATTATGATTCTTCATTTTTTCCCCCCTTAACAGGCTTATGATTCTTTTTTTTGTCAATCGATAGGAGATATTATTACATCTGTAACGACCCTGATTTTTGGTAAATAAAAATTTCGTTAAATATTTAAAATTTTATTTTTAATTACTTGGTTTCTTTTAAAATTCCTTTTTAATTTTAATAATCCGTCATAATTAGATTTTAGTCCTTTAAAATTATATTTCTTGGCTAGAAATCCTACTTGGCAAATAGGATTAGCTTCCAACCGAATAGTTGAAGAAACCGAACTACCAATTTATTTAGTTACTTTCTCTTAACCCTAGATGAACCTTTTAACCTTTACCCATTGGTTAATAAACGTTAGGGAAACTTTTATCCATTAAACAATAGGAAACCTAGATTTTTCCACCTAAAGTACCATTCTAGATTTATTAAAGTACATATATAAGATTATATAGTCATATGAACTTCATAGATTATTATAAGTATAGTCATCTCAAGTATTATTCTAGTATATACTACCTCACTCCTTTAACCATTGGTCAATACATGCAAGGGTAAACTTTACCCCTTGAATAATAAGGTTAGTCTACCAACAAGTACTAGAATTTTATTAAATAGTCATTTCCTAGATTTTTCATGTGATTATATATATATATATATTAAAATATGTATATGTACCTTATAAATCTATTGCCCTAGATTTTCTAAAGATATTGTTATATATAAATATGAGTACTAAAACACTCTAATATAATAATATAATAGGAACATGTGCTTATTAGATTAGTTTATTAAGGAATCTTGACCCTATATTTATTTTTATTAGATACTTGAAAATCTTAAAGGATTATATAGTATCTTATGTACTTATACTTGGACATATATATATATATACACGCGCGCGCGCGCACTTTCATAGTACTACTGAGAGATATGGAGAGTACATTCAAACCTTATTCAACATTATTATCCTTCTATCCATTGTATAATAATTGTTAGAAAAATCTTTGTCCCTTGGGCAATAGATATTAGGATTTTGCCAATAAATATATAGATTAACAAGTCATAGACCAAATCCCATGACCTTAGCCTTGTCATGTCTACCATCCTTTTTCTATTAGGCCTAAATCTAGATTTCCCACCAAAGTCATCTTCCTAGATTTCCTATGTACTTGTATATACATAAATATAAGTACATATGTATCTTTTTGATTATGTTAAACATGCTTATCTATGGTTATATGTACATACATGTACTTCTAGGAAAAATCCTACTCAAAGGACAATGATCTTGTCATCTCTTTTTTTTTTTCATAGACCTAATAGGACTACCAATACCTTAAATAAACTTAAATAGGCATATATATACACACACACACACACACACACACACACTCATTGTACTAGGCAAGGATTGGAGAGATATGGAAAGTACAACTCAATCTTTGAACCATCCTTCCTCTCCTATCAAATCTTCCTAAAACCTAAACCCATGGTACAAAAAAATCTAGTCTTTAATACCTAGATATTGTTAGTACTTGTACATCATCCTTACAAGGCCATACCTATCCCTCTACTCATTGGACAATAATTGCTAGAGAAAATTTTATTCCTTGGGTAATAACCAAGACTTTTGCTATAAATAGCACCTTATCCTCACCATTCAACTCACACCTTCCATTCTTCAACTTCTCTCTCTAGAAAGTCTTGTATTCTTGCCTTGTTCTTACTTTGTTCTAGTGTTCATGAGATTCTTCTTGAATTCTTCAAAAAACTCATCATAGACCGCCACTAAACCACCACTCGACCACCCTTTCGATCCAAAAAGTTTAGTAGTATAGTCAAGACCTAGTTTCGAGAGAAACTTTTCTCTTTCGAAGCTATCGGAAGCTCACTGTAGGAAGTTACTCCGTCTGACATACTTACTTTTTCCGTAGCCGTACCTACCACCAAGAAGAACGGTAGATTTTCCCTTACTCATTAATTCTAAGTATAAAAGTTGTATGACCATGTAGAATATCTCTAACTACTCTCTTTAAATATATATATATATATATATATATATAAAAGTTTGTCTAGTTGCCTAAAATGTTTGAAATACATGAAAAATAGCTAGTAAATTTATTTTGCTAAAGGATGTATAAACATATTGAACAATCGACCTTTACTTCAATAAACATATGTTGTTTAGAACTTTTCACAAAAGAAGAAAGAACGGATTTAGAAAGATAAGCATTTAATGTTGATTAAGAAGTATTCGTATTTTGATATTTCGAATGGTTATGAGCATACATACATGAATTGCTTGTATTACTTATGGTGTGATAAAGCATAAGTGATTTTCACTCCAAAGTCGTCTGTACATGTGATGTTATGCTTTGAGTTGTGGTTTGAGTATGATGATTAATATAGAGTTGGATGATCTTGCTAGTTTAATTTCAAGATTACAATGAATGATTTACGATTACATACGTGAAAAGTCTTACCGCGGAGTCGTTGCATGAAAACAAGACACAGAAATCGAGAAAGTAGAAACATGTCACCTTGGGTGTGGTTAATGATGAGATGTGTTTTGAAAAAAAAAGAAATATTTTGAAACCACCAAATGAGGCAGGACGTGGTAGCCCATTGTGTGGTGTGTGTATGTATGTGCCAATGGGAGTCCGGAACGGCGGAACTATTGTGCGGTTACTCGGGAACTCGGAGCGGCGAAACCGAGGTAGGATGTGTGGCTTGGTTACTGCGGAGAGGTGCCGATGCCAATTATGTGCCAATGAAAATTCGGAGCGGCGGAACCATTGTGCGGATACTCAGGAACCCGAAGCGGCGGAACCGAGGTAGGGTGTGTGGCTTGGTTACCGCGGAGAGGTGTCAATGCCAATTGTGTGCCAATGGACATGCTTCGTTCGCTCCAATAATATGGAATAATACCCCAAGCGTAGGGTTTAACTCGTCGGTCGAAGCATAATAAACCGGAAATCCGGGATCGTACCCAAGGGAATAATTATATGGCTTGATCGGATTTGTAGAGCAAGTAAGGGCTTTCGGCCTTTAGACGGCCAACTTTGTTTTACTTTGAACGGTGGAAATAAAAGGGCTAAATTGAAACGAATTAACTAGAGAAAAGATAGGCTAGGTCTAGGAATTATTAACACCCGAGACCCGAACTAAATCACACTCTTCACCCAACTACACAATTTAAGGTACTTGATTATAGTCCTCAAATCGGAAAATCAAATAATTTGAAAACCAAGCTAGCTCTAGAATTCATTTGACAAATCCCTCGTGCGAAAGAGCTCTAAGCATCATATGTGGTGGGTAGTCGACGCTCCCACCTACACAAGATCAAAGAGGTTAACACCTCGGTGATTTATCAAACAAACCCGAACCCCACATCAATTTTCAAATCAAAGTTTGAAGCTTTATTGGGTGAAAAATGCAATTTTCGCCCGGGCCATGAGATGCTAATCATCCCATGACCTAACCCTTGAAACTACTCACCCATATCTAGAGAGATAGGAGCAAGCAAAAATCTAGCTACCATAATGAAATAACAAGACTTGAATTAAACTATAGACTAAGATAGATCGGGAGAAAATAAACAACTTTAATTAAGGCAACAATAACAAAAAGTAACAACTAAGGCAGGAAATTAAAGGATTAAACACTGAAAAATGAAGAACATTTCAAGAACAATTTGAATCTAGATCTAGATCTAAAAATTAGGTAAGCAAATCTATCTAAATTCTATACTACTTGTTTGTACAAAAATTGACATAAGCTTTTATACTCCGGAAGGTCCGCGCCTGGAATATTCCCAAGATGCTCAGAAAATCCGCTCTTAAGCCCCTCGGCATCGATGTCAACGGCCTTAGAATGCTCTGCTATGGGGTTCGGCATCGATGGAAGAGGATTTGTCCCATCGCTGCCGAAGTGGTTAAGGAGTTGGGCCACTATGGGGCTCGGCATCGATGGAAGAAAATTCATCCCATCGCTGCCGAGGCCAATAGTGGGGTACTGCCTTGGCCGCCTTCCTCTTGCTCGGGCAAATCAACTCTTGCTCGGGCAATGATGGGTTCTGCTCGGGCAAGTCTGCTCCTGCCTTGGCCATCGGGCTTCTGCTCGGGCAAATGAGTTCCTGCCTTAGCAATTTCAACTTCTGCTCTTGACAATAACAGGTCTTGCTCGGGCAATGACAGGTTCCGCCTTGGCAAGTCAACTTCTGCTCGGGCGATGACAGGTTCCGCCTTGGCAAGTCAACTTCTGCTCGGGCAAAACCTTGTCTCGTGCAACGAAAGCTCCCTTTTTTTGGCGATTTACCTACAAAATAGGAATAGAACACTATACGAGCAAACAACGTTAATAATAACTAATAAGTAACTAAATTTAACTAAAACTAGATACTAGCGCACCCTACATTACATTCTCGGGTGCTTATCACACCCCCCAACTTAAGGTTTGCTAGTCCCTAGCGAACAAAATGCAGAAAATTAAAACGTAAGCAACTATGCAATCCTCCCGAATTCACAACTTAAAACATGTTCAATTCTGTAACCTAGCAAGAGTTCAACAATCCAGCTTTTTATTTCATTTCTACAACTCACATTTTCAGCATTCAATTAAACAGGCTAAGTATCAAGCAAGTCCAAGAGTAAGTCAAAATGGTCTGTGTCCTCGAACAAAGGGAGGATACGGGACACAGAACCTGCGAATTCAGACTAAACCATATCCACTGAAAACGTGCTTAACAACAGGCATTAGCGAACAAGAGATACTATGCCTCAAATAACTAAAGCACTTTTATTCACAGAATTGAAAACTAGCAGATGATATTTGGATAACGAAAGGAAAGCATGCCATTAACTAATTATGCAACTATCAGACAATCAATCAAAATGGAATCCATACGCACAAAAGATCAACTAAGGACTTCATTAGCTTATAATGACCTTGGTTACAACGAACAGGTTAGCAAAAATGGGCGACGGTCTATACTAGCTTGGTTAACTACCCGAGTGACCGCCACCAACATAAGAAATAAACCAAGTCAAGGCCAAACCGGCCAAACACCAAACAAAGTTACGAAGAAAAAATAAAGAAAACTACTAGAGGAGTCAAACTCAAACTACTACCACCGACTCCATCACACATAGTCACCATCCTCATCCGGCTTCTCATGATATTAAGCCTCAAGCTCTCCCTTTCCATCGGATTCTTTCTCATCTAGAATGAATGCTAGCCCATAAGTCAACCAATTCTTTTATCAAAGTATTCAACCCTCTTTCAAATTCACTTTTGCTCTTTCATAACATTTCTTTGATTTCTTTTCTTTGAAGAATAGGGTCATTTGAGGTGAGATTTGTAGTAAGAGAGATATTGGAGCCAATTTTGGGGCTTTTTGGAGAGGGAGATGAAAATTTGGGGCTTCTACTTTTATAGTGAGAGAGGAAAGATAGGGAATCATGTATCAATTCTTTGCCTTTTTGCATTCCAATCACTTTTATCACATTCACATCACCCCCAAATCTCCTTGAATCATTGAAAACCACTTTCACACAACCCTCCAAACATTCGGTTGCCTAGGTTAAAACAAAGAACGGAAAGAGGACAGGATGCAAAATAGGACTAGGTGACACATATGTGGTATAATCATGCAAAGAATGCCTTGTATCCTTTCCTAAGTGCGCTTTGGATTCCAAAATGATTGAAAATCGACATTCAAACACAATTAGAGATGGACATGCGATTATTCACCTACACTACAAGTACGTTTATTGAAAAGATGGGGATATGGGTCAAAACTTGCTCAAAAATTTGCTCAACACTTAAACCATTCAATTGTCAACTAAGCATGCAAGTTAAGAAGCACAAAATTCTTAGGATTGCTACGAATTCTTGCTAACTAACAATTATTGAGCATGCAACAAGTCATGAACAAAACTAAAAACTATGACAAAAGGAAGGAATTGCAAGTAAAAAGCTTTATTTATTTTTGAAATTTTTCATTTTCCCAATTTTTTTGGATTTTCAATTTTCAAATGTTATTGGAATTTTCAAATTTTTCACAAAAATCACAAAAATCAACCAAATAGCACATAAGCTAACCCCTCCCCCCAACTTAAAGCGATGCTATGCCCTCATAGCATTAAGAATAAGATGAAGAGAGAAAGAGTGTGCAAATGTACCGTCCAAGGGGAATGTCAACCCCTAAATACCTCGACCAAGTTGGAGGATTTTATGCCAATGTTTTGCTCCAGCCAGATTAGATGCTTCCAGGGTTCACTCCTTCGGTTCTACCAACTCGGAACCACAGCTAGTCACATAGGGCCATATCCAAAACTTTATCGGACTAACAACCGTGGCGCTTAGCCGCACCCATGCTTAGGGCTCCTGAACGCCTCACTCACTCCGGCTTTAGACCCAATCC
Organism: Rhododendron ovatum; assembly: GCA_019656835.1. Taxonomy (NCBI): domain Eukaryota; kingdom Viridiplantae; phylum Streptophyta; class Magnoliopsida; order Ericales; family Ericaceae; genus Rhododendron; species Rhododendron ovatum. The sequence goes on along the minus strand of CM033793.1, from coordinate 11,151,786 downwards.
ACCAAGGCTGGTGTGGTAGCAAATAAACCCTGCAGAAGACTTAAGAGAACGACTTTCCACAAAACAATTGACATTAGAACCACCGGCCCATGTTATCCGGCTTCAAACCAAACAAAAACTAAAAGATAGAAGATAAAGAAAATACGAAGAAATCACACAAAACAAATAGAAACATGCAAAAACAAAATGAAATGCAATGCACCACCCGATCATCACGCGATCACACGAGTCATACTTTTCTTCCCATCTCTTACCGTTGGGGTAAGTAATGGGTGGCTATACTAGACCGTCGAAAATTTGTTATGCTAGCGCCCGTAATAAAATCTATCGCTTGACCTCGCCAAACAATGAAGTCCAGCGTCCCTTAGGATCAAAACAAAGCAAGATGCAATACAACCTAGCGTGCACTCTAGGCAATATCAAACCTTACTCACAGACCTAAGTTGCCTCCGATTAGGGGCAATCGCGGAGAGCATGGATCATTAACGATAGACTATTACCAAGAAGAACTAATGAAAGCCCTTTTTACACTAACACATTGGTGAAATCTTTTGCATGTGAGCTATCTCCAAGATTTTATTCAATGTAAACACAGAACAAAACAAAACAAAACAAAACAAAACATGCATAACTAATACTAACAAAGAACAAAGCAAGAAAGAAAGAACAAATATGTACTTAAGAGAGAAAAAGAGAGAGAATATGTACATCCACATGATGGTTTCGAATAGTTATCATGCCATTAAAAGCTAATGTAATGAACATAACACTCCATGCTACACTCTTTGCCAAGAATTGAACTCGACCATGCCACAAGATAAGATACTTTGAGTAAAGCAATTGCCGAATTCGTTTTAAAAACTTAAGTTCCACCAAGTGCATAGCCCAAATCAAATCAATTTTCAATTTGTTGACAAAATCTACAATATAAGGATGATAAACTACAAGAAAATTGTCAACACCAAGAAAATCAATATGTTCTATGATTGGCAACTTCTCAAGAATAGGCTCACATGCATCTTGCTTTTCTAACAAAGAGTATGAGAAATCTACCTCAGGATCCATCTCTTTAGCGGTGAGAAGATTAAGGCACAGAGGATTTGAAGAGATAACTTTAAGTGTGAGGCATTTCTCCCTTGGATCATCACAAAGAGGGGAATCCACAAGAGAACTTTGGACCTCAGGTTCATTAATAGACTCATCACTCCATGCAGACTTTGAGGAACTGTCACAATCTAAACTAACAGTTTCAACCAAGATATGCGGCTTAATTTCCTCTTTCATGGCATCCGAGTTAGAATCTTCAAAATTTTCATACAACTCATAAAATTGGAGCTTTTGGGCTAATTTATCAAGGTAATCCCAACCATCTTTTGCGTTTTTATCCAAGAATTCATCTTTGGACATAAAATCAACTTGACATGTTTTTGGATTTAAACCATGGCAAAAGATAGCCAAAAGACTGCCAAGCTCACAATTAAAACTTGACCAAGAGAATACAGAAAATTTAAATCGCTCCCAATATTGTGAAAAAGACTCATTTTCTTGTTGATAGAAATTGGATAGTTCTTGTAAAAGCATATGAGTCTCATATGAGGGAGTGAAAGTTTTGAAAAATTGTTCTGTAATCTCTTGCCATGTCGATCCTGGATTCAAAGAATAAAACCAACCTTGAGCATTATCACGCAAAGACGCTGGGAATACTTGTAAAATAGCCCTTTCATTGTTAGCAAAAATTTTCTCAAGATCATCAACATGTGAAAATGGATTTTCTGAGGCCAAGCCATAAAATATAGGAATTGATACTGAACAATCAAATTGTTTTGCATACCCTCCATAGCACCTTGCAAAATAGGCCATAGTACCCTTTGCTACTCGAAGTAAACAGGCATACACAAAACAACTACCAACTACTAACTAACTACCAGACAGAAAGGGGCCATCCCGCCACCTCAATTCAGCAAACAGAATATGCGAGGGGTTATGCCACCACCTCGGCTAAGCAATGCAATCAAATTTAAACTAACTAACTAAACTAATTACGCTAAACTAACTAAGAAACAAATTAGATATTTAGCCTGGCTTCGTTACACCTCAAGTTTAGCAGAACTAGGTTAGAGGTATCCACCAAACTAAATACGAACTACTAACACATAAACTACTAAACTACTATTAGACAAAAGCGGGATACTTACAGTGGTTTGTCAAACCTCCAAGAAAGCCATAATAAGAAATTCCCCGGCAACGGCGCCAAAAATTGCTTCGTTCGCTCCAATAATATGGAATAATACCCCAAGCGTAGGGTTTAACTCGTCGGTTGAAGCATAATAAACCGGAAATCCGGGATCGTACCCAAGGGAATAATTATATGGCTTGATCGGATTTGTAGAGCAAGTAAGGGCTTTCGGCCTTTAGACGGCCAACTTTGTTTTACTTTGAACGGTGGAAATAAAAGGGCTAAATTGAAACGAATTAACTAGAGAAAAGATAGGCTAGGTCTAGGAATTATTAACACCCGAGACCCGAACTAAATCACACTCTTCACCCAACTACACAATTTAAGGTACTTGATTATAGTCCTCAAATCGGAAAATCAAATAATTTGAAAACCAAGCTAGCTCTAGAATTCATTTGACAAATCCCTCGTGCGAAAGAGCTCTAAGCATCATATGTGGTGGGTAGTCGACGCTCCCACCTACACAAGATCAAAGAGGTTAACACCTCGGTGATTTATCAAACAAACCCGAACCCCACATCAATTTTCAAATCAAAGTTTGAAGCTTTATTGGGTGGAAAATGCAATTTTCGCCCGGGCCATGAGATGCTAATCATCCCATGACCTAACCCTTGAAACTACTCACCCATATCTAGAGAGATAGGAGCAAGCAAAAATCTAGCTACCATAATGAAATAACAAGACTTGAATTAAACTATAGACTAAGATAGATCGGGAGAAAATAAACAACTTTAATTAAGGCAACAATAACAAAAAGTAACAACTAAGGCAGGAAATTAAAGGATTAAACACTGAAAAATGAAGAACACTTCAAGAACAATTTGAATCTAGATCTAGATCTAAAAATTAGGTAAGCAAATCTATCTAAATTCTATACTACTTGTTTGTACAAAAATTGACATAAGCTTTTATACTCCGGAAGGTCCGCGCCTGGAATATTCCCAAGATGCTCAGAAAATCCGCTCTTAAGCCCCTCGGCATCGATGGCAACGGCCTTAGAATGCTCTGCTATGGGGTTCGGCATCGATGGAAGAGGATTTGTCCCATCGCTGCCGAAGTGGTTAAGGAGTTGGGCCACTATGGGTCTCGGCATCGATGGAAGAAAATTCATCCCATTGCTGCCGAGGCCAATAGTGGGGCACTGCCTTGGCCGCCTTCCTCTTGCTCGGGCAAATCAACTCTTGCTCGGGCAATGATGGGTTCTGCTCGGGCAAGTCTGCTCCTGCCTTGGCCATCGGGCTTCTGCTCGGGCAAATGAGTTCCTGCCTTAGCAATTTCAACTTCTGCTCTTGACAATAACAGGTCTTGCTCGGGCAATGACAGGTTCCGCCTTGGCAAGTCAACTTCTGCTCGGGCGATGACAGGTTCCGCCTTGGCAAGTCAACTTCTGCTCGGGCAAAACCTTGTCTCGTGCAACGAAAGCTCCCTTTTTTTGGCGATTTACCTACAAAATAGGAATAGAACACTATACGAGCAAACAACGTTAATAATAACTAATAAGTAACTAAATTTAACTAAAACTAGATACTAGCGCACCCTACATTACATTCTCGGGTGCTTATCAGGACACTCGGAGCGGCGGAGCCATTGTGCGAATACTCGGGAACCCGAAGCTACAGAACCGAGGATGAGTGTGTAAAAACGATTTTGAAAATGTTGATTTGGAAAATCAAAAGTGAAAAATGGAGACACGGTTTACGAGATATTGTGTAGGAGAAACTCAGAAATCACGGACACCAACATTAGTTGAATAGTGAATGTGGATGTGTCATTATTAATTATTTTGTTAAATACGTATGTGCTATGTGGATCTCATTGATTCTATGCCCTATTATGTGTAATTTATGGGTTAGCGGGTATGAGATTATTTTGCTGAGCTTTCGTAGCTCATGGTGTTACCTTTGGTGACCCTGACATATTATACTAGTGGCGACGCTAGTACAATGTGTCAGATTTTGTAGATGAACAGGGAGAACTCTATACCTTGGAGACTTTCGGAGTTGAGGAGTTGGTTATGATGGAGGAGCAGACAGGTCAGTAGATAGGAACCCTAATTTCCCCTCCTTTTGTTGAATAAAAGTACTCCTTTGAGAATTATGATGTAATATTGAGTTAGACTCTATTTAGATTTTCAATGAAAATGTCTATTAAACGTTTCCAAAATTTGGGACATTACAACATCATGTATGGAGTACAAAGTATAAATCATGGGACACTACATCCATTGTGTGAGAGTCCACGAGATAATCAAGCCAACAACTGAACCGACAAGATAATAAGTCCATCAAATAGATTATAATCACTATAAGCCCAGCTCAACTTTTTGTACCAGAAAGTAAACTCGATTTATAAATAAGTAAAACACAGTACAATAAGAGGTGACACTACTGGTCCCAAAATACAAAAACTAACAAAACAAAATAAAATACAACAAATCAAAAAAACCCGCAAGGAACCACTATGCTGGAGTCGGATTCGTCGAACACACTTGTGAAGATGGGTTGGAGAGGCCGGTTAAGAGGCCAAGTATGAACATAGAGCAAGCCCTCCTAGATGACCCGCCACACCAATTCGAACTAGTATCGCCGCAGACTGAAGGCAGAAGCTGCTGCAGACACCGTCTTCTTCTCCGGTACATTGATTCCAAGAACCCCAACATATACAAAGAAACAGGGCAGGCTAAAGGGGTAGGCCAGGGAAACACGTGCTTCGGGCCCCCCAAAAATGATAAAAACGAGGACCCCCAAAATTCTAGAATTCCTATATATATGTGTGTATATGGCCCAAATTTTTTATTCTGCATTAAGCCTCCTTTACACAAAATAGGTCCAATTAAAATTTAGGAGCCACAAAATAGGCCCAAACGTAGAATTACTCATTAAAAGCACTGGGGTGATCAAAAAAAAAAAAAAGAGAAAAGAAACGCTTGAGGAGTTGAGGACTATGGAAGCTTAATTAATATTTTTGCAACAAAAAGTGCGAGAAGACTAATTTTCAAATGATGAATTTTAAGGTATTGTAATAGTTGCTTTTTTTTTTGTGTGGATAATATGCTTCTATTTCGTAATGGTAAATCTTTTATAATGGTTTTTTTATGAGATTTTTTGTAGACCACTTTTGTATGAAAAATATAGGGAGGTCTCATTCAAGAGGTTTGCTTCCGGCCTCCAAAACTTATGAGCCGTCCCTGCAAAGAAAAGAACACACTACATGCAGGTGGAAAGATTTGAACTCCTGACCTCCCAGTGAAATGTAGGAATCCTGACCAACTGAGCTTATGATTCAAGAAAAAGAAATAGAACTATGTATTGTCCACAAAATTAACTGTGTGGTCATAGGCTCACATGCAATTATGTGAATCCCCTCACAATGTACTTCAATTTTCTCGGCAGATGGGAACGCAGATCAACTTCTTCCTTTGTTTTCCTCCCTTAGCCGAAAGATACATAGCTAAGCTAACATAGCTGATAGCAGTTTTAAGTAATTTGCCGTCCAATCTAATTCGATTCCGTTCCCATCCAGACCAACTGTTGCAAAGGTACTTTCCCATGCAATTTCTAGGAAAGAGAACCCTCTTTCCCCCCATGAAAACAGCCATGCAAATCTAGCACCAATACATACCCAAAAACAAAAACAGCTTTTAATTTGGCCTCTTATCTGTACCTTCGTTGGCAATATCCCACCTTCATCTCTCTTTCTCCCCTCAACTCTCCTCTGTTTCAATCCTCCTATTTAGTCCCCTTGCTCCTTTCTATTTCACCATCCAGTATTATTTCCTTGTGTGTTTTTTTGCTTACATTTCTAGGCAATGGCAGCGATCGAAAACCGGCATTGTGTTCGAGGACTTCTTTCCGGTCATCATCGAAAAACTAGGCGCGGAAGGATTCATGGACGAGCTCTGTAACGGGTTTCGACTGTTGATGGATGGGGAGCAGGGAGTCATCACGTTTGAGAGCTTGAGGAAGAATTCTGCCGTGCTAGGGTTGCAGGGGATGGGCAACGACGAGCTGATGTGCATGCTTGAGGAAGGCGATTTGGACGGGGACGGGAAGTTGAATCAGATGGAGTTTTGTGTTCGTATGTTTAGACTTAGTCCTGATCTGATGAATGGATCAAGAAAGTGGCTGGAAGAAGCTGCTATGAATTAATGTGATATTGTGATGTAGACTTTCTCCTTGTATTCTCGAGGTCTTATGCCAGTCTTATTATTCAGGCGTCGCGCCAACTTATCCCTGATCTTTTCATCCAGCCAGCTATGTACCCATTTTTGTAAGTCTTTCATGTAATTAAGATTGTTAAATACATCTTATTTTTCAATGTATCCGTTTAACTTAGGACGTACTACTTTGCAAGGTTAGCATCTCTTTATAGATAAATGATCATATTTTGAGGCAGAACATCATTTCTGCGTAAATAGGCATATGTAATTGATATACCCATTTGATGTTCGTATAAGTAATTGTACGAATCAAATGTGAGCTTAAAGCTGCAAAGTTTGTTTTCATTCACTCTTAATCATCCATACTGAAGTTACCTCAATTCATAGACTCCACAACATGTCTTGAATGCAAATGACCATTACTCTTCCAAGAGGTTTAGAACAATTATGAACATATCGATAAGTTGATACGACTATTCCTATTTCCCAGAGGTCTAGGAACAATAAACAAACATGACAACAACCAAATATGATTAAGAATGTATCCGGTGAACAAAATTTCCTCACAATTTCCCGTAACGAGTCCTCTATGAACAAATTTTTGTAACAAACGGAGCTGAGCTTGGTATTCAAAAATCCATGACACATATATCCTTTTATGAATTGGAAATTTAAAGTGTAAGTAAATTAATTCACAATCTCAAAAAATATAGGATAAACAAAGTAAAGAAACAAAAATTAAAAAGTGTTGACTGAGTTAAAAATTAAAAATTAAGCCAAGATGAGCCATAAACAACCAAGCCAAAGTAAGGAGCTCCCCACGTTTACTGAGTTGTGCCATATGGATATTGGCTCTGCAATGACTTGCTGCATAGGACATCAATTCGACCCATACTTTGCTTATTATCTACCACATTCTTTCGCTTCCTAATTTTTCTAGCTCTTGGGCCAGCATGCTCGCGTCAAATAAAACAGATTTGCTTCTGTCTCCCTTAACAGCGACAGGTTCAACTACTGTATTAACAGCAAGGATACTTTTGCAAGCTATTTTCTGTAATTCGTCTCGTCCCGTTTCCCCTTTTGAGCAGCATTTATTTAAGCCGCAGCAACTGGTTTTACTCTGACCCTGTCCCTTTTCCGGTTCATTGTCGCAGAAGCATTTGCAGGCAAAGATGTTCATGCAGCAGTTCTTCCCTTCCTCTGACTTCCCGATTTTCCTTCCATGAAAGAATTTCTTGGCCTCAGCACAAGTTTCCCTGAACCTTATTTGCCCAATACCTGCAACTGTGGACAACATTGTGGCCTGCATGACTAGAAGATACAACATGTAACTGGAAAGGAGCTTAGACAACTCACGGAAATTCTTATTGTCAGTGCCCCTGGGGTTCGTAGCATCACCACTCTCATTATTAGTATGTGCTCTACCTTCATCAACAGTGTTGTAGAGAAGTACAGTAGCAACGTGCCATGTAATAAGACTCTCATCAAAGTCAACCTCGTTGATCCAACAGAGTAAGTCAGTGCAACTTTCAAACCGAAGAATCCAATCTCACCTAGAGGAAAATATCTCCTTGGCCGTTTCTAAATCATCTGCTAGCTCGAATTTCATTTTTAACTCCTCAAAAATAAGATCTCTCAAGCCATTAGTGGCCATGAAATCCACAGTTTCCACATATTTCATCCCATCTAGCAAGTTGGTTAGGCCAAACAAATCAATAGTTGCCTCCCACCATTCCAGACGTGGGTGCAAACAACAGTGTATCAAGTTGTACTGGGTGAGAGATTCAGACCACCTGCGGCGCACAATTTGCATGATCTTCCTAGGAGAAAACCTTCTGGTCTTTTTTTCAAGGTTAACCTTCTGGTCTTTTTTTCAAGGTTTCTAGGCCACCTATCCCTATTAACATTTAGCAACCTCTGCAGTTTCTTAATAAACCAATTAGTTAGACAGGGGTCTGACTTAGTGAGAGCAATAGCAGTCCAATCAGAGTAAAGAACCATCACAAAAGCTATTATATCGAGAGCAATAGCACCAACAAGCAAAGAGTAGGAAATTCCAATATCTAACTTTTTGAAGACGTATTTTTAGTTAAATGGAAGACCACAAGGGCTGCGCAATTTAAACTGAACGAAATCAACCGCAAAAAGTATTCAAGCATACCTTGCACCACCGCGGCCTTAGTGTAGAGAATCTTATAGAAAAAATTCAGTTCTACCTCAACAATTTGGAAAGCATCTCTTGCGGTTTGCTTGAGGAAAAAATCTCGGCTCTGGTTATGCTCACGGAAGCTGAAGATCAAATCCGCAATCAGTCCTTTGAAAGTAGAAAAGTAGTTATAAGCATCTTGCACCACCTTCAAATCAGATAACTCATCCCAATCTTTCGCATTTCCCGCTCTGTTGACCCTAAAGGTTCTGGAATCATTTCTATCTTTGTCAGAAGTCTTGCTTCTATCTTTTGGCTGTCTTTGCCACAGTTGAGGGTTTGTGTTGCTCCTGTTTGGAGGTCGGTCATGGCCGATTAACTAGGAAAGCCTGGTTGCAAGGCTCTAGTGGGTGATCTTGGGTAGTTAGGCCTCTTATTTGGTTATTTACTCCCCATAGGACAATATGCAACTTCTGTGTATTCAGCTATGTTCTCATATAATACAGCTCCAACCATTTTGGCCAAAAAAAAAAAAAAAAACCCAAGATTTTTTGACAAAAAAATAATGGTTTTAGCATTATTTTCATGTTTGTGTTAGCACTTCGCTTTCTAAAATGGATAAGGATGCACAAGATCATACGTAGTGATAATTGTAGAGGACTATATTTAGGGAGTTGTACAGGTTTATGGAAAAGTATATAATAATTATTAATATCGCCTCTCATGTCGTTATTTTTCTTACATATTTGCCCTCCCAATCTTAAAATCATACGTTTGTCCATGGATAAAAATTCTGTTTGATAACAACCAAACCAGGAGGTAGGTGATGTGAGAAAAGGTCAAATGTTGAGCCAATGCCGAAGTCATTTTTGACCAATAATTTAGCAATACAATTTAGATGCCGAAGCCAAAATTGAAAACTAGTACTCTTCCCACCTCAAAGAGTACAAGTCGTTAGCATTCTACACAAGTTTCAGAGCCGAAGTTTCCAAATGAGATGGATATCTTCTCTTCAGAATAGCTACACTTTTAGCATGCATAAAGTGGATTTCTTTCTAGCCAGTCAGAGATGTAAATTCTCGAAATGACACAGCGGAAAATACACAAAGGCTAGATATTGTTCTAGCAGACAAGACAATTACTCGAATCCACGAGTAGCCCTTGAAATCCACAAGGAAAAGAGAAACTCTTGAATTAATATTGACTGAAAATTATTGATTTGCCCTTAGGCTTACAATCTTATTTATACTAGCTAATGGATGAGTATAGACCTAACCTTTTACCTTCCCAACACATGACTCTTGGACTTTCCAACAAAGACCTTTAAACTCCTGACTCAATACAAAAAACTTAACTAAATGACCCTTCAGTACTCAATACAGTACCCACCTTGGAACCCTAAAAGGCACATTGAGCTACTTATTTTGACTTCTTTGCCTTCTAACTCTCCAACTGCTCCATAAATGTTTCAGGCTAAATCACGATGTGGGACCCATTACAGGTTCCACATAAATGATCCGAGTCCTTAATTCTGAATGAAAAGTTAGATGATTGGATTGAATACCTATAACTATCCGATTGAGCTAATTTATTGCGGAGACCCTTAAAAAAATATTTTACATTTAATGAACAATTCAGATCATTTGTGTGAGACCCGTAGTGGGCCCCACACCATGATCTATGCACAACATTTGTGTAGGTAGACTTTTTGAACTTCAAAACTTCAGTTTTTCAGTCCCCATGTAAACGAACAAGAGAAAGAAGAAGATATCATCACAAGGAAACTCACGTCATCGGCCTTCAGCAATAGTAACAGTTAAACCATTCGTACAAGGTTGCGAAGAATGTCTCTCAGACAACACTGGCCTTTGAGTAAACGCAGGCTGCTTTGGCTTGGGAAGATTTGCAATTTCACTACTTAGCATAGAAAGAACTGTGGACATGTTAGGCCTCTCTATTGCAAATTTTTGTGCACAAAGTAGTCCAATATGTACGCATCTCAAAATCTCCGTTTGGAAGTCTTGACAAGTTATCCTAGGATCCATGACAAGTGCGCTATTGCCTTCATTCCACAATCTCCATGCCTGAATTATGACAACCAATATGAAATATACGAAGATTATCTTTCACCGATGATTTGTGAAGAAAAGCTGGGAATTAGAGAAATAGGTCAGTCAAATGGCTCTAGTGAACTTACATATGCTAAAGGCTCAAAGATTGCTCATCATCATAAAACTTGTGTTCTGCGTTCCGGTTACAATCTCTAATAACAACACCAAAGCTGAATACATCGGATTTCTCTGAAAACATCACTTGCATTGCATATTCAGGAGCCATATAACCACTACATCATGGTAAAATTGATTTGATTACATTTTATCAACACACAAGAGAGAAAAGGTTAACATAGTAAGAACTCTTTTTTTGTTTTAAGGTCGTCGCATCTACTTACTATGTCCCAACAACCCTTCTCGTATTGGCTTGATCTTCATTGCCTCCAAAAATCCTTGCCATACCAAAATCCGAATTTTTGGGTTTAGCTGTTCATCTAGCAGAATGTTACTTGCCTTCAAATCTCGATGAATGATCCTTAATCTAGAATCCCTATGAAGGTAGATGAGCCCCCTACTTATCCCCTCAATGATATTGAGCCGTTTACCCCAATTAAGGGTACTCGCAAGAAATCGGCAAAAAAAATGATCAGGAAGGTTTTCGTCGGAACAATTTTTGTTTATATTTTATTGAACGGTTCAATAAAAAATTTCTCAAATCAAGCCCTTCCCGGTGTTTTTTTTTTTGCTGATTTCTCTCGGGTACTCTTAAAATCACGTTCTGGACACATTAAGTGGCTCAGATCATCGAAATTCGATTAGGAAAGGGGAGGTGTGGACGGGAAAATGTGTGGATAGGAACTGGACTGACACACAGTCTGGATCAAGTCCACACCCCTTCTCATCCGTACCGTCCGCACCTCCCTTTTTTGATCGAATTTTAACGATCCGAACAGATCTATATATAGATCTATATATATATATATATATATATATAGGTTCCGGTGAGGGATTCCTCATTTTTTTAAAATGAGGGACTTTCATTTCCGATTGAATTTCGATGATCCGAGCCGCTCAAAGTGATCAGAACGTGATTTTAAGGGTCCCCGCGAGAAATCAGCAAAAAAAATGACCGGGAAGGGCTTCATCCGAACAGTTTTCATTGAACGGTTCAAAAAAAACTGCTCGGATGACGCCCTTCCCGGTTATTTTCTTTGCTGATTTCTCGCGAGGACTCTTAAAATTACATTCTGCACACATTGAACGGTTCGGATTTTCAAAATTTGATCGGAAAATGAAAGTCTCTCATTTTAAAAAAATGAGGGATCCCTCACTTGAAAATTCCTTTATATATATATATATATATATATATATATATATATATATATATCGTTTCGACAATCAGGGTTGTCCGGGCCGGCTTACATGTCAAAGACAGACTATCTACACCGGGACTAGAAAATTTTCAAAAAATTACTTTCTTGCGGTGTGACCCCAACAATCAATTGTGTAGGAAGCAGACCCACCAATCATTCGACCTAGTGTGCTAAACTTCCTCCAATTTCATAACCCATATATGGTTCCAACTTTACCCACATGTTCAGGTATACATAAACACATACCCACCTATTTTTAGCAACGATTTTGGCTTAAGCTTACGTGTTGACATGTCTACTGATATGAATATTTGAAACAGAATCAGCTTCTCGAATTAGGAGAAATGTGGTGACGAAACCCGTATCATTCAAGTTTGAGACTTTGGGTCGTAACGCGTGCCTGTCCTTGATTTCCATTGTAACTTTAAAAAATGCATAGAAAAAGGGGATACTTCAGGAGAAGCTACCAAGGGCAGGAGAAGGGCTGAGAGTTGGGAAGGCTGCGTTTGAAACCTAGGAAAATGATTGAAAATGAAGGGGGAAAATAATTATAAGAGGCTCTGTTTGTTTGGAGAAATAGTATAAAAGAAGGGAAAATAATTAGGAGAGAAATCAGAAGGAAATTTCAAGAAAAATTGGAGGGGAAGTTGAACTTCTTTCTTTGAAAATTTATCTGAAACCAAACAAGGGGAGGTAAGAAAATTTGGAGTGGAACAGAGGCAGTTGAACTTCTTTCTTTGAAACTTTATCTGAAACCAAACAAGGAGAGGTAAATTTTTAAATTCCTTTCATAATTTTCATTTCTTTTTCAAAGATCCAAACGGAGCTTAAGCCCGTTAATGGCCGGATTGGTTTTGGATTTTTATCCAAATTTGGTCCCACGCAATCCAGACTACAAATATTCAATATAATACGTTTGATCGGAATTCAAAAATCCAAAAATTAACGGATCTGATCCGGTAATACACCAATTTATTTTAACAAAGCATTAATTCAGTTTACACATTACACGTCTAATTCTGATCCGGATTGCCCTTGGCAAAATTGTGAAAGTCGGACTTAGATCATATTTGAGTTATTCACGGGATTTGTTCGGATTCGAATTCTATTAGATTGATAGATCAAATTTGATCCATATTTGTGACGGTGGCAAGGTTAGGGGCTTGAGCTCTCGTCAAATTTTCGTGATCGGTCAATTTTGGGCCATTGCCGCTCACCCGGAATCCATAACCATGATCAGGGTTGTTCATTTGTCTAAAATACTCATTCGGCTTAATAAGTCATTTGGCTTATTTTTTTGTTTTTATTCAAAAAGAATTCGCATTTGTTAATTTTCGTCAATTAACCATGATCAGGGTGCGTTCGCGATGACACCAATAGTCACCAAACCCGCAGCTATCTCAAGGGTGGTGGTGCACCTCCGTGCCCCCACCTTGCTGGAGGTGCTCGGTCGCCTGGCTGTTTTCTCACCCATTCTTGAGGTGCTCCCGGCAACCCTTCATCTTGATCTCCAAAATGCTATCGTCCTTCCCGGCGACCTTAGTGAAACTGGGTGTGGGTTGAGTATGTCCGCCGCTCCTTCGGACGGGGTGAGTGGAGGAGGCCGAAACGCTGCTGAGCCGTGTGAAGGCCGACGAGTGCGCTCCTTTCTCTTTGGGGGACCAGGAACCTCGGCATCCGTCATGGCGACCCGTCTTTCCATCATGGGCCATTTTCGGGGGAGGGTTGAGGCAATCCTTCGCCGACGGCCTCAGCTGTTGGTTTTGGTGGCAGGTCCTGTCGTCGCCATGAGACGGGTTCCGGAGGCTTCGCCGTCCGCCGCTTCCTTTGGAGCGAGAAGGGGACATGTGAAGAAGGCATTTGATGTCGGCCAACTCGTCCCGGACGTGACGGTCTTGCTCCACAACCGCTGTCAGCTTGTCGATCTTGTCTTCAAGGTGGCGGATGTATCTGTGACCTCACTGGAAGGCCCCGCGTGCGGAGCCACCAAGCTGGTTCCGATGGGGGTGGCGGTGATAGAGACGTGCTGCTTAACAGTGGCGTGGGGGTCCTCGAAGCCAAGTGTGAGGGCTCCGAGTGGCCTGATGCCTCTGGTTGCACCACCGTCGTCCTGCACCATCACCATTTCTAAGCAAGGGCTGTGGAAAGGAAGCTTTTATCTAGAGAGGGGGACGAGGGTGAGGTCGATCAGATCCCCAATAGCGTCGCCAAATGTAGAGGTTCGGTTAATCGGGATCTGGATCGAGTTGGAGCCTCCTCCTTCTCTTTGGTTTACTCCGCCGAGCCTGCTCAAAGTCACTAGGGCGATTGGTTGCCCAGTGACCCTTCGACGATCAAGTTAGATCTCAAGAGATGAAGGAGAGGCTAGGGTTAGGGTGGAATGACTTATCTGTTCAAGTGGCTATCCTCTCTTATTTATAGATCTTGCTTGACTTGGTCCCCAAGTAAGCGCATGAGGGTCACGTTCCGGTAATCACCTCGGGTAATGTCACAGGTGACGTACGAGATAAGGTGGTTACGGAGCACATGATCAGCCTCAATGATTATCTTCTTGTAACCGTTTGGGCCCCCCTTGGCGTGGCAATGCCCTTGTTGAACATGGGCTCGGGCGTTCGGGGACAAGCCTCCACCCGGACCGCTAGATCAGAGCGGGGCCTGATCTAGCGGGGCCTGGAACGGTGCTTCTTACCGAGCTATTCACTGAGGAAGCTCCAGGAAATTCTTGGAACTCGCGGAACCGGGCTTGGCGTCTATACCGAGCGATGCACGGAAGGGGCTCGGGGGAGGTCTCGGGACCTACAGCCGGTGCAGGACAAAGAAGCCTTTCCGATCATGGGGGACGGCTCCTACCCGGCGGATGGTCCCAACCCGATTCCCAGGGCCACTACAATACTCATAACCTATAAATCTAAATCCAACATCCCAAAAAGTACAGGATTTAGAGAATCTGTTTTTCTATCTATTTTATTCTTTCTCATTTTGGATTTTTGCAAAGGATAATGACGAAAGAGCTGGGGAAATAATCCAACTAACATCAAATTTCGAAAGTAGATCAAGAAATTTCAATTTCGAAATGTATTAGTAGAATTTAAGAAAACCCAAATCTGTGTCATCAATATCATCATGCACACGGTTTTCCATAACCTGTGTGATATTTCATTCGATCCGCAATGCTACAAGCACACCTTCAAAATACAACTCCGGAGTCTGGACACGGTTGTGTCAAAACCGTTAGATTCACATGAATCCACAGTTGTATTTTAAAAATGTGTTTGTACTTTCTAGACCTTTTGTTTTTCATTAAATTCGCAAAACATTTTGGATAAACACCTTTCTTACACAATCCAGTAAATTCACCAAAAGCGGTAGCTCTGGAAAGATGTTTTTCTTCTTCTTCTTCTTCTTTTTTGCTGTAAATTAAGAAGGAGCAAAACCACAGAACCCTAAATGAACATGTGAGAGGAAATTTCATCTGTGCATTATTTTTCTAATTTTTGTCTGTGGGTTTTGTTTAATTACCCATTCTTATTTTACTGGTAATTTTGCGCTGTAATGGAATGGTGAATAGAAACCAACACGAAGTTTAAAAATAATACAAAAAAGTGCTGCAAGATTATTAAGACCAAAAAAAAAAAAGGGAAGGAAAATGGGCCAGGTCGGGTCGGAATTGGGTATGACTTGACCCATATTTGACAGACCCATTTCAACCCATCTAATATTAATCCGTATTCAACCTGCCCATATCAACTCACGACCAGTTTTAACCCGCCCAAATCCGCCCATTTGCCACCTCTAAAATAAAACATCACGCCATGTGGACAGAATAATTCAATCACGCCAAATTAGAAGTTTCTGGGAATTTTCAAATCCAAAAGCAGAAAAGCAGTATAATGGACTTTCTGGGTGTTTACAAAAAAATTTTTTTTTTGCAAAATCAGATTCTAATGTTTCAAAATTAGTTTGGAGTGTTTATCAAAAATTCTACTAGAAAACAGATTCTTGGATTCTACAGATTTTGAAAAACTGAAAAAAGAAGAAGATATCATCGTTTGGATAGCTTATGGAGATGATTTTTAGGTTTTAAGTTTTATAAAAGCTGAATTTTAGTCCAAAACTTCAGTTTTAGTCCCCATTTAAACGAACAGGAGAAAGAAGAAGATATCATCCCAAGGAAACTCACGTCATCGGCCTTCAACAATAGTAACAGTTAAATCATTCGTACAAGGTTGCAAAGACTGTCTCTCAGACAACACTGGCCTTTGAGTAAACGCAGGTTGCTTTGGCTTGGGAAGATTTGCAATTTCACTACCTAGCATAGAAAGAACTGTGGACATGTTAGGCCTCTCTATTGCAAATTCTTGTACACAAAGTAGTCCAATATGTATGCATCTCAAAATCTCCATTTGGAAGTCTTGACAAGTTATCCTCGGATCTATGAGAAGCGCGCTATTGCCTTCATTCCACAATCTCCATGCCTGAAATATGACAAGCAATACGAAATATACGAAGATTATCTTTCACGGATGATTTGTGAAGAAAAGCTTGGAATCAGAAAAATAGGTCAGTCGAATGACTCAAGTGAACTTACATATGCTAAAAGGCTCAAAGATTGCTCATCATCATAAAAACTTGTGTTCCGCCTTGCGGTTACAATCTCTAATAACAACACCCCAAAGCTGAATACATCGGATTTCTCTGAAAACCTCCCCAGCATTGCATATTCAGGAGCCATATAACCACTGCATCATGGCAAAATTGATTTGATTACATTTTATCAACACACAAGAGAGAAAAGGTTAACATAGTAAGAATTCTTTTTTTGTTTTAAGGTCGTCGCATCTACTTACTATGTTCCAACAACCCTTCTCGTATTGGCTTGATCTTCATTGCCTCCAAAAATCCTTGCCATACCAAAATCTGAAATTTTTGGGTTTAGCTGTTCATCTAGCAAAATGTTACTTGCCTTCAAATCTCGATGAATGATTCTTAATCTAGAATCCCTATGAAGGTAGAGGAGCCCCCTACTTATCCCCTCGATGATATTGAGCCGTTTACCCCAATCTAGGAGCTCTTGTTTGTGTGGATCTGAAAGAAGATCGATTCAAAACAAGAATGACCGAGTGAAAGATTCAAGGAAATTGAAATCATGATAGTGAGGCGAGATATAAAAATTGCAAAGCACTTTGGGGGGTATAATGGATATAATGTATCACTAATATAATGAGTTGACTGCCAAAGCTGAGGTGATCAGAGTAAATAATTAAGAGCATTTCGTACAAACTAACCAAAGAGAAATGCATCCAAGCTTTTATTTGGCATGTATTCATAGATCAACATCTTTTCATCTCCTTCTACACAGCAGCCAAGGAGTCTAACAAGATTGCGGTGTTGGAGTTTAGAAATCACAACAACCTCATTCATAAACTCCTCTAGCCCTTGTTCAGAGGATCTTGAAAGCCTCTTGACAGCTATTTCTTGTCCATCATGTAATTTCCCCTGAAACAATCACAAGATATGATTTTTCTTTTCTACATCACAACAACAATCTTCAGTACCATACATTTTTCCAAGCATGAAAAAACAAACAATTACCTTGTACACCAAACCAAAACCACCCTGTCCGAGTTTATTTTTCTTGTCAAAATTTCCCGTTGCAATTAGCAGCTTCTCAAACTTGAACACGGGTACTTCTTCAAGTTTAACTTGGTTCATATTATCTTCAATCGAGGTTTCAGTTGAGTATTCTGGAGATAATGACTGTTTCTCAAGGTTAAACCACCTTTTTTTTGTCATTCCTGGTTCAAGAGGTGGTTGTCGGTTATTTACTACACAGTAATAGCAAATGCTTTCACAAGTTCTCAGCTCTCACAACAGTAATTGTCAGTACCTTTTTGTTTGGCCATCCACATCCATGCAAAGTATGCACATATTGCCATGATTATTGATCCAATGATCACTGAAACGGCAGTGAGAAATTTCAGGTTCCTCTTTTCATCTGTGAAATATAAAAAACATAACAAGAGTAAGGTCAAAATTACCAAACGCAGGTAAACCAATCCCAAGTATTCTGAGAATCATCCAAAAGTTCCACATGGCTAGCATGTTCACAAAAAGAAAGAAAATATAAATGACTTCGAATTCTTCAGAAATACAAGTAAAAAGACAATCAAATGCTCAAACCAAAAGAATAATAAGTGGAAGCACACAGAGAAGTTACTCAGGGAACTAGGATTATGGATTAGAAAATACAATATATTACCCAGCTCTGAATATGCCACGCGAATGTAAAGATCTGCCCCATCAGTTGAAAATTTCTGAATGTCAACTAAGTTTCCACTCCATGACATGCACCCGATGCCCTGGTAATATGCATAAGCTATACACAAACAATTCATTAAGCATTGGTTTTCACACTCATTCTCTGGAACAGAAACCCATTCTGCCAACTCTGGCACTTTCATCGTCGTCAGCTTCAAAAACCGATCTTTTTTCTCTAGGTTGCTACTGCCATTTCTCTCACACTGCAAAGGTGTCCTCCTCACACACCCACCAGTAAAATTCTCTCTATTCCATTCCTCTACATTTGTTGGCTCAAACCCCCTCAAACACGAGCAAATTGGTGAATCCTTTGAATTGCAGCTTCCAAATGGCCCACACTTAGCATAAACATCACAGTCTGTCTTTGGAGCGAACCATGAAACCTCCCATTCCTGCTTCCCTTGATTAATCTTCTCCATAAGGGTTCCATCATGATTCAGGAGAATGAATAGTATTAGAGACTCGGCTCCAATATTGAAAGTGATATACGCAGTTCCCTCGTCGTCGGGAACAATGGTAAAACCATTTTTATATATGGAGATCATGGATGGTACACCAATAAAGATTTGACCGTTCCAAGGACCACTCCGCCAATAGGGATGACTACCATTCCATACATACATTTCGGGAATTGTTAAGGAATTAAGACCAGCGGAAAAAGTTCCCACAGATGGATCAGAAGAGCTTTTCCATGATTTCATCTTCACATCACTGCCAAGTTTCATCCTCTGTAAAAACGAGTCTGAAGGATATTGAAAACTCTCCCAAATTGTTGTACCATCAGAGTCATCTCGAATGACAAGGTTACCAGAGTCTAACAGCTGGGCACTAGAATTCACCACAGGCATAGGGTATGAAACATTAGATGACCAAATAATCTGTTTCTGTCCGCTTAAAATCAATAAGTTTCCATTGTCAGATATAATCAGAGTCCCGGAAGAATCAGTGAGAGGTCTGTCTCTATTTGCTACCCATACCACGGTTCTCGATTGGATGTCGTTATACCATATGCCAACATACCTACTGGTGGTGTTAATAGGGCTGAAAAATCCAAGTTGAAAACCATTGTTGCTGGATATTATACTTTCAGGATCAGTGATGGGTTGTGTGGATGTAATTGTGTCCACAGCAATGCCAAACTTCGGAAGAAAACAAGAAAAGAAGAGAATAAGGACCTCAAGAAATGGTATTGCACGGTTGCAGATGATGAGTCCCATACCTTGTTCACTGCTCCGTCGTGGTGGATTAGAAATTATGATCCGATGCATTCGCTATGGCTATTTCGTACCCTTTTTCTTTTTGTACTTGTATGATATTGGTACTATAGCCACTGCTGTAGCATTATGAACTGGAAAGTCATGTAAGGTCTGGACAAATCCACCCCAGAATAGGATGAAGAATTTTATGGCACAGGTCCTCAACGGGATGATCGAGGCAAGGGGTGCAATAGACAATCTGACTTTCCGGCCGCTACTCTTTTCAAGCGGATCAGGTGCTCGGGAAAAGTGCCCCAATATCTTTTGTTTGGCTTTATAAACATGTCAATCACTTATTGATTGAGTTTCTTGGCAGGACAGATATTTCGAGAAGCTAGTTTGAAATCCCTTGCACAAGCTGTCTGATCCGTCGTCTACTTTATCATCTGAACAAACTTACTTCAACTAGCCAAGAAGCTGGTTTTCATCAGCTTGAATTAAGTCCATGAGCCACCTACTCCATTTGATGGTTTTCTAGGTTTGGGGCTGTTTGCTAAAACATTCAACTGCAGAATGGTCAAAGAATGCATCATATTTGAATGTTGTTGGATTTTCAATTCTGTAATTTTCTATGGTACGAAGTACTATCTATAACTTTTGAAACTTCAAACTCCTTATAGAAACAAATAGATACATGAATAGATTAATCGAAAAGAACTAAAATTGCGGAGGGCAAAATGTCTAAGAAACTTCCTTGGAACGAAGGCAAATTAAGAAAAGTAGCCAGAAAGCAAGGAGGAAGGAGTCTACCCAAACAACCAAAAAGTAGCAAACCATTATTCAACAATAGCAGCAAGCCTTATCATTCACACACACACACACACAGAATTGCCACGCAATTCCTTCCTATTATAACAAAAGTACTTGTTTAGGAACATAAAGGTCCGCAAACTTTACTACTTTTATTAATAACGAAACCGATGTACATAGTTGCACAACTCATATGCAAACTTTACTACTTTTATTAAAAACGAAACCGATGTACAGAGTTGCACAACTCATATACAATTGATGTGAACACATACCTGTTGTACATGAAAGAAATTAAAAGGATATCATCTCCACATCTCAGACACTATCTGGCTTTAACAAACCAGTAAAGATATTGGTACCGACGGAAACCGGACCGAGATCGTACCTACGGCCTCGGCGGGCCCACTCAGGCCACCAAATGGCCGAATCCGAGCCGTCCAAAAATTCTATAAAAAAAAACGAGGGGGCCTAGTGGGAATCAACTGCATCTAATGCGTGTAGGGTGCTCGATCCAAGCACCCCATTTTTTTTTTTAGAATTTTTGGACTGCTCGGATCGGCCGTCCGGTGGCCGGAGTGGGCCCACTGAGGCCGTCTCCGGTTGCTATCGGTACGTATAGCAGCACTTTTAACAAACGTAGGTTTAAAAGCATTTGCAGAACACCTATGATGGCTTTGTCGTGAAGACCATCTTCCTACTGAAGCCGGACGGTTGAGTAAATGCAGGCTGCTTTGGCTTGGGAAGACATGCACTTTTTCTGCTTAGCATAGAAAAGACTGCTGATATGTTAGGCCTATCAATTGTATAGGACTGAAACACACACACGATATGCGAATAGAAAATAGTAAAGAAATCAACACACAGAATATACGTGGTTTCCCAATACCGGTCACGTCCACGGGAGCGAGAGCGGCAGTCGTTTCTTATTCAATCAACTGAAACAGGGGTTTACGACATAGAGTATTTATACCTACTCTATTCTAACCCTAATATGGTATTTGGCCTGTATCCCAAAAATACCCCTGTACTGTACCGTACCATACTGCGATGGCTATCCACGGGCCTTCGGCCCAATCCACTCCACTGGATCATCGGCGATGGGCCAGATGCCTCCACTCCTCTCCGCTTCAGCATCTGGCCTCTTTCTTGAACTTCTTAGTACCTCTTCATATAAACATATGAGCCACAAGTTCTAACAAATTGCAAATTCTTTCACACACAATAGTCCCACTTGTATGCATCTCCCGATTGCCAGTTGAAAGCCATGGTATGATGTACATTGATTTAACAGTGTCACAGTGTTGTCATCGTTCCACAGGTTCTATACTAGAAATATCAGTAGTGACATGAAATTAGAAATTAAACCTCGGCTGTTGACAAACCTTGAATTATCAGAAAACTAGGTAATGGAAATGATCAAAGTGAACTTACATACCCTAGAATGAAAGATGGCTCATCATTGAAGAAACTGGTGTTCCGTCATCCACTTGCTATCTCAAGGAACAACACCCCAAAGCTGAATACATCAGATTTATCTGGAAACCTCACGTCTATTGCATATTCAAGAGCGTATAGCTGCTGCACAATGTCAAATTAAATTTGATCACCACAAGACAGAATAGTTGCAATACAGTAAGTATGATTTTTTGTTCTTTAGCAAGTGGCATCTACTTACTAGGTTTCGACAATCCTTCTGGTATTGGCTCGCTATTCATCACCTCCAAAAATCCTTGCCATGCCAAATTCAGGAAAGGCAATGCCCTGGGTTGGCTATTGCAGTTATAAATTACTAAGATATATCATGATATATCCTAAATATCATATTACACGACAAGTCTCACTAGGTGATCTGTTAATTGTATTTGAATGGATATCAGCTCTATAATATAATCAGGCAAGTCTGATCTACAGATGCAGGTTTTGTACTTGGCAAATCGGCCAATCAAACGAGCATTTAAGCAAAAACAATCATCAACAGCAAGGTCTAAAACCATATTGATGACTAGTATACAATGGATAAGGCACACACCCTGGGCAATATGGTACATAACCAAGCTCTTAGTCTAATAAACGAGCTAGCAACAAGCGAGCGGTGCCTTCTCAAAAAAAGAGAAAACCAAGCAAGCAGTGGTTGATTTGAAAATAAGCAATGTTCTAGAGCTCGCTACTTGCTACTCGCTCGGCCAGGCACCTTGGAGCGCGTACTCGGCGTTAGTCGGTGAGTAATGCCCACTGAGTAGGGATTAGTCGCCTCAACCAGGCACCTTGGAGCGAGTACTCGGTGAGGAATACCTTGTTTTAGAACACTGAAAATAAGCTCCAATAATATGGTCAGCTTGACTTGTTTACTAGATAAGTCTATCTCAAACGAGCTATGATGAACTGATCACAAGCAAATCTTGAGTTATTCGAAAATTGTGAATCTATCTAGCATAACCGAGTAGTAGGAAGTTCAAACTTTGTTTATTTGAATGCTCAAGGAACTTTAAAAGATATTGAAGCTTGGTCTGTTTATGCAATAAGTTGGTCTAGAACTAGCTTTTAACGACCTAAAATTCTAGTAGATCAATTTGCTTATCAGCCTGCATAACTCAAATATCGGGAGCAATAGTTTTGTCCAGATGATTAGGCCCAAAGAAATTCACCTCCTTGATTTTCAATAATATCAAAATTCCTAAACGATTCTTCCCACAATCAACTTCATACATAATAACTTAGCACTTAGCAGACCAAAATTCCTGTAATCTTTTTTCTTTTTGTCTGTTTCGATGGTCGCTTACACGCACCTCAGACTGATCCCCTCTCTTGTCCGGTCAAAGCTGGGCCATCCACACCGGACTAAGGAATTTACAAGAACAACTTTCTTGTGGTGTGACCCGAAGGATCGAATCATTGTCCATTGCATGGGAAACAGACCCCTTCAATTTCATAACCCATAAATGGTTCCAACTTACTCACATGTTCAGGTATACAAAAATACATACCCACCTACTTTTAGCAACGATTTTGGCTTAAGCTTTACCTGTTGACATGTCTACCGATATGATTGTTTGAAATAGAATCAGACCCCCTTCCGCTTTCTTTCAAAATTTTCTTTTTCAAAAAGAAAGTAATTTCAAGCTCAAATATAATGAAAATAAGAAAAGATTTTTATTTTTGTTTTGCTCCGTTTAAAAGATTTCAATGAGATCTATTAAACAAGATTCATATTGATAAAAAAATTATTTGCGTAAAGATGTAAAGATATGATTTTCTAAAACTTCTTTTTTTTTTTAGAAAGTGGAACCCCTTCTCAGCTTCTCGAATTAGGAGACATGTATCATTGAAGTTTGAGACTTTGGGTCGTAACGCGTACCTGTCCTTGATTTCCATTGTAGCTTTTGAAATACAGCGAAACAGGGGATACTTCAGGAGAAGCTACCAAGGCAGGAGAGAGGGGCTGAGAGTAGGGAAGACTGTGTTTGGAACCTACAAAAAATGAAGGGAGATAATGTCAAAATTATTTTTTTTATGTCAAAATTGTTTTTATTAGTGCTAAAACTTTAATACATAAAAGTCTTGTACATTGCACATGATACAAGTCTTTTGTGCACTAGAGTTTTGACACTAACAAAAATAATTTTGACATTATTATTCCCCCGGAAAATAATTATAAGAGGCTCTGTTTGTTTGGAGAAATAGTGCAGAGTATAAAAGAAGGGAAAATAATTAGGAGAGTAATTAGAAGGGAATTTCAAGAAAAATTGGAGGGGAAGTTGAACTTCTTTCTTTGAAATGTTGCTTCTCTTTCTCTAGAAACCAAACAAGGGGAGGTAAATTTTTAAAATTTTCTCATCAGTTTCATTTTTTTTCCAAGATCCAAACAGAGCCTAAGCGCGTTAATGGCCGGATTGGATTTGGATATTTATCCAAATTTGGTCCCGCACGTTCCAAACTACGAATATTCAATATAATCCATTTGATCCGAATTTGAAAATCCAAAAATAAACGGATCTGATTTGATAATACACCATTTTAATTTAACAACGCACTAATTCAGCTAATACATTACACCTCTAATTCTGATCCGGATTGCCCTTGGCAAAATTGTGAAAGTCGGATTTAGATCATATTTGAGTTATTACGGGATCTGATCGGATTTGAATTCTATCTGATCGATAGATCAAATCTGATCCATATTTGTGATGGTGGCAAGATTAGGGGCTTGAGCTCTTGTCAAATTTTCGTGATCGGTCAATTTTTGGCCATTGCCGCTCACCTAGAATCCATAAACATGATCAGGGTTGTTCATTTCCTAAGTCTAAAATATAAAAGATTAAGTTTATCCTACATTGATTATATAGTTGGTATTGTTAATGTTTAGTTTTTCATCAATTAGTTACGACAAGAAGATATATAAAATTTGGATTGAAATTATTAAATTAAAAAGGCTTACATAATTAAGAAGATACTAAAGGTATTAAAACCATTTTTCCCAATGCATTTATTAACATGATCCAAAGTGTTCATTTTTAAGAATTCGCTAAGCATAATATAGCCCAAAAAAAAAAACCCACGTTGATTAAATATTAATAGTCACGTGATCGATTTCTCTCTTCTATGTGCTAGTTACATTCTGATTTTTCATTTTTTTTTTCCCCTTAACAAGCTTATGATTCAAGAAATATAACTACGTACGTATTGTCCAGAAAATTAAATGTGTGGTCATAGACTCATAATTAAGTGAAACCCCTCACAATTAATTTACTTCAATTTTCTCTCAGATGGGAACGCAGAACTTTCTTTCTTTGCTTCCTCCCTTGGCCGAAAGATACATAGCTAAGTTAACATAGCTGATAGCAGTTTTAAGAAATTTGCCGTCCAATCTAATTCGATTCCGTTCCCATCCAGACCAACCGTTGCAAAGGTACTTTCCCATGCAATTTCTAGGAAAGAGAAACCCTCTTTCCCCCCATGAAAACAGCCATGAAAATCTAACACCAATACATACCCAAAAAACAAAAACAGCTTTCATTTGGCCTCTTATCTGTACCTTCGTTGGCAATATCCCCACCTTCATCTCACTTTCTCCCCTCAACTCCCCTCTGTTTCAATCCTCCTATTTAGTACCCTAGCTCCTTTCTGTTTCACCATCCAGTATTATTTCCTTGTGTGTTTTTTTGCTTACATTTCTAGGCAATGGCAGCAAAAACCGGCATTGTGTTCGAGGACTTCTTTCCGGTCATGATCGAAAAACTTGGTGCGGAAGGATTCATGGACGAGCTCTGTAACGGGTTTCGACTGTTGATGGATGGGGAGAAGGGAGTCATCACGTTTGAGAGCTTGAGGAAGAATTCTGCCGTGCTAGGGTTGCAGGGGATGGGCGACGACGAGCTGATGTGCATGCTTGAGGAAGGCGATTTGGACGGGGACGGGAAGTTGAATCAGATGGAGTTTTGTGTTCTTATGTTTAGACTTAGTCCTGATCTGATGAATGGATCAAGAAGGTGGCTGGAAGAAGCTGTTATGAATTAACGTGATGTAGACTTTCTCCTTGTATTCTCGAGGTCTTATGCCACATCTTATTATTCTTACTATATTTACTAATAATCAGGTGTCGCGCCATCGTATCCCGGCTCTTTTCATCCAGCCAGCTATTATGTATCCATTTTTTTGTAGGTCTTTTATGTAATTACCATTGTTAAATACATCTTTATTTCTCAATGTATCCATTTAACTGAGGACTTTTCAAGGTTAGCATCTCTTCATAGATAGAGGATCATATTTTGAGGCAGAACATCGATTCTGTTCAAGGTTAGCATCTCTTCATCGACAGAGGATCATATTTTGAGGCAGAACATCATTTCTGCATAAATAGGCAAATGTTTCATATGCCCATTAGTACGTTGTTCGTGCAATTAATCCTATGAATCAAATTTGAGCTTTTAAAGCTGCTATTTTTTTTTTTTTTCATTCACTCTTAATCATCCATATATACTGAAGTTACATCAATTTATAGACCATACAACATGTCTTGAATGCAAAGGACCATTACTCTTCCAAGAGGTCTAGAACAATTATGAACATATCAATAACTAGATAAGACTATTCCTATTTTCCAGAGGTCTAGGAATAATGAACAAACATGACAGCGACCAAATACGATTAAGAATGTATATGGTGAACAAAATTTTGTCATAATTTTCCGTAATTAACATGTGTTCTGTGAACAAATTTTTGTAACAAACAGAGCTGAACTTGGTATCCAAAAATCCATGACACACATATCCTTTTATGAATTGGAAATTTAAAGTGTAAGTAAATTATTTCACAATCTCAAAAAATATAGGATAAACAAAGTGAAGAAACAAAAACTAAAAAGTGTTGATCTTTATTCATCGATCTTCTTTATAAAATAAAACCCACCTTCCAAAAACCTTTTAA
Source organism: Rhododendron ovatum (assembly GCA_019656835.1). Classification (NCBI taxonomy): domain Eukaryota; kingdom Viridiplantae; phylum Streptophyta; class Magnoliopsida; order Ericales; family Ericaceae; genus Rhododendron; species Rhododendron ovatum. Next base: position 11,125,068 of record CM033793.1, on the reverse strand, counting down.
AAATAAAAATTCCAAGAATTGAGAAATGGAGGTTTGGAGGCTTTTGAACCTCAACTACATTGGTTTATAGTATAGCTGGGCAAATGTAATTATTGCTATAAGGAACAAAGTCAATTATTACGTACAATATTTATCAACCCGCAATATGTATAAATTAGTTGGCTAATACAATAAACCTTCCAAAATAAATCTTATACTTCCAAAACTACAATATCGTACGTGATTATTAGGAAAGGCAAAGTTGGGACGTAACAACAATTAAAAAAGCACACATCTTCGATTAATTGATCCAACAAATTCACCTACCTACTTCCGCACGATCAGCTTAGCCCTTGCATGCCCTTCACTTATCTGAAACTGGTCACCTAAGCCAAGATGAGCCATCAACAACCAAGCCAAAGTAAGGAGTTCCCCACCTTTACTGAGTTGTGCCATATGGATATTGGCTCTGCAATGACTTGCTGCATAGGACATCAATTCGACCCATACTTTGCTTAATATCTCCCACATTCTTTCGCTTCCTAATTTTTCTAGCTCTTGGGCCAGCATGCTCGCTTCAAATAAAACAGATTTGCTTCTGTCTCCCTTAACAGCGACAGGTTAAACTACTGTATTAACAGCAAGGATACTTTTGCAAGCTATTTTCTGTAATTCGTCTTGTTCCGTTTCCCCTTTTGAGCAGCATGTATTTAAGCCGCAGCAACTGGTTTTACTCTGACCCTGTCCCTTTTCCGGTTCATTGTTGCAGAAGCATTTGCAGGTAAAGATGTTCATGCAGCAGTTCTTCCCTTCCTCTGACTTCCCGATTTTCCTTCCATGAAAGAATTTCTTGGCCTCAGCACAACTATCCCTGAACCTTATTTGCCCAATACCTGCAACTGTGGACAACATTGTGGCCTGCATGACTAGAAGATACAACATGTAATTGGAAAGGAGCTTAGACAACTCGCGGAAATTCTTATTGTCAGTACCCCTGGGGTTCGTAGCATCACCACTCTCATTATTAGTATGTGCTCTACCTTCATCAACAGTGTTGTAGAGAAGTTCAGTAGCAACGTGCCACGTAATAAAAACTCTCATCAAAGTCAACCTCGTTGATCCAACGGAGTAAGTCAGTGCAACTTTCAAACCGAAGAATCCAATCTCACCTAGCGGAAAATATCTCCTTGGCCGTTTCTAAATCATCTGGTAGCTCGGATTTCATTTTTAACTCCTCAAAAATAAGATCTCTCAAGCCATTGGTGGCCATGAAATCCACAGTTTCCACATATTTCATCCCATCTAGCAAGTTGTCTAGGCCAAACAAATCAATAGTTGCCTCCCACCATTCGGGACGTGGGTGCAAACAACAGTGTATCAAGTTGTACTGGGAGAGAGATTCAGACCACCTGCGGCGCACAATTTGCAAGATCTTCCTAGGAGAAAACCATCTGAGCTTTTTTTCAAGGTTTCTAGGCCACCTATCCCTATTAACATTTAGCAACCACTGCAATTTCTTAATAAACCAATTAGTTAGAGAGGGGTCTGACTTAGTGAGAGCAATAGCAGTCCAATCAGAGCAAAGAACCATCACAAAAGCTATTATATCGAGAGCAATAGCACCAACAAGCAACGTGTAGGAAATTCCAATATCGAACTTTTTGAAGTCCTTAGTTTTGGTTAAATGGAAGACCACAAGGGCTGCGCAATTTATACTGAACGAAATCAACCGCAAAGAGTATCCAAGCATACCTTGCACCACCGTGGCCTTAGTGTAGAGAATCTCATAGAAAAAATTCAGTTCTACCTCAACAATTTGGAAAGCATCTCTTGCAGTTCGCTTGAGGAAAAACTCTCGGCTCTGGTTGCGCTCACAGAAGCTGAAGATCAAATCCACAATGAGTCCTTTGAAAGTAGAAAAGTAGTTATGAGCATCTTGCACCACCTTCAAATCAGACAACTCATCCCAATCTTTCGCATTTCCCGCTCTGTTGACCCTAATAGGTTCTGGAATCATTTCTATTTTTGTCGGAAGTCTTGCTTCTATCTTTGAAGTGTACTCATCCATGAGCTTGGCATAGTTAGGCCCAGGATCAGGCTTCTTGAGCAAAGAGGCTTTTAATAAAATGGAATGAGAAGAAAAGTGTGAGAAGAAAACTACAATGGTTTCTCTCTTCATTCCTTACAGGAACCTTACATTGTTACTGATATATATACAAACTATTACCATACATTTACCCTTCTATACAGCTAGTCAATCCCACAATCACAGCTAATAAAATCAAATCTAGAATACAAGAAAGGAAGGAAAGCCTAGGAATGATTTGCAGATATCAAGGATTGATTTGGGCTTGATAGGAAGTATCCATAATTGACTAGGCTAGCTAATTGATGCTATAGTCTCTAATACTCCCCCTCAAGGTGGAGCGTGTACGTGAGTAACGCCCAGCTTGTTGATGAGATGATGAAATGGATCCTTACCCAGCGGTTTAGTAAAAATGTCAGCAATTTGGTTTGATGATCGGATATAGTGGGGAGAAATCAACTTCGATTGGATTTTGTCACGAACAAAATGACAATCAAGCTCTATGTGTTTTGTGCGCTCATGAAACACAGGGTTCTCAGCAATGTGGATTGCTGCTTGGTTATCACAATAGAGATTGATTGGCGATGAAGGAGGGATACCAAGATCACTCAAAAGGTATGTCAGCCATTGAAGTTCGGATGTGAGCGTTGCCATAGCGCGATACTCTGCTTCAGCGGAGGACCGAGAGACAGTAGTTTGTTTCTTTGTTTTCCATGAAATTGGATTAGAACCAAGGAGAACACAGAAACCAGTCGTAGAGCGACGAGTCATAGGACAGCCTGCCCAATCAGAATCACAAAAGCCACTTAAGGTGAGCGAAGTAGATGAAGAAAGCAATATGCCTTTCCCAGGGGTACCTTTGAGATACCGGAGTACACGAGTGGCTGCATCCATATGAGTAGTGCGAGGATCCTGCATGAACTGGCTCAAAATGTGTACTGAATAAGCAATATCAGGTCGAGTAACCGTGAGGTATATGAGACGTCCAACGAGTCGACGGTATGTAGAAGGTTCGGGTAAAGATTCACCATCAATAGAAGTCAAATGAAGGTGTCGTTCCATGGGGAAAGCAGAAGGCTTTGCACCAAGTAATCCTGAATCTTTAAGAATGTCCAAAGTATATTTGCGTTGGCACAAGAAGATACCTTGTTGAGAACGCGCAACCTCAATACCAAGGAAATATTTCAACCGGCCAAGATCTTTGATGAAAAAATTTTCTGCAAGAAACCCTTGCAATTGCTGAATTGCAGAATGATCATTTCCGGTAACAATTATGTCATCAACATACACTAAGACGAATGTGGATGAGTTCCCTATCACCCGCGTAAATAAGGAGTAATCTGCTCGGGACTGGGAGAATCCAGCTTTGTGAAGAGTTTGCGAAAATTTAGCAAACCATTGGCGAGAAGCCTGCTTTAAACCATATAGGGATTTATGTAACTTGCAAACTCGAGTCTCCCCCTGTCGAGCAAAACCAGGTGGAAGGGTCATGTACACTTCCTCATCCAAATCACCATGGAGAAAAGCATTATTGACGTCAAGTTGATGAAGAGACCAATTTTTGACAGAAGCAACTGATAAAAGGGCCCGTACAGTGACAAGCTTTGCGACGGGAGCAAATGTATCATGATAATCGAGCCCTTCGACTTGTGTAAAACCCTTGGCAACCAAACGGGCTTTGTATCTTTCTATGGTGCCATCAGCTCGGTACTTAATTTTATAAATCCATTTACTCCCAATAGGTTTCTTATTGGGTGGTAAATGAGTAAGGCTCCATGTGCGGTTGTTTTCAAGGGCAGCAATCTCAGCAGCCATAGCATCACGCCAATGTGGTATCTTAACTGCTTGAGAAAAAAATTTTGGCTCTTCATTTGAGGAGATGGCACTAAGGAAAGCTTGATGGTTGTTTTACCAATGGCTTGCTTCAGTTGATAGATTTTCGGAGCATTGGTTTGGGTGAATCGATCGCGAAGATCCAGCCACACTTCTCTAGCTGTTTCAGCGTAAAGAATGCTCCCACGGATCGCAGTTTCTGTGGAGTTGAGAATCCATGAACTAACAAGATCATTGCATCGCTCCCATTGACGCAACATGCTGGGCTCCGTGGGTATTTCGATTGTTCCGTCGACGAAGCCCAACTTATTTTAGCGCGAAGTGCCATGGTCATTGCACGAAGCCAGGTTCCATAGTTATCTCCTGAGAGGAGAGGGGAAACTAAAACAGCAGTTGGACTGTCAGAATGAGGAATGAAGAAGGGATCGTTGATTGATCCCAAGGCATCATTTGAATTGGAAGCTTTTTTCGTTTTGTTTCTCTGTCATGGTTTGAAGAGGCAGATCAGTCACTGCTCTGATACCATAATAAAATGGAATGAGAAGAAAAGTGTGAGAAGAAAACTACAATGGTTTCTCTCTTCATTCCTTACAGGAACCTTACATTGTTACTGATATATATACAAACTATTACCATACATTTACCCTTCTATACAGCTAGTCAATCCCACAATCACAGCTAATAAAATCAAATCTAGAATACAAGAAAGGAAGGAAAGCCTAGGAATGATTTGCAGATATCAAGGATTGATTTGGGCTTGATAGGAAGTATCCATAATTGACTAGGCTAGCTAATTGATGCTATAGTCCTAATAGCTTTAAACCTACGAGAGCTAGCAAGATAGAGAGCACGTGTCCGTTCAGTGTACTTGATTACCCCTGCTGCGAACATGAGCAATATGGGGATCCAAAACCTGTTGGGAAATGATTGAAAGAAGGCATAAGCGACAGCCCAACATTGGAATCCCAGACCAAGCAAATGCCTGAGCCATAGCTCATTATCCTCGAGGGCAAAAGCAGTAATAGTGCCAGGACCCCCGAGGTGTACCAAGAGAAAGGGAGCCCAAAATGCCAGAAGGGTCGGATTACGGAAAGGGCCTTCGATGTCACTCTGGCTTTTGGAAATGAGTCCAACAGCAAAGCTAGCAGTCACGTCAGCAAGTAAGTATGCCGACCATAAGGGTGTGTTTAGCAAAGCCGTTGACACTCGTTTTCTCAAAGGTGCTAGGAATATCAAAATGATTTGTAGGAGGAGACTACCGAGGATCACTACCCGGAGATCCCACGCTTCCCAGAGCAACTTCCACATCATTGCTTTCGCCATTGAGCTAACCCTCTCCCCACTAGCTTACTCTCTCACAGAAAAACAAAAACACCTAGTTACTAAATTGAGATGGTACATATTAGAACAAACAAAATGCGAATGCATAGCGAGGAAGATGCTGATCGAGGTTCTGGTGAAAGCTGTTTTGTCATAAAATAAGAGGAAAGATCTGTACTAAATGGGTATTTCGTTGTACATTAGTTTGAACAAGTGGTGGAATGATGTAGGTTGCTTATGGGAGCAAGTGAATGCTATCGGGCCTCTATTGATACTTTTGGTGCACTTGATATTTGATTAGAGGTGATGCCAAGGTAGTTGCAATTTCATAGTCAGTCAACTTTTACAAAATACACCAAAAACATGGCCAAATTACAATCGATTGAATAATATCTCCACAAGGTCAACCAAGTTAAGCAGTGAATATAACTTAGATTGGTGAGCGAAATATAGAACTGAGTAAATAAACACCTTCACCGAAGGCCTTCTTCATAAATCAAGTCATTTCCGGAATTCGATGTTCACACTTACTAAAATGTAGCGATGAACGTTCGGAACTTACAATTTACTGTTCCCACTTACTTATTTCGTTTCTCATTTGGGAGTTGCTATACCCTGTCGGTGAAATGTCCCGGCAAATGTTTTTTTTACCACTTTTATCCTCCTAAACTGAACTGTAAGAAAAACTGACTATTACATTATTAAAACTTCCCATGTAATCCTTAAAGTAAAATAGAGGCATGAGTAGTCCTTTTTTGGGATATGCCCAGTTAACGAAACAGACGCAAATTCTACACCTGGTTTGCACCTATAACTTTCCCGCTCAAATTAGGGCAATGCGGGAAATTTGCCTCTACAAAAACCACATGCAGCGCGGATGATTCCGTCCCAAAACAAGTAGGGCTTCTGATAAATTTCGAATTGGAACCGGAAGCGGTGAAATTAAGAGCGGTAGATATTGATAGAGTGAGAGTAGAGCTTCCACCAGCGCGATTGGCTTATGTACTTCAACGGAACTGTAAGTTAGTTTCCACTTGAAAAATGCCTTCTGTTTAAATTTTTTTTTTATTGTGCTCAGAACTCTTGATTAGAGTACGTGTGGTCCACTTCAGTGACTTGTTCCATATTTTTAAAACTGTGTTTGGAATTTGAAGAAAATGAGAGGAGAGAAAAAAAATCAAGAAAAATGCCGAAGACCGAAGTTCTGGTGAAGGCTGTTTTGTCATAAAGTAAGAGGAAAGACCTGCACTAAAATGGTGCTTCCTTATATGTTAGTTTTGAACAATTTCAGGTCATTTCTAACGCAGAATGATGTACTAAGCTTACGGGGGCGAGCCAATAATATTGGTCATCAATTCATACTTTTGGAGCACTTGGATTAATTATTTAGAGGTGGTGCCAGTACTATAATTGCATTTTGAATCTCTGATGTTTCCACTAATAAACAAAACCATGGCCGGCCGAGTTGCAATTTAATAGTATCTCCCCATTGTCGATCAAGTTAAGCAGTGAATACAAATTCTATTAGTTTACGGATCGAAACATTGGACTGAATCAATAAACATCTTCACTGAATTTGAAAGGCTGAGTTGTGGCTGTCGAAGGCTGGATGGAGGGCTCCAGTGGTTGAATCTGCGGTTTAGTTTGATTATGGTTTTTTGGGGGTTTGGGTGGTGGACAGGAGTGTTGGGGGTTCAGGAGTTTGACGCTGGTGGTGCGGGGTCAGAGGAGGCGGTGGCCGGTGGTGGTGATGGACTGCGTGTGGCAGAAGTTGTGGGGTTAGAGCATCCACATCTCATCCTCAGCCTTTGGCTAACTTTGCATCGTCTTTCTGCCACCGTCTTTTGCTTGTTTTCTTTTAATACTATCTACAATGATTGGGTATAATTTTTATGTCACATCATTCTTCTCATCGAGGGGGAATCATAAAATTATATAAGTATGTTAAAGCTTTCTTTTGTATTGGCAAAGAGAAAATTTTAAAGATAGGAAAAGAAGATAGACTTAATCAGGAATCAACCCAAATAGGACAAACAAGTCCAAAATAAAGAAGATTAGGCCTAAACATGAATATTGAGGAACAGTAGCAGAAAACATCGTAGCAGTTAGTGTGAGGTAGCAGTAACAGCATCGAAAGACGGAGAGACTTATTTCCGCTGTGAACAAGTTTTTCGCGGATTCGTGCAATAGCAGTCGTTCGTTTTCGCAATCAATGGTTGAGATTGCTTTTCAATTTTGACCGGTAAAAATTATTTTTTACCGGTCAAAATTAGTTTTTAATTTGGACCATCAAAAATACTTTGCAAGCACATGCTTGGACTCTGTAAACCCACTTTTACTGTATCCTCCGTAAAAAAAGATATTCTCTGCAAGAAAATAGCTGTTTGATGCTTTGATATAGATGATAAAAGATCGTCTCGTATTCTCGTCTATATTGGGAGGGAATCAACAAAAGTGGGCAGTACTTGGGGTTCAAAGTTGTGGTGGTGGAGACCGGAGAGACACTGCTTGTGGAGGGAGATGGAAAATGGTGTGGCTAGGGTGCAACTTTTCTGTAAATCTCTCCACTATAGGGGTGTGATATTTTATAATACTACTAGCATTTAAAATGATATTTGGATTCTTTTACATGGGGAGTTTTCTTGTGGGCACATTTGCTTTTTAAACTTGAATTCGTAGCCACCCATATATTCATTCTTAGTTTTACAGGTAAATAAGTGAAATTATTCTCTTATCCTTCCATGTTAAAAAAAAAAGACAAATGATCTTGGCCCGCCACGTGTGGGAGTTAAATCCAGGTCTCAGGCCCGGTAATCCGATCATTATAATCTTGCCAGTATGCAGGCATGCCTCTTGCGCCTGTGATCTGGGTGGGCTCCCAGATTGGGAGTTTCGGTTAAGTGTGTGGGTGTTTAAGATGGTCCTCATACCCCTTTCTAGTTAGCAATTGCCTAGTGGATATGGTAAGTGAAATTACTCTCCTCCACTTCCGTGTTACAAAAAAAAAAAAAAAGACTTGCTGACAATTTGTATGCTCTGGTTTGATTCTTTCTTTGCTTTTTCACAAATGAAGCCTGCCATGTAAAGCATCTATCTTTCGGTAAATAACATGTCAAAGCACAAAAGTCATCACATCGATTTCCTTATTTCTTACAGGATTGGGAAGTCTCTCTCTCTCTCTCTCTCTCTCTCTCATCTTGCAACTCTTCTGCAAGGCCTCTCTCTCCCTTTTATCTTCGTCAAGAGTTATTCTCTCTCCATTGTCTTGCAACTCTTCTGCAAGGTCGGAGCGACACTAGGTCAAGCAGGGTGACTAGACCCCCAGCTGCAACTTCCGCCTTATGGCCCTCTACGGTAGAGGCTCTTACCCATTTACAGAGTAAAGGAAAAAGAAAACGATACCTATTGAACCGGCAAAAAATACTGTAATATACAACAAACAAGTAATTTGCAATAAGGATTCTAAATAACACGGCCGTCACGTACCATACCAGCCGTTGCATAAGAAGATTTTAGACATCCAATAGCAATATCCATATATGTAAAAGCACTTTCCGATAATGGCCATTTTCATACGGCGATTTTAGAAACTTGTTTGCAACCAAATATGAAGCACAACCAGATGTACCACCTTCCACCCAAATTCAATAAAAGGACGAGGCTGCAAAGCAGTTCTACACAGCTTTAAGATCATAAAGGCCTAAAACCAACAAAAAAGAACTGATCAACAATCTCAACCACTTGCCGATAAAAAATTAAAAATAAAAAAAAATAAAAACAATCTCAACCACTCTCAACTTCAGAGTTTTGAACAAAACTGATATTTAATAAAGCCCGAAAGACTTTGAAGTAACTAGGCACCACAATCCATCTTTTTCACACAGCACAATCTAAGCCTACCATGATCTTGTCACAAACTCCAGACATCTCAGTTTCTTGGATGGGCTTCCTTCTTCTAAACATATCCAGCTTGCCCCATCTTCTATCTGCTCAAGAAGCTTTCTCCGGCTCTACAACACACAACAATTATGATTCAATCAATATTCACCTAAACCAGTAAAACAAACATAAGTTCGCATTCCAAATTTGCCGAGTGGTGAAATATATATTTGCATAATAGATAAGGAACAATAAATAGTGAAGAATCTAGCCCGACAGAACACTCAAGAATTTTCAAACGTATCCGTTGCATTGCTCAACACATTTTAATTAAGTTAAACAGAATTAGCCATGACAATAACATTTTCCAAGTTGTTTGGGACAATGATATGCCATATTCCAAATTTTGGTAATACAGAGTAACATGTTAGAAAGCCTCTAAGAAGTGTAGATTACATAGTAGTTTCTTTGTCATAGATATCTAAGAAATGCTGGACACGTTACAAAGAGAGTATTGAATATGTGTCGGAATTAAGATTTGAGTATTATAAATACGTGTTCAAGAATTGTCCATGTTCGACACAAGTCGAACAGACATGCCACCTTTCAAGTGTCTGTGCTACTTAGCATGCAAGTAGAGTCCTGCTTTATTTTAATAGACATAGCATAGACCACAAGAAATATAAAACCCAGAAATTTGTGCATTCTAAAGAATCATCATCTTGGTTGGTTATTATGGCTCCACCCCTTTCTCCTTTTCATCTGCTCTGTGTAAGCATAGTTGTTCAAATTGTATGATTCACGGCATGTATCATCTGATTGGATACAATTCAGTGGGTCATCGATAGGAATAGGTTTCATCTATCGGAAATCATTGTGAATCGTGGGTGAATTGTTCCATTTAGTGATTTTGATTTCGGCTATTTTTTGCATTTATTTGGTTAGGAAAGGGTTCAATCTAACTTTTTAAGATCTTTAAGATCATTATATGTCATCTTCTGTCTCTGTTTCTAATCTTACAAATATATTTCTCTATTGGAAAAGTATTCTAGGTAAACAGAGAGGAAAAATATTTAAGAGTTAAGAGGAAAAATATTTAAGAGTTAAGAGAAAAATCCATATGCAATGGGACTCCTAAAGAGTAAAGACTGATGAAAGGTTTATTTGAACTCTTTTAAATATGTCCCACAAAAGGGCAATATTAGGACTCGCGGATCCACATCTCTTGCAAGTTGCCCTAGAAGCAATTGTCTTAGCTATTAGACCACTAAATTATCAATTCACTATTTTAAAAAAGTTCACCAAGGCAAAAAAAAAGGGGTCATTTTTACTATGTATATTTGTCATCCCAATGCATAAACATACTTTTCTATACACTTTAGATAGCATTGCCAAATTGGAGAAATACATGGATCGGAGCAACACACGAGATTCTATTGAGCACCACATCGATTCTCAAGACAACAATGAAATCTACATCCTGATTCCTGCACGCTACTAGCTTGTCCTAAAGACCTCCTCCATGCAATTTTAAACAAACAGCTTGCAAACATAAGTTGAGTAACAGATCACCTATTGAGATGCATATGGAAATCACTTTTCAGTTGCAAATGAAAAACTTGATTGCAAAGCTGACCCCCAGCTGAGGAAAACAGAGGGAAAAGCCCCAAAGTTTTACAACCTAAACCCCTGGATTTGGAATCAAAAGAATACAAACCTGAACATGTGTTTAACGCCATACCCTTAGGTCGCGAGTAAGGGTAAACTACCTATAAAAAACATCTCAGACGTTCTGCTTCCCTCCACTCATCAGAAGCAGGCTTTCACGCAACAAAAAGAGCGTGAAGACGCTATTATTGCACCAACTTGGTAGGGGTTGCGAACTAATGCAAAGGGCAACTGGAGTTCAATTGCTCTAAGCCTCTAACTAGCATGGAGAGAGAACAATTGAAGCAACAACTCCTTCCACAACACACAGGGCGATAAACTACTACACTATGCATACAGCTGATACCAAGAGAGATTTAAGCTAGAAACATAGAAAGCAAAACCTGTTGGAATGGAAACAAACAGAACAGAACTTCAAATCAGCTAATTAACTTTCTAGCAGTACCGGTAAAACAAAACAATTTCCGTACATCAATTGCAAAATCCACACCCCATTGGCCAGTATGTGGAAAGTGTATAACAATAGGTGAAAATATGTTGAAAAGTATGCAATGTGTATAGACATATGCATATATGCGTGTTTGTTTATCTATGCTTTTATATTATCTGTCACTATCAGTATTGTAAAAACTAAAAACTGCTACCCTATATTTTTTTCTCCCTTCTTTCCTATTTTCACATCTAGAATTTATTAGAGATTAATCTCAATCGAAGATTCTCCTCCTTCCCTCTTTTGAACAATACTATTTGCACAGGCGTTACGTGTGCATGGGCCTCTAGCATGTATATATGCATGCAACATTTGCACCTTATCAGCAAGATCCTTAAGTAAATAGAACCGTCTGAGAATCACATTTCTTCTGATCAGCACAAAGTCGCAAATTTCTCAGCAATCATCAATCCAAAGGGGGATATAAAGCAACAACAGAAAACAATCACAAACCAATAAATTCCAATAATCTCAATTAAAGATTCTCTTAACTCTTTTGCCAAATACTATTTGCATAGGCATTGCGTGTGCCCGGGCCTCTAGTATATGTATACATGTATGCACTATTTGCACCTTATTAGCAAGGCCCTTAAGCAATACCACCGTCTGATTATCACATTTCTTGCACAAAGTCATAAACTTCACAACAATCAGCAATAAAGCAACAATGGAAACCAATACCACAAACCAAGTAAATTCCACACCAAACAACACAAACCCAAAAAAAAAAGTAATTCAAATACCCGTTTGCTTATCAGATGCATCATGATACTCCGTCCCCTCCTCCTCCACCGCCGCCGTGCCATCCCCACCAACACCACCTTCCTCCTTATCATCATCAGGGTACCTCACAACCACCACAGGACACACACAGTGATTTACACAGTAATCACTCACACTCCCCAACCTGCCCCCCTTCCCTTCCCTCCTCGAAGCAGCAGCCCCGAAACCTCTGCTCCCCATGATCACAGCGCTCAGCCCCAGCCTCTCCACCTCCAAGCACAGCCTCTCCTTCATATCATGATCCTTCACTATGTGTATCTTGAACGGTATCCCGGCCTCCGCCAGCGGCCGGGCCAAATCACTCGCCTTGGACGCCGTGAACGCGTCGAAATTGTCTTCCAGCTCCTGCCGCGACCGCTCCTCCGTGTCCTCCTCCTCGACGGCGCCCCAGTCGGCGCCGTAGAGGACGGAGGTGGGGCGGACGTGGAGGAGGATGACGGCGTCGTTCTGGCGGAGGTAGTTCTGGACGGCCCACCTCACGGCATGGGCGCTTTCGTCGCTCAGATCGACGGCGATCGCGATCCGGCGGTGGGCCCTGGATGTGGGCGTGCCGGATTGGGGGAGTGGGTAGCGAGGGGAGACGGGCTGGACGAGGATTGCGGAAGGTGGGTTTTGGGTTTCGGGTGGTTTCTTGGGAGATGCCATTGATGATGGATGAATTGCAGTAGTTTGGGATGATGATCGTTGTGCCGTGGGAATGATCGAAGTTGGGGTGGTGTGTTTCGGGGTTTTCTGGAAAAGATGACGGTGCGTGCGATTGGGTGAGGTTGAGTCCAGGTACAGAAGTTTTTCAGTGCCTGTTGAGTACAGCCGACGTGGCGTCTGTTGGACATATTCGGATCGTTCAAAAATGTTTGGGAAAATTACGGGCAGGCGGAGCAGACCACACTTAATTACCATCACATGGTCTCCACTCTCCAAATTACCACTCTCATGACACAAGCAAAATTATTCACCAAGACATGGTAGGGCTATGTTGATTTACAATTCTACCCCTACATATGTATCAGACTGAAGCCCTAACTTTACCATTTCAACGTTTCCACCTCTCTCTAACTCTCCAGGTATTCCCTCTCTCTCTCTCTCTCTCTCTCTCTCACTCAGCCTTTGGCATTCTCTTCTCTCTCCTCTCCTCTCCCTTCTCTGCACTTTCCCCTCTCTCTGGCTGCTTTGATGGCGATGGTCCTAACCATCTTCCCTCTTGTCGGAAGCTCTCTCGCAGCCTAAGAACCAGCTTCGAGCCCAGTCTCCTCGACCGCGCGTTGTCTCGCCTTCGTTCGCACTTGGTTGCCTCGTCCCCGTCACAGCTTTCCTCTTCGAATCTGCGATCAAATTCTAAAGATCTTGCTGGTATGAGAATCGAGATGATAGGAGAGCATACCAATATATAGCAGGAGTAAAATATACTCTGTTTTTTATTTGTAGATCTGTAGTATGTACTGATTGTGATTTTGTTCGTTTAAAATTGTGTGATTTGGTGTCATCATGTTTTGCTGGTTATTGATTTGTTTGGTTGCTGAGAAAATATAGGAGAATCATTTCGTGGTTGAACAAAAATTGATTCTATGTGATTCTTTTTCCTTTTTGTTTGGTCATAAGCTTAACCGAAAAGATGATTGAGATTTGAGACCTAATTTTTGTGTCCCTTGTTCAAAGTCGCATAATGCCCGTGTGGAAGTATTTTTCAAAAATATCTTGAAATTGGAGTACTTAAATTTACCATGGAAGGAATTGAGAGTGCAAGCATAGAACGAGAATTGAGAATTGAAGCTGAGGATTGTAGAATTGGGAACATTATTTATTTATTTTTTTAGAAGGATGCGGATTGATTGGAACCTGCGTTACCCTTTTATCAAGAGAGTGTAACCTAAGAAGGTTCCTAGATTCCAACACCTGGATTGTTAATTCCCGTTTCGGTCAATGAAAACATCTAGTCTTGACCCCAAGAACAGCCTGATAATTATTTTAAATCCCCTACACTATTCAAAGAGAAGGTTCTTTTGTTTTTATTAGTCTTAGTTAAATTCTTAACGTGCCAAATGCGTTAACTTTAATCCTATTTACTATAGTCCTTGGATTCAAAAATACTCCTCAGAATCCTTAGTTATTTGTGGTTTTTCTAATGATTGTTTTGGAAGCAAACTAATGGAATTTTCCTTTTTCTTTTCCTTTGAATGTATCATGCCAGGGACTGAACAGTCACCCTTAAGGGAACCACCGCCGGTTTCTGAAAACAGATGCAGATGGAAGGTTCCTGTTATTGCTTAATGAATGAAGGTTAACTACCTACTGACCTAACTGTTATGATATTCTAATGCACAAAAAATTGCAATAAAACTTGTTATTGCTCAATGAATGAAGCTGAGGATTGTAGAATTGAGAACATTATTTATAGATGAATGGGAGATGGCTCTCCTAATTTTTCACCCTCATGTAACTTGACTTGTCATTATTCAGTCGACAAAGTTCTATCAGAAAATATAACTTGGTCTATATGAACAAGTATTAGTATTATTATGTTTTATTCATCTATATGGTACTTTCATTCAAGCCTTTGGTTTATTCGTGGCATGCATTCGAAGTGGTACTTTTAATTTTAAGGCAATGTATTGAACTACTATTGGCTGACTTTGGGTTTTGTTGAATGTAAGATACTTATTCTTATTAGGTTCTTATTATACTGCAATGTAATTCATCTGTGATTGTATTGTTCCCATGGTCTATGTGTGAACTTTAAGGGAGGGAGAGGCCAAATGACTTGGACATTGTAATGGGAACATATAATCTGGTTGATGCTTCAGTTTTTATCCACCTTGGTTTTCGTAATGTTGGAATTGTTGATTTCAGAACCAAAGTGGGTTGTTTTGTGGTTGGATTAGTAGCTGTGTAGTGTTCTTTTGGTGGTCATGTTGCTTGCCTGGATGTGTACAAGGTATAAATTCACTTGTTGTTAGTAGTTTTAGCATGTGGCCATCTTTGTGCCGATTGTTGTTTGATAGCATTCATAATGTTGTCTATATTGATGGCTTACTTTATGTTGTATAAGGTTTGAAGTTGTATATGTTCAAAAGTTGTGAGATTAGGGGATTGTCCCATTGTTTTATACCTACCCCAGGGGGGTTGTCCCTTGTGTGGTTTAGGCTTTCCTAGGGGGCATGTCCCTACCTATGTTTTGATTCCCTTTTCCGCTACTAGTTAGATGATGTTACTGCTGGATACCGATTGTTGCTTCTGCTTTATTTTAGCTGTGTTCTGATTTGCTTATCCGTGATTGCTATTCATTACTGCTGCTGCTGCTGTTGCTGTTGACTGTGGCTATTCATCATTTACCTGCTGCGTCAAGTGCTGCTATGTCAAGTGTAAATATCTAGTTCATGGAATTGGACCAACAAAGAAAATCCAGTGCTGATGTCCAGTTCAAGTGCAAATGTCTAGTGCTGTTGTGCTAGGTCCACCTATGCTGCTCATGTTGCTGCGTTCGTATTACTACTATTGCACACAGCCATTCCAGATTGCTTGTGTGCAGTCCAGTTCATGAACCTGCTACGTTTTGAATGTGAAAGTTCTGAAGGTGCATGGAGTTCATTTACTACATGTTGGCGTGCATTTAATGTGGTCCGTTAGTTGGACTATTTCTTGTTAATGCCTGATGTAAATCTGGGCTACAATTAGCCTTTTGTCATGTGTTTCCTTTCCTTTTTCTAGAGGGGATTGAAACATTCATTAATTACATCTTTTTGTGTGTAGCCTTTTGGCATAGGCGTAGTCATATTTATTGTAATTTTTTATTTTGTTTTGTTTTCCTCCTGAGGTATGCCTGCCTTGTAAGCCGTATATTCGCTTAGGCTTTTTTTCTATTTGAAGGTGGTTTATCTAAAAAAAAATATTAAATTGAGAAATGGTAAGGTTCTAACTGGTGAATGTCGGTAAATCGCATGTGACTAAAGGGACCAAACTTCTTGTGGCGTTGTTCAATGTTGTCCCATTAATTTGAGTAGTTTTGTTTTTTTTAGAATGGTATGAAAAAAAAAAAAAAAGATATTGATGATTGACGAGAGTTAAAAAAACAAAAGCATAAATTAGTGTTTTATTAATTGGTATATTGCTCTATTATATCAAAACAATGAAATTTATTTACATATATACATAGAAAAATATAAATATCAAGAATCGGGTTCGGATTGGGTTAAACCGGGGCCGGGAAAGCAAATACCATACTCACACCATTTGCCTATCGCATCGGGGAATACCCGCTCGAAGCGGGGCGAGGAGGTCGGAGGCAGGGACGGATCAAAAGTAATTGTCATTCGTACATGGCAACAAGAAAGTTATGCAAGCACTAGAACTCTAAGTTTATACAACGCTCATGACAGTTATGCAACCACTAGAACTCTATGTTCATAAATGCAGTTAAATAGGAGATGGTTCACCTAACTTTTTACACTTACAACTTGCCAAAAAATATGACGTGCTCTTTATACAATAAATATGTGGTCCATAGAGACATATGGTGTAGTCTTTTACCAATATAGACTTGGTCTTGGTCTTCAAAGAACCACCACCTAACTTTTCACCCCTTCACACTTGTCACTTGCTAAAAAATATGACATACTCTTTATACAATAAACATGTGGTCTATAGAGACTTAGAGTGTAGTTTTTTAGCAATATGGACTTGGTCTTAGAAACAACCTCTACCTAACTTTCAACATTTACCACTTACCAAAAAATATGACGTGCTCTTTATACAATAAAAATGTGGTCCATACAGACATATGGTATAGTCTTTTAGCAATATAGACTTGATCTCGGGTAAATTAAAATGTGGTCGTCAAAGATAAAGAAAATGTAGTCTTTAAGAACCATAGACTGTCTTTCGTGATGGTGTAATAGAAAGCTATGAAAGAAAACTTAGAGAGGAAGAAAAACTTAAAGCATAAAGGTCTAGGTAATGAGATAAAATGGAGAGAAAGGTACTTATATATGTCCACTTCTCTCTCCACAAATATCTAAGAACATACTAAAAGTAGAAAGTATTCCATAAGTGGAAAATCCAAAAGGCAGCAAAAATCTCCATAAAAAGGTCACTATGTAATAAAACCAAAATGATTGTATCGATACATCAATCTTTTGATGTTTTCTTCAATCCCTCTATCTTGCACCGGTATCGAGACAGCAAAAATGCCTGCATCGATACCACCTTGATTCCTCCAGAATCCCAGCTTTTGGCCTTCTTCTTGGCATCCGACGATCCCCTGGCAACCCGACGGTCCTCCGAATGCCTCAAAAGCCTTGCCGGCCTTTTACGTCTCTCCAATGGGACCTATCCTCCATTCAACCTCAATCAAGTTTATTTGGGTCAAAAAGGGCAATTAAAAAGATAGAAAATACTTTCTATTACATCATCATGAAAGACAGTCTATGGTTCCTAAAAACTACATGTTTTATCTTTAACGATCAAATTTTTAACTTACTCGAGACCAAGTCCATATTGGCAAACGGCTAAACTCTATGTCTGTGTGGACCACATGTTTATTGTATAAAGAGTAAGTCAAGCTTTTTTGCAAGTGATAAGTGAAAAGGTTGGTGGTAGTTCTTTTAAGATCAAGACCAAGTCTACATTGCTCAAAGACTACACTTTATGTCTGTGTGGACCATATATTTATTGTATAAAGAGCAAGTCATATTTTTTGGCAAGTGATAAGTAAAAAGTTAGGTGGTGATTCTTTTAATACTAAGACCAAGTCTATATTGCCCAAAGACTACACTTTATGTCTGTGTGGACCACATGTTTATTGTATAAAGAGCAAATCATATTTTTTGGCAAGTGATAAGTAAAAAGTTAGGTGGTGGTTCTTTCAAGACCAAGACCAAGTCCATATTGCAAAAAGACTACACTCTATATCTGTATGAATTTGAGTTTTAGGGTTGAATTTCTTAAGGAACTTAAGAACCTAACTTGAGATCCCTTTGATTGAGTGTTTAAATTGAGTGTTTAAAACCTGTTTTGATGCATGGATTCGATATTCTTAAAATAGCTCTTTAATTTATCTAAGTTTGAGCATGATTAGTGAAGTTTTTGTGTGAGTTTGAAATGTATTGAAAGGTTTTGGAGTCAGAAATCGAGAGAGGAACAAGCTGTGTTTTTTTTTGGAAAATCTGCAGGATTGGAAACCTTGTGTCTGCCCTGATTTTGGGGATTTTTGTTAGGGCACTTCCTAAACTCCAAAAATCATGAGATTTTTATGGAGAGTTCCTCTATGAGTTTTTTGTCTATGGTAAAAATTTCAGGGTCAGACTCAAAGTATTCAATTCTATAAAAATTTGTGACCTTGCAGCGCGCAGTTTCGGACTGTGTTGACTACATAGACACGTGTTAGGGAAACGGCCATAAGTTTGAGCTCCGGCGATGAAATTGCGATCCGATTTCTGATTTTGAAACTAGACTCATAGACCTAAAAAAATGCATGAAGATTGTGTCGTAGTTATTCTTGTGCAAAGTCAGTTTTTGCGTTAAAGTAGATGGTACTGCTTGGTTGGGAAAATTGATTCTTCAATGCTTCGAGCATTGCTTCGGTAAATAGGGTCTTGTTCTGGCTGCGATTATGCCAAATGCCAGTACCATATTTTTCCCCCACACCTGTTAAACATCCGAACATGCGGCCTTCCTTTACTTGCTTGTACTAGACCCTTTAAAATTGAAGTATTGGTTGTTGTTTTTGTATGGTAATTAGACCATCTCTCTGTATGTCTAGGTATTGTTCAGACTGATAGTGTATGGTCAAACCATGGTAGGTGGAAAAGTAATAAAAAAAATGTGGATATTTTCTGAAAGTAAAAAAGATAAAACATGGGCTCCTCAACTCTTGATTGGAAAAGACATCCCTTATTCTTGTTCATCCGTTAATATCTGAAAGAAAACAGGTTGACCAACAATGCATCAACAAAACCCCATTCATGCTACAGCCATAATACAACGTGCTTTTAACAAAGGCAAGAGATTCATGCTAAGCCACTGCCTGTCTGATTTCTCTTCCTCGTGTAATCGCTTCCACTCCAAAACCCATCTCTCCCATTCTTCCTTCAACATC
This sequence comes from Rhododendron ovatum, assembly GCA_019656835.1. Taxonomy (NCBI): domain Eukaryota; kingdom Viridiplantae; phylum Streptophyta; class Magnoliopsida; order Ericales; family Ericaceae; genus Rhododendron; species Rhododendron ovatum. The sequence continues at coordinate 11,105,940 of CM033793.1, read as the reverse complement.
TTCCGCTTCTCACGATCCTGCTCGCTCAACAGCAGCGACACGTCTTGGTCCTCCGCTTCTTACTTCTTGTCGTACTTTTTCAAATTCTTGGCAATCTCCTCCTCCTTCTCTGGGCTCAAGAAGGATGGTGGCCTTGGACGCCACACCACAGGAACTGCAATGATCAACACAAAATCCATACCATAGTCAGGCCATGTCCTATTTGACTACCTAGAAACTAAATTTTCGTTTTTGTTCCTAAGAGAGTGAAGTGGAACAGTAGTGAAATTAAGTACTTTCACTGTTTGTAATAAAAGACAGCAGACTGGTGAAACATGTTCTGAAATGATTCTGTCTCTTTGCTTGCCAAAATAACACACCAAAATGAAATTTTATTCCTTCTTGACTACATGATGCAGAAGAGATCCTAATTAGTTAGCCCAGCAAGATGTTCAAAAATAAAACAAGGATTCTATCTCCACATGTGCGTCAAAAAATAAAGCAAGGATTCTATGTTCTTTCAAGAGAACTGTTTATTGAAAGCTAAGGAAATACTAGGGCAGGAAACTGATAAGCTTCATTTCACTTCAAATCATAAGCAAGTTTTTGACCAAGCCCCAACTTGTCAATTGACTTTCATCACCTCCAACATAATCCTAACCAAATTCTTCCTAGAAATTACCGTCCAGTCAGATCCCATTCAATATCTGTTGCCATGAAATGCTAAGATGTTGCCATGGATTCAAGCACATCGACATTGTAGAACTCCAACTGTCCATTGAAGCCCTTCAACCCTGCAAGTTAGATGAAACGTCCAGCTGGTGACCAGTTCACCGATCAACCTTCGCAGCAGGGTACTCTCAACTGCTTTGTCAATACATTTTGCAATCACTAACACTGAAAAGTTTCTTCTGCGTCAACTCCTTTTTGCCAGGGATTTGAATGAGACTCACCTGAGAAAAGCATGCCAAGTTAATAAACTTCCACTATTCAAAGAAAATTATATAAAAAAAAGGGAATATGGAAATGAAATAGCTTGACTCACCCTTGCAGGTTGGTTTCCTCCTCCAAGTTCAGGAACAAAGAGTGCAAGAATTGGATCAGTAGGCGACCAACTAATGACCTTAACGTTTTCAACCTTTATGGATTTCTTGTCAATAAGAGTAAAGGTGTCTGTTTCATAGACAGAGATAACAATTTTACCAATTCGGGCAAAATACTTATCCTCTTTTCCGCCACCCCATCTGTAAATGACAGTAATAGTCATACATGAGACAAGAATTAATAACAATAGCCACAAAGCATCCATACAAATCAATGATATTTTGAATTTACCTGAAAATAGGCCAGGAAACGCAGCTTACTGCACCTCCAACTGCAAACTCATCTCGCTTCCCTTGGAATCTCTCATCACTTTTTCGGTTTTCACATCGAAGATATTTAAAACAACCCTCTAGAATATGCTAATTGATCACAAACTCAACTTCATGCAAGTAGCTACAAACGACGACTTCACCTTCCGATTTATAGTTCAAGAGAAAATTAATAGTTGTATAACTCAAATTTTCATTTCATCAATATGATCAATCATCGTCATTCAAATATTCCTGATCCAACTTTAATGTACAATCAACCACTCAACCTCCTACTTTCTCTAGGTGTTGACAAACTTTTCCCTAAGTGTGCTAGCCTACTACCCTAAGGGTCGGTAGACCATTCAAATAGTTAAACGCACCTGCGAACATTCGTGTCTCACTCAAATGATTCTAAGGGCAAAGAATGCCCAATGCATATAACTTTTCTACCTCGAACACTTAGGAGTGTACCAAATCACCCGTAATATCCAAATACGACATAACCTCCAAAATCAGTATGGATTCTAACAACCAACCTACCGTACTTTAACTATAACTTCTTATAGGTTTAGAGTTTGATTATAAGACTACCACCATTAGAAAGTAGATTTTTCATACATCAACTTCAATATATAATATGCACCAAACGGATTCCGGATAATAAAGTTATGATCGTCCGAAGTTTTAAAATAAAGCAGATTATTCATTCCCTACCGGTAGGACACAACCTCCTACCGGTAAAAGACCAGAATTTCACAAAAATAGACACTACTGGACAGCATTTCTACCGGTAGGGCCAAAACTCCTACCGGTAGGACTTGTGTTTCAGCGTACGATTTCTAGTTTCGACAGATTTCTCCCAACAACAAATACGGACGTTTAAACATTCTTAAACACATCAAACCAACTCATAAACATATAAAGGAGGAGAGAAATCCCTACATGTCAAATTGGCAAAGTTAATCATCCACATTAGACTATATCCAATTAAACAACGTGAATTTAAGGACGGGGAACGAGTAAATTTGATTGAAAAATCATAACTCTTTCATCTTAAACCCAAAAATATTGGAACCAATGCCAAAAGTTGCAAGACTACAAGTCCTATGCTCAGTAAAAATTCCAGGTTCAGAAACGAGAGGAGATTAACCCAACAATCAAAGGAAAAACAGATTCGCAACCATTTTCGCCCTAGTCGACCAACCCTGCTTTACAAATTCACCAAAAATTGTATACTTAACCAAATCACTTGATTCCAACGCCAATCCCTTTTTAACTTAAATGTGAAGCTCCTGTAAAAGACCCAAAGCCACCCAAAATGTTCATCATGCCCAGAAAATTAAAAGAAGACAGCCACACACAGATTCGCGCATCCAGGAAACAGCCGGTATTCAAAAATTCATAACTAATTGTGTGATTATCAGTTTTTCATGATCTTGGTACCGAAATCTTCGTATTGAAACGTACTTTAACTGTTATGAAGACACCAAAAATTGATTCCTGGCAGAAGGGCTCCCAAAAGACAGATTTCCAGAACCCACGAAATTTTCAGCATATACCAGATTCATTCAAGACTCAAAATAAATGATCAAACTTGATTCTTGTACATCAAACTAACACTTAAACATGTAAAGAAGTCAGGAGATCCCTACCTTGAAGGTTGAAATTAAAACCCCAAGAATCTCCAGGCAAAACCTCTCCCGAAAACACCTCCTCCGAGCTTTCCAACGCGATCAAAGGCTAGAACTCGACTCTAGGAGAAGAATGCTCCAAGATCCCTTGGTTAATTTGAGATTTGGGGAAGAAATTTGGTGAGACACTAGACCAAACCCCAGAGAGAGTCGTATCTCAGGATAATGGCAAAGAGAAAAAATAGATAAAAGAAAAAAGGGGAAGATTGGGACGAAGGGGGACGAGCGGTGTTGTTTTTATGAGGCAAGTCTCGCAAGGATGGGGAGCATGGAGGAGAAGCAAGGGAGGGGCAAACCCTAAACAGAGGAAATGGAGATATCATTCGAGAGGAGGAAGAGAAGACCATTAAATGGGTTTGGGGGACATGAATCAAAACTACGTCGTTTAAATATAAGGGCAAAACGGTCCTGCCCAGATATTTTTACCATGTATTGGTCATTAAGATAGGAGCTACCATGTACCGGTGATTTCTAAACTCGGTACCATGTATTGGTGATTAAGCCCAGTCAACTCCACTGTCCGGTAATTTTCCCAAAATGTGTTTCAGACAATCCGAATTAAAAATAATGTGGCAACCCCCCGACACTTAAAACTTTCGCGTCCAGGTAAGGTTCTTGAGAAAATCTTGTTTACAGAGCAGCTGTAAACAAATGTTTACGAAACTCGCTTGAATAATTTTTTTAAAATTCGAACTATTATTTGCCAAAACGGAGTATTGAAATCGCACTGTTCCATAAATAGGATGTTTGTGGCTACTCAGGAAATAAGATTTCACAAAATTTGACGTAAAATGGCTAGGCCCAATCTACCGTAAAATTAATGCTATGCATGGAACGGATGAGAAGATGGGAGAAAATTGATAGGAAAATAGTAGGAGAATAAATTTACTTTCACAAAATTTATTTTAAATCTTTCTTTCTTTCTTTTCCTCTCTCTTCAAACCAAACAATAGAGGAAAAAATATTTTAAATCTTTCTTTCTTTTCCTTCATTTTCCTTAATCCTTAAGTTTTAAACAAAGCTAAGTTTTTAATATATTAATTTTTTTCTATTTTTTTTGTTTAGTTTTAATAAATTTTGGAATTAATTATTCATATTGATGAAAGAAATTAAAAAAATATAAAATGTGAATCAAAGTGGGAAATTTTTTATTTAACAACACTAAATACAAAATACCAGTTGTTTGTAATTTTTTCACTGTTGGTGATTTTTCTATACTTTTAGTTGTAATTTTTTATTTTTAAATTTCTGTTGTTGAGAAGATTGATTAATACAATAAATATAATAACATTAATCTAATAAAATTCAGAAATGACAAACAAAAGCGTAGTATTATAAATTTAAGAAATAAAACGGATTAGCCAAACCATTTGAACGATCGGATCTTGCAAAAATTTGCACTCGAGATGTGATGGACGACTTACATCCGAAAAAAATCCGATGGACGACTGGAGATGGAGAGTCAGAAAACCAAGCACACAAAGATCGTGGGGATGGTGGCGTTGCTGATGAATTTGTTGGGAGCTACTCTCAATTGTTTTGCAGACCGCCGTACCAGTCTCGAATCCCCTTGGTAATGTGCTTCAAAATGTCTACTTCTCGGAACTGGATCTTCTGTGCCACAAAAATCCATGTGCCTCTCTGCCGAGGGTATTTCCACCGTTGAATTGTGTGATTCTATGTTTTATATCCGGCGGTCGAAAAACCCTTTGGCGGTTTTCGGCACAGAATAGATCAGACCCCTACTTCTACTTCTCTTCCTGCTTTCAACATTCTGTTTCTTACTCTGACGAGATGATTAAATTCTACTAGTAGTAGCTTGGATGAATTGGAAAGCTCAACCACAGGGGATGCAATATGGGTATGTTTTTTATTTTTTTTCCCCGTTGGGTAACTAGGTAAGAGAGCTAACTAAAGGGGGGGAAAAAAAAAAAAATTCTTTTGGATTTACCCAAAAAAAAAATTTGTTTGGGTACCTTCGGCTCTTCGAAAAAGAGAGAGGGTACCTTCGAAAGCCAGAAGATAGAAAACAAAAGACAGCTAATTGATGCGAATAAAGAAAAAAGATCTGGGGGCCCCTTTGTTGATTGGCAGGATTTTACATGACTTGGATTGCACATCCCGTGAGACTAAATTCTACTAGCTTTATTGAATTCAACAATTGACGGATGGATTAATATAGGTAGGACAACCCATCCATAAAACATGGGAGGTACAATACCTTATTTTTTTTGAAGATCCAACACCTTTGGATGTGGTATTTGAAAGGTTTTAAATATCAACTGATACGTAACGGTTTTCGAGCCTTTCGATATTGATACTGTTACACATTTAGACCACTATATACTGGTAGGATGGAAAGTCGATCGGCCGTATCGGTCCGTTCCAATTCACGGACCGCTTCATGGCCAGTACTCGACCATTACAGTTGATTCCTGTCGATACTGTTACACCGTGAACGTTACCTTCCTAGGCCCCCTACCGGTTTTAATAGTTATTCTTTGAGATTTTATATCCCTGGTTTAGTACTGGACCGATGATCCATTATGTCTTAGAGAATAGATCTGCCACTGCTAACAAACAAGTGAACAACAAAGTTAAGGTGGAAAATACTTAATAGAGGAAAATTGGATGCCTTTACCTGTTACTAGAAGGTGGGCAAGCATTATTTGTGTGCACATTTTTAGGATGAGTGAGAATAGTGGGGTGGTGGTTTTAAATTGATTACTATTTTGTCCATAGCAATTATATAATGGCAGTTAAAATAGTCACAAATGCTTAATTTGGGGCAATTATAAAAATCACTTTTGTGACGGGCTTAAAAAATGAGTGACACCAAACTGGTGCTCTCCTACCATATATTAGAATGTATATCAAGTTATTATAGATAGCTAAGTCATTGGTTAATCTTTGGAGTGTGTCCTCATATGGAAGTTTTGCTCTTTGAACACTCCAGGCATATCTAGTGAAGGAAGGGAACTTCCTCCGTGTTAGACTAAATTTCTTGGAGGGTTCCAATCTAAAATCAATTGGCCATAGGTGGAATAGTCTCTAGAATTTATTAACCAAGCTTAAGTGGCTTAGATGAGCGATATGGGACAATTGACAAGTCTTAACACTCTGCATGTCTATTTGACCTAAACAGTTGCTCTAGGTCATCTCTCCAATTTAGAATGGGGAATGGGGATGACTAAAGTAGCATATATGAAACGTAAACAACTGGTGGCAAATATGCCGGATTGAATCCTTCGAGAGAGAGGTGAGAGAGAGTGCATATAATTCTTCTAAAATTCATGTATGTGACTTTGACACTAAACTGCACTCGGAATTTTAAAGATTAAAACAAAGACTTATCGAAATTTATTAATCTTGTCAACTTCTTTTTTCTTTAACTTCTTCTTGTTGAAACCGTGTTTAGCTACCTAGCAGAAAAAAGGAGGGAAACGGATACGCGATTTTACTCATGATCCCATGATGATTGAATTATTTGTCGCCTAATCATGATGTCAATTCAGAGTTCACATCGGTAAAACAAACCAAATGTTTTGAGCTGAGGTTGACTGGCTTGGTTGTCTTTGTTACTTAAGAAGTTACATTGTGTTCTTTGGATCATATAGAACATCCAACCAATGCCTTTTAACAAATCTTACTTTTCTGCTTAAACAATGTAATTAACCACTCCGAATTGAGAAGATTCATCTGAAATCTAATGAATGTCAAATCTGGTGTACTTTGTCTTTTTTACTATTTTGTTTATTGGTGTACTTTGTCTTTTTCATTATTTTGTTTTTTTGGTGTACTTAGTCTTATTCCTCAAATTTCTGTGATATCATCCACCTTGCTAATTTAAAACGATTTCCTGAATTTTTTTTGTTAGGCTGCTCATCGCTGATGATCTGAGCAAATGATGTCACGTGAATATCATTAACAAGTCATAATTCGTTTTCACATACGGAGTTATTGTTTCTTATGAATCCGTGTTTTGTACGTGGACTAATACCAATACTTGAGCGTCTGTGATTTAAAAAGTATTCATAGTCCAACATAACAAAGGCACTGGGATGACTAGATGCATTGTACAAAAAAATAGATGTTGAATCGAGTAGAACCTCATCTCCTCTCTCTCAAGAATGCTGGTATCTGCATGTGGATCATGCTGTAGATGGACCACCCTGCTATGTTTTGACCATTGATCAAAACTTGAATTCTTCTTTAGTTATGTAGAATAAAGCAAAACGTTTCATGCACGTATAACATGCTGCAAAATGCAACGCTGATTATTGGTAATTATTGATTGAGATTGTCGTCAACTCAAAGAACTGTTTTGACAATTAAGCTTCTGAAATCATATAATACTAAAAAACGGTGAAAATGGTTTTCCCACTTAATAATGTGTGCAAGATTTTGCATCTAAACTACTAGTTTCATCCCTATAATGGCCATTCATACCTATGCAACTTTATTGCTAGATTAAACATGGGAAATGGGTTTTTTTTTTGTTTGGTAATCTAAACAAGGAAAATGTTAAAGAAGGTGATAAGCCCCGAAGATTTGTTCCCATGGTTAATTTGATCCTTCCCGGTAAAACGCGGCGTGTTCGAATTCTGATCACTCCAATATTAACTTAAACTAAGATAAAAGATTTTCTAAGTCGCCTACGTTGTATTTATCTTTTGTCCTCATTTTATTCCTAGTGGTGTTGTGCTTTTACAGTCCATGTCTTTGAACCATCTTGGTATGATGCATGGTAAAAGGAGGTGGGTTAGCTTATCATTCACTCATGGCAACACATTTATAATGCAATGCATATTTTTGTTGTATGTTCCCATAATTGGTAATGTGCTTGCACGCTGATGCGTCTCTAGTAGTCTATTGTTCAGTTTGTCGTAAACCCCTGATGATCTTCAACATATCTAGTCATACAATATTAAAGTTCACAACTCGACATGTGAACAGAGTAGAAATGGGGCATTGACAGCAAGGAACTACCGACACGTTCCTAGGATTTGTTGAGCAGTGATCTAAATCAAACTTCACTCATGTGATGGTTCAACAAAGACGTAACTATTATAGACTTGGCATTTTGTAAATAGAACCGAATCAAGTGCATGCTTGTGCAGTTATTTAAGGTGAATCACTAACATAAGACTGCTGTCATTAAGATGTTGCCCTCCTCGTACTCTTAGCCTTGTATGCCCTAGGTGTTATGTGCAAATGGAGACAATGAGTAGCAGCGAATACTGTATTGGGGGAGGTTCATCTAGTGACACACCTCCAAATGGGAACTAAGGAAACAACAAAAAACATTGACTTTATCAAAAAAAACAAGAAACAAAAAACATTGACCAAATGTTCAACGATGGAACTTCGAAATTTCCCTTGAAAGCAATCGCATATCCTTCGGAGAAGTTTGGTAACTTGTGAAGTACTAAACCAGATTATAGATAACACTCTACTACTTATAAAAGAGACTCGTGGTTGGTAAAGCCAAGTTAATGGGGGATAGTCCCATAGAGATGGGGAGGGCTCATTGCTATGAGAAGGATACTTTGAATAAAGGTCAGTGGAGCCCCGAAGAAGATCAGAAGTTGATGGCTTATATCAAGAGATACGGCATCTGGAACTGGAGACAGATGCCAAAGCCAGCTGGTAGGATAAAACCATGTAAATGGTCGTAAACTCTTCTTCAGAATATCTTTTGCTTTTATGGTTATTATTCCTCATGTTTATTTGGTTAGGTGCATGTGCATGTATTCATTCCTCTTTAATTTTCCAGGTCTGTCAAGGTCTGGGAAGAGTTGTAGACTTCGGTGGATGAATTATCTGAGGCCGGATATCAAGCGTGGGAACTTCACAAGAGAAGAAGAAGAAACCATATGCAGAATGCAAGAAATGCTGGGAAATAAGTAAGCATTCTGAATTCCTATTATTCATTTATCTCTCTCCCGTTAGATTTCTGGAAATTTGAGTTTCATATAACCTTATAATATCTAGGCATATACCATTACAGCAAATCTTCAATTTGTGGTTAAGCTCTTCACTATTTCAGAGTCTTGTTCTGGTTTGGGTTGTCTCGGTCAAATACCCAAGATGAGGGTTTTATGTATTGACTATGGTGTGAATATATGAGGAAATTCAGGATCATATTGTTTCCTTTAGTCCCATGGGAATATCAACAGTTGCGATACCCCTCATAAGTAACTTTTTTGCCCATATATTTAAACTGTGAAGATTGTGTGTTGATGTCTCAGCTATTGATACCGTGCATATGATATTTCTATGTTATGACCGGAAACTGAAAACGAAGTAATGTCTGGTGCTTGCATATTCCGTACATGATTTGATGATCAGGCCACCATGTAGATGATAAACTGAGGATTTATGAAGGTGTGCTAGTTTTTTAATTAGCGAGAGGAAGTACAATAACCATACGTGATAGCCAAGTACTTTAGCATGCATGAAAAATGTTTATCGCAAGATCTTTTCAGCCTTGATATCAAAATAAAAAATACCATTGCGTAGTGATTACGGGCAGAGCTATGTTGATACCAGTTGAGGTCAATTAATCCCATTGGCGGAGTTGTTAATATTTGTCCTTCTGCATATGACTTCAAAAGTTTTCAATTTTCACAACATTGCCCCTAAGATATAAATAAATCTTTTGACTGCCACCACTCATTATTTGAAAGCTATAATTATTACCTTTTTTTTTTTTTTGTAGAGTTTCTTCCATTTTCTCCCTTGTAATATAGTTATTTATTTTTCTTCACGTTTTGTTGTTTTTGTCGATTGTGGAATAGGAAAGATTCCATTTATCTCTTTAGATAAAGGTTCTGCCCTCTGTGGATGAAAATTCTGTCTGTCTCCGAAATTGACGTTTGGAGTTTACAGAGGATTGATTCTACCTGCTATGATACTCATTTCTCTTCTCTTTACCGGCATTTATATAATTTTGAAGTGCACTAAGAAATTATGTACGAGTATGTTATGGTCATCCTGGAATAGTTGATAGTACAACAGATTTTGTTAGAAGTTCTATGTTTTCTTAGATTAATTGTCAGAGATACTACTTTCAATTTCTTGTCTTTTTCTGGTTTCATTTCCAGATGGTCTGCAATGGCAGCAGCACTACCAGGAAGAACCGACAACGAAATAAAAAATCACTGGCACGGCCACCTCAAGAAACGTTCATGGACTCGATCATCTGCGTCCAGTGCTGGATCAAAGCAAAGAAATTTACCCATATCGAACCTCTTGCTTCCAAATAATGCTCCAGAATCTTCCATGTCAGATGGAGAATCAGCACCAGCTGCTGCTGGTCTTGATTTTGGGCATACAGAAAATCAAAACACGGAGGAAGATCATGGATCAGAAACATTTGAAGAAGCCCCAAGTTTGTGGGAGCAGCTGTTGTCGGTGGAGAACTTGTACGTGGAGAATCAAGATTTCCAATTCGAGATGTTTGTCGATCCTGGATTCACAGTTCCACAGAATGAACTCTGGTGGCCAGACGGCCAACTAACGAGTCCATGTGGTTTTAACAATGATCTCTGGTTGGAGCCAGAGCCTGGTGTCCCTTTTTGACTGATCTTTGGTTGGAGTAGGATAGCCCGAGTCCATTTTTAACTTACAGTCTAGAAATGATCTTGTGATGCTTAACTGTTCAAGTGTTGAGAATCAGAGCTGCTATCTTCTTAAGGTACATGCGATTGGGCATGAATAAAGTTGCATGCACCTATATGGATGTGTTGTGGGGAATTCTACCATGTCCCCCTTTTGTCTGGGAGACGTTTAAAATGTTGCTCCTGTGTACTCCCACCGTCCTCATTTGTTTGTCAATTTTTTTGACTTTGCTTTGTCTCAATTTATTGTCCGTTTAACCCTTAAATGGATAAAATTTCCTTTTTATCTTTACTTATTTTGAAATAAATTAATTTTTCAAAAAAACGGTTTTGCTATACTGTGCCCAGTGGGCACAACATTGGGAGGAACAAATGGCAGGCTCTTTAAATATAAAGCTTCCACGTGTAAAATTTGTACATTCCTTCAACAAGTTTGTAAAAAGTCTTCACTGAGTTATTGTTTCTTCATTTAATGCCCTTTTTGCCCTTAAGCATTTTTAATAGTATTTCTTTTTTGGTAGCAATTGATTTTCGCTGTTCATTTTTATTTCAACTATTTTATTACCACACACATTTATACACACAATCACACAAAATTCTGAAACTCTCATATCAAATAAGAGCTCCACAAACACTGCACACACTCTGAGTGTGTGGGCCCCATGTTTAATGTAAGAGAATTTGTATAATTGTGTGGTTAGAAAATTATTGTTTTTTGACATAGACTTTTTTTTTTTAGGTGAGTCTCCTCTCTCTCTCTCTCTCTCTCTCTCTCTATATGTATAATCCTCTATCAGGTACTAATGTTTTTCAAAATATTTGTTTCGGTTTTGTAAAAAATTAACTCCATTCGATATCCGTAAGGCTGCTTACGAAACAACCAACTCTTCTTCAGAATTTGACCTGAATTCTAAAACAAAGTTTGATATTTTGTAAACGCCTTACGGTTATCGGATGAAGCTGATTTTTTTAAAAAATTGAAAACAAAATATGCTGATCTAATCATCCTTGTGAGAGTACCCGAAAAAGGTCTTAAATTGCGTTGTACGCGCTTTGTATAGTGTTTGATGTACCCATATAAGCTCTCTATAAGACCCACCCACACCAAGTAAAATCTCCAAACCATGGGAACTACTCGGATGAAGATTAAATTATCTAAATCGTAAGAATTAATTATGCACATCAAATAAATTATTACTTTTGTTGATGAAAAAAAATTATGCAGATTACAAGACTCACAACTCCTTTGGTTTGTGTGTTTGGTTACAAAAAGAAAAAGAATTGAACTTTCTTTCTGGATTCAGGCCCAATTTTTGGTATTGTTGGTAGTGATAATAAAAAATCCTCATTCTTCACTTCCCTGCCTCTTCTCCTCCCTACACCACCATCTCCCCACTGCCATCTCCTTCTTGTGTTCTCTCAATTTTTCCCCACCATTGCCAGTTTGGAAGTGAAGAAATTGGACAGAATTTGTTAAACAATGTGAAGAATTACAAGAACCAAACCCAGATTGAGGGCAAAAGGGAAATTTTTTTTTATCAACCACATCAAAGTCTCATGTCAAAAGACGAAGGAAAAAATTGTTCAATCAATAGAGGATGGAAAGAAAAGCAGAGGAGACAGAATAGATGATACCAAAATCCATCTACAAAAGTTAACTCTTAAAATTAAATGACAAACTCATTTTTTCCGTTCATTTATTTTAGGATTTTTTTTATGGGAATTAATTTTCACACCTCTTTTTTGATATTCACACTCCTCTTTTTTTTTCTTTTTTTATTTTTTAGTGTTAAAGATGTATGTATTTTCTTGCAAAAAGACCAAAAAATGGAGTGTGGATATAAAAAAAGGGAGCGGAAAAATTAATTTCCTTTTTTATTCATTACTTTTCCCCCCCTCTTTTTGTGTGGTCTTGAAATTAGAGATGTAAAAATAAATGGATTCAAATCATTGTGGTAATAGTATTTACCTCTGTGGTAATATAAGAGGCTGTTTTCGGTAATAAAAAATTTGTAGATTTTTATTTGTAGTTGAGAAATTGTTAGGTGTTTCCGGTAGTGAATAAGTTGTTGATGAGTTTATGAGTAGAGTTACTGTAGTAAATATTTTTTTTGTTGACCATATTTTTTGTTAGTGAAAACGAGATGATAAAATGTTTAAAATTTTTTTGTTAGTGAAAACAAAATGATAAAATGAATTACTAATAAATTTTTACGGCAGTATTTTTTGTTAGTAGAAACGGGGCCTAAATAAAGAATTGTTCAAAAATCTACGGTTCAGAGACAAAGAAGGAGAGAAAGCGAGAGAGAGAGAGAGAGTAATGGGACATACAAACTTTATGGGGTAGTTTTGTAATTTGCTCCATACATTAACCACTTCAGGACCATTCTACTGCTCGTGTCCTACACTTCTGACATTGTCTTGGAAAAGGTGCTAAATTCACGTGCGTGTAAACACAATCGTGCACCCTTTGGGCCTATTTTAACATTTGCCAGCAGAAAAACTAATTGGGACGAAGGGAGAGTAGTTTTTTTGCAGTGATGATGATGAATGATTTGGCTTAATAAGTTACATGGCTTCTTCTTTTTTTGTCTTTATTCTGTTTTTTCTACATTTGTTTTTTTATTTTTTTTATTTTGCGTTGAATTTATGTGGGTTATCAATTTGTGTCGGCGAGAGGAATCAAAAAAGTAAAAAATTATAAGTTTGATTAATAAATTTTTACTTTTTCGAATTCTCTCCTCGAGACGGACTAAAAATTCAAAAAAATTGACGCGAAACAAAAAAATTCAAGAAAAAATTTGGATAAGGATGAAAAAGTAACCAATGCTTTTGACAAAAAAATGACACAAAACAAAAAATTAGCACATCAGCTTTTGATTATTCATTTACAAGATTGTTAAGGTTAGCAATGTAGATATCTACAATGGTATAATTAAAATTAGATAATCAAAACTTGTCACATTTTCTTTTTAAACTACAAAAAACTAAATATTCTGAACAATAGAAAATATTTTTTAAATAGTTTTGAAGCTAATAAAAACTACTTATTTACTAGAAATAGAAAATAATTTCTGAAACTCTTTTTGGAAAAAATCTATTTTCTAAAAAAAACATATTTTTAGTAAAAACATTTTTTTCGAAAATATTGTTCGAAAAAAAAGAGAGAGGAAAAGAAGAGAGAGGAAAAGGGAAGATAGATAGAACATTTTTTAATAATAATTAGTGTGTTTGATTGAGAATATGTAGGGTCTATTAAATTTGATTATTGTCAAAGGGTTACTAGTTTTGGTTATCTAAAACTCAAAATTTGATTATTTCTAAGGAAGTTGTTAAGTTTGATTATAATATTGTGAGCCATATTTTTGTATCAACATTGTTAACTTTAAAAATCTTTTACTTTTGATTATACTAATTATAGCATTGTGAATACTCTAAGGCCATCCACAGTGGCATAATAAAAATTGGATAACCAAAAGTTGACACATCAGCTTTTGATTATCTATTTAAGAGGTTGCTAAGTTTAACAATGTTGAGATCCACAATGATCATTTCTAGTCCATAACTAAAATAAGTGATATACTATAATTTCACTCTCTCCCCCCTTATGTTTTCCACCATTGATCACTTCCCTCAATTACACTTTTTTTTGACAAAAATATATCGATTTTCTCATTTAATTTTTGGGAAAAAAATTAGTGACTTCCTTTCCTAATATTATGAATTTGGAAAAAAAATCATCTATTCAAAAAAAAGAAGAAGATGTGTTCTTAAATTTATAAAAAAATATAAGATTCTTCATGTACTCAACCACAAGGAGAGGAACGAAAAAAGAATAAAATAAAAACTAAAAAAAAGTGAAATACCTTAATGAGGCGACAAATGTTTTCCACCATTGATCACTTTTCTCCATTACGTTTTTTTTTGGCAAAAATATATCGATTTTCTCCCTTAAGTTTGGAGAAAAAATTGGTGACTTCCTTCTCTCATATTATGAATTTGGAAAAAAAAATCATGTACTAAAAAAAAACAGATGTGTTCTTGAATTTGTAAAAGAATGCAAGATTCTTCATGTACTTAACCACAGGGAGAGGAACAAAAAAGAATAAAATAAAAATAGAAAAAAAAGTGAAATACCTTAATCCGGCGACAATGACTTAAATTGTAAATGATCGAAAGATATGAATTTTACTTTTGGAGGGAAAGAAAAAGAAAGAGTTTGTGGTTGAAGAAAATGAGATATAGAGCAGGCAAAAAAAGAGAGAAGAAAATACCATTTGAAACACACGTGTATATAAATTTTAGAACCCATTAACTTATGTGGTGTGAGATTCACAAATTTTGATTATTGAAAAAAGTTGTTAGTTTTAGTTATTCAAAATCCAAAATTTGATTATTTCTAAGAATATTATTAAGTTTGATTATACCATTGTGAGCTATTTTTTGCCCCAATATTGTTAACTTTAAAAATAATTTGCTTTTGATTATACCACTGTGCATGGCCTACGGCCCCGTTTCGGAAATGAAAATAAATCCTTATTTTTTAAGAAGGCAATTTAAAGCTCAAAAATCATGTGTTTACACAAATTATTTTCCTATCAATATGGATTTTATTTGATAGATCTCATTGAGATATTTAATATGGTGCAAAAAAAATTTAAAAATTATTTTTTATTTACATTATTTTTGAGTTTGAAAATGTGAAATAAGTACTTATTTTTTAAGAAGGTATTTTGGAACGGGGCCTAAGAATGATAGTATACTATTAGAAGTTGGCCCTAGCTAGAGGTATGAAATAGACACGATAACACGATACGAACCGAACACGAAATTAACGGGTTAGGATCGAACATTTTTGACATGAAAACACGAAAATGACACGACTCGAGAACACAAATTCTAAATGGGTCGGGTTCGGATTGAACACGCGAGACATGACAAACATGATTACTAATCTGTGTCATCTATTAACACGATAATATATATATATATATATATATATATGAATTTTCAAGTGAGGGATCTCTCATTTTTTTAAAATGAGGGACTTTTATTTTTCGATCAAAATTTGAAAATCCGAACCGTTCAATGTGTGCAGAATGTAATTTTAAGAGTCCTCGCGAGAAATCAGCAAAAAAAATAACCGAGAAGGGCGTCATCCGAGCAGTTTTTTTTGAACCGTTCAATGAAAATTGCTCGGATGAAACTCTTCCCGGTCATTTTTTTTGCTGATTTCTCGCGGGGATCTTTAAAATCACGTTTTGATCACTTTGAGTGGCTCGGATCATCGAAATTCAATCGGAAAGGGAAGTCCCGCATTTTAATAAAATGAGGAATTCCTCACCGGAACCTAACTCTCTATCTCTCTCTCTCTCTCTCTCTCTATATATATATATATATATATATGAGTGCTGCTATTGGTACATACAATATGTACATACAATGTACATATAGATTTTGTGGAGCCTAATTCGGGTCCCACAAAGATGATCTGAACCGTTCATTATTTTTAAAACATCTTTTTATGAAGCCCTGTAAAAAATCAGTTCAACCCGATATCGGCAAGGATTTTTTTTGAATTTGTAGGGGCGAAACTAAGCAGTTAAGTAGTTTCGCCTCCACAAATTAAGAAAAAATCCTTATCGATATCGGGTTATGCTGATTTTTTACAGGGCTCCATAAAAAAATGTTTAAAAAATCATGGGTGGTTTGAATCATCTTTGTGGGACCCGAGATGGGCCCCACAAAATTGATATGTACATAATATGTACATTTCATATGTACCCATAGCATTTTTGTATATATATATATATATATATATATAATATGGTATATCTGTAATTCTATATAGAGTTGGGCAACAGACACGATAACACGACACGAACTGGACACAAAGTTAACGGGTTAGGGTTGAGCATTTATGACATGAAACACGAAAATGACATAACTCGAGAAATACGAATTCTAAATGGATCGGATTCGGATTAGATGATTTGTGACATGAATCCAACTGACCCGACACGAACTATTACGCAGGTCTAGTCCTAGCGGCCAGTTGGTCAGGCACTTCATATGGTGAAGGTTGAAACTGCACACCCTCTATCATTTCTCTTGGAATGGAATTTGATTTTCTTGGATTAGAAAAGTGGTAATATTACCATACAATGACTAATTTTGAAAACTTTCTGCTATTTTGAAAATGTTATGCATTGTTTCGGTTAAAATATTATGTTTACTTGCTAAATTTGTTGTGCAATTTTAAATATTAATTTCTCATGCTCTCCGCAACATTTCGCCGTGCCTTCTAGTCAAGGGTGGAGCCAACTAGGGTCAGTGTTATCTGACCCCACTCATGGTGAGGGTGAGTTCTCGTGAACTCAAAAAATATTAAAGTTGTTTTGTCTTTATTTGAATTTTTTTTTGTATTTGTTAGTTTTGTGTTAAACTTTTGCGGATTATTGATTATTATCGACGATAGAAATTGAAAAAGTAATTTTTTTATTTACTTTTACTTAAGTATTTTTCTAGAAAGTGGATATTTCCTAAAAAACTTGGGTAAAAGTAATTTTTTTTTTTACTTTTTTGATTTTTCTCGTTGAGATGAATCAATAATCCATAAAAGTTGAGCACAAAACTAACAAATGCAAAAAAAATTCAAATAAGAACAAAACCAACTTAATTTTTTTTTAAGTTTAGAAGAACTGGTCCTCATTTCAAAAATTTCTCAAATATTGTTATAGGTTTTGATTACTTAAATGATATGAATTTCACCGCACAAATATTCAAACGATTGCCCCAAGAAACCCTTCAAATGACAAGATTTGCATAGGTTTTTTCGAAAAATGTTTTTGTTTTTAGGGGATTTTGTCTTAGATCCATTATTTCCTATTTTGAAACCCATCAAGTTCACTTTCCTTGGGTTCCGTTCCGGAACGATAAATAAGTACTTATTTTTTAAGAAGGTAATTTCAAGGTCAAAAATTACGTGCTTACATAAATAATTTTTCTATCATTATGAATCTTGTTTGATAGATTTCATTGAGATCATTAATACGGTGTAAAAAAAATTAATAAATTATTTTTTATTTATATTATTTTTAAACTTAAAAATATAAAATAAATATTTATTTTTTAAAAATGTGTTCTGAAACGGGCCTTATTGGCGATTGGTGATTAGCGGACCAACGGTTAGATCATTTATGACAATCCGGCAAAAAAAAAGGATCATTTATGACGTGTGCCGCTCTCTCTCAAAAGCATCCCGATCAGCGGGTCTCTTGCTCTCCTTCAAAAAATTCAAACGACTGTCTCTCTCTCTCCCTCTCTCTCACACACACACACAATTGAAGGGAAACAGATCTGCTCTTGATCATCGAGAATCAAGTCCTCTGGAACCCTAAACAAGCGCGCCCCACAGGAGCATCGACCCGACGCTGGTGAGGGTGCGGCCGTAGACGAAGACGGGGTGTAGGAGTCAGGCGGCAAGGAGGGAGACGAGCGTGAGGAGCGAGAACGGGTGGGAGAGGATCGAGAAGGCGAGCACGGCGGAAGTAGGAGGCGTTCTTGCGGACGCGGTAGGAAGCGACGGCGACGGTGTCGGGCCGGGGGGAAGGCGGTGTGGTCGGCGAGCACCGGCCAGGGGTGGCGCCGCGCGTTGGAGTCGGGGGAGCGTGAGGCGAACGTTCTCAAGGCCGGGGCCAGAAAACCCCTTTTTGTTTGGTCCCCTTGACCTTTCGGTGAGTTGATTCATCGTCTCACATATATCGTCCCCTACAGACTCTTCCGAATCGTTGTCGGAGCCATCTGCCATTATCGTCTTCCACTCCAACCGGTGGCAGCTTCTCTTCAACCATTCTAAAAAAATCCCCAAGCAGGTAAAATGCTTTGATCAAATCATTCGATTTTCCATTATTAGGGCTTTTTTTTGTTGAGTTTGTAAAGCTTTGATCAAAGGTCGGTAAAAAGCTTTGATCAAAACATTCGATTATGTTGGGTTTGTCATTTTTCTGCAGCAAAAGAAGTATTGCTATTATTATTGCTCTACTATAGATAATGAAGTCCGAATTGCATTTTTATTTTTTGCTCGGTACTCTGAATTGCATTACCCTTATCTTTTTGCTGATACTATGAACAGGTATGCATGGCTATGGCTCTTCAGACATATTCAAAGTTTGATTATAAATATTGCCAAAAAGGGAAAAGGCTTAGGGACTAATAGTTGAGGTTTGTATTTTTTTGTCCTCCGAGGTTTCATGATCATGGCAGCTTTTGAGTCCCATGACTTCTTATGAAAATTCTCTGTTCTTTGTAGGATGTTAATGAATTGAATAGGAAAACGGAAAAGGCTTAGGGACTAATAGTTGAGGTTTGTCTTTTTTTGTCCACCGAGGTTTCATGATCATGGCAGCTTTTGAGTCCCATGACTTCTTATGAAAATTCTCTGTTCTTTGTAGGATGTTAATGAATTGAATAGGAAAAATCAGTTGTTGGGTGGAAGAACGAGGAATGGGCTAGAGTGTTGTTAGCTCATGAGGTACTACATTTTTGTACGTGTGGTAATTGACGCTTTATTTTCTTAACTTTGCCTCTAATTTTTTCTGTTCTTCCTAATTTCCTGATTTAACTATGCTTGACATTCCAAGTAGATTACTTTGGACCTTCAACAACTTGCTTTTCAACTAAATAAAATAAAAAACTAGGACCTTCAACTACTTTATTGTGTTGATAAACATCCAGTCCACATTTCATGGTTTTAGAGAGGTGAACCATTTTGATTTACTGTGTAGCGTAGTGTGAGACCTGTATGCTACAGTTTTTGGTAGTTCGTACATTTTTTTGGGATATTCTATGGGAGTAACAATCTATCGAGTAACTCTTGGTTTTGGTTCCTATTTGTGAGTTCTTTTGCCATTTTGATTTTCATAGCATGCCATCTTTGGTTTGGATGGCGCCTCGGGTAGATAGTAAAGACCTACCACTTGCATCAAAATCGGAGAAATTGTCTGGCCTCTGTATCTACTCTACTTATAAAAATTTCAAAACGCAAAGACTATTAAAGTGTTTCCCACACTTTACCTTCCAAAATACCCCTTCTAAACACCTGGACTAACTGACCCACCCAGATGAAATGGAACTCTAACTGTTTTCTCACACCGATTTCAAAAGACCCAAATCAGAAAGGAAACATTAACGACGCTCCACTCTTTCGCCCCCAAATCAGAGCGTCCTCTCTGTACCCCAAAAAATCCTTGTCCACCAACAATACCGAAGATTCAGTACTCACAACGGCATAAAATGTTATATTTTATCAACATCACAAACAACGGCCACGACAACAGATTTGTGGCTCCACAGTACCCACTAAATCCATGAGTACCGTTCTTCGTTTGCTGCTGTCCACTGCCCAGAATCCCATCCTGCTGAAGTTCTCTCGATTTCAAACGGTAAGCTTTCCTTAAACTTGGTAATCTAATGGTGAGTTTGAATCATAACTGAGTTGTTCATGCTTAACAGTTATTGCACTTAAGATGCTAGATGAATTGTTTTTGATCCCCATTGAGAAAGTTTCACAGATTGCATTTTCCTTGTCTGCTTTGATGGTAATCGATAGATCAACATTCATGATCACACTCCAAACTCCAAAGATAAATCAATGAAAGTGAAAGATGACCAAAAGGAAGATGCTATGGGTCGTGAACTCCAATTTGTTTCAGTAGACACAAAGTCAAGTACCTGGCTTTGTAATTTCATTAAAGAACCTATATGTTGTTAGCCTTCTGAGTTCACAACGTTATTGAATAAAGAATTTGACATGCTACATAAGATTTTATTACAACACATTAATTTGTAGACGAAAACAAGAGATTGCTCACTTCATTTTCATTTCTTCTTTGAATGGCGACATGTAAAATTTACTAAATCTCTCTAGCATTTTTTGGCACACAGAATCTGCAGTGTTTGTTCTGATTGATTGGAAATAAAAAAATCTTCTGTTGAAAAACTTCAATTTTTTGGTCAATAAACTCCAACTGGAACAAATGCATTTGTATATCGCGAGTTGTTATTCAGAATTCACGGTGCCATGACAGTTACAATGCTTATTGTTGTCCTTTTCTCCTCTTATGCTTCAATACGGTCAAACGCAGAGTCCAGTTATGCAATTTTATGGGTGGTACGAATCGTAAAGAACATTTACTCATCTATACATGAGGGTTTCATCTTTCTGTTCGACTATAGGAATCCTTACTACATAAATCCATAATTCCATGGTCCCTTTTTACCCAATTTTTCTAGGAAACCACACTTTTATAGATATGCTTATTATAGAAAAATAGTTTTGTTAGCCTTTGCAATCTTAAGGAGTAAAAACAACTTGAAGTAGGACCATATTCACCTTTATCACACTTCTGCCTTCCAGGGTAACAAAAAATAACAAGACTATATATTGTATCATCATAACAACTGATACTTTGGATTTCGGAGGAAATTTAGGAGTTAAGGCTGTGTTTCTCTTTTAAATGTTAAATTTTGTTTGTAGTGTTTATCATTTCTTCACGTGAATTTTGAGGATTGGGGTGTTGTAAGAAAGTATGAAGCACTATGGTAGTCTATAAACCAACCATACGCCGCTCCATGGTCATTTGAAATTGAATCTTTCCCTTGCAATTGTTCTTTGTTTGATTCAAACTTTGTTTCGTAAAAAAGAATGGCATCCACACTTTTTTAGTTTTTTATGTAGAAAAGCTTTCAATTGTAAATGCAAAATATCAACATCAAAGGGAGAAAGATGCAGTTAACGATGTAGGAGACGAAGTTATTCAACATGCAAGAGTCGTGCTTCTTAAACTGTTGGGAGTTTTTATCTGGCAATGGACTGAAAGTACTTGATAGGAAGAGGTGTTCTTTGAGTGTCACCTTATGACAAATTCAAGAAATTGGATATATCATATTCACTATGTTAATGAAGTTTTTGTTATTGCTTTGGTTTCTTAGAAATGTTAAGTGGGATACTTTACTTGGTTCTTGTGAATTTACCAGGTTTAACTTTCAGTGCATCTTTCCATTCTAAAATGATGTTTTGATCATCCAAATCAAAAGGGTACTCGTAATCCCCCCCCCTCCCTGCATTTTCCGTTAATATCTCGCTAGAAAATATTCTTGTTATGTGGGCATAACTGGCAATCTCAAGTGCTTCAGAGTTGTAACTGGCAATTTACTGTTTGTAGAACGAAGATGCTCGATTGGAAAGGATTCTTAGGACTTGCGTTATTTTTCTTTTGGGAGAAAATATCTTATGGGTCAAGAACATGCCCTTGGTATGCCTAGATTATCATAATTGACTGCTCTAGCCAATTCGAACGGGACTTCCTCTTATCAGTTATATGCACTAAAAAAGGTTCTAAGAACTGCTTTCCAAGTTCTCAATTGCCATTGTGATATTTTATTGAGCTATCAATTGGACATATTGTTGACGTAGTGTTCTGAACCCAAGAACCTAGGTAGCGTCCTTGTTTAGATGGTGTAATTCGATACACCATATATAATAGCAAGTCAACTTTCCCCCTACAGTTATTCGTTTGTATATCTGTGCATGATGCATTCCTTCTTCATTTTCAATTTGAAGGAGGGTGGGTTAGCTTGTGTCTGCTAAGCCAGTAAATCGATACCTTCTTCAATCTACTGTGCAAGTTATCTATCTGGTGCAAATGGCTAAGCTTATAGGGAAGGGATCATCTTTATTTTCTATTGGCACCTCTGCTAATTAGTTTGATGAAATCACTCCCACGTTCAAAATTAAAATCAAATTAGAGTTTCACTATTTCTCCCACTTGTCCTCAAATAATTTCAGAAGTTCAAATAGTTTCAAGTATTTGCTCCATGTTTTTGGTGGGTTGGAATGCTTCATATGGCAAAAGTAGTTATATTAGAACGATATGGTCATCTGGTCTAGACAAGCACATTTATTTATCCATTTCCCAGAAAAGTTCTCTTTCTTTTTGTTTTGATGCAGTTTAGCTTGGATCTTTGGAGTTTTGGTCATTGTGGGGTGAGCCAATGATGAGCTTCACGTATTCTTAGTCAGAAGAGGTAAAGTCCATTATCACTCTTTCCGATGAGGCCTATGAGGAATTCTTTTATTTATGCTATAATTCTCTTTGCCGTTAGTTTTTGACATTTGAATACTTTTGGGGTTCTGTTTATTTGGATTTGCTGTCATCCTTTTCCTAATCAGTCTCTTATATTATGTTCGTATATTTGATAGTGCTGGTAAAAAATGCGGGAAAAGAAAATTTTCCCTTTTTACTTGGCTGGGATTAGATACAAGGTGTTTCTAGTTTAACACGTCTCATGAGGGTGTTTTCAGGTTCATCATCGTTGACACCTTTTTCAAATATCCCAACTTCTTAGCTGAACTCATATATGTTGGTTCCTTAATGAGTGGCATTCTCGAGGAAATTGAAAAAAATTCATGTGTTGCGCTCCCAGTTATTTCGTTATGAACTAAAGTACTGGGGGCTAATTAAGTGGCTGGATAAGTTGGTCCAGTGAGATGGAAATCACTTGATGGAGATTAAAGAAGGAAAAACAGAATACTAGCCTGTAAGTTAGGTGCAAGTTGATTTAGCTGTGTGAGAAAAAAAAAATATAGTCATTGAAAACATCTACTTTTAGTTTGATAACATAAAATAAATCCATCTGCAAGTGATATTGTTTCCATATCATTTCCATTTCCTTTGTTGTATTTGAAGATCCATACGTATTGTTCATATATATAAGCATTAGTGTGAGAATATGTAGTATTAGTAAAAAAAAGAAAAGAATATGTAGTATGCTTGTATGATGGGGTAGGGGGGCTGTGTCTATGTGAACATTTTGATGTTTGTGAAATCTTCTTTTGTGTTATGGCATGAAGAATAGCAACACAAATTTTCGTTTAGCTTTTGAAAATATATAGTTCCTGAAGGCCACATAAGGACAATGGTTATAGATACGAAGACAGCGTGGTAACTATTGGATGGTACCTTGTTCGAAATTCAATAAAATATGGGGTTCAGTCACTCAAGATTCTAGATAAGGGATTGTTGGTTTCTTGAGTTCTTTCTTCAAAGGAACGCTCTTAAAGGTACCTAGGTTGTGATGTATGACGAAGTGGAAGAGTGAGTTGTTGACAACTAGATTCTGTTGTTGTTCTTAACCCCGTTCATGTGTACAAACCGATCACATCCCGCGACTTATCCAATCTACCGCTTGTAGTTTTATCCTGCACAAAGATGGTTTAGAGCATCCACAATGGACTAATCAAAATGTTGCTAAAGTTAGCATTGTTTGCTAAAAAATGTGCTCACATTGGAATAATCAAAATTGGCAACCTCTTAACAACTAATCAAATTTATTCTGCTCAGTGTTTTTTGAATAAGGGAGCTCAGTGTTTTTTGAATCTATATCCCTACATTTTTGCACCCTTGATTTATTCTGCTCCATGAATCACCGTTGGATCTAGAGCTTCATCCAAAGAAGCTCTTACTCTCTCTCCTCTGTCTCTATCTCAATGGGGGCAATGCCCATAAACAGCCCACCCACTTTAATCCAACGGTTAGGTCTTAACCAATCCACCAAAAGCAAGTAAAGAGAGAAAAGCTTAGATCATTAATGACGTGTGCTGCTCTCTCTCAAAAGCATCCAGATCAGCGGGTCTCTTGCTCTCTTTCAAAATTCAAACGACTCTTTCTCTCTCTCTCAATTGAAGGGAAACAGGTCTGCTCTTGATCATCGAGAATCAGGTCCTCTGGAACCCTAAACAAGCGCGCCCCACGGGAGCAGCAACCCGACGCCGGTAAGGGTGCGGCCGTATACGAAGATTGGGTGTAGGAACCAGGTGGCAAGGAGGGAGACGAGCTTGAGGAGAGAGAACAGGTGGGAGAGGATCGAGAAGGCGAGCATGGCGGAAGTAGGAGGCTTTCTTGCGGATGCGGGAGGAGGCGACGGCAAAGGTGTCGGGCCGGGAGAAGGCAGTGTGGTTGGTGAGCTCAGGCCAGGGGCGGCGCTGCGCGTTGGAATCGGGGGAGTGAGGCGAATGCGCGCAAGGCCGGGGCTAGAAAACCCCTTTTAGTTTGGTCCCCTTAACCTTTCGGTGAGTTGATTCATTGTCTCACATTTTTTTGATTGCCTTTTTTTTGCTTTGTGCAGCTTATTACAGATCGATTGAAATTGATTAAGTTTCAGATCTGGTTTGGACTCAAACATTTGTGGACAGCAGCGAGCGATCATTCCAACTATTCTATATGAGGTTTTGATATTTAGTTTTGTTTACTCTATTTTTGAACTGATTGAATACCGAGCAAATAGAACCGATGTTGTTGATCATTAATGATTCGCTAGGATTGTGTGTTTAATGATTCATTTCTAGGGCTTTTCAAATCTTATTTTGTTTAACTCTTGATTTTTGGTGCCAATAAAATTAAAAAAAAAAAAACACTGAAACTTTTGATATTTGGTACTTTATTTTTGCTTGCTAAGCTATTTGGTACTATTTTAAAGAAGCAATACATCTTCATTGATTTCTCTGAATTTGAAGCAATTTGTTTCCATGTATATTGAGAATGTAACAGGTTATTTTTATTTTTTTGCGTCGCATACTGGCCGTGATTGTAAATGTAGGCCACTTCAAGAAAATCAATATGAGCTTGAAAAATTAGATAGAGTATAGTTTCCTCATAAAGTAGAAACAAAATCAACCTTTTAATATTCTACTTATCTTTTGAATGGAAGAAGAAACGACAAAATGGGAATTTAAGTGTAGTAGGAAGGAAAAATATATGGAAGCAAACTGGTACAGTTCTTTCAACTATTTTGAGCTTAGGTACATTGTACAGATCACAACTCTGCGTATGTCCATTGGAATTACTTGATCATGGATTGAAATTCCAAATCTAATTTAGAAAAGTTTCAAAATCTATGTGTGTGAATGAATTTGTTATAGGCAGTTGTTATTCGCAAAATGTTTTTTGCCCATGAAATTTTAAATAGCACTAATTAGTAAAAGATTCTTAAGCTTTGAAAATGTGAGTCCATCTTGGTTCTATTATTTGTAAAGGTTGGAGTCGTTGGACGACTGCATTTCATTTGTTATTCATTTTATGTTTTTAGCAAATCTTTTAGACCATCTGCATTTCATTAGTTGGTTTGGTCAAATTATAGAGTAGGCTCCAGAGAGCTGAGGAGGTTGCTATAATGCAAGGGCAACAATTGTCACTTGCGACAATACTAATAACTTTAAGAACGCAATGACAATAGTTTCCCCCGATCAATGCTATTTCCCTTTTGTCGTATATTGTCCTCTTCCCCTTTACCCCCTTTATGCTCCTGTCTCTACCAAAGTTATATACTATGCAGCTGCATCTACGAACTGCAATGGCGATTGCACTGTCCACCAGGATAGAGCGGCTTGACTCCTCCTTTGTCTCCCTTTGTGAAGGCATTGATTTTAGCTTCTATTTGCGGTCACACCAAATAACTTTCTTTGGTAATGGACTCTTTCCAATTATTAACTTTCTTTTTTTTCCTTCTTGAAATGATTGGGATTGGTTAGTGATTTTTCCTTTCGTTGAATTAGATGTAGAGTATTTGTTTCTCCTTTGAAAGTAGAGGCCAGGAGCGTGCATTGTGATGCCCGTCTATGCTATGTTCATTTCTTTGGTGTCGAGCCTGTTGGTGTCTGTAACTTGCCAAATTTGTGCATGTATAGAATATTTTGGCTTTGTTGCTTTTCTAACGTCTTGATGTTTGATGTTAGATCTTTAAAGGGACCAGGTCACCTGGGAGGCGTCAACTCATGCAAAGGGTGGCAAACAGTAAGTAAAAACGAAGATTTTGTTCCATAGCAAGTTACTATTTTTTTTTGGGCCTATTTAGTTGTTTGCCTATCTGGCATGAATTTAGAAGTTAGTTGCTTATTAAAAAAAAGAGAGAGGAAGTTAGTTGATCAAATAGGAAGATACAACTTCCTTGGTGTTTGCCAAGGGGAGAAACATGATGGAAGAAAGGATCCCAATCAATTCCTTCAATTGTACCAATTCCGTTTAGCTTCTACTTCTGCTCTTAAAACGACATTTTTGTATTAATGCAAGTTGTGATATGCCGAAAGGTGCACTTTAATGAATTAAAAAAAAGGAATAAGCTAACCCCTTTACTAGAATTTGAAGTTGTTATGTGTTACACCCCGTCTTTTCTTATTCCTAATAATTATATTTCTGTAATAAAAAAAGGAGAAGATTTTATGGTTTGGGTCCTAATTAGCAATTTTCTTTTCTGCTCAATATATTAACTATTTGCGGTATTATTAGTTTGAGGGTACATGTATAATTATTAATTTCATTTGTTAGTCTATATCAGTTGGATTTATACGTTAATTAACTAATTAGCTACAATTTAGGGGTATTGTGAGTTAGTGGGTAGTTTTACAAAGTTACGCTTAAAGTAGAAAATCACAACAGACTAGGGTTATATCTCTGGAGAGAATATTGAAATGAGAACTTCTGATTTTTTTGAGAGAGCCGCACACTGCAGCCTATGGAGATTTCCTTTGTGTTTCACTTGAGGTAATTTTATTCCCCTATCTCTCTTGTCCTCTTTCAAAGAAGCAATCGGGTCCATTAATGAGCACTGGTATAGAATTTTTACATGGGTTTTAATGAGAGAGAGAGAGAGAGAGAGAGAGAGAGAGAGAGAGAGAGAGAGAGAGAGAGAGAGAGAGAGATTAGTATGAAAGTCTTGTTACCTAAAATTTTAATCTGGATTTGATAATTTGGTTGGAATCCGGTGAAGATTTATTTGAGAATGGTTCAATGAAGTTGTTTGGACGGTATGGTCACCATAGAATTTGTGATACTTTGGTAAATATTAATATCTTTGAGAATTAAGAAGTTGGATAGTAGAATTTTGGATTTTCGAGGTTGTATGGATCATAGTAACCAATTGTAGATGTTGAATACTTAGAGCTTGGCTTACTTGATTTGGGCTGAAATTTTTTGATTCTTTCCATGACTACTGGTTAATTATCTTCTCTATTGTTTCCGCACAATCATTTTAGGTGAAGCTAGAATGTAATTTCAGGGATAATCTTGTCGATTTGTTGTTGGTTTGTAGTTGAGGACGGTAGTAAGATGTTACCCAAAAAAAAAAAAAAAAACCCTTTACCTTAATAGGACCCATATGTATTTTGAAAACTCTACTGTTATGGAGTAGGATGGGAAAGAAAAATTTGATAGCTAGAAATGAAATATTCAACGTTGACGTATCACTTTAGTAAAAAAAAAAGAGAAGATTTTTGAATGTTATTTTTATATTGATGGAGCTTTACGAATATACTATTAGGCATTGCTGATGCACTTAGTTTTATGGATTTAGGGTCTGTTTGAGTTAGTAGTTTTTTTTGGGATATCCATAGATGTTTGTTGCAACTTATATTGATCGTTTGGTTGGTGGTTCTGAGTGCATTGAGTATGCTCGGCTCGAGTGTGGTTAACGTCTAGGTGGAAAACTAAGAAATGGATTTTAGTATGTGATCTGGTATAGTCTTTTATTAGGTGTACATTGGATAGGAGGATGCATTATGGTTTGGAATATTAATTTTGGAGTATGGGGAATATGGTAGAATTGGCTATGATGGTCTTATTCAAACATTTCATTAGTGTTTTGTGCTATGCTATGATTGCCTATTGAAAAGTATGTTGGTGTGTAATGAAGAGGATTAATGACATGAACTATTGAGATGTTGGATTTTTAGAAGACCTGATACCATTTGCTTTGGTGATCTTATTGGTTGAATTATAAAATGTATGGCGGGTTCTAAACGTCGGTGGTCCACATGGAAGTTGGAACTAGATTAGTTGCACTTGGAAGTACTAATGTTGGATAGAATTAGGCAGTAACTATTAAATGGTTGGCAAATTTTTGGAGTTCTTGTATATTCGAGATGTTCAATCTTATGGAGGCGTGATTCTTTTAGGAGTTTCAGATAACTACATACATTTGTTTGATCTTGATATGAGTGCTACGGAGTTGTTAAGAGATTGGAACTCTTACATGCATGAAAGTCGAGTTTGGGATTTGTAGTTTGTCGCTCACTAAGTCGGGGTATTTTGTTGCCATTGAAATGACATAAACCTTGGATCGTTTGGTGCGGTTTTGCGTGAGTGAGATTATTAGACCCCATGGTGCACCTATATTTATTGTGTCAATTCGTGTTCCTTGTTTTGTGTGTAAGTTTTGGGGTGCCTGACTGATAGTGATGGATACTTGCTCGCTTTTTAGTTCTGCTTACCATCTACAAAACGATGATCAAGTGAGAGGATTATACGGACTTTGGAATATTTATTGAGCGCATATACCTTAGAGTGGAAAGGAAATTGGGATGATCGACTGCCGTTGTTGGAAATTGCATACAATAAGATTTACCATTCGAGTTTGGGGAGTTGCTCCATTTGAGGCTTTGTACGGGCGAAAGTATAGATTCCCTATCTGTTGGCATGAGGTTGGAGAACGACGATTTTTGGGACTTGACTATGTGGAGGATGCGAATAAAAAAAAACACTATTCGGGGAAGGTTTGGAACTACTCGAAGTACACACAAAAAAAATATTATGCAGATAATCTTAGGAGGGATTTGGAGTTTGCGATAATAGATATGGTATTGCTTAAGTTGTCCTATGGAAAAGAGCTATCAGATTGAAAAAAAAAAGTAAAGAAAGTTGAGTCCTCGCCATATTGGCCATTTGAGGTTTTGGAAAGGATTGGTGAGGTGGTTTATTGTTTGGTGTTGCCGCATAGTTTGGCTAAATTCATAATGTTTTTCATGTATTGATGTTGAGGAGGCATGTGCATAGTTCGTCCAATGTGATTGATTAAGAGCCACTTCCTGTTCAAGATGATTTGACCTATGATGGGCAACCCAGTGAGATACTTGACACGAAGAGATATGCACTTCGGGGGAAAAAACTCATTTGGTTAAAGTGCAGTGTTGTGCACTCGGATTTTGAAGTCCCTTTGGAGCGTGAAGAGGAAATGCATAGAAAATACCCATGTTTGGATGCTTGAGGTTAGTATGCAATTTCAAGGACGAAACTTATCTCGGGGGGGGAAGGATGTTACACCCCGTCTTTTCCTATTCCTAATAATTATATTTCTGTAATTAAAAAAAAAAAGGAGAAAATTTTATGGTTTGGGTACTAATTAGCAATTTTCTTTTCTGCGCAATATAGTTACTATGTGCGTTATTATTAGTTTGATGGTACATGTATAATTATTAATTTCATTAGTTAGTCTATATCAGTTGGATTTATACGTTAATTAACTAATTAGCTACAATTTAGGGGTATTGTGAGTTAGTGGGTAGTTTTACAAAGTTACGCTTAAAGTAGAAAATCACAACATACTTGGGTTATATCTCTGCAGAGAATATTGAAACGAGAACTTCTGATTCTTTTGAGAGAGCCGCATGCTGCAGCCTGTGGAGATTTCCCTTGTGTTTCACTTGAGGTAATTTTATTTCCCTGTCTCTCGTCCTCTTTCAAGGGCTAATCAGGTCCATTAATGAGCACTGGTATAGAATTTTTACATGGGTTTTAATTGGAGAGAGAGAGAGAGAGAGAGAGAGAGAGAGAGAGAGAGAGAGAGAGAGAGAGAGAGAGAGAGAGAGAGAGAGAGAGAGAGAGAGAGAGAAGTACGAAATTCTTGTTACCTAAAATTTGAATCTGGGTTTGATAATTTGGTTGGAATCCGGTGAAGATTTATTTGAGAATGGTTCAATGAAGTTGTTTGGACGGTATGACCATGGGACTTGTGATACTTTGGTAAATATTAATATCTTTCAGAATTAAGTTGGACGTTAGAATTTTGGATTTTCGAGGTTGTATGGGTCATAGTAACCAATCGTAGATGTCGAATACTTAGAGCTTGGCTTACTTGATTTGGGCTGAAATGGTTTTGATTCTTTCCGTGACTACTGGTTAATTATCTTCTCTGTTGTTTCCGGACAATCATTTTAGGTGAAGCTAGAATGTACTTTTAGGGATAATCTTGTCGGTTTGTTGTTGGTTTGTTGTTGGTTTATAGTTGAGGACGGTAGTAAGATGTTACCAAATAAAAAAACCATTTACCTTAAAAGGACCCATATGTATTTCTAGAACTAGACTATTATGGAGTTGGATGGGAAAGAAAAATTTGATCGTTAGAAATGAAATATTCAATGTTGACGAATCACTTTAGTAAAAAAAAAAAAGAGAATTTTTGAATGTTATTTTTATATTGATGGAGCTTTACAAATATACTGTTAGGCATTGCTGATGCACTTAGTTTTATAGATTTAGGGACAGTTTGAGTTAGTAGTTTTTTTTGGGATATCCATAGATGTTTGTTGCAACTTAAATTGATCGTTTGGTTGGTGGTTCTGAGTGCATTGAGTATGCTTGGCTCGAGTGTGGTTAACGTCTAGGTGGAAAATTAAAAAATGGATTTTAGTATGTGATCTGGTATAGTCTTTTATTAGGAGTACATTGGATAGGGGGATGCACTATGGTTTCGAATATTAATTTTGGAGTTTGAGGAATATGGTAGAATTGGCTATGATGTTCTTATTCAAACATTTCATTAGTGTTTTGTGCTCTGCTAGGATTGCCTATTGGAAAGTATGTTGGTGTGTAATGAAGAGGATTAACGACATGAACTATTGAGATGTTGGATTTTTAGAAGACCTGATACCATTTGCTTTAGTGATCTTATTGGTTGAATTATAAAATGTATGGCGGGTTTTAAATGTCGGTGGTCCACTTGGAAGTTGGAACTGGATTAGATGCACTTGGAAGTACTAATGTTGGACATAATTAGGCAGTAACTATTAAATGGTTGGCAAATTTTTGGAGTTCTTGGATATTCGAGATGTTCAATCTTATGGAGGCATGATACTTTTAGGAGTTTCAGATAACTACATGCATTTGTTTGATCTTGATGTAAGTGATATGGAGTTGTTAAGAGATTGGAACTCTTACATGCATGAATGTCGAGTTTGGAATTTGTAGTTTATCGCGCCCTCAGTCGGTATTTTGTTCCATTGAAATGACAGAAACCTCGGATCGTTTGGCGCGGTTTTTCGTGAGAGAGATTATTAGTCCCCATGGTGCACCTGCATTGATTGTGTCAGTTCGTGATCCTTGTTTTGTGTCTAAGTTTTGGGGTGCCTTAATAGTGATGGATACTTGTTTGCTTTTTAGTTCTGCTTACCATCCGCAAAACGATGATCAAGTGAGAGGATTATACAGACTTAAAGAGTATTTATTTAGCGCATGTACGTTAGAGTGGAAAGGAAATTGGGATGATCGACTGCCTTTGTTGGAAATTGCATACATTAACATTTAACATTCGAGTTTGGGGAGTTGCTCCATTTGAGACTTTGTACGGGCGAAATTATAGATTCCCTATCTGTTGGCATGAGGTTGGAGAACGACGATTTTTGGGACCTGGCTTTGTGGAGGATGCGAATAAAAAAAAAAAAACTATTCGGGGAAGTTTTGTAACTACTCGAAGTACACAAAAAAAAAAAAAAATTATGCAGATAATTTTAGCAGGGATTTGAAGTTTGCGATAAAGGATATGGTATTGCTTAAGCTGTCCTATGGAAAGAAGTTATCAGTTTGAAAAAAAGAAAAGAAAAGAAAGTTGAGTCCTCGCCATATTGGGCCCTTTGTGGTTTTGGAAAGGATTGGTGAGGTGGTTTATCGTTTGGCGTTGCCGCCTTGTTTGGCGAAGTTCATAATGTTTTTGGTGTATCGATGTTGAGGAGGTATGTGCGTAGTTCGTCCAATGTGATTGATTAAGAGCCTCTTCATGTTTAAGATGATTTGAGCTATGATGAGTAACCCAGTGAGATACTTGATATGAAGAGAAAGGCACTTCGGTGAAAAAAAAATCATTCGGTTAAAGTGCGGTGGTGTGCACTCGGATTATGAAGTCACTTTGGAGCGTGATGAGGAAATGCATAGAAAATTTCCATGTTTGTTTGCTTGAGGTTAGTATGCAATTTCAAGGACGAAATTTATTCGAAGGGGGGGAAGGATGTTACACCCTGTCTTTTCTTATTCCGAATAATTATATTTCTGTAATAAAAAAAAAAGGAGAAGATTTTATGGTTTTGGTCCAAATTAGCAATTTTCTTTTCTGCTCAATATAGTTACTATTGTGTGTTATTATTAGTTTGAGGGTACATGTATACTTATTAATTTCTTTTCATTAGGTAGCCTATATCAGTTGGATTTGTACGTTAATTAACTAAGTAGCTACAATTTAGGTGTATTGTGAGTTAGTGGGTAGTTTTACAAAGTTACGCTTAAAGTAGAAAATCACAATAGACTAGGTTTATATCTCTGGAGAGAATATTGAAACGAGAACTTTTGATTTTTTTGAGAGAGTCGCATGCTGCAGCCTGTGGAGATTTCCTTTGTGTTACACTTGAGGTAATTTTTACATGGGTTTTAATGTGTGTGTGTGTGTGTGAGAGAGAGAGAGAGAGAGAGAGAGAGAGAGAGAGAGAGAGAGAGAGAGAGAGAGAGAGAGAGAGAGAGAGAGAGAGATTAGTATGAAGTATTAAAGTGTTGCTACCTAAAATTTTAATCTGGATTTGATAATTTGGTACGAATCCCGTGAAGATTTATTTGAGAATGGTTCAATGAAGTTGTTTGGTCGGTATGGTCACCATAGGATTTGTGATACTTTGGTGGTAGATATTAATTTCTTTGAGTTTTAAGAAGTTGGATAGTAGAATTTTTGATTTTCTAGGTTGTATGGATCATAGTAACCAATTGTAGATGTCGAATACTTGGAACTTGGCTTACTTGATTTGGTCTGAAATTGTTTTGATTCTTTCTTTGACTACTGGTTAATTATCTTCTCTGTTGTATCTGGACAATCATTTTAGGTGAAGCTAGAATGTAATTTCAGGGATAATCTTGTTGATTTGTTGTTGGTTCGTAGTTAAGGACGGTAGTAAGATGTTACCAAAAAAAAAAAAAAAACCCCCTTACCTTCAAAGGACCCATATGTATTTTTAAAACTCGATTATTATGGAGTTGGATGGGAAAGAAAAATTTGATAACTAGAAATGAAATATTCGACGATGACGTATCACTTTAGTAAAAAAAATAGAAGATTTTATAATTTTTTTTTTATATTGATGGAGCTTTACGAATATACTATTTGGCATTGCTGATGCACTTAGTTTTACAGATTCCGGGTCTATTTGAGTTAGTAGTTTTTTTTGGGATATCCATAGATGTTTGTTGCAACTTATGTTGATCGTTTCGTTGGTGGTTCTGAGTGCATTGAGTATGCTTGACTCGAGTGTGGTTAACGTCTAGGTGGAAAACTAAGAAATGGATTTTAGTATGTGATCTGGTATAGTCTTTTATTAGGTGTACATTGGATAGGAGGATGCACTATGGTTTGGAATATTAATTTTGGAGTATGGGGAATATGGTAGAATTGACTATGATGGTCTTATTCAAACATTTAATTAGTGTTTTGTGCTATGCTATGATTGCCTATTGAAAAGTATGTTGGTGTGTTATGAAGAGGATTAATGACATGAACTATTGAGATGTTGGATTTTTAGAAGACCTGATACCATTTGCTTTAGTGATCTTATTGGTTGAATTATAAAATGTATGGCGGGTTCTAAACATCGGTGGTCCACATGGAAGTGGGAACTAGATTAGATGCACTTGGAAGTACTAATGTTGGACATAATTAGGCAGTAACTAATAAATGGTTGGCAAATTTTTGGAGTTCTTGGATAATCGAGATGTTCAATCTTATGGAGGCGTGATTCTTTTAGGAGTTTCAGATAACTACTTACATTTGTTTGATCTTGATGTGAATGATACGGAGTTGTTAAGAGATTGGAACTCTTACATGCATGAATGTCGAGTTTGGGATTTGTAGTTTACCCCACACTAAGTCAGGGTATTTTGTTGCCATTGAAATGACATTAACGTTGGATCGTTTGGCGAGGTTTTGTGTGAGAGAGATGATTAGACCCCATGGTGCACCTGTATTGATTGTGTCAGTTCGTGATCCTTGTTTTGTGTCTATGTTTTGGGGTGCCTTACTGACAGTGATGGATACTTGCTTACATTTTAGTTCTACCCACGATTCGCAAAACGATGATCAAGTGAGAGGATACAGACTTTGGAGTATTTATTGAGCGCATATACCTTAGAGTGGAATGGAAATTGGGATAATCGACTGCCGTTGTTGGAAATTGCATACAATAAGATTTACCCTTTGAGTTTGGGGAGTTGCTCCATTTGAGGCTTTGTACGGGCGAAAGTATAGATTCCGTATCTGTTGGCATGAGGTTGGAGAACGACGATTTTTGGGACTTGACTATGAGGAGGTTGCGAATAAAAAAAAAACACTATTCGGGGAAAGTTTGTAGCTACTCGAAGTACACAAAAAAAATATTATGCAGATAATCTTAGGAGGGATTTGGAGTTTGCGATAAAAGATATGGTATTGCTTAAGCTGTCCTATGGAAAGGAGTTATCAGTTTGAAAAAAGAAAAGAAAAGAAAGTTGAGTCCTCGCCATATTGGGCCATTTGAGGTTTTTGAAAGGATTGGTGAGGTGGTTTATCTTTTTGCGTTGCCGCCTAGTTTGGCCAAGTTCATAATGTTTTTCATGTATCGATGTTGAGGCGGTATGTGCATAGTTCGTCCAATGTGATTGATTAAGAGCCACTTCATGTTCAAGATGACTTGACCTTTGATGAGCAATCCACTGAGACACTTGATATGAAGAGAAAGGCAATTCGGGGAAAAAAAAAATCATTTGGTTAAAGAGCAGGGGTGTGCACTCGGATTATGAAGTCACTTTTTAGCGTGAAGAGGAAATGCATAGAAAATTCCCATGTTTTTATGCTTGAGGTTAGTATGCAATTTCAAGGACAAAATTTATTCTAAGG
This sequence comes from Rhododendron ovatum, assembly GCA_019656835.1. NCBI lineage: Eukaryota > Viridiplantae > Streptophyta > Magnoliopsida > Ericales > Ericaceae > Rhododendron > Rhododendron ovatum. Next base: position 11,070,285 of record CM033793.1, on the reverse strand, counting down.
GGGGAAGGATGTTACACCCCGTCTTTTCTTATTCCTAATAATGATATTTTTGTAATAAAAAAATGGAGAATATTTTATGGTTTGGGTTCTAATTAGCAATTTTCTTTTCTGCGCACTATAGTTACTATATGCGTTATTATTAGTTTGAGGGTACATGTATAATTATTAATTTCATTAGTTAGTCTCTATATCAGTTGGATTTATATGTTAATTAACTAATTAGCTACAATTTAGGGGTATTGTGAGTTAGTGGGTAGTTTTACTCAGTTACGCTTAAAGTAGAAAATCACAACAGACTAGGGTTATATCTCTTGAGAGAATATTGGAATGAGAACTTCTGATTTTTTTTAGAGAGCTGCACGCTGCAGCCAGTGGAGATTTCCTTTGTGTTTCACTTGAGGTAATTTTATTCCCCTGTCTCTCTTGTCCTCTTTCAAGGAAGCATATGGGTCCATTAATGAGCACTGGTATAGAATTTTTACATGGGTTTTAATGTGAGAGAGAGAGAGAGAGAGAGACTAGTATGAAGTATGAAAGTGTTGTTACCTAAAATTTTAATCTGGATTTGATAATTTGGTTGGAATCCCGTGAAGATTTATTTGAGAATGGTTCAATGTAGTTGTTTGGACGGTATGGTCACCATAAGATTTGTGATTCTTTGGTAAATATTAATTTCTTTGAGAATTATGAAGTTGGATTGTAGAATTTTGGATTTTCGAGGTTGTATGGATCGTAGTAGCCAGTTGTAGATGTCGAATACAGCTTGGCTTACTTGATTTGGGCTGAAATTGTTTTGATTCTTTCTATGACTACTGGTTAATTATCTTCTTTGTTGTTTCTGGACAATTATTTTAGGTGAAGCTAGAATGTAATTTCAGGGATAATCTTGTCGATTTGTTGTTGGTTCGTAGTTGAGGACGGTAGTAATATGTTACCAAAAAAAAAAAAAAGCCCCCCTTACCTTAAGAGGACCCATATGTTTTTTTAAAACTCAGATTATTATGGAGTTGGATGGGAAAGAAAAATTTGATAGCTAAAAATGAAATATTCAATGATGACGTATCACTATAGTAATAAAAAGTTAAGATTTTTGAATTTTTTTTTTATATTGATGGAGCTCTACGAATATACTATTAGGCATTGCTGATGATGCAGGGTCTATTTGAGTAAGTAGTTGTTTTTGGGATATCCATAGATGTTTGTTGCAACTTATGTTGATCGTTTGGTTGGTGGTTTTGAGTGCATTGAGTATGCTTTGCTCGAGTGTGGTTAACGTCTAGGTGGAAAACTAAGAAATGGATTTTTAGTATGTGATCTGGTATAGTCTTTTATTAGGTGTATGTTGGATAGGAGGATGCACTATGGTTTGGAATTTTAATTTTGGAGTTTGGGGAATATAGTAGAATTGGCTATGATGGTCTTATTCACACATTTCATTAGTCTTTTGTGCTATGCTATGATTGCCTATTGAAAAGTATGTTGGTGTGTAATGAAGAGGATTAATGACATGAACTATTGAGATGTTGGATTTTTAGAAGACCTGATACCATTTGCTTTGGTGATCTTGTTGGTTGAATTATAAAATGTATGGCGGGTTCTGAACATCGGTGGTCCACATGGATGTTGGAACTAGATTAGATGCACTTGGAAGTACTAATGTTGGACATAATTAGGTAGTATATATTAAATGGTTGGCAAATTTTTGGAGTTCTTAGATATTCGAGATGTTCAATCTTATGGAGGCATGATTCTTTTAGGAGTTTCAGATAACTACATATATTTGTTTGATCTTGATGTGAGTGATACGGAGTTGTTAAGAGATTGGAACTCTTACATGCATGAATGTTGAGTTTGGGATTTGTAGTTTATCGCGGACTAAGTCAGGGTATTTCGTTGCCATTGAAATGACATAAACCTTGGAACGTTTGGCGCGGTTTTACGTGAGGGAGATTATTAGACCCCAAGGTGCACCTGTATTGATTGTGTCAGTTTGTGATCCTTGTTTAAGTTTTGGGGTGCCTTATTGATAGTGATGGATACTCGCTTACATTTTAGTTCTGCCTACGATCGGCAAAACGATGATCAAGTGAGAGGATTATGCAGACTTTGGAGTATTTATTGAGCGCATATACCTTAGAGTGGAAAGGAAATTGGGATGATCGACTGCCGTTGTTGGAAATTGCATACAATAAGATTTACCATTTGAGTTTGGGGAGTTGCTCCATTTGAGGCTTTGTACGGGAGAAAGTATAGATTCCCTATCTGTTGGCATAAGGTGGGAGAACGATGATTTTTGGGACTTGACTATGTGGAGGATGCGAATAAAAAAAAAACACTATTCGGGGAAAGTTTGTAACTACTCGAAGTACACAAAAAAAAAAATTATGCAGATAATCTTAGGAGGGATTCGGAGTTTGCGATAAAAGATATGGTATTGCTTAAGCTGTCCTATGGAAAGGAGTTATCAGTTTGAAAAAAGAAAAGAAAAGAAAGTTGAGTCCTCGCCATATTGGGCCATTTGAGGTTTTTGAAAGGATTGGTGAGGTTGTTTATCGTTTGGCGTTGTCGCCTAGTTTGGCCAAGTTCATAATGTTTTTCATGTATCAATGTTGAGGAGGTATGTGCATAGTTCGTCCATTGTGATTGATTAAGAGCCACTTCATGTTCAAGATGATTTGACCTATGATGAGCAACCCACTGAGATACTTGATATGAAGAGAAGGCAATTTGGGGGGAAAAAAAAATCATTTGGTTAAAGTGCAGTGGTGTGCACTCGGATTATGAAGTCACTTTTTAGCGTGAAGAGGAAATGCATAGAAAGTACCCATGTTTGTATGCTTGAGGTTAGTATGCAATTTCAAGGACAAAATTTATTCTAAGGGGGGAAGGATGTTACACCCCGTCTTTTCTTATTCCTAATAATTATATTTCTGTAATAAAAAAATGGAGAAGATTTTATGGTTTGGGTTCTAATTAGCAATTTTCTTTTTTGCGCACTATAGTTACTATATGCGTTATTATTAGTTTGAGGGTACATGTATAATTATTAATTTCGTTAGTTGGTCTATATCAGTTGGATTTATATGTTAATTAACTAATTAGCTACAATTTAGGGGTATTGTGAGTTAGTGGGTAGTTTTACAAAGTTATGCTTAAAGTAGAAAATCACAATAGACTAGGGTTATATCTTTGGAGAGAATATTGAAACGAGAACTTCTGATTTTTTTGAGAGAGCCGCACGCTGCAACCAGTGGAGATTTGCTCTGTGTTTCACTTGAGGTAATTTTATTCCCTTGTCTCTCTTGTCCTCTTTCAAGGAAGCAATTGGGTCCATTAATGAGCTCTGGTATAAATTTTTTACATGGGTTTTAATTGGAGAGAGAGAGAGAGAGAGAGAGAGATTAGAATGATGTATGAAAGTCTTGTTACCTAAATTTTTAATCTGGATGTGATAATTTGGTTGGAATCCCGTGAAGATTTATTTGAGAATGGTTCAATGAAGTTGTTTGGACGGTATGGTCACCATAGGACTTGTGATACTTTGGTAAATATTAATGTCTTTGAGAATTAAGAAGTTGGATAGTAGAATTTTGGATTTTCGTGGTTGTATGGATCAGAGTAACCAATTGTAGATGTTGAATACTTAGAGCTTGGCTGACTTGATTTGGGTTGAAATTTTTTTTATTCTTTCCATGACTATTGGTTAATTATCTTCTCTGTTGTTTCCGGGCAATCCTTTTGGGTAAAGCTAGAATGTAATTTTAGGGATAATCTTGTCGATTTGTTGTTGATTCGTAGTTGAGGACGGTAGTAAGATGTTACAAAAAAAAAAAAAACCCCTTACCTTAAGAGGACCCATATGTATTTTGAGAATTGGACTGTTATGGAGTTGGATGGGAAAGATAAATTTGATAGCTAGAAATGAAATATTCAACGTTGACGTATCACTTTAGTTAAAAAAAGAAAACGAGAAGATTTTTGAATGCTATTTTTATATTGATGGAGCTTTAGGAATATACTATTAGACATTGCTGATGCCCTTAGTTTTATAGATTTAGGGTCTGTTTGAGTTGGTAGTTTTTTTTTGGGATATCCATAGATGTTTGTTGCAACTTATATTGATCATTTGGTTGGTGGTTCTGAGTGCCTTGAGTAAGCTCGGCTTGAGTGTGGTTAATGTCTAGGTGGAAAACTAAGAAATGTATTTTTGTATGTGATATGGTGTAGTGTTTTATTAGGTGTACATTGGATAGGAGGATGCACTATGGTTTGGAATATTAATTTTGGAGTTTGGGGAATATGGTAGAATTGGTTATGATGGTCTTATTCAAACATTTCATTAGTGTTTTGTGCTATGCTATGATTGCCTATTTAAAAGTATGTTGGTGTGTAATGAAGAGGATTAATGACATGAACTATTGAGATGTTGGATTTTTAGAAGACCTGACTATGTGGAGGATGCGAATAAAAAAAAAAACACTATTCGGGGAAGGTTTGTAACAACTCGAAGTACACAAAAAAAAAAAACTTAAGGTTTGTAACAACTTAAGCTGTCCTATGGAAAGGATTTATCAATTTGAAAAAAGAAAGAAAGAAAGTTGAGTCCTCGCCATATTGGGCCATTTGTGGTTTTGGGGAGGATTGGTGCGGTGGTTTATCGTTTTGCGTTGCCGCCTTGTTTGGCGAAGTTCATAATGTTTTTGATGTATCGATGTTGAAGAGGTATGTGCATAGTTCGTCCAATGTGATTGATTAAGAGCCACTTAATGTTCAAGATGATTTGACATATGATGAACAACCCAGTGAGATACTTGATATGAAGAGAAAGGCACTTCGGGGAAAAAAAAGTCATTTGGTTAAAGTGCAGTGGTGTGCACTCGGATTATGAAGTCACTTTGGAGCGTGAAGATGAAATGCATAGAAAATACCCATGTTTGTATGCTTGAGGTTAGTATGCAATTTCGAGGACGAAATTTATTCTAAGGGGGGAAGGATGTTACAGCCCGTCTATTCTTATTCCTTATAATTACTCCCTCCGTTCCAATTTAGTTGTCACTTTTTGGAGTTCGTGCCACTTTTCAATTGATTATGTCTTATAAATTATAATGTTTTAGGTGATTTTGAAAACATTGTATTATAGAACAAATTGAGATCTATCAAACAAGATCCATATTGGATATAAAATTCATTACCAATTTAAAAATATAACTAGTTTTTTAATCCAGTTAGAATAGAACTGGGACAAGTAAATTGGAACGGAGGGAGTATATTTCTGTAATAAAAAAAAGGTGAAGATTTTGTGGTTTCGGTACTAATTAGAAATTTTCTTTTCTTCGCAATATAGTTACTATGTGCGTAATTATTAGTTTGAGGGTACATGGATAATTATTAATTTCATTAGTTAGTCTATATCGGTTGGATTTTTACGTTAATTAACTAATTAGCTACGATTTAAAGGTATTGTGAGTTAGTGGGTAGTTTTACAGTGTTACGCCTAAAGTAGAAAATCATAACCGACTAGGGTTATATCTCTGGAGATTTCCTTTGTTTTTCATTTGAGGTAATTTTATCCCCCCGTCTCTCTTGTCCTCTTCAAGGAAGCAATCGGGTCTATTAATGAGCACTGGTATAGAATTTTTATGTAGGTTTTAATTTGTGGATGTGTGAGAGAGAGAGAGAGAGAGAGAGAGAGAGAGAGAGAGAGAGAGAGAGAGAGAGAGGGCTCGGTGATTGTGAGTTGGGTGACTTGCATGTGTGGTGTTTGTTGTTCATGGTGCGTATTTAGAAAAGAAAAAGAATGAAATGCTTGGGCTGGGGGTATTAGGTTTGGGTTTTGTCATGTTCTGTTGGCTTAGGTTGAGTTGGTTTTTAGGCCAGTTAATTGGAAATCTTTATCAGGCCTAAATTGCTAGTTAAAGTTACACTTGGCACCATAGTAACCGTATGGGTATTGATTTGTTGTTCAGGTTATCTTCTTTTCACGTTGTTTGGTTACATTAGCTTGCACCTAGGTGAGTAGTTAAGTATGTTACGTATTTTCGAAATATCTTTGTTTCACTTAGAAGTATTTTCTGCAGAAATTTATATGAATGTGATTCGAAGACTCAAAACTGTTTATAAGTTCTATAAATTGGCATGAGATGAATTTTTTTATTTCAATTGTTAATATTCTTTTTGGTGAGAACTTGGTGGATATTAATGAGAACATTTATTTCGGAAGTTCAGGAAATTATTCCTCTTCGTGTTGATGACCCTGGCCATTGGGAAAAAGACCGTATTAGGTCGGTGACCCTAATGTTCAAGGACTTTCTTTCGCCGGATCGTCTTAGGGAAAAGTACCATGAGACCCTGGTGACTCAAAGTTCGATAATATTGGATCCAATTTTGGTGAGATTTATTTTGGCCATGGTACTATTTGATTGTGGTTCCCCATTGTTGATGGAGTTCATGTTGTGATCACCTCTAAGAATGTTTATTGGTTAAATGCTTCATTGATTAATTTATTATTCTGCTGGACACCTCGTATGCCAAATTATGTTTAATGGTAAATTATTTTCATCCGTGCTTTCAACTTTATTTAATATACATACTTGCTATTCATTGAGCTCGTCAGCTGACAGATTTTTATCCAACTTCTTTTTCAGGTAAGTTGAGGAGTTAGGTAAGGACTTTGGCGGTATCTCGGGGATTTCTTTTTATTGACCTCCATAGGATGTTGCATTTAGTATAAAGATTTTAATCATCGCGCTTTTGAGTAAAATGGGATTACTATATTGGTGGTGGTAAAATTTTTTTGGCTGGTTCATGGGATGGTTTTGCTCCATCTTTATGATTGGGATTTATTTGGCTTTGGATGTATTTAATAAAAAAATTATTATTGTTCGACAAATTATTTTATTCTAGGCTACATGTTCTATGAGTTAGCCTTTTCGTACACGGCTGGTCACTTTTCATTTTCGGGGTGTGACAATTGTGGTATCAGAGCCTAGGTTTTAAAAAAAAAACTTTTGCATTCATTTTGTATCATGTTCATTTAGTGGAGGTCCGAGTCTCCAGAGTCCGACTGCCCTTTATAAGAATTTTTGTTGTTTGATGTGCATCAGTAGCGCATAGTATTATGGAGATAATAGTCATTCGGTGGGAACATAATTTTTCTGTATACTTTGGATACGGTATTGGAGGAGAATGTGGCACACGTAATTTTATTCGTTATTTGCATCGTCACTTATTTTACAAGTACGTAGGTGGTGTAATCTAGTGGAGTATGATGACATTGAATATGAAGAATTAGTATTGGTGGTAGTTTACTTGGAGAACGTTGACTTAAGAATGTAGCTTTGAGGATTGCTTCAGTTTGTTATTGAGGATGGGCTAGTTTAACTGCGTGAGGGTGTGCCAAGAGTTTCTTACTTGTAATACTCGGCACATCCCGGGTAGTCTTGAATTGTTGTTGTTTGATTGGTCCTTAGTTCTTATGATTGAGATCCAAGTGGAGAGTTGGTTATGTTCTATTAGGAGAGGTCAATAATTATGCTTGTGTAAGGAAATACCCTATGGATGTCTTGATGTTTATTAGGAGATGAATACCGAATTTTGATGTTTCGTAACTTCAACTAAAAAAAAAAAACACAGAGACGACCCCGTGGATATAAAGTGGGAGTACATAGTTGACCGTTGAAAGTGGGTTTTTCTAAATGTAGTAGTAGCGGTTTGATTTTGAGGGTTTGACAATAAATAGATAGGCTTTGGCAAGGGTACGGTCGCTTGATTGGTATTGGCATGCATAGGGTTGTATCAACATGTGAGTGCTTTGGTTGGTTTGAGTCTATGGAAATGGATTGTTACAATATGATTGGTGATTAGACAATGAGGTTATGGAGTGCACTGTTGGTGCTTTGAAATTTTAATGCATAACAGTATCGCTATTGTGGAATTATGGAAAGTTTAGGAAAGAGAGAATTTGTGTGGGTAAACTTATGTGATTAGAGTTGTTATCATGCCATTGAAGTAACTTTGAAGTAATACTGGCTTGATTATTAGTAGTTTTGGGGTTCTCATAAGCTGCGAAAGCCGAAAGGTTAGAACTCTTAGTTTTGGGGATGATTTAGTCAGGTGATTTTGTATGACAAAAAAAAAAAAATTGCTAGATTCTATGGTGTTAGATTTTGGTTAGTGCACAGAGTTAGTCTTCAAGATGCGAGGTGGGTTTTAAGATATTTGAGGCTGTGATGTGTATTATATGTTCTTTTAGGAAGTGAGACTAGGTGATAGTTAGTTCAATTATTAGCTTTGAAGGCACCATTGAGTTTGGGTAATTGATAAAGGATATGTTTACACTTCACCAATATTATTGGTAGCCGTCTTGAACTTCGGTTGAGGTGATCAGATTAGATCGCATTTATTAAATACTTCAGGTCTTGTCACCGTAGTTGATTTTGTAGAATAGACTATGAAGTATGAAAGTCTTGTTATTACCTAAAATTTTAATCTGGTTTTGATAATTTGGTTGGATAGTATGGTCACCATAGGACTTGTGATACTTTGGTAAATATTTTTTAATATCTTTGAGAATTAAGAAGTTGGATAGTAGAATTTTGGATTTTTGAGGTTGTATGGATCATAGTAACCAATTGTAGAAGTCAAATACTTAGAGCTCAGCTTTTTTGGTTTGGGTTGAAATTGTTTTGATTCTTTCCAGGACTACTGGTTAATTATAATTATCTTCTCTGTTGTTTCCGGACAATCATTTTAGGTGAAGCTAGAATGTAATTTCAGGGATAATCTTGTCGAATTGTCGTTGGTTCATAGTTGAGGACGGTGGTAAGATGTTACAAAAAAAAACCCCCTTACTTTGGGAGGACCCATATGTATTTTGAAAACTTGACGGTTATGGAGTTGGATGGGAAAGAAAAATTTGATAGCTAGAAATGAAATATTCAACGTTGACGTATCACTTTAGTTAAAAAAAAAAAGAGAAGATTTTTGAATGTTATTTTTATATTGATGGAGCTTTACGAATATACTATTAGGCATTGCTGATGCACTTAGTTTTATAGAGTTAGGGTCTGTTTGAGTTAGTAGTTTTTTTTTGGGATATCCATAGATGTTTGTTGCAGCTTATATTGATTGTTTGGTTGGTTGGTGGTTTTGAGTGCATTGAGTATGCTCGGCTCGAGTGTGGTTAACGTCTAGGTGGAAAACTAAGAAATGGATATTTAGTATGTGATCTGGTATAGTCTTTAATTAGGTGTACATTGGATAGGAGGATGCACTATGGTTTGGAATATTAATTTTGGAGTTCCAGAAATATGGTAGAATTGGCTATGATGGTCTTATTCACACATTTCATTAGTGTTTTGTGCAATGCTATGATTGCCTATTGAAAAGTATGTTGGTGTGTAATGAAGAGGATTATTGACATGAACTATTGAGATGTTGGATTTTTAGAAGACCTGATACCATTTGCTTTGGTGATCTTATTGGTTGAATTATAAAATGGATGACAGGTTCTAAACATCGGTGGTCCACTTGGAACTGGGGTTATAAATGAATTGAGCCATTCACAATCTGTTCAAGGCTCGGTTCGGTAAGAGCTCATTTGAGTTCGATTCATCTGCTAAACGAACTGAACCTGAACCTGTCCTTATCAATAAAGCACTCTCCACTTAATGCATCTTTCAGTTTTCAACTACTCGATCCCTCTATGTAAAGCTTGGTTCCAAAAACTCCGAGTATTGTAATGGATCCAATTGACAGTAAACATGCAAACTGGTGGGTTTGTCTTCCCTTTTTTTAATGCTCAATAGGTTCGTGCCTATTGTTTGACCGTATTTTGACATTCAATTTGTGCACGCTGTTGAATATTAATCAGTGTTCAAAATGCCAAACTAGAGGCCGAGACGTGATGCGTGTGCAAGTTGAATTTTCATGAAGTATGCACAGTAGTTCCAACTTATTGTTTGCTTGAATTTTGACAAAATATTTTTTCCTCTTTTCTGCATTTCTAAAGAATTGGATTTCACACCCTCAGTTCTTCCCCCTGTGACACTCAATCTGTGTTTTTCTTGCTTAGACTCGGGACAAGAAATATTTTCGTTCCTTAGCTTTTGGTTTATGTACTGCTAATTTTTGGAAAACGGTGAAATGGTGATCTCGAGGCAGAAGCTTTCACCTCCAAAATTTGTTAGGGCTCTATCGGAAAAGGTGATCAAACTTTGGTTTGAGGGCTTATCACAAGCTTCAATTTACTTATCTGTATATATGTCTTTTTCGTTAGTTCTCGGCTAAAAGTTATTGATGGAACAATATTTTAGTAGAAATTTGATTTGAAGTGGTATCAAAGAATGAAGATTTTATTCCTCTATTTTGTTTTCTTAATCTCCTTTCCTATGTTGTTGTTTGGACTTAGGACTATGCATATCAGGAGATGAAGTATACTTCTAGCCTTTCTTTCTTTTATGTTTGACATTATCATTTATTCTTTTTAATTCCTTTGTTTGGTAAAATATATCATCTCTTTATTGACTGTTGTTTTGCATCTTCATTTAAATTTTTTTCATGCTCTCTTTCTTTGTTTCTTAGGGGCAAGTTCTTTATTATTTTGGGTATGGTTACTTTAGTGGTCAAAATTGTGATCAAAAGTAATTTGTTGGATATGTGCCTATTCAAAATGTTTGCTTTTAGTTTACTTTGTTGTTTAAATTTATATGGAAGCTCATTGGTGAGTGGTTGTGCAGGGTCCAGTACGTACAAGTTTGTGGTGAATAGTGATGATTTTTTTGGAAAAGTGGTTTCATTAAACATTAAGTTCTTATGCAGGTGAGGTAGGGAAAATGGACAACTTGATTGCTTGAACCCTCTATGGTGGAGATATCCGTGATGATGGAGTACAGGTGGAGTTCTTTGATATGGACAAAATGTCAAGGGCAACTCAAATTCAAGGTGATTAAAAGTCCTGCAACATGAATCTGATGCTTTTGTACAAAGCTAATTTTTTATTGCTTTGATTGTTTGATTGTTGGCTTCAAAAGGGAAGACTTGAGAGGGCTAGGATGTGTAGTGCGGGATTAGGCTACAGATGGTAATGGGTTTGGGCAATTCACAAGGGTTTAAAATAGGGGGATGTTGGAAGGAGTCAAGTTGGATATACCGTGCTAGAAAATGAAGTTGTGCCACATAATTGTGATGCATGACTTATTTTTTGATTCTACATTCTACTCTAATGCATGTCTTTTTTAACATCGATTTACGTATATGGGGTATATGGTGGAAATCTGGTATACTAAGTTGGTTTTTCTCGGAGCAAGGAAGCTTAAGGGGAAGAGGCGTTTTGGTGTGTGGACATGTATGTTCAACTCCTTAAATTCTCATTAGCAAAATGCTATTGCTAACGGTAGCTCATTAGGTTGAATTCTATTTACGACAAGCTGTGCATTTAGGCACGAGCAATTTCTAAGGCTTATTGGCCGCATTAGAGATGTTGCGTAGATCTATATTATTTTTTTCTCATTCTTGCTATAACACGCCAAAGTAGTTTGAATGTGTTAAGTTTGTCGCAAATTAGTGTTGTTAAATTGGTTTGATTTTGTGGTACTGTTTGGATTTGTGTAGAAGCTTAACATGATATAGTTACTAGGAATAGGGCTTTCAAGCGTTGGAGTACTTGAAATCATGTTTTAATTGTCCCAAAGGCTAATACTCACTTTCAAATTTGCTTGAGCTGGCTCAAATTTCCTTTCACTGTGACCTTTTTATTTAGTGGTTCAGTAAGAAGATCCTACGAACACAGAGGACGAGAACGTTGATGTTTCTTCTGGGGTAGTCAAGCATAAGAAAACTTCCGGATCAAAAAAAGAAAAGAAAGCATATGCTTCAAAATCTGAAGAAAAAGGTACTGAACTGTGATGTTGAGGCTAATATGTCCATTTTTTGGGTATCATTCGCTATATAAGCGTTGTGTTGTTTGTAAATGTAGTTGAATGATTGAATCTGTAGAACGTAGGAAAGCCAGAACAACTTTAAGTGAAACAGCTAATGGAGGAAGAGGTACCTAACTATTCTGCTTTATGTTTCACGTAGGTAAGGTCGAAGATCTTGGCGTACAGGTTGGGGGAGGAAACGTATTGATATATTCATTTTTAATCTCTTTCTTTGTTTTAGCTTTAGGTTTAATGATTTACTCTTTTATGATGCTCTTGGTTCTTAAAGTTGTCATTAATGTGAATGTAGAATGAGTTGTTCATTTTAACAGTTGAAAAGGATTTGGTTGCAAAATTGCAATCTAAGTGGATTGCTAGCTTATTGCTGAACGATTAAAGGACGCGTTTTTCTTAGTTTTCTGAATCTCATATGATGTGTTTGCGTTGTTGTAAAGGGTTGCTAGGACAGTAAGATTGGGTGAACGTAGGAAAGCCACAATAGTATCATCTTGGTATTGTTGGTTCTAGGGTATCTCTTTCGATCTTCTCAGGAGGCGGGACCATTGTTTTCTTGCTGCTCATATCTCAGGCGGCGGGACCATTTTTTTACTGTGTTGGTGGTTGTCTTTATTTCTAGCCCATTTGTAATTCTGGATTAGTTGCAAACTCGCTATTACGTCGCACCGTACCTTCAAGCATGGGCAATTCCTAGTGTTTTTTCATGAGAATTCAGGTTAAATGAAGAACGTGGTTATTAGTAGAGAAGAGTAGTCATTTATGTACACATTTTGAATAAATGGACCATGTTTGAAGTTTATTTGAGAAAATGATTTTTGAGTTGTCGGTGGGGTGGTCAACTGAATAAAAAAGGCAATCCAATTTAGTTGTTTTCAAAACGTGTTGCGCCATGCCTTTATTCCTAGTCTATATAACAAGAGAGGTTTTTTTTTTCAAATTGTGTAAACACAAACTGACATGGCTCAAAAATCTATTTTGGAGGCATCCTGGCAGGTATGAGTTTATTTTTCTCTGTTTTTAGAGTTTTTTTTTCTCATCCAATACATAGATCCCCTTTTGTACTAGTTACTTTGATTTTATTTTCTGTTAAGGTGGTCTGTTGTGAGTTCTTATTCGAATCATGAAGTCCACTGGAGCCGCCACTGGGAGCTTTCAAATTGACTCACTGAAGTTATTTTTTTTCGCTATTGTTGTTGTTGGATGCTCTACCTTCTTCATAAAATACGTTCTTGATAAAAATGGCCATGGTTTGAGGGTTGACTAAAAGGGAAATTAGAGTTCTGGGGAAGTGTAGTATCGTGTTGTGATGATATGATAAGGTTATTTTTTGATGTGCTTTTGTACTACATGTAGTAGTCTAATGTGACAAAGAATTCTTTTTTGGGCTTTAAATTGATGGTGTAAATGGGAAATGGAGTAGAAAATCAGTAGAGTAGGTATGACTTGGAAGAAGAAGCTTTGTCGTTAGAATGAATTTTTTCGCCATGAAAACTGCATTGGTTTCTCCAATTTTTGTGTGGAAAGTGATAAGTAATTTATTCTACAAGTAATTGTTACCTATCACAATTTAAGAAAGGGATCATATTTGTTGATTTATGGATCTGGCCTTCGTTTTTCTTGAAACAAATTGGTCAAGGGAGTGCTTTTGTTTTGGATCTCTCTTGCATTAGGTGGTGATTAGTTTGATTGTGGAAATCTAAATTTTGGGTTCTTTTTGTTATGGAATGCAATGAGGTGGCGGCAACATTGACATGGTGTACTAATCGGCCATAAGTAGGTGAGATTGTGGTTGATCCATTATGGGGTTTCACTGATGAGTTACTTATCTTGGTTTTCTTCAATATTTTAAGCAATTACCTGCATTTAGCCTTGTGGGATTCTAACTGTATCTTTCATTTTTTCTAGGTACGAGTACGACTAAGGTATCAATCATTCTCTGTTCTGAGGTGTTTTAGCACATATGAACTGTTTGAGTTGGTGTTTTAATTTTCCTTCTTTCACGTAAAATTGTTTGCGACAAGGCATAGACATTCTATTAGCATTGGGGAAGATAGTTTTTTTTTCCCCTCCGAGGATACTCGATTAGTAAATGGTATAAACTAGAGTATTGTCCTAGGAGTAATGAAGTTGAAATTGCATTACCTTTTAGCATTTTGCCAAAACAGAGAGGAAAGAAAACACAGCTAATTGTCGAATGCTTTGTTTTATGGGTTTTCATTGGCCAAATTGCTTTTCGAAAAGAAACCTGAATATTGGATGATAGCTTTATATATTGGTCTTAAATATGCGGGCTTGCTTCTTTGTGGGAAAAACCTTTACAAGTATGTGAAAAGTGAAAACCTTTGTTTAATTTTCTTTTTTCAGATTAATGAGGAAAGGATTTGGATGGTGGATGTTCTATCCATACCCAAAAATGGTCCTCTCAATGCTAATGAGTGGATAGGTAACTTTCTATCTCTTACTCCTGTATTGCTTTGTGAGTATGGATAAATATAACTCATATAAAAACCCGTAGAGAGGTGACACATTATGTGCAAGATAACAAACAAGCGTCTTATGTTGTGCAATGCTCTAGGGATATATCTACAAAAGCTTCCACAATGGTGCACACAGTGTCGTAGGGCCTATCACTAAATCTTATGTGTCTCTAACTATTACAAATTGTCATTGATTTGGCTATGGAATTCTATGATGGATAATTAGAATGAACAACTTTTGGACCACTTATCATGACATGTGAGATTATACTGTGACTTGCTATTATGTATATTGCATATTGTCGAGATTATGTGGGTGTGTATGAATGTCCTTTCTTGTCCGCCATCCTGGAGATCGCCATCTACCCGGCCGCGTTGATTTCTTAGTTTAGTATTAGTGTTGATTCTCGCGTTATGTTGTTTGTTTGCTCTAACCTAAACAACATTTGGTTTATGTTAGTATCAATGGCTTCCAGCCAAACAAGAGATTAGATAGAACAAAGTTTGTTCTCTTTTTCCCCCTCTTCTCTCGAAATCTCCCAATCCAAATTGATTCCTTTTATTATCGGTGACCTCATAGCTCTTATGTGCCACACTGCGTGTGATATTTACATGTCAGAGAAAAGAAGGGTAGACGCAGCTGGTTGGCAACAAAATAGAGGAAGGTAAATAGCAGCTGCCAATAGTAGTATTTTTTCGGTCTCATGTGTTAAAACTCTTAAAATCTTTTAGTCTCTACCAAGTAATCTTAAATAACAGCTCCCTAATGTTTTTAACAATTTTGCATTTCGCATTTGCTTTGATTCATTGGGTAATATCTTCTATTAAGATTAAACAGTTTTAGTGTGAGGCTGCGTGAAGGTTTTTTATTTTTTTATGGTATTGCTTTTGAATTAGTGACTTTAGGCACGGGCACAGTTGCACTCCTCAGATTTAAGACCTTCTAAATTGGACCATTGGATTTTTACCACTAGGTGCAAATAACCACTTCTTAATTCCCATTAAGGTAAGATGGTATACTTAATTACCACTAGGTCTACTTTTTACAAAATACATTTACCATTAATGGAAGTTCAACCCTAGGACACCCTAGGGTTTTAGGGTACCCTAAAACCTTACGGTACCTTATGGTTTTAGGATGTACCCTAGGGTTTTAGGGTTTTGGGTACCCAAGGGTTTAGGTTTAGGCGCTTTCATAGAGTCCTAGGATTTAGTTAGGCACTTTCATAGGGGTTTTAGTGATTTAGGCACTTTCATAGGGTACCCTAGGGTTTAGGCAATTTCAGGGTTTAAGGTTTTTGGTATTTTCATAGAGTTTTAATGTTTCATTAATTGGAGGGGACCTGGTGGAAATTACTTTTTATTTTTTGTAGCGGAAATGAGAATGTTGAGGTGGATGTATGGTAAGACTAGACGAGACAAGATTAGAAATGAACTGGTTTGTGAGATGGTAGGTATAACACCTATAGAGGAGAAGTTGAGGGAAAATAGGCTAAGGTGGTTTGAGCATGTCTACCATAGACCAAGAGATGCAGTAGTTAAGAGAGCGGAGAGAATAGCTTTGGGTAGCAATGCTACGGGGAGGGGTAGACCTAAATTGACATTAGATGTTGTGCGCAAAGATATGAGCATAATGGGTTTGTGTGAACAAGTGGCCCTTGACACAGCTCAATAGAGGAAAAAGGTTCATGTAGCCAATCTCAAGTGATTGGGACATAAGGCTCGGTTTGGTTTGATACCTTGTGGTAAAAAACCCGTTTCAAAATTGGAATTCACACTCCTCAATCAAGAAAAATGATTACACACTCCTCAATAATTCGCTGCGCCGTGCCTTCAGGTATGGGCAATTCCTATCTATATAACAATGGAGCTCGGGTTTTTTGAAAAACTATGTATGCATAAGTCCCAACCGTTCATCTTCATCCAACGGCTGGCAAGAGTCCAGGTTTTCCAGAGTACTCTACAAGTCTGCATCTCCCGTCTACCTTCCCCAGACAGCCACTCTCTCTCTCACAAATAATTTCAAAATTCAAATCGACCTTACATCCTCTCTCTCTCTCTCTCTCTCTCTCTCTCTCTCTCTCTCTCTCTCTCTCTCTCTCTTACACGAATAACTCTCTCCCTCCGTCATCTCTATAGTTTTAGGCGACTCCAACAGCGACGGCGACTTCGTTTCCAGCGATTTCGACTTCGACAGTGTTTCATGTGATATCAACTTCGACTTTGACAGAGTTTTATGAAGATCCGGTTGCAACCGGCGCCGTTGCTACAGGCTCTTCTGAATCGTTGTCGGAGCCATCTGCCATTATCATCTTCAACTCCAACCGATGGCAGCTTCACTTCTACGATTCTAAAAAAATCCCCAAGCAGGAAAAAAGCTTTGATCAAGTCATTTGATTTTTCAATATTTGGACTTTTTTTTTTATTGAGTTTGTAAAGCTTTGATCAAGGTCGGTAAAGAGCTTTGATCAAATCATTTGATTATGTTGGGTTTGTGAAGCTTAATCCTTCAATTATGGAAACACCTACTAGGTGTTTGATAGAATGACCTCTAGGTGATTATTATTTTCCTTTTGTTAATGTTTGTATTTTTTGCAGGTATAATTAGGATGCCCTCTTCCTTCTTTATTATTTTAGAGAAAGAGAACAGATTTGGTAAGGTAATTTGTTTGCCATACAGGACCAAAGACTAGGAGAAAGTTATGCCCTTTTGTGCTTCTCAAACTGTACTCATTTTTTTGAAGCCAAAGAAGTATTACTATTATTATTACTCTGCTACAGATAATGAAGTCCGAATTACATTTTTTTTTTCCGGTACTCTGAATTGCATTACCCTTATCTTTTTGCTGATACTATGAACTGGTATGCATGGCTTTGGCTCTTTAGACATATTCAAAGTTTGATTATAAATATTGCCAAAAAGGGAAAAGGCTTAGGGAGTAATAGTTTTTTTTTTTTATTCTTTTGAAACCAGCCTTAAAATTGCTTTAGGTAGGATATTTACCTAGTTTGGTACCATTTTGTGATTCGCTAGTCATTCCCATTTAATTAAAACTTATTATTTTCTGATTGGTAATTTGCTTTTACGCCTTCCATTGTGACACTCTTGGAGATTGCTCTATCACTACGGGAACACGCGACACGCCGGCAACACGTATAGGACATGCCCAATGGCATGCATTGAGGCTTCATTTCCCGTGCCTGAAGGCACACTAGATCAGATCAGATTGCTATTTCCCCCTTTTGCTAATTTTTTTTTGATCTGCACTGAGGCTACATCTGGGTGAATAATGCAAAACATACTAGATTAGACTGGCGATTGGAATGAGAAAATGACAAATTTCATTTGTTGTTTGTAAAGGAGACACGGAACACTCAAGTTGTAAGAAAGTCCAAATGACGAATCACAGGACTAAATGGCAATGGCTGATGCGGCGATGCCTCTATCCTTTCTTTTGTGCATCATGAACAGGTTTGTTGTTCACAGTTCCTTAGCTCATCCCTGAGTATCACTTCTGGTAATAAACTTTACTGCTATATGCTTAAAAAAAGCAATTGTTCTTATTGGCTCCTTAGTAAGAGGGAATGGGTTGCCTTCATGAGGAGCTTTGTGTTCTAAGATTGAGCTTGACGGTACAGTTTCTTTAACCATTGAATGTGATGATTATACTGGTAATTCCTCATGCCATCGGTGGTACAGTTACTCCCTCCATCCCATAATATTTGTTTGGTCCGCAAAACGAAGGCGTAAAAATAATATAATTTTTGTAAGAAAAAATCAAATTTTTTTTCAACAATGCACTAGATAACGATGAGTTATGAAAAAATTTTGAATTTTTTCTTGAAAGAAGTGCATTATTTTTGAGTTTTTGTTCTGCGGATCGGACAAACATTTTGGGATGGAAGTAGTAATTGTCAATATTACTAGATTTGTTTTATTGTTTTTGTAGCAACTTTGAGCACTTTTGAAGCTATTTATTTTTTCGACGAACTTAATATTCTTTGCACTTTCCATGTTTATGTTTATAGAAGCCATTGGTTTGAGTACTTCTAACTTGCTGTAAAGATAGTTAGCACCACGGCAGTACAACCGGTGTGCAAAAAGCCTTATATCCTGTGCATGAAAAAACAATTCAAAATCCTCAACGAAATCTAGATAGTGTGTAAATTTCAAAATTGTATGCAAGCCACTGAGTTTATATATCGTATGCAAGCATCATCCAGGAAAGTGCATGGAACACAGTGTGTTCATTCTAGGTTCCACAATTTCTAACTTTTTTGTTTTATTCAATCATCTATATAACAAGGGAGGTTTTTTTTTTTTTTCCAAATTGTGTAGACACAAACTAACGTGGCTCAAAAATTCATTTTGGCAGCAACCTGGCAGGTATGAGTTTATTTTACTCTAATTTTAGAGTTTTTTTTCTCATCCAATACATAGGTCACCTTTTGTACTAGTTACTTTGATTTTATTTTATGTTTAGGTAGTCTGTTGTGAGTTCTTATTCAAATCATGAAGTCCATTGGAGCTGCCATCGTTTATGAAAAAGAAGTGTAGTATCGTGTTGTGATGATATGATAAGGTTTATTTTGTGATGTGCTTTTGTACTACATGTAGTAGTCTACTGTGACAAAGAATTCCTTTTTGTGCTTTAAATTGGTGGTGTAAATGGGAAATGGAGTAGAAAATCAGCAGAGTAGGTATGACTTGGTAGAAGAAGCTTTGTTGTTGGAATGAATTTTTTCGCTATGAATACTGCATTGGTTTCTCCAATTTTTGTGTGGAAGGTTGACAAGTAATTTATTCTACAAGTAATTGTTACCTACCACAATTTTAAGAAAGGGACCGTATTGTTGATTTATGGATCTGGCCTTCTTCGTTTTCCTTAAAACAAATTGGTCAAGGGAGTGCTTTTATTTTGGATCTCTCTTGCATTAGGTGGTGATTAGTTTGTCTGTGGAAATCCATATTTGGGGTTCTTTTTGCTATGGAATATAGTGAGGTGGCGGCAGCGTTGACATGGTGTACTAATGGCCACAAGTAGGTGAGGTTTTGGTTGATCCATTATGGAGTTTCACCGATGAGTTACTTATCTTGGTTTTCTTCAATATTTTAAGCCTTTACTTCCAGTTAGCCTTATTGGATTCTAACTGTATCTTTCATTTTTTCCAGGTACGTGTACGATTGAGGTATCATTCGTTCTCTGTCCCGAGGTGTTTTAGTACATATAAATTGATTGAGTTGATGTTTTAATTTTTCTTCTTCCGCATAAAATTGGTTGCGAGAAGCTATAGACGTTCTGTTTTGTTTTCTAGCATTCGGGAAGATAGTTTTTTTTTTTTTCCCTTGAGAGGATACTTGATTAGTAAATGGTATAAACAAGAGTATTGTCCTAGGAATAATGAAATTGAAATTGCATTACCTTTTAGCATTTTGCCGAAACAAAGAGGAAAGAGAATACGGTTAATTGTCCAATGCTTTGTTTTATGGGTTTTCATTGGCCAAATTGCTTTTCGCAAATAAACCTGAATATTGGATGATAGCTTTATATATCTATCTATACTACTTTTAAAAGTACGAAAATGTTTTCTACTTTTTGCTCTCAAAAAATGCCCCAACCAATTTCTATGAATCCCAGACCCATCCCACGCCTCTTCCCACCCTTCCATAACTGGCAGACTTGTTTCCTCCCCTTGGCAGCTGAATCTTTTTACAATCCTAAGTGTACCTTTTAGAAATCTAACAATGGAATGCATCTGTTGGTGAGGAAACATTTTTACTCAATTGTAAGAACCCTTGGCATACTATCAAATGACTCGACTGCAAGTAAGCTTCTCTGATTATAGAGAAGTGCCTCAAACCCACCACTTGATCCTGATGAAATCTATTCTCCATCTCCAGTATCTTTGTGGCATTCTAGAATGGGAGAGTAATTTACTGACTGTTAGGATCGGGCCGTTGACTCTTCGGAGATTTCGACGGTTCATTGCCCCTGTCGATTCAATTTCATAGGGAATAGTCATTTTGATGTGGTCTGGTCAATTTTCATCAATCTTCACTAAGTTCCCAAGGCAATGACTTTGTCCTTTACAGCGATGGCTACTGTGTTTCGAGATCTGTGTCCATTGCTGCTTCGGTTTCTCAGGTGGTATGCAGTGAGGATCATGGGTGGCCATTGAGTGGTGTAGCGGTGGCTATCCAACCTCCCTTTTCAGTCATGTGTAACTAGGTACGACCCAATTTTAATATCATATGACTGCATTTAATTTCCCCTTTTTTTTTTTTGGTTTAGGAAGAGAATTCTAATACAGATTGAGCAGGAACTCTATAAATTTTTTCCAATTTCTTGATTCGTATTACTATTGCCTCCGTGATTTGGGAACATACTACTGCATTGAGTATGTTTGTGAAATTGACTGCGTCACTTTGTTAGGATTGAGCACAACTTCCATTCGTCCTCTGTTAGTCCTAATTAATATTTATTTTTACCTTTTATCAGTATACTTAATTATATCATGAGCAAGATAGGGTTTCTTCACTTCTTTTCTTCATTTTTTTTTAATCTACAAAGACGCCTCAAGGGCTTCTTCTTTTCTTCTTCATTCTCACATATTGGATTACGTGCAGTACGAGTACAATTAATCAATGTTGTAGAGCACCAAAACGTAAGGTTAGAACTACCTAATAATATTTGTTGGGAAAATTTCACTTAGACACCCGACCTTTCACACAAATCACACATAAACACCTGACCTTTCTTAAATTTCATATAAACACCTGAACTTTTTAAAAACTCATCAATTCAACACCTGACCTTTCTTAAATTTCATATAAGCACCTGAACTTTCTAAAAACTCATCAATTTAACACCTGACGTCACCCCTTCGTCTAAAACCAAACGGAAAAAAAGTTAAGTACTCCAATTTTTTATTTGTTTGAACCTGTGTAAAGATCTTATTTTTCTGATCATTTTATCCTAAAGAATCATAATTAATTTTTGACTCTAAAGTTTTCGTTAGTCAGCCCTAAGAAAGTCGTAGAATCAAATATCTCCTAGGACTAATTAACGAGAGCCTTAGAATCAAAAATTAATTATGATTCTTTAGGATAAAATGATTAGAGAAATAAGATCTTCAAACCGGTTTAAACGGATTGAAAATTAGAGCACTTAATTTTTTAACATTATTTTTTAATATATAAACAATCTATACATGGTTGAAAAATTAATTGCTCCAATTTTCAATTCGTTTGAATCGATATGAAGATCTTATTTCTCTGATCATTTTATTCTAAAGGGTAATAATTAATTTTTTACTCTAAGGCTTTCGTTAGTTAGCCCTAAGAGATATTTGATTCTACGACTTTCTTAGGGTTGACTAACGACAGCTTTAGAGTAAAAAATTAATTATGATTTTTTAGGATAAAATGATCAGAGAAATAAGATCTTCGCATTAGTTTAAATGGATTGAAAATTGGAGCACCTCATTTTTTAACCATATTTTTTAATATATAAACGGTCTATACATAGTTGAAAAATTAATTACTCCAATTTTCAATTCGTTTAAATCAGTGCGAAGATTTTATTTTTCTGATAATTTTATCCTAAAGAATCATAATTAATTTTTGATTCTGAGGCTCTCGTTAGTTAGCCCTAAGAGATATTTGATTCTACGATTTTCTTAGAGTTGACTAACGAGAGCTTTATAGTTAAAAATTAATTATGATTCTTTAGGATAAAATGATTAGAAAAATAAGATCTTAGCACTGGTTCAAACAAATAAAAAATTGAAGTACTTAACTTTTTTTCGGTTTTGTTTTAGACGGAGGAGTGACGGCAGGTGTTGAATTGATGAGTTTTTAGAAAACTCAGGTGTTTATATGAAATTTAAGAAAGGTCAGGTGTTGAATTGACGAGTGTTTAGAAAGTTCAGGTGTTTATATAAAATTTAAGAAAGGTCAGGTGCTTATGTGTGATTTTTGTGAAAGGTCAGGTGCCTACGTGAAATTTTCCCATATTTGTTTGCAGAT
The DNA here is from genome assembly GCA_019656835.1 of Rhododendron ovatum. Classification (NCBI taxonomy): domain Eukaryota; kingdom Viridiplantae; phylum Streptophyta; class Magnoliopsida; order Ericales; family Ericaceae; genus Rhododendron; species Rhododendron ovatum. The sequence goes on along the minus strand of CM033793.1, from coordinate 11,047,843 downwards.
TTCACAAGATGGTGAACTATAATATGGGATAAAAATTCCGACTGTCATCAGTCTTGTATGATTTTCGTCCCCCTCCCCATCCTGCTTCTCATCTCCATCTATGTGCGCGCATGTTCTCCTAATAGGTTGTATGTTTGGATTCTTGTATACTAAAACTTTGATCGAAGGTTAATTAATAACTGAATGTTTTTTCATTCCTATTTCTAGATTAGTTTTTCGACACACAAGAAATGATACTAACTTAAAGAACTAAAGCTGGGTACTTTGATTAACTTGGTGCCTTCGTAATTTTGTTTGCCTTTTCCCATATGCAAATCCCAAGAATTTTTTTGTCTCCAGAGAGAGAACTATAATCCTAAAGTTCTGACCTCCTTCGGTGTCGCAGATGTCTTCCCATTGAAGCTTCGGGTACAGAAGCCGCATAGGAGCTTAACGGGAATAGTTCTCTGTGGTTTCAACTTAACCATCGAGTCGGTGTTCCATTTCCTTGATTGATTGAGGCAGTACTGGTCCAGCGGCTCCAGTCGTCTATGGGTTTAATGAAGGAGATGCGGAGTTCAATTATGGGTTTCTTGCAAGAGAAGATTAATTAAGCCACGAAAGTCGACACTTGATTGTCGTCAATGTTGACACACTAGGACACATATAGGGACGCGATAGAGTGATAATTTTTACAAATTTTAAAATGATAAGTTATTTAAAAACTTAAAAAGTATTGATGCCAAAATTGTATTATAAAACATATGTGTATGCGTATCGGCAAACACCATCGGTCGATAATCCGTTCAATAAGAGTCTTGACTTAAATAGTGAGTGTTTACAATATAGCTAGGTCGCATACCTTAAAATATTAAAAATTGATGTGTCTCCTACCATGTCCGTGTCTTCATTTTCGGAGAGTTGTTGTGTCCCGTATTCGTGTTCATGTCTCAACCGTGTCAGTGTCCCTATTTGTGTAATGTAAATTATGAAAGAATAAAAAGTAAAATTATATTTGATTTAGACCTCCGTAAATAGTTTATAACTCTAAATAAAAATACACATTTTCCACATTGAAGCACAATCGTCATGGATTATCCAAAATTTTTAAAATTCTCCTTTATTTTTCATTGCACACATTGATTGGGATGTCTAAACGGTACCCATTTTGGTGCCATGGGATATGGAGGGGAACCACTAAACTTCTTTGGCATCAGAACAGCTGTATCTTTATTGTGTATCACACACGCTGAGTGGGATGTCTAAAAATATACCCATTGTGGTGTTAGGGCCTGTGGAGAGCAGAGAAGCACTAAGCTTCTTTGGCTTAATAACCCCCAATATGAACGTATTCAACTAATAAGATATATTCTTGAATATACTACAGAATATTCACTTTGGGGATTCTAATTGATGGGGAATTGTTTTGTAAAAACAATGATATTTGGTTCAAGCTGCTTGTTGTATGTAGGTAAATTTTACTCTCTCCGTCCCATAATGTTTGTCTGGTCCGAAAAACAATGACGTAAAAATAATACACTTTTTGCAAGAAAAATTAAAAGTTTTTTTTACAATTTACTAGATATCGATGAGTTCGGACCGTTTTGCTGTAACAGTTCGCACGAGCCCATGTACTGGGACTTAGAAATTCTCCAAGAGTGGTATAAGCAGTAGGGATCTATTGGACTCCATTTTGTTACGTACTGTTCGTTGCGTGTAATCATAGAGGTCGTGGGTGTAAAAGTGATTTGTTATTATTATTACTCAGGTGTATGAGCCAACATATGAGCAACTCTACTAATCCTGGAGGAAATGAACAGTTGATTGTGTGTGCTCAATTGTGTGGTAGCATAAGATTTAGTAAGAGCTTGATGCTATCAGAACATGGAATTTGATGATGAACCGATTTTGATGGTTTAGGTCTAATTTTAAGCGTTATGAATTTGATCATTTTTTTGCCATTTGCTGGTCTTGATCGCGATTCCCGTTTGTTGGTTGAATTACTCAGCTTTGGTTAAATAGGTTGAAGGATTTGTAAGGGGTTAGTTGAAGGTGGGGATGCTGGATATTTTAAGCCAAAGAAGAGTGGAAAAAGATTGACGCAGACTACGTACGTGTATTGTAAGCCAAAGTTGAATTTGAAACTGGCATTCATAAAGTGCTACAAAATATCGACAAAACCCTAAACCCTAAACCTAATCTTGTTAATTACATTCACCTATATTTATGATGTATGTATTACTCTCTTCACAAAAAACAAAAACGAAGAATACAGAGAATAATGTGTTTTGTAATAATTAGTTATAATTTAGATGTATATATTTTTCCTTTTCGATGTACTTGCTATCACAATAAAATTCATCATAGTAGTTGTGTACAAAATGATTAGTTTGGTGTTTAGGGGGAGTTTTTCGCTATATTATTGGACTACAGACTAATGACTATATATAATTTGTTTGCTAAATAGTATTTTAGTTGATGTATGCATGTGAGGTGTAAATATCCGTGTATAATTTCATTTCCTTTAATCAATTAATACGTGGAGGACAATATTAATAATTAATTTAAATTAATTAATTAATTATTAATTTAGTTGTTTGGGTGTACATATGTATGCATGTGAGGTGTAAATACCCGTATTTAATTTCATTTTCTTTAATCAATTAATACGTGGAGGACCGTATTAATAATTAATTTAAATTAATTAATTATTAATTTAGTTGTTTGGGTGTAAATATAACTTTATGTATTAGGGGTTCCTTTAATTTAAAAAATAAGTACTTATTTTACTTATTTTTCTTAGTAGAATGGCGACTTACAGTGGATCTACATCTTCGAAATCAAGTATAACCATCATTACACAAAAATCTTCTCTTTCCCAAAACAATGTTTTCAAAAAATTAATGTAAAAATATTTTATTTTTGATATTGTTTTTGAAGAAGATTGTTTTTTTTATTTATTAGAAAAACTACTTTTTCAAAACTATTTGGAAAAAGGTCCTTTGGGTCATGGTCCAATTCAGTTTTATTAAGGTCCGGTCCAGTCCAGTATTGGGCCGTTGTTGGATTGTTGTGGCAGGCTCACAACAACGATCGAAATCGTTCATTTTGTAGAGCTCGTTGAATATGTAATAGACGCAAAAAAAGAATTAACTTGATCAAATATCAATAAGTACATAAATGAAATCGATTTGTACGAGAAAATGTGATGATAAAAATTATGTTGAAACTCATAATTGCCCTTTTTTTTTTCTTGTACAAATATATTCATTCATACTTCATATATTTATTGATATTCGATCAAACTAATTTTTTGCATGGATAATCTAATCGACGAGCTCTACAAAATGAACGATTTTACACATCGTTGGGGGAACTTCCAGGCCGGTTCTCTTTGGATGAAGAATAGCCTGTTAGGTCCTGCTCAAAGAGCCTATAGCCTAGTAGGTCCTCTTCATTATTTTATTGACAAAAATACCTCTCGCAAAACAAAGGTGATTGGAGAGAGACGATCGAGACAATCCAGCCACTACCACCACCACCACCACGCTGCCACCACCATTGCCGCCGCCGCCGCCGCCACCACCACCACCACATCCGCTGCCACCACCAACACCATGCCACCATCACCACTACAACGCCGCCACCACCACAATGACCACCACCAAGCCTCTATCATCACCATTACACCACCACCTCCCATCATCACGCCGCCGCCACACCACAACGCCGCTGCCGCCACCACCACCATCACAATTAACAATGTTAATTTCTGTCTAATTAACAGTGTTAACTTTCATATAAATTCACATCACAATTAACAGTATTAATTTTTATAGGAATTCATAATACAACTAACAGTGTTAATTAACTGTTGGCCTATATAGCCTCCTACACCACCACCACCATCGCCACGATTAACAGTGTTAAATTCTGTTTAAATTTATAATTAACAGTGTTAAATTCTATCTAAATTAACAGTATTAATTTTCATTTAAATTCACACCACAATTAACTGTGTTAATCTAAAAACACATGCTCAATGCACAAAACACAGTTACCCATATTAACACTCCTAGATTTGAACAAAAAAAGAACAACTCACGGGTGTTTGGTGGACATGCACATGTGGTTTGGTTAGAGAGAGAGAGAAACATGTGAGTATTAATAATTTGTGCCTTTGGTCATGAAAAGTTTACGCACAAAGATAAAAGAAAGACATGGACAGATGGACTTTGTTTGTGGCAATTGACCAAGTGTAACACGTCACCCAAGTGGAATTTATATAATATTTTAAAGGATAAATTCCACTTTCCTCCCCTGAGGTTTCTAACAATTACAGACACCTCCCCTCAAGTTTTTAAAATTGCACTTACCTCCCCTATCAGAGTTAGGAGCTAACAGACTTTAACGGGGAAAGCAAATTTACTTTTTTACCCCTTTGTTGACCTCCCCTAGGGTTTTTAGTAATAATAGATACCTCCCCTCTTATTTAGTGAAATATTTATGTTGTCTTTATTTTTGCTAAGTATAGTTATAGCGTATAAAATTTTATTCTAACACCTAAATAAGTAAATCTATACTAAAAATATATCATACATGTGTTTGAGCTTTAAAATGGCAAAAGAAATTGAATAAGGACAAAGGATTACTTTTATCTTTAGTATTTTTTTTTTCATTTTGAGCATAATTTTATATTTTTTAGATTTCTCTTGTCGAGACAACCCTATAATTCAATAAAACTAAATAAAAAATAAATGCAAAACTAACAAAAGGACTTACATGACAATAGAAAATAAGAATTATAATATTCAAATTCTCACATTTTTACGTATTACAATTACATTTTAAATTACTCACGTATCAAGGACAAAAGTCATAAAAGAATTTCGAAATTTATAAAAATATTGGATGGTAATAAATCCATAATTGAGGACCTAAGGTGAAAAAAAAAAAACTTAAGACTTTTTTTTTTTGCTTTTATTTTTCCCACTAATGATTACCATGAGGCTTAGTTTTATAGTGCAATGATTATAGGTTGAAAGAAAAAGGACTGTAACATGGAAGATAACATTAAAACTAATTTTTCAATATGTATTAGCTAGACAATTGATCTAGTTTAGAAGAGTAATTAATTATTTATAACATGTATTTACTAGCTAAACATTAAATTAGCATATAAGAAAAAAATATTTAGGACAACAATTTCAATTAACACACACACACGCGCGCACACACACACACACACACACACACACACACACATATATATATATATATATATATATATATATATAATATGTCGTGATATTTATAAGTAAATACAAATAAAGATATGAGTATTTACAAAAATATTAATCTTGAAGTTTCATTAAAGAGAAAGGGAAACTAATTCTTTTTTACATTATATAAATGTAATGGCTTAAAAAAAAAGTTTAAAATTTTTCCTAAAGTTTCATCAAAACTTAGTATTGGTTAGTTTGAAAATAAAAAAGTAATTTTATATTAAATTATATTTTGAAATGGCTTAAGCAACATTGTTGACTCAAAGGTAAAATGGGTAGTATCGTAGATGTAATGGATGATGTCCGCAATTTTCGTCATACTTAGTGATGGTCAACAAACGGATGGGAAAATCTGCAGTCGACAACTATAGCAGATGGGAGGTAAGTAAAATTTTAGAAACCTAAGGGGAGGACTCTGTAAGTATCAAAAACCTCAGGGGAGGTAAGTGAAATTTGCATTTTAAATCTGGCACTTCATTTAGCATCAGGATATGGAATTCCTTCCAACAAGCGGAGAAAACCATCGACGCCGGCGACGACGAAGCCATAGTGGAGAGCTCGAACCCCAACCGCACTCTCCACCACTGCCAAAACTGCTGCCCCTGCCGCCACCACTCCACAACAACCCCTCTCCCCTTTTGCCTCTCTCTCTCCTTCGTCGTCTCCGTCTCGCTCCCAATCCCCGTCCCCGCTGCCCTCCCTCCTCCGCCCCTTGCCGCCCAACCGATACCGTCTCTGGCCCCGGCAGGACAAGAAGAAGGCCTCCGCGAGTCGCGCCACGGGCGGGATACGGACGCTGTTGGATCTGAATAATCGGGTGGATAGGGATGGGTCCGGTAGTGAACTACCACCACCACGTCACCGCCGTGAAAGGACTGCGGCAGACGTTTTCAATGGTTGGAGAGAGAGAGAGAGAGAGAGAGAGAGAGAGAGAGAGAGAGAGAGATTTGAAACCAGATGGGCAACGAAATGAACCAGCAGCCGTACAAAACCTATTTAAGGGAGGGTAAATAAGTAAAATCATACTCAAAGGACTTGGAGGGAATTGCACTTATGGCGCAAAGGATCTGGCAGGCCAAGAAGGCCAAAATTAAGACCGGCCAAGCATTTACTCAACGTTGTTGTCCACAACGGCCTAAAACTGAACGAGACTAAACTTTCATAAGACTGAACTTTCATAAAACTGGAATGGGCCTTGACTCCCTTCCTTGGACCATCCTTTGATGTGTTAACTTGATTCCATTATCAATTCACGGAGCCTATTCCATATCAAAATCCAAATTTCAATTGCATCTATCCCAAATCATCCCATCTATATTATAAAATAGAACGGTTCGGTTTTTATTTACACATACAAACATGAACACCTCTACAGGCGTTGATTGCTTTCAAGCTAAGATCGTAGCAGTTCAATTAAGAGAATGTTTCCTTAAGTTATACTTTGACATGCTGTTGTGGTAATATATACACTTTCCTTTCTAATTTAGAACCTTTTAATTTTTTTCATTTTAAATTGATATTATTTCAAGAGAGTTGATAATAAACCTATAAATTATTGCCCTTTTTTATTTTTCTCTCTCTATCTTGGCATGAGCTTTTTAAAATGAGGACGGATAGCGCAGACAACTTATTTAAGTTGAGACTATATTTCGTTTGAACGTGCCTGCCAATCCTTACATGCACCTAAACAAAGTGCGTGGCTATATAGGTGTGTGTCTGTTTGTTTTTGCTTGTCGAGTACTAAAAACAAATACACCCAATTAACTAGCTGAAGAGAGCAACCTAATGGAGCACTACCTCTGTGAAGCTGCAATTACAGGGGACACCGATTCGCTGCACAACATAATCGAAAATGATCCACTGATTCTACACAAAGTTGTGGCCGGATGTTTCAGTGGCACAAGTCCTCTCCATGTCGCTACATCAAACAAGCAAACACACTTTGTGGAAGAACTACTGAGTCTCCAACCGGAACTAGCCGAAGTTCTAGATTCGCAGCAACGGTCGGCCCTTCACTTGGCGTCCGCCCAAGGGCACGACGAGATTGTGAAACTGTTGTTAGCGAAGGTCGGGCTTGAGATATGCCTAGTTCGCGATCGAGACGGTAGAAACCCTCTCCATATTGCTGCCGTGAAAGGCAAGATCAGTGCCTTGGAAGAGTTGGTTAGAAGCTGCCCAGAAGCGGCTCGAGTCAGGGTGGATCGGAATGACACAATCTTGCACTTATGCGTCAAGCACAACCAGTTGGAGAGTTTGGAGAAACTATTGGACATAGTACAAGGCCAGGATTTTGTCAACGCCAAGGACAATGATGGAAACACCATCCTACATCTAGCTATTTTGTATAAACGACGCACGGTATGTCCTTATTCTTTTAATTACATGTTGTGATCACCCACCTAAAATGGGAGAACATTAGTCGCTATATCTATAGACTTCACCCCGGATCGATCTCACTTCAGTAGTAAGAGCCATATATTTTGTGGAGCTTGGCTTTGTAGCCAACTTTTAAAAAGAAATAAAAAAAAAATCAGTTCAACCCCACATCAGTGAATGCTTGATTGAATAAAACTTGTTTTGGTTCACTTTTTTTTGGATTTAGGACTCTCTATATGAGAATTTTTCTTTTTTTGGTCCGCAATCTGTATATGAGATTGATATTATTTTTCTGTAGAATTGTCTAAAAAACCCAAGTCCTAAAGAGTAAACGAATTTGATGACCAAAGTGGTGCCTCCCTATGTGCGTCAAATTCAGGGATGGATCTAAAGGGGCATGTGCCCCCACTCGAAACTAAAATATTTTAAATATATTTTGTATAAATTAGCATAATTTTGAAAGTGTGCTAATATATAAACATATACACTTGCATATATTTCAAAAATATAAATATAAAATTAGTTTTATGCTTGAATTTTATCATATGATGCATTTATATTTGTTGCTTTACGAGTTGTTTCTCTATTTGAACCTATTCTTTTTTGATTCTCTTTATTTTTAACCGTCTAGAAGAAATATTTTAAATAAAGTCATTAACAAGACGAGCTAAGTCATTCTAAAACATGTTGATGTTCATTTAAAACATATTTTAAATTTTTTTCTGAGATTTTGTGCTCATTTTTTACATAATTTAACTTAAAGTACTTGTTATAAACTTTTGTAGTTAGTAATATATGCCTTAATTTTGTACGTTCTTACTGTGGTTGATCAAAAAAATAAACTTTCGCCATTATGATTAACAGGTGCCTCCACTAGGCTATATTCCTAGATCTGTCCATGATCAAATTTAGTGTTAGTGTGAGATGTTCACCCACATTTTGACGGGTGAGCAAAATCGCACTCTTTAATTCAATGTGTCTAGGTTTTTTTCTTGGTAGGAAATCATCATTGAAAAACATGTTCTTTTATTTCTTATATATCTAACCATGAGATGCAATGTAAATATTTCAGATTGCGAGTCATGTCCTAGAGAAGAAAACAATAGATGTGAATGCGACAAATGCAAGTGGACACACAGCAATGGACATTTTGTTGCTTGGATCAGATCGAAATGAAGTGGATCATATCAAAGACTTACTTCGACATGCCCATGCTAAGCAGGCGAAGGATGTCGTAGGTGGAGATTGGCTTATGAATAAAAGAGACTCCTTAATGGTTGTGGCATCGCTTATTGCAACAATGGCATTCCAAGCTGGGGTGAACCCTCCAGGTGGCGTTTTGCAAAAGGATTTCAATGGGCGCCGAGCCGGGGAAGCTGTAATGGCTTATAGAGATCTAAATTCTTATCCGTACTTCCTCGGCTTTAACACGATAGGATTCGTTGCGTCATTGAGCACGATTTTGTTGCTCATCAGCGGATTAAAATTCAAGAACAAGGCTACCATGTGGATCCTTATAGTGACCATGTGGTTGGCAATCACATCAATGGCAATTACATATTTGTTATCCAACGTTGTGGTTACTCCTGAAAAGGACAGACGATCACTCAGTTTTACCGTCAAAATTGGAGTTATAGTGTGGTCCAGTATGATGGCTCTTCTTCTACTGAAATACACATTCGACTTGGTGGCAATTTTTACGAAAGAGAAAAGGAGTAGAAGGAAGGCCAGTAACAGGATTGCCAGTATGAAATTGGAGCAGCGCGCGCATGGTGTTGATGAAGGAGCTACCCAAGCTAGCTGCGCGCGCAGAGTGTTGATGAAATTGGAGCCGCCCGCGCAAATTGGTTTGCCTGTCCTACGCAAGCTCCGGGGTGGCAAAGATGGAGGAGCTACTCCTCCCCCTCCCCCTCCCCTTCCCCTTCCCCTCAGTACTTCTTAGTCGATATAGGATTGATTAGGCTTTCCAATGTTGGATCTTTTGCTCATGGTGTGCATTACTGTTGTAAAGGACAACAATACTCCTATGGACTGTTTCTGGAAAGAGAATTAAGATTGTAAACACCGGCCGTGCACCCTTACGGGGTGCTGCCTAATAGTTTTCATGCTTGGTTTATACTTGCTCCGTTACATATTGAGGTTCCACTTTCACTAGTTGGGGTATCTTATAAAATTGTTTATATACCCTAGTCTATAATGTTTTTTACATGCAGTATGAATCTTATTTGATAAATTTCAATTAATTTTATTAGATAAGATTTTAAAAATTATTGAAAACACCATAAATTGTGAGATATAGATGATTTTTTGAGTGGCACGTATGTCAAAAATGGACTCTTATTTAAGAATGGAGAGAGTACTATTTATCCTTACGTGGTGCCCCTGTACAACTCATGTGCTTTGCACGTGTTCGGGGCTAATTCTTCTTTGTTCGAGAGAATGCCTCTTCGGTTGGAGTGTTGATGGGTTTTGTGGCAAACCAAAATAGTGTATTTCGCATTTTGGGTAAGCATTTTGCCTAGCAACTTGTGGAGATGGTCTAAGGTCATCATTCATCAAATGGTCAATGCTTTGTTTGGAGGATGTTGTGAAAATTTTTGAGTTTGATTTTTGGATAATGAGTGAAGAGAGAAAATATGTTACTCCCTCCGTTCCTTTTTAAGTGTCCTGCTTCGTAACTCCAATTTATTAAAAAGACATCATCATTACACCTTTCACATCAACTTTTTCCTCCACTTTCCCTACTTACTCATCATCATTACACTTTTACTCACTAACTTTTCAAAATAAAATCTACTTTTAGGGACAAAATAGACAATACACCAACTTTTACCCCCTTAACTTTATTAAATGGACACTTATTAAGGGACAGCCCAAAATAAAATACTAGACACAAAAAAAGGGACGGAGGGAGTAATACTTGAAGTTAGGAGTAATAAGTAAAGAGAGATAGAGAGAAATGAGAATAATAATTAAAGAGATGAGGGAGAAATTAAATTAATGATTGAAAAGAGGGGTAATAAGTGATTTTTGAGTTAAATTTTTTTTTCCAAAATGCCATCCAACCAAGGCACAAAACACCAACTCCAATTAATACCGATTAAAAGTTTTAAAATAAGTGGATTAAGTCACTTTTTTGCATTATCATTATTAAGGAACACATTGTTAACACGCAGTTACGAAATTTAATGGTTTATAGCCTCAGGCCACGTTACGCTAAATTTCTTATTTTTCAAGTACTTATTTTCTTCTTTACGAGACATGTAATTTTTTCACCATATATTACCTTTAATTCAAAAAATAAGTAATTATTTAAATAATTAATACTTTTTTTAAGCGGAACGAGACCTTAGATCTATGCTAGAGTCTAGACTGCAAGTAAACAATTTTGAACGGGTTGCATGCACTTTCCTCATTTTTCGGAATTTTTTAATAAAAAAACACAGTCGTCACATTCATAGAATTATTAATGTAGTCACATTCATAGAATTGACACTAATTATTCATATTGTTGATAAGCGTACCTCCATACCTAATTATTTGTGTGTCTCCTAGATGTCTTGCCCTGTCCTGCACAGTGAACGCACGACTAAGATCTGATCGGGGTTGCCCGGCAAGGCCCTCTGGCGAAAGGATGAGAATGTGCAGAGAACAAAGCAAGAGACTAGGATTTAGGGATTGTGTAGTGTGTACCCCTTTAGGCTGTTATCCTTTGGTATTTATAGAGTCTGCTTGGCTTGCTCTCCAAGTACGATCATGTGCCTTGCACGGGTCATCGTGACATCACCGATAAGATCTGGTAACCATTTTGGGTGTGAGTTGTCGCCCTTATGTGCGTTCATCATTATCTCTTGGCATAACCGCTTCAACACATGGGGAGCACGTGGCTTCATGGTTGGCCGAGCCTCACCCTCAAACCAAGCTTGGAGGCAAGTGAATTGCAGAGATGAGTGGGCCGACAAGTAGTCTGTCTTGAAGGTGGCCGAGCCCGAAGGTTCTCCCCAAGAGCTGGTAGTCTGGTGAGCACATCACCGTCCACTGTTAAATCTCGATTGTAGCTGAACTTGTGATTGAGTACGGCCACACCTTTCGCTTCCAACCTTAGTTTGTTCTTCCCGAACATAGATTTAAGCCATCAGGTTCGGCCTACTATAGACATTGCTAACAACACTTAAAACAAATGATTCGTTCACTAAGTTATCGATTGTTAACATAATATTAGGAAATATTATGTTACCATATAGTTGCTCGATTCGATTATTATGTTTCCTATTTTGCCTAGGCTATTATTTGTATTTTCTAATTAGTCTAAGTTTCCTTGTTATGTGTGGTTTCCTTATTTATTTAGGGTTTTCGGTTGTCAAGCTTTGTAGCCTATATAAGGCCATAACAATGTTCAATAATATAAGCAAGAAAGGTAGGTTCTTGGCAATTCTCTTTCTTATCATCGTATCAGAGCTACGGTTTTTAACCTAGCTTCTCCACCGTCATCCTCTTCACCACCAAACCAGTTGGCTCTCCAGAACCACTTCAATCTGTCAGTTCTCTATTGTTCCCTACAGTTCACAAATCAACTCCACCAATCCATAACTCCACCTTAGTCAGCAGCAACCCATCTCATAGTCAACCCATCTAGTCCCTTCCAACCAAAAGAAAAAAAAATGGAACGATTAGATGCTGCCCAACCCATCTTTATCACTCTTGATGGCACCAACTATGTTCTTTAGGCCCAGGCTATGTCCAGCTTTATCAAAGGCAAAAAGCTTTGGTGTGTTATCACTGGTGAGATTGTCAAACCTACAAAAGGGGACACTGAAACGCAACCCAAATTTGAGGAACGTCTGGAGGATTGGGATAGCAAGAATCATCTAATTATTACGTGGTTTCGCAATACTTCTGTCACCTCTCTTAGTCTACAATTTGGTCGATTTCAGAATCATGAAGGTCCTGCCAAGGCCATTTGGGATTTTCTGGAAGAGCGTTACAGCACTACTGGTCTTGCTCATCAATACCAGCTTCTTAGTCATCTTCACGGTCTACGACATGAGCCCGGCCAATCTATCAATGATTTTCTCTCTCAGGTCTATTGTGTATGGGATCAGTTAGCTCTCTCCAAGCCAATCAATGTGGTCTTGTACCGCTGATGCTCAGATATTTACCAGTCACAGGGATCAACAACGGCTAATTTTTTTTCTTATGGGTCTTACTATGGATTTTGAGCCCGTTCACAGTTCTCTTCTTCATCGCAGTCCACGCCCTACCTTGGAACAAGCTATTTCTGAACTTCTTTCGGAGGAGACTCGTCTCAGTAGCCTTAAACCAAAGAGTATGGACACTGTTCTTGCAACTCATCATCACCGAAGTACTCAACAAATAAATTACTGAGGTAATCAATCACAGCAAAGTCCAAACTCTTGTCATTTTTGCCGCAAGACAGATCATATGTTTCTCAATTGCCCAGTCAGAGTTTGTAAACATTGCCATCAAGTCGGGCCAGGTCATTATCAGAGTCATTGTTTACAAAATCCCGACAATGCTAACAAGGGTTCTCCATCCTACTCTTTTACTGCTCAACCTGGTGGTAAAGTTGGTCCAACCGCTATTGGTTCCCGAACCGCTACAGCTCCAACTTCTTCTGCATTTAACAATGATGTGGAGGATATCCTCAAGAAACTTATGTCCATGTCAAATACCCAGCAACCTGCTGTTCTATCTACCGTCTCAAGTGAATTTCCACAAGACCTATGGGATAAGCCATAACAAATCATCATCTTTATTGGCTCCGTCTTGGTTCCTGTCTGTTTCTCTTGGCTGCTCCTGGTTTCTCTTGGCTTGACTGCTGGCTTCTCTTAGTTGTTTTTCAAACTCAAGTTGGTATATTGGGAAATATTATGTTACCATAGTTGCTTGATTCGATTATTATGTTTCCTATTTTGCCGAGGCTATTATTCGTATTTCCTAATTTGTCTAAGTTTCCTTGTTATGTGTGGTTTCCTTATTTATTTAGGGTTTTTGTTTGTCAAGCTTTGTAGCCTATATAAGGAGTCCGGCCCCTCTTCAATCCATAGAGAATTGGAGGATCCTCCAATTCCAATTCAATGATCAAAATTACCCTAGTAACTTAAGCCCCAAAGCTCATATGGTATTATACAAAGAAGTTATTAATTTTTTTTGAATGGTGTCATCTCTCCCCGTTAAACCTGCCTTCGAAAAACTTTTTTTTTATATAGCTCATGAGGATTTTTTCAACCAATATCATATAGCTCATGATAATTTTTTACTAATATTATATCAGTAATTTTTTTCTTTCACATGGTTTTTTTCACTGATATTATCTTATTATGTAGGTCATGAGATTTTTTATTGATACTAATGTATTTCTACGTGTGCTTTGCACTGTGCCGTGTTCTCATTGATGTAATTGTTCTTGTATGTAAGAAAGTTGAAATTAAGATGAGTTATGGAAATTAGAAAGAAATCATAAGAGTAAGTAATTGAACGTAAGATAATTTTTACAGAAAAAAATGCAAAATGAGTTCTTTGATTAACACTGTAAATCTGATAGTTCTTTGAACCTGCACCTGTTATTAAAGTTACGATATGAAATTTTACTAATGTTTGAAATTTGGTAAATTGGTGCTTGGAATGTGATAATTGGAGAATATTTGAGGAGTAATTGGGTGCCGGTAGAATACCATATGAGTTTTGGGGCCGGAGATACTAGGGTAATCTTGACCATTGATTTGGAATTAGAGGATCCTCCAATTTCTTATGGATTGGAGAGGAGCTGGACTCCTTTATAAGGCCATAACAATGTTCAATAATATAAGCAAGAAAGCTAGGTTCTTGGCAATTCTCTTTCTTATCATCGATGTTAAATCAACTTGATTTTTTTGTAAGACCATAATACGCGATGAGATCTTTCAAGTGAACGTTAAAGATCAAATTTCTGGGCTGAAAACAATATCGTTTTGCCCCAGCTGTCCCTCAATGCACAACAGCCCCGTAACTCCTTGAGTGCTCAACTCACAAATGAGTTCTATTATTGTTTGCCAGCTATTTGATAGGTCTTCGTTGTTAAACCCAATCATTTTCCAATCTGAATTAATAAGTACATTAAATGTGAATGCAATTTTTCAGTATTCTCGTGGATGATACTTTCACACGTGGGGCTATCGCTATGTACGTAGGAACGGGGCTGCTTGTGATCTGTAAATTGGCCGGGCTCGTCCCGATCATGAGAACAATTCAGGTAACTTACTTTGTACGAGAACGCAACGCGTACAACAACTTTATGAAAGATCAAATTGATCGGACCAGTATTTCACTAAAGTTGATTACATGTTGTGGTCTTGAATAAGTGAATGACAATCATGATTTAAAAATACTCCTCCAAGATCATTTGATTCCATTATGTACGTACCGAACCCCACATGATTACTTTTTTACTTCTCTTTGGGTCATTCTATGTATTCATTGATCGAGCTTTACAAAGTAAATGATTTGGCATGCATTTCTAAGTTAGGGACGAGCCCATTTAATGGGCACGAACAACAGTTGTGCTTAGAGCTCAAATATGTAGCACATAGTGTGTGTGTATATATATACACACACACACCACGGATCCAGTGAGGGATCCCTTACCAGTCTACCGTGCGGACCTCCCCTTTCCCGATCGAATTGAGACGATCCGAGCCGCTCAATGTGTTCAGAATGTGATTTTAAGAGTACCCACGAGAAATCAGCAAAAAAAATAATCAGGAAGGGCTTGATCCGAGCAGTTTTTTACTGAACTGTTCAATAAAAAACTGCTCGGATCAAGCCCTTCCCGATCATTTTTTTTGTTAATTTCTCGCGGGTACCCTTAAAATCACGTTCTGATCACTTTGAGCGGCTCGGATCGTCCCAATTCGATCGGGAATGGGAGTCCTGCACGGTAAGCCCGTGCGGGATCCCTCAAGGGAACCGGACTATATATATATATATATATATATATATATATATATATATATATATATATATATATATATATATATATATATATATATATGGGAGTGCTTCCCCTAAGAATTTGAGAAAAAAACGTAGGGGTTTTTACTATCTCGTTCGCATTAATCGACAAGTTTTGACATTTTAGTTTGTTGTTTACGTTAACTAATAACTTTTTTACTCACATATCCATCTACAACTTATTCATTACCGGAAACAACTTGACATTTTTTGCAAACTTAACATTTCTCAACAACTTATTCACTACTAGAAATACTTGACAACTTGATTGTAACAAATAATTTCTCAAAACTTATTCGCTAACGAAAACACTCCGTACATAATTATTGCTACCAGATCTCTAAATACGAGAATTTTCCGCAACAATATGTCAATATCACTTCTTCATTAATTGTATAGGTACATTTTTTCTTCTACAAACACTGAGTGGCAATAATTGGTTGCATACTTTAGAATCGAGTGCAAACCTTCTTTGACTTGTAAAAAAAGAAAAAATAAATAAAAGAACAACTAGCTCAATCAGATGCAAATTATTTCCGTTGGAAGATTTTTATTTTAGAAACTAATAAAGGAAATCAATTTTAGAGTATCGGACATTCTCTGTGGAAATTTCAATGCAAAGATATTATTGCTTTGTGGTCCACGGTTGTGTGGTGACACTTCTGTAGCCTCAAAAAAGGAGTGATTATTAAGTGCTCCACGGGTCTTTCAATTATAATTGCGTCAGCTCTTTCTCTTTCTAAAAATTCCCAAACCTTGCCGCCAAGACTCTCTATCTATCAGCTCACTTGGAAACTAAAGCAAAAACTATTGCCTACTGCATGCATGATTGCATCCTACAGTTGTTTGTTTCTATTTTTGCACGCCTTTTTAGCTAGAATTTTCAAGGCTGGTTTGAGGTAAAGTATGTGCAGAATTTCCCAAATTTAGTTATAAACATGTAAAAAGAAGCAGAAGAAGTCGTGAAATGTCTATTTCCACGAAAGGAAGTGAATCCTCTCGTGCAGGGAATACGATAGAAGATCTCAGGGTGCAGTCGAGCAGTATACGTGGCTTGTAGCAAGACGTGTTATAACAAATTCAACCAGCGTTCGTGTCTCAGGAAGTTGAGGTGAAATCCTAATTCTGCCTTGTAAGGTTTTGTGTGTTTTTTTATTATCTAATCTGTACGCGTCATTACTAGGTTCTGAAAGTCGATTCCCAACAATGTGTTCACATCAATTGTATATGAACTGTGCAACTATGTACGTCGGTTTTGTTTTTAATAAAAGTAGTTAAGTTTGCAGACCTCTATGTTCCTAAACAAGTATTTTTGTAATAATAGAAAGGAATTGCAAATTCTCTCTCTCTCTCTCTCTCAAAAGAGCTTGCGCCTATTTGGTATTTTTCGATTAATCCATTCATGTATCTATTTGTTTCTATAAGGAGTTTGAATTTTCAAAAGTTATAGAGAGTATCATAGAAAATTACTTAATTGAAAATCCAACGACATTCAAATATGATGCATTCTTTGACCATTCTGCAGTTGAATGTTTTAGCAAACAGCCCCACACCAAGAAAACCAACAAATGGAGTGGGTGGCTCATGGACTTAATTCAATCTGATGAAAACCAGCTTCTTGGCTAGTTGAAGTAAGATTGTTCAGATGATAAAAAAAGACGACGGATCAAACAGCTTGTGCAAGGGATTTGCCCAAGGCTTCCTCAAACTAGCTTCCCGAAGTATCTGTCCTGCCAAGAAACACAATCAGTTATTGATTGAAATGTTTATACAGCCGAACAAAAGATATTGGGGCACTTTTCCCGAGCACCTTATCCGCTTGTAAAGAGTACAGGCCGGAAAGATAGATTGTCTGTTGTACCCCTTGCCTCGATCATCCCATTGAGGGCCTGTGCCATAAAATTCTTCATCGTATTCCGGGGTGGATTTGTCCAGATCAATACATGAATTTCCAGTTCGTAATGCTACTGCAGTGGTTATAGTAAGAAAAATCATACAAAAAGAAAAAGGGTACAAAATAGCCATAGTGGATGCATTGGATCGTAATTTATAATCCACCACGACGACGCAGTGAACAAGGTATGGGACTCATCATCTTCAACCCTGCAATCCCATTTCTTGAGGTCCTTATTCTCTTCTTTTCTTGTTTTCTTCCGAAGTTTGGCGTTGCTGTGGACACAATTACATCCACACAACCCATCACTGATCCTGATAGTATAATATCTAGCAACAATGGTTTTCAACTGGGATTCTTCAGTCCCATGAACACCACCAATAGATATGTTGGCATATGGTATAGCAACATCCCATTGAGAACCGTGGTATGGGTAGCTAATAGAGACAGACCTCTCACTGATTCTTCCGGGACTTTGATTATATCTGACGATGGAAACTTATTGATTTTAAGCGGACAGAAACAGATTATTTGGTCATCTAATGTTCCAAATCCTGTGGTGAATTCTAGTGCTCAGCTGTTAGACTCTGGTAACCTTGTCATCCGAGATGACTCTGATGGAAGAACAATTTGGGAGAGTTTTCAATATCCTTCAGACTCATTGTTACAGAGGATGAAAGTTGGCAGTGATGTGACGACACTGTTGAAATCATGGAAAAGCTCTTCTGATCCATCTGTCGGAACCTTTTCCGCTGGTGTTAATTCTGCAACAATTCCCGAAATCTATATATGGAATGGTAGTCATCCCTATTGGCGGAGTGGTCCTTGGAACAGTCGAATCTTTATTGGCGTACCATACATGAACTACATGTATCTTAATGGTTTTACTGTCGTTCCTGATGATAACAAGGGAACTACATATGTCAGTTTCACTACTGGAAATGAGTCTTTAATGGAATACTATCTCCTGAATCATGATGGAAACCTTATGCAGAAGGAAACGATTAAATGGAAGCGGGAATGGGAGGTTTCGTGGTCTGCTCTGGAGACAGACTGTGATGTTTATGGCAAGTGTGGGCCATTTGGAAGCTGCAATTCAAAGGATTCACCGATTTGTTCATGTTTGAAGGGGTTTGAACCAAATAATATAGAGGAATGGAATAGGGAGAATTTTACAGGTGGGTGTGCGAGGACGACACCTTTGCAGTGTGAGAGAAATGGCAGTGGCAACCTAGACCAGAAAGATGGCTTTTTGAAGCTGACAACGATGAAAGTGCCAGAGTTGGCAGATTGGGTTTCTGTTCCAGAGAATGAGTGTGAAAAACAATGCTTAATGAATTGTTCGTGTGCAGCTTATGCATATGATCAGGGCATCGGCTGCATGTCATGGAGTGGAAAATTAGTTGACATTCAGAAATTTCCAAGGGATGGGGCAGATCTTTACATTCGCGTGGCATATTCAGAGATGGGTAATATTTTGTATTTTATATCCCATAATCTCGGTTCCCTGAGTAACTTCTATGTGTGCTTCCACTTATTTTTCTTTTGGTTTGAGCGTTTGATTGTTTATTTTTACTTGTTCTTGTGAAGAATTTGAAGTCAGTTATATTTTCTTTCTTATTGTCAACATGCTAGCCATGTGGAACTTTTGGTTGATTCTCATAATACTCAGGACTGTTTAAGCTGCGTTTGTCAATTTTGATCATTTTCTTGCTATGCTTGTTCTATTTCACAGATAAAAAGAGAAACATAAAAATTCTCACTGTAGTTTCAGTGATCATTGGATCAATAATCATGGCAATATGCGCATACTTCGCATGGATGTGGATGGCCAAACAAAAAGGTACCGACAGTTACTGTTTTGAGAACTGAAAACTTGAAAAAGTATTCACTATTATTGTGTAGTAGATAACTGACAGATACCTCTTGAACCAGGAATGACGATAAAAAGGTTGTTTAAACTTGAGAAACGGTCACTGTCTCCAGAATACTCAACTGAAACCTCATTTGAAGATAATATGAACCAAGTTAAACTTGAAGAACTACCCCTGTTCAAGTTTGAGAAGCTGGCAATTGCAACGGGAAATTTTGACAAGAACAATAAGCTCGGACAGGGTGGTTTTGGTCTGGTGTACAAGGTAATAGTATGTTTTTTTCATGTTTGAAAAAAATGTAAGGTACTGAAGATTGGTGTTGTGATGTAGAAAAGAAACATCATATCTGGTGTCTGTTTCAAGGGAAATTACACGATGGACAAGAAATAGCTGTCAAGAGGCTTTCAAGATCCTCTAAACAAGGGCTAGAGGAGTTTATGAATGAGGTGGTTGTGATTTCTAAACTCCAACACCGCAATCTTGTTAGACTCCTTGGCTGCTGTGTAGAAGGAGATGAAAAGATGTTGATCTATGAATACATGCCAAATAAAAGCTTGGATGCATTTCTCTTTGGTTAGTTTGTACGAAAAGCTCTTAATTATTTACTCTCACCTAAGCTTTGCAGTTAACTCATTATGTTAGTGATACATTATATCCGTTATGCCCGGCAAAGCGCTTTGCAACTAATTTTTTTTTATCTCGCCTCACTATCATAATTTCGATTTCCTTGATTCTTTCCGTCAGTCATTCTTGTTTTGGATTGATCTTCTTTCAGATCGACACAAACAAGAGCTCCTAGATTGGGGTAAACGGCTCAATATCATCGAGGGGATAAGTAGGGGGCTCCTCTACCTTCATAGGGATTCTAGATTAAGGATCATTCATCGAGATTTGAAGGCAAGTAACATTCTGCTAGATGAACAGCTAAATCCAAAAATTTCGGATTTTGGTATGGCAAGGATTTTTGGAGGGAATGAAGATCAAGCCAATACGAGAAGGGTTGTTGGGACATAGTAAGTAGATGCGTCGACCTTAAAAAAAAAAAAATTCTTTCTATGTTAACCTTTTCTCTCTTGTGTGTTGATAAAATGTAATCAAATCAATTTTGCCATGATGCAGTGGTTATATGGCTCCTGAATATGCAATGCAAGGGATGTTTTCAGAGAAATCCGACGTATTCAGTTTTGGGGTGTTGTTATTAGAGATTGTAACCGGAAGGCGAAACACAAGTTTTTATGATGATGAGCAATCTTTGAGCCTTTTGGCATATGTAAGTTCACTCGAGTCATTTGACTGACCGATTTCTCTAATTCCCAGCTTTTCTTCACGAATCATCAGTGAAAGATAATCTTCGTATATTTCATATTGCTTGTCATAATTCAGACATGGAGATTGTGGAATGAAGGCAATAGCAAGCTTCTCACAGATCCAAGGATAACTTGTCGAGACTTCCAAATGGAGATTTTGAGATGCATACATATTGGACTACTTTGTGTACAAGAATTTGCAATAGAGAGGCCTAACATGTCCACAGTTCTTTCTATGCTAAGTAGTGAAATTGCAAATCTTCCCAAGCCAAAGCAGCCTGCTTTTACTCAAGGGCCAGTGTCGTCTACTGAAAGGCCAATGTTGTCTGAGAGACATTCTTCGCAACCTTGTACGAATTGTTTAACTGTTACTATTGCTGAAGGCCGATGACGTGAGTCTCCTTGTGATGATATCTTCTTCTTTCTCTTGTTCGTTTATATGGGGACTAAAAAACTGAAGTTTTGAAGTTCAGAAAGTCTACCTACACAGATGTTGTGCATAGATCACCATGTGGGGCCCACTACGGGTCCCACACAAATGATCTGAGCCATTCATTAAATGTAAAATATTTATTTGAGTGTCACCGCAATAAATCAGCTCAATCGGATATCTATAGGTGCTCAATCCAATCATCTAACTTTTTATTCAGAGTTCAAGACTCGGATCGTTTATGTGAGACCTGTAGTGGGCTCCACAACGCCATGATTTATGCACAAAATCTGTGTGGATAGCAACGTTCTTGAAGTTACAAAGATACTCTTTCTACTATTTTGTGAGTGCTTATTAGATTTATTGATGCAGGATAAGTGGCTGAAGCATTTATGGAGCAGTTGGAGAGTCAGAAGGCAAAGAAGAAGTCAGAATAAGTAGCTCAATGTGTCTTTTAGAGTTCCAAGGTGGGTCCTGTATTGAGTATTGGAGGGTCATTTAGTTAAGTTTTTTGTATTGGTTTAATGGTATTTGTTGGAAAGTCCGATAGCCATATGTTGGGAAGGTAAGAGGTTAGGTCTATCCTCTATAAATAAGATTGTAAGCTTATGGACAAATTAATTTTTTTCAGTCAATATTAATTCAAGAGTTTCTCTCTCTTTTCCTTGTGGATTTCAAGGGCTACTCGTGGATTCGAGTAATTGTCTCGTCTGCTTAGAACAATATCTAGCCTCTGTGTATTTTCCTTTGTGTCATTTAGAGAATTTACATCTCTGACTCTCTAGTAGAAAGAAATACTCCTCTAAGATCATTTGATTCCATTATGTTTGCATTCTAAAAGTGAATGACAATCATGATTTAAAAATACTCCTCTAAGATCATTTGATTCCATTATGTTCGCACCGAACCACATGATTACTTCTCCTAGGGTCATCCTACGTACTCATTGTTGTGTTTGAATTGTTGTGCGAGTATCATTTTTAAAATTTCAATGCAAAGATATTACTTTGTGGTCCACGGTTTTGTAGTGCCTCATTTGTCTATAGCCTCAAAAAAGGAGTGACTATTAAGTGCTCCACGGGTCTTTCAATTATAATTGTGTCTGCTCTTTCTCTTTCTAAAAATTCCCAAACCCTAGCTGCCACTTATTACACTTCTAATTTTCTCTCAGGCTCTTCGGTTCTATACATAAAAAGGAAAGTTGCGATGAAATTCAATTCATACTCAATCTTATATGATTTTTGAGATTTGAAAACATGTCGATTTTTCAGTTTGATAGATTGTTAAACTACTTTTGTTCTATTTTGATGATTTATCAATCCAGAAAAATGTATAAGAATTTTGATAGTTTTTTTTTGTTTGTTGGATAAGGAATAAAAATAATGTTTGAAGTTGAAAATTTTTCCGACCTCCCGAGAACTTTAATCCTAGCACCACCGCTGTTCATCGTGACACATCAGCCAAGACTCTATCAGCTCAATTGGAAACTAAAGCAAAAACTATTGCCTACTGCATGCATGATGAACCTGGAGATCCTGCCAAGCAGGGGTGCCGAGCACCTTTCGGCCGTCCAAAAGTGTTTTGAACGGTTCAGATGTAAAGGTACCGAACGGATTTAAAAAAAAAAAAGGAAAAGGAAAAAGATATTTTGATCCGGACAGTTGATTTCGAGATGAACGGCCGGATTGGTCGCTCGGCACCCGATTGGCAGGGTTGCCGCTCGGTAGGGTCCCCGGGTCGATGCATGATTGCATCCTATAGTTGTACGTTTGTTTCTATTTTAGCACGCCTTTTTAGCTAGAATTTTCAAGGCCGGTTTGAGGTAAAGTATGTGCAGAATTCCCCGAATTTAGTTATGAACACGCAAAAAAGAAGAAGAAGAAGTCGTGAAATATTTATTTTTACGAAAGGAAGCGAATCCTCTCAGGTCCATATTTTGGACTGAAAAAGATAGTCGCAATCTGAATTGGTCTAGAGGAATTGAATTCTTTACGCAAATAGTCCATGAGCAAATCAGAACCATTGAATTTTCCAGCTTAAGATCCATATTTGACTGTTTCCTCTCAGTTTTGGACCAAAAAAAGAGAAAGTTGTTCTACAGTCAAAAGAGGCAATAAAAAGCTTGAGAAAATGTCTAACATGTACTATATGGACTGAGAGATGGTGTAGCCCCCTCAAAAATGCAGCACTGCTCCGCGGAATGGAGCCCGCTTTTCAATCAATCGAAATGTTTACTTCGTAGAACTCGTTACACTGAACATGTTCGTAAAAAATCAGCTCGATCAGATATTATTATGTGTCTAATCGGAACACATATAACTTAGTAATAATGAGTTTTAGTGGATTTGATCTATTGTTTCGGATCCAATCTTTTCAAGATAGAGGTGTTTCGATCCAGCATTTCATGATATTCAATCGAGCTAATTTTTTTGCATATTTGATATACACGATAAACTTTACAAGTAAACGTTTTCGATCAATCAGAACCGAAACAAGCCCCACTTAGCGGGCAGCACATTTCTCCCTTTTGAGGGGCAGCACTTACCGTACTATATGCATTTAGATGGATTGGATAGTTTCCCTTAAAGAGTTAAAAATTTCCGTATTTATTCAATTTGTTTAACGGGCTTGTTAGTTTTGTGCTAATTTTTTTCCGATGAATTGAGAAAATAAAAAAATTATGAAGAAAAGGGCAAATTATTTTTAAAAATTGGCTATCTTTTCAGCTTTGTTTTAAAAAAAATTTGAATTTCGATCATAATATTTTAATTTTTGCTTTTTATGGAAAATTAGTAAGGGAATTTTTTTTTTATAAATAAAAACAAGTCTTCCCATGCCAACCTTTTCTCACATATCTATTTCCGTTCTTCTTCAAAAAAATCTAACATTTTAAAAAGACGTACACTACCATTACTACTCAAAACACCTAAAAAATTTCAAAAAGAAAATAATAACGTCGAAATTAATTTTGTTCGTGCCAAAACTCTAGTGCATAAAAAAACTTGTACCTTGTGCAATACAAGTTCCATTAGGGGGAGAAATAATCCCACCAAATACAAAGGGAAGAACACTCATACGCAGGTGAAAAGACTGGAACTCCTGACATCCTAGTAGAATACAAGAATTTTTGATAAAAAAAATTTAGTTCAATTTGATATCTATTAGGGGTTTTTTTAGAAATTGTAGGGGCTCTATGAATTTTGAAAAAGCCCCTACCGAAATCGGATTGAGCTAAATTTTTTGAGAAACCAACGAAAAATATTTTAAAAGTAATGAGTGGTTTGAAATTTGAATCATTTTTGTGAGACCCAACATGAGGCACCCCACAAAAATCAATTACTAATCTAAAATTGAGCGTTTAATCACTCCATCTTAGATTAACAATTTATTGATCTTTTGTGCGGCCCACTTCGGATCCCACATAGATGATTAAAATCGCTCATTGTTTTTAAATTATTTTTTCATTGATTCCTACAAAAAATTAATTCAATCTGATACCGTTAAGGGTTTTTTTAAAATTTGTAGGGCCTTTATGAATTTTGAAAATGTCCTTACGAATATCGGTCTGAGGCTCTGAGCTTCTTTTTTACATAAATTTATAAAACAACATTTTAAGAATAACTTGAATGTTGAATTTTTTGGGGATACGAAATGGGCACCACAAAATCATCATCATGTGAAGTTACCTTAACATCTCTTGTAAATCATATTTTGAAGTTGTAATATAACTTTAGTTTGAGTTATTTTGACTATGGATAACTGTAAAACACTTCTCATCTCATTCAATACTTCTAAAATTTTCGGCCATCGTGCCTTCGAGGTAATCATTTGGAACTATGGTGATGTGACTAAAATTTGGTAAAAAGAACATGGAAAAATATTTTATGCGTATTATGTATGATATTGTGAGCATTTTATTTATGAAAAATTATATTTATTTATGTATATAATCGAGGGCGTACTTCTAAAAAGTACTCCAATATTTATTTTAGAATATTTATTTATTGTTAATGAGTGTTTTCATGGTCTTGAGTAACAAAAAGTAGACCTTGGCTCATTTGTTCTTTTCCTTGGGTTAAAGCTCTAAGGGTGAGATTATGGGTTCGATCTTATGGAGCAGCGATTGATTTATTGTAGCATTTAAATAGAGATAGAGATGACCAAACTTGGCAAAAAGATATACTCCATCCGTTCGAAAATAATAGTCCAGTATTTCACTTTTTGTGCTCCCTTAATAAGTGTCAATTTAGAAAAGTTAATGAGTAAAAATTTGTTCAAATTTTATTTTGTCCTTTTGAAAAATTAATGGGTAAAGAGTTAAAGGGTAAAAGTGAAGGATAATTATAAAAAGTAGAATTAAAGTTGATGTGCAAAGTGTAATAATATCTCTTTAATAAGAGTATGAAGTTGAATAATTAAAAATGTACGAAAGGGGTGTAAGAGGAAAACAATAAAGCAATTGTGAGTAAATTAAATCAATGTCTCAGGCCGATATGTTGTTGTTATTATGTACCTAGTTTAATTTAGTTGTCGATGATCTCACATAATTTACTTAATGCACAGATAGATTTGTGGAGCTCATTTTACACAGTTACCCATATTAATACTCCTAGATCTGAACAAAAAAAGAACAACTCACGGGTGTTTGGTAGACATGCACATGTGGTTTGGTTAGAGAGAGAGAGAGAGACATGTGAGTATTAATAACTTGTGCTTTTGGTCATGAAAAGTTTACGCACAAAGGTAAAAGAAAGACATGGACAGATGGACTTTGTTTGTGGCAATTGACCAAGTGTAACACGTCACCCAAGTGGAATTTATATAACTAGTGCTAGCCCGTGCCTACGGCACTACGCATCCCGATTGGGAGGGAATGGCAGTTGTGTGATTTAGGTAAAAATCATGGGCACTTGATCGGAAAGTGAGAGGATGCATTACAGCCTTTGGATCAAATGAATCTAAGCCGTTCCAACAACTTGTCCCCACACCCTTCTGTTTTATAACAGAGATATTTTAAAGGATAAATTCCACTTTCCTCCACTGAGGTTTTTAACAATTATAGACACCTCCCCTGAGGTTTTTAAAATTGCACTTACCTCCCCTGTCAGAGTTAGGAGCTAACAGACTTTAACGGGGAAAGCAAATTTACTTTTTTACCCCTTCGTTGACCTCCCCTAGGGTTTTTAGTAATAATAGATACCTCCCCTCATATTTAGTGAAATATTTATGTTGTCTTTATTTTTGCTAAGTATAGTTATAGCGTCTAAAATTTTATTCTAACACCTAAATAAGTAAATCTATACTAAAAATATATCATACATGTGTTTGAGCTTTAAAATGGCAAAAGAAATTGAATAAGGACAAAGGATTACTTTTATCTTTAGTAATTTTTTTTTTGATTTTGAGCATAATTTTATATTTTTTAGATTTCTCTTGTCGAGACAACCCTATAATTCAATCAAACTAAATAAAAAATAAATGCAAACTAACAAAAGGACTTACATGACAATAAAAAATAAGAATTATAATATTCAAATTCTCAAATTTTTATGTATTACAATTACATTTTAAATTACTCACGTATCAAGGACAAAAGTCATAAAAGAATTTAGACATTTATAAAAATATTGGACGGTAATAAATCCATAATTGAGGACCTAAGGTGAAAAAAAAAACTTTAAGACATTTTTTTTTTTTGCTTTTATTTTTCCCACTAATGATTACCATGAGGCTTAGTTTTATAGTGCAATGATTATAGGTTGAAAGACAAAGGACTGTAGCATGGAAGATAACATTAAAACTAATTTTTCAATATGTATTAGCTAGACAATTGATCTAGTTTAGAAGAGTAATTAATTATTTATAACATGTATTCTCTAGCTAAACATTAAATTAGCATATAAGAAAAAAATATTTAGGACAACAATTTCAATTAACACAAACACACACACACACACACACATATATATATGTCATGATATTTATAAGTAAATACAAATAAAGATATTAGTATTTACAAAAATCTTGAAGTTTCATTAAAGAGAAAGGGAAACTAATTCTTTTTTACATTATATAAATGTAATGGCTTAAAAAAAAAGTTTAAAATTTTTCCTAAAGTTTCATCAAAACTTAGTATTGGTTAGTTTGCAAATAAAAAAGTAATTTTATATTAAATTATATTTTGAAATGGCTTAAGCAACATTGTTGACTCAAGGGTAAAATGGGTAGTATCGTAGATGTAATGGATGATGTCCGCAATTTTCGTCATACTTAGTGATGGTCAACAAACGGATGGGAAAATCTGCAGCCGACAACTAAAATAGATGTGAGGTTAGTACAATTTTAGAAACCTGAGGGGAGGACTCTGTAATTATCAAAAACCTTAGGGGAGGTAAGTGAAATTTGCCCTATTTTAAATCCGGCACTTCATTTAGCATCAAAATATGGAATTCCTTCCAACAGCCGGAGAAAACCATCGACGCCGGCGACGACGAAGCCATAGTGGAGAGCTCGAACCCCAACCACACTCTCCACCACTGCCAAAACCGCTGCCCCTACCGCCACCACTCCACAACTTCTGCCTCTCTCTCTCTTTCGTTGTCTCCGTCTCGCTCCCAATCCCCGTCCCCGCCGCCCTCCCTCATCCGCCCCTTGCCGCCCAACTGATACCGTCTCTGGCCCAGGCAGGACAAGAAGAAGGCCTCCACGAGTCGCGCGGCGGGCGGGATACGGATGCTGTTGGATCTGAATAATCGGGTGGGTAGGGATGGGTCCGGTAGTGAACCACCACCACCACGTCACCGCCGTGAAGGACTGCGGCGGAAGTTTTCAATGGCTGGAGAGAGAGAGAGAGAGAGAGAGAGAGAGAGAGAGATTTGAAACCAGATGGGCAAGAAAATGAACCAGCAGCCATACAAAACCTATTTAAGGGAGGGTAAATAAGTAAAATCATACTCAAGGGACTTGGAGGGAATTGCACTTTTGGCACAAAGGACCTGGCAGGCCAAGAAGGCCAAAATTAGGACCGGCCAGGCATTTACTCAACGTTGTTGCCCACAACGGCCTAAAACTGAACGAGACTGAACTTTCATAAAACTGGAATGGGCATTGACTCCCTTCCTTGGACCATCCTTTGATGTGTTAACTTGATTCCATTATCTATTCACGGAGCCTATCCCAAATCAAAATCCAAATTTCAATTGCACCTATCCCAAATCATCCCATTTATATTATAAAATAGAACGGTTCGGTTTTTATTTACACATACAAACATGAACACCTCTACAGTCGTTGATCGCTTTCAAGCTAAGATCGTAGCCGTTCAATTAAGAGAATGTTTCCTTAAGTTATACTTTGACATGCTGTTGTGGTAATATATATACTTTCCTTTCTAATTTAGTACCTTTTAATTTTTTTCATTTTAAATTGATATTATTTCAAGAGAGTTGATAATAAACCTATAAATTATTGCCCTTTTTTATTTTTCTCTCTCTATCTTGGCATGAGCTTTTTAAAATGAGGACGGATAGCGCAGACAACTTATTTAAGTTGAGACTATATTTCGTTTGAACGTGCCTGCCAATCCTTACATACACCTAAACAAAGTGCGTGGCTATATAGGTGTGTGTCTGTTTGTTTTTGCTTGTCGAGTACTAAAAACAAATACACCCAATTAACTAGCTGAAGAGAGCAACCTAATGGAGCACTACCTCTGTGAAGCTGCAATTACAGGGGACACCGATTCGCTGCACAACATAATCGAAAATGATCCACTGATTCTACACAAAGTTGTGGCCGGATGTTTCAGTGGCACAAGTCCTCTCCATGTCGCTACATCAAACAAGCAAACACACTTTGTGGAAGAACTACTGAGTCTCCAACCGGAACTAGCCGAAGTTCTAGATTCGCAGCAACGGTCAGCCCTTCACTTGGCGTCCGCCCAAGGGCACGACGAGATTGTGAAACTGTTGTTAGCGAAGGTCGGGCTTGAGATATGCCTAGTTCGCGATCGAGACGGTAGAAACCCTCTCCATATTGCTGCCGTGAAAGGCAAGATCAGTGCCTTGGAAGAGTTGGTTAGAAGCTGCCCAGAAGCGGCTCGAGTCAGGGTGGATCGGAATGACACAATCTTGCACTTATGCGTCAAGCACAACCAGTTGGAGAGCTTGGAGAAACTATTGGACATAGTACAAGGCCAGGATTTTGTCAACGCCAAGGACAATGATGGAAACACCATCCTACATCTAGCTAATTTGTATAAACGATGCACGGTATGTCCTTGTTATTTTAATTACATGATGTGATCACCCACCTAAAATGAGAGAACATTAGTCGCTATATCTATAGACTTCACACCGGCTCGATCTCACTTCAGTAGTAAGAGCCATATATTTTGTGGAGCTTGGCTTTGTAGCCAACTTTTAAAAAGAAAAAAAAAAAAAATCAGTTCAACCTCACATCAGTGAATGCTTGATTGAAGAAAACTTGTTTTTTTTTTTTTTTTTTCCTCAGCAAAGAGAAAATTTTATTGACTCGAAAAGGGTACATCGAGAGAGAAACTCACTAAGCACACACGCTTATCGAGTGAAGAAAACAAAGCAAGAAAACAGGAAAATAAACAAAGGACCATCCAATAGAAAATTGGATCGCCCCATCCTCACTGCAAGCTTCATTTGCTACACTTTCTCCTTTCTCATTCCACCAAGATAGCCCTTGAAATCTTCCATCAAGAAAACTTGTTTTGGTTCACTTTTTTCTGGATTTAGGACTCTCTATGTGAGAATTTTTTTTTTTTTTTTTGGTTCCACACTCTGTATATGAGGTTGATAGAATTTTTCTGTAGAATTGTCTAAAAACCCAAGTCCTAAAGAGTAAACGAATTTGATGACCAAAGTGGTGCCTCCCTATGTGCGTCAAATTCAGGGATGGATCTAAAGGGGCATGTGCCTCCACTCGAAACTAAAATATTTTAAATATATTTTGTATAAATTAGCGTAATTATGAAAGTGTGCTAACATATAAACATACACACTTGCATATATTTCGAAAATATAAATATAAAATTAGTTTTATACCTGAATTTTATCATATGATGCATTTATATTTATTGCTTTACGAGTTGTTTCTCTATTTGGACCTATTCTTTCTTGATTCTCTTTATTTTTAACCGTCTAAAAGAAATATTTTAAATAAAGTCATTAACAAAACTAGCTCAATCATTCTAAAACATGTTGATGTTCATATAAAACATATTTTAAATATTTTTCTGAGATTTTGTGCTCATTTTTTACATAATTTAACTTAAAGTATTTGTTATAAACTTTTGTAGTTAGTAATATATGCCTTAATTTTATATGTTCTTACTGCGGTTGACCAAAAAAAATAAACTTTCGTCATTATGATTAACAGGTGCCTCCACTAGGCTATATTCCTAGATCTGTCCATGATCAAATTTAGTGTTAGTGTGAGATGTTCACCCACATTTTGACGGGTGAGCAAAATCGCACTCTTTAATTCAATGTTTCTAGGTTTTTTTCTTGGCAGGAAATCATCATTGAAAAACATGTTCTTTTATTTCTTATATATCTAACCATGAGATGCAATATAAATATTTCAAATTGCGAGTCATGTCCTAGAGAAGAAAACAATAGATGTGAATGCGACAAATGCAAGTGGACACACAGCAATGGACATTTTGTTGCTTGGATCAGATCAAAATGAAGTGGATCATATCGAAGACTTACTTCGACATACCCATGCTAAGCAGGCGAAGGATCTCGTAGGTGGAGATTGGCTTACGAATAAAATGGACTCCTTAATGGTTGTGGCATCGCTTATTGCGACAATGGCATTCCAAGCTGGGGTGAACCCTCCAGGTGGCATTTTGCAAAACGATTTCAATGGGCGCCGAGCCGGGGAAGCTGTAATGGCTTATAGAAATATAAATTCTTATCCGTACTTCCTCGGCTTTAACACGATAGGATTCGTTGCGTCATTGAGCACGATTTTGTTGCTCATCAGCGGATTAAAATTCAAGAACAAGGCTACCATGTGGATCCTTATAGTGACTATGTGGTTGGCAATCACATCAATGGCAATTACATATGCGTTATCCAACGTTGTGGTTACTCCTGAAAAGGACAGACGATCACTCTGTTTTACCGTTAAAATTGGAGTTGTAGTGTGGTCCAGTATGATGGCTCTTCTTCTACTGAAATACACGTTCGACTTGGTGGCAATTTTTGCGAAAGAGAAAAGGAGTAGAAGGAAGGCCAGTAACAGGATTGCCAGTATGAAATTGGAGCAGCGCGCGCAGAGTGTTGATGAAGGAGCTACTCAAGCTAGCCGCGCGCGCAGAGTGTTGATGAAATTGGAGCCGCGCACGCAAATTGGTTTGCCTGTCCTACGCAAGCTCCGGGGTGGCAAAGATGGAGGAGCTACTCCTCCCCCTCCCCTTCCCCTTCCCCTCAGTACTTCTTAGTCGATATAGGATTGATTAGGCTTTCCAATGTTGGATCTTTCGCTCATGGTGTGCATTACTGTTGTAAAGGACAACAATACCCCTATGGACTGTTTCTGGAAAGAGAATTAAGATTGTAAACACCGGCCGTGCACCCTTACGGGGTGCTGCCTAATAGTTTTCATGCTTGGTTCATACTTGCTCCGTTCCATATTGAGGTTCTACTTTCACTATTTGGGGTATCTTACAAAATTGTCTATATACCTTAGTCTATAATGTTTTTTACATGCAGTATGGATATTGTTTGATAAATTTCAATTAATTTTATTAGATAAGATTTTAAAAATTATTGAAAACACCATAAATTGTGAGATATAAATGATTTTTTGAGTGGCTCATTTGTCGAAAATGGACTCTCATTTAAGAATGGAGAGAGTACTATTTATCCTTACGCGGTGCCCCTGTACAACTCATGTGCTTTGCACGTGTTCGGGGCTAATTCTTCTTTGTTCGAGAGAATGCCTCTTCGGTTGGAGTGTTGATGGGTTTTGTGGCAAACCAAAATAGTGTATTTCGCATTCTGGGGAAGCACACTACTATAAAAATAGATAAAGATCTCGTTCATTTGGTGTAACACTCCGACTTTTCGGGAGCAAAATAAAATATTGTCTTAAGAAGACTTTGCTAAATAAATATAATTTTTCAAGATAAAGGTTTATCTATTACAATCACAAGAAAAATTTACTGATTCAAAATACATTAACTTCAGAGCTGACTCTAGGCTTGATAAGGATTCCAAGCGAACTCGATCTTTGTCCCTGGTATTCCTCTTGTGTCCAATCGCTCCTCCATTGAATCCTGTGCCTTCTGGCAAATTAATCGTCGCAGCAATCGATTTACTAGGATACAGACGTATCCGTGAGTGATAAATCACCCAGTAGAATAATCCAATTCAACTACCCCTCTTACTTTACAGTTAGCAAGCAGCAGGATAAATATGGTACGAAGAAGTAAAACAGAAATTCATAAACATCAATTTGTTACTATTTATTATTCTAATGGGAAATCTAATATCTCTCCGCGAGATCTTTCCTCCCCAACCGCTAGCCATGTCCTGTCCCATGAGATCACTTTTTTGTTGTTGTCGCGGATTGTACCTCAGTTATGTACATAGCGTGTATCCCTCTCATTACAACAAAAGGAAGCTTATCATGCCCGAATCATAACTAGGGTTCGCCTATCTTATGCATCACTTCACAATCACCACAATCATCACTGGGCTTACTTTGCCAGTATCAATTCATTACTGGACACCCGCCAGTTTCAATTCATCAATTAACTCTGGGCTTACTTTGCCAGTTTCAAACCATCACATCCAACTCATCACATCTCAAAATCCCGCCTACAGGCATTCTAAAGAAAACGAAACTTTCTAATTCATCAATTACCTAGCATCGTCTAAGTGAACTCTATTCGCATACCACCCCGTGTCTCTAGGGTTCATTCTAACATTCAAATCAAGTGTCGGTGCAATATACAATTAAATCAAATAATAATTAAAACAATTAACGAGCAATACAATCACACAACTTTTTATGAATGCGCGGTTGCCCTTATTGTTGTATGGTACAATGTCAATAATGAAGTGGAATTTTTATAAAAAAAATTTATAAAATATTTTCTAGGCTCTCATTAATTATTTCTAAGTAATTAGATTTCTTAAAAACTAATTAAATATATTAATTAGATAAAAATATTAGAATAATTAACTTGACCTTAATAAGAGTTCTAAAGGTCCTATGCAACCAATTGCGTGTAAAAAAAGGTTGGGTTCGGAGGGTCGTGGAATTAATTTAAATGAAAGCGTTAAATAAAGTGATCGAAAGTGAAGTAAATAGATAATAAATAATTTACTATTAAAAATATGTTGAGATTAACAAAGTTTCATCTTCAGGATGTATGGAGTCTAAATAAAATTACTCGGGCATTAATAATTAGGTTTATAAGGTCGTAAAATAATTTCGATTGGAAATACTATAAAAATAATAATAAATAATCAATTAAAAAAAATTAAATTAACAAGTTATCATCTTTGAGATGCAAGGAGTCTGGAAAAAAAATAGTTTGGGTGTTAATACATTGTTTGGAAGGTCGTAAAGATTTTTCGTTAGTAAACTTGATAGATAAATAATCAATAATTCAATAAATAGATAATTAAATAAAAAACATATGATCTTAACAAGTTATGATCTTTGAGGTGTGAAAAGTCTAGAAAAAATAGTCCGGGCGTCAAAAATGAGGTTTGGAAGGTCTCAAAGTTGTTTTGAAACATTTAAAACCAATTCAATCTACCAGATAAATTAAACTGATATAATTAATTTGTTTTATACTAAGATGATATTATATTGTAAGAAAATAATATCAAGTCAGTAGTTTGCATAATATTAATATCAGAAAGATTGTAAAATAAATATCGTAAGGGTCATCTTCTTTGTAAATAATTACAAACTTCTTTGTAAATAATTACAAATAAAGTGTCGGGCTCAAAAATAATATTAGATTGGTGAATATGGCAGAAAATGCGCAGCGAATCATATTTTTTTTGTTCGAGACATAGAGTTAAGCATATAAACACTTAATATACTTAGAGAAGAGGTTGGATAGGATTATAGTACCTTTAATAGGATCGAATTGATTTAAAAATGAATCTTGAATTTTGAAAAAGAAGACTTCGGGTTCTTTGATCGGAAGACTTTGTGATCAGATTGAGGCTTGTTCGGGGATGCTCTGGGTTGTAGGAGATGATCGGGATGGTTGAATTGAGTTTCGATTGGGCGTAGCTATGAAATCCACTTTTCTCTCTCTTTCTTTCTCTCTCTAAAACTCCATGAATTGGAGCTTGATTTTCTCTGATTTTTCTCTCTTTTGGACTGGTAGGGCGTGGAGAATATTGTGGTGTAAATTTCGTGGGTCAATGGGGAGGGGTTATATAGGTGAATTTGAAAGATGTTAGATAAGAGTGAATTTAATGGAGTTGGGTTCATGAGATTTGGAATGGACGAATTTGGCTTGGTTTTAGGGTCAGGGAGAAAGTAGAGACTAAGTAGGAGAGGAAGAGACGGAAGGAGTGTGCATGTAAATTGAAAAAATAAAACTAAGATAATTATATTTGTATAAATCTATTAAGAAAAGAATTATAATTATATTTGTATATATCTATTAAGAAAAAGAATTATAATTATATTTGTATATATCTATGAAGGAAAAGAATTAATTTTATTATTAATAACACTTTTTAAATAATTAATCGATTACTATAAACTATTTGATTAAAAATAATTTATTTATCGAAAAAAAATAAGGTAAAAATCCGGGTCGTTACATTTTGTATGATCTTTCACTTTTAATCTCACATTCAAAATCGTGGTCTATTAATGTGTAACTAAAAGTCTCCATCTTTTAACCAAAAGAAAAAAATCGTGATTAAGACTCATTAAAACCGTGACTAAAACATAATAACTGTGATTAAAAATGACAAAACCGTGACCTTTAATAGCTTAACATCTCAGTTTCATTATAAAACCGTGATTGTTTAGAGAGTAATAATCTTAGTTTTTGAAAAAATCGAGATTAAAAGTGGCATTTTTCTAATCCTGTTGGGTTTTGAACCGTCTCTTGAGTTTTGCATAGAAGTTTCAACCAACTATACCACACACATTTTTCAATATATAATTGAAATATTTAATATATAACATATGCGTTTAACATTAAAATATATTTCGAACATCATTTTGAACCTTTAAATATTAAAATTAGAAATTTTGATAAACATGAAAGTTGTAGCACTTTGTGTTATTATTCAAACCCAGTTTGAATTATCTCAACTAATAGAGTTTTGAGCATAGAGTTATACTCGAAATACATTTGGCGACGAAACGTAACCTTCATATATTTTGTCACCAAAGGTACCCATTTGGTGACGAAATATATTTTCATCGCCGAAAGTATCCCATTTTTTGATGAAATATTTTTTTGTAGAATGGTTGAGAGTGACATTTATTTAGGGGTATTGCATGCGTAGTCGATTAAGAGGTAATCGACTTTCAACTTTTCCGATAAAAGAGCTTTCATCTCAAGTCTTTAAAAAAATGTGATGTATTCTCTAACTTATGATCTCAGTTTCTAGATGATTGAGATTAAAGGTTTTTTTTTATCTCAATTTTTTCGAAATGAGATATATTCTTTAATATACAATCTTAGTTTTTTAAAAACGAGATCTATTCTTTAAGTTACAATCTCACTTTTAGATTATTGAGATTAAAAAATCTTTTCATCTCAGTTTTTTTTTCGAAACAAGATATATTCTTTCATATATAATCTCAGTTTTTTGAGAATGAGATCTATTCTTCAAGTTACAATCTCACTTTTTAGATTACTAAGATTAAAAAATCTTTCCAACCAAGGCACAAAACACCAACTCCAATTAATACTGATTAAAAGTTTTAAAATAAGTGGATTAAGTCACTTTTTTGCATTATCATTATTAAACACATTGTTAACACGCAGTTACGGAATTTAATGGTTTATAGCCTTAGGCCATGTTCCGCTAAATTTCTTATTTTTTAAATACTTATTTTCTTTTTTATGAGACAGGTTATTTTTTCACCATACATTACCTTTAATTCAAAAAATAAGTAATTATTTAAATAATTAATGCTTTTTTTAAGCGGAACGAGACCTTAGATCTATGCTAGAGTCTAGACTGCAAGTAAACAATTTTGAACGAGTTGCATGCACTTTCCTCATTTTTCGAAATTTTTTTCAAATAAAAAAACACAATCGTCACATTCATAGAATTATTAATGTTGTTGATAAGTCACATTCATAGAATTGACACTAATTATTCATATTGTTGATAAGCGTACCTCCATACCTAATTATTCGAGTGTCTCCTAGCTGTCTTGCCCTGTCCTGCATAGTGAATGCTCGACTAAGATCTGGTTGGGGTTGCCCGACAAGACCTTCCGGCGAGAGAATGAGAATGTGCAGAGAACAAAGCAAGAGACTAGGGTTTAGGGATTGTGTAGTGTGTACCCCTTTGGGCTGTTATCCTTTGGTATTTATAGAGTCTACTTGACTTGCTCTCCAAGTACGATCATGTGCCTTACACGGGTCATCGTGACATCACCGATAAGATCTGGTAACCGTTTTGGGTGTGAGCTATTGCCCCCATGTGCGCTCATCATTATCTCTTGGCATAACCGCTTCAGCACGTGGCGTCATGGTTGGCCGAGCCTCACCCTCAAACCAAGCTTGGAGGCAAGTGAATTGCAGAGATGAGTGGGCCGACAAGTAGTCTGTCTTGAAGGTGGCCGAGCCCGAAGGTTCTCCCCAAGAGCTGGTAGTCTGGTGAGCACATCACCGTCCACTGTTAAATCTCGATTGTAGCTGAACTTGTGATTGAGTACGGCCACACCTTTCGCTTCCAACCTTAGTTTGTTCTTCCCGAACATAGATTTAAGCCATCAGGTTCGGCCTACTATAGACATTGCTAACAACACTTAAAACAAATGATTCGTTCACTAAGTTATCGATTGTTAACATAATATTAGGAAATATTATGTTACCATATAGTTGCTCGATTCGATTATTATGTTTCCTATTTTGCCTAGGCTATTATTTGTATTTTCTAATTAGTCTAAGTTTCCTTGTTATGTGTGGTTTCCTTATTTATTTAGGGTTTTCGGTTGTCAAGCTTTGTAGCCTATATAAGGCCATAACAATGTTCAATAATATAAGCAAGAAAGGTAGGTTCTTGGCAATTCTCTTTCTTATCATCGTATCAGAGCTACGGTTTTTAACCTAGCTTCTCCACCGTCATCCTCTTCACCACCAAACCAGTTGGCTCTCCAGGACCACTTCAATCTGTCAGTTCTCTATTGTTCCCTACAGTTCACAAATCAACTCCACCAATCCATAACTCCACCTTAGTCAGCAGCAACCCATCTCATAGTCAACCCATCTAGTCCCTTCCAACCAAAAGAAAAAAAAATGGAACGATTAGATGCTGCCCAACCCATCTTTATCACTCTTGATGGCACCAACTATGTTCTTTAGGCCCAGGCTATGTCCAGCTTTATCAAAGGCAAAAAGCTTTGGTGTGTTATCACTGGTGAGATTGTCAAACCTACAAAAGGGGACACTGAAACGCAACCCAAATTTGAGGAACGTCTGGAGGATTGGGATAGCAAGAATCATCTAATTATTACGTGGTTTCGCAATACTTCTGTCACCTCTCTTAGTCTACAATTTGGTCGATTTCAGAATCATGAAGGTCCTGCCAAGGCCATTTGGGAATTTCTGAAAGAGCGTTACAGCACTACTGGTCTTGCTCATCAATACCAGCTTCTTAGTCATCTTCACGGTCTACGACATGAGCCCGGCCAATCTATCAATGATTTTCTCTCTCAGGTCTATTGTGTATGGGATCAGTTAGCTCTCTCTGAGCCAAAATGTGGTCTTGTACCGCTGATGCTCAGATATTTACCAGTCACAGGGATCAACAACGGCTAATTTTTTTTCTTATGGGTCTTACTATGGATTTTGAGCCCGTTCACAGTTCTCTTCTTCATCGCAGTCCACTCCCTACCTTGGAACAAGCTATTTCTGAACTTCTTTCGGAGGAGACTCGTCTCAGTAGTCTTAAACCAAAGAGTATGGACACTGTTCTTGCAACTCATCATCACCGAAGTACTCAACAAATAAATTACCGAAGTACTCATCATATGTTTCTCAATTGCCCAGTTAGAGTTTGTAGACATTGCCATCAAGTCGGGCCAGGTCATTATCAGAGTCATTGTTTACAGAATCCCGACAATGGTAACAAGGGTTCTCCATCCTACTCTTCTACTGCTCAACCTGGTGGTAAAGTTGGTCCAACCGCTATTGGTTCCCGAACCGCTACAGCTCCAACTTCTTCTGCATTTAACAATGATGTGGAGGATATCCTCAAGAAACTTATGTCCATGTCAAATACCCAGCAACCTGCTGTTCTATCTACCGTCTCAAGTGAATTTCCACAAGACCAATGGGATAAGCCATAACAAATCATCATCTTTATTAGCTCCGTCTTGGTTCCTATCGGTTTCTCCTGGCTGCTCCTGGTTTCTCTTGGCTTGACTGCTGGCTTCTCTTGGTTGTTTTTCAAACTCAAGTTGGTATACCTACTTGAGTTTGAGGGGGGATATTAGCATAATATTAGGAAATATTATGTTACCATTGTTGCTTGATTCGATTATTATGTTTCCTATTTTGCCCGAGGCTATTATTCGTATTTCCTAATTAATCTAAGTTTCCTTGTTATGTGTGGTTTCCTTATTCATTTAGGGTTTTTGGTTGTCAATCTTTGTAGCCTATATAAGGAGTCCGGCTCCTCTCCAATCCGTAGAGAATTGGAGGATCCTCCAATTCCAATTCAATGATCAAGATTACCTTAGTAACTCAAGCCCCAAAGCTCATATGGTATTATACAGGCACCCAATTACTCTCCAAATATTTCTCAGTTAAATAAGCATCTTCCCTCCCGTTTTTTTTTAAATAGCGAAAAAAATTCATAAATCTTCGAAGTTGTTACAAAAAAGTTATTAATGTGTTATGGTGTCATCTCTCCCCATTAAACCTGCCTTTGAAAAACACTTTTTTTTTTATATAGCTCATGAGGATTTTTTCAACCAATATCATATAGCTCATCATGAGAATTTTTTACTAATATTATATCAGTAATTTTTTTCTTTCACATGGTTTTTTTCGCTAATATTATCTTATTATGTAGCTTATGAGATTTTTTTACTGATACTAATGTATTTCTATGTGTGCTTTGCACTGTGCCGTGTACTCATTGATGTAATTGTTCTTGTATGTAAGAAAGTTGAAATTAAGATGAGTTATGGAAATTAGAAAGAAATCGTAAGAGTAAGTAATTGAACGTAAGATAATTTTTATAGAAAAAAAATGCAAAATGAGTTCTTTGATTAATACTGTGAATCTGATAGTTCTTTGAACCTGCACCTGTTATTAAAGTTACTATATGAAATTTTACTAATGTTTGAAATTTGGTAAATTGGTGCTTGGAATGTGATAATTGGGGAATATTTGGAGAGTAATTGGGTGCCGGTAGAATACCATATGAGTTTTGGAGCCAGAGATACTAGGGTAATCCTGACCATTGAATTGGAATTAGAGGATCCTCCAATTTCTTATGGATTGGAGAGGAGCCGGACTCCTTTATAAGGCCATAACAATGTTCAATAATATAAGCAAGAAAGCTAGGTTCTTGGCAATTCTCTTTCTTATCATCGATGTTCAATCAACTTGATTTTTTTGTAAGACCATAATACGCGATGAGATCTTTGAAGTAAACGTTTAAGATCAAATTTCCGGGCTCAAAACAATATCGTTTTGCCCCAGCTGTCCCTCAATGCACAACAGCCCCCTAACTCCTTGAGTGCTGAACTCACAAATGAGTTCTATTATTGTTTGCCAGCTATTTGATAGGCCTTCGTTGTTAAACCCAATCATTTTGCAATCTGAATTAATAAGTACATCAAATGTGAATGCAATTTTTCAGTATTCTCGTGGATGATACTTTCACACGTGGGGCTATCGCTATGTACGTATGATGCCGGTGAATCCCAAGATAATTTTACTGCCCTTCTACATAATTTTGGAACTCCCAACTAAGTCATGGAATTATTCTCATAACCAACTTTGACCAAATAAGTGCTGATATTCAAGTGACTTTTGGTATCTTCTACTTGAGAGTTGAAAGGTCCTCTTGGAATTTGTCGTTTTCTTTTATGTTTCAGAAATTTTCTAGTCCTTTTTTTGTGTTTAAAGGCCAGTTATGTACTGATATGAATTAGCTTGATAATTGAAGTGAAATTTCAGCCTTTGGCTAGTTCCTATTACGACTCTTATCTCGTGGGTGAATTCCATAGGGTGGCGAGTGTGATACTTCTAAGTTCTCACTTGTATTACCTTCTCAAATCCATATTTCCGACATCAACGTAGGAATGGGGCTGCTTGTGATGTGTAAATTTGCCGGGCTCGTCCCGATCATGAGAACAATTCAGGTAACTTACTTTGTACGAGAACGCAACGCGTACAACAACTTTATGAAAGATCAAATTGATCGGACCGGTATTTCACTAAAGTTGATTACATGTTGTGGTCTTGAATAAGTGAATGACAATCATGATTTAAAAATACTCCTCCAAGATCATTTGATTCCATTATGTACGTACCGAACCCCACATGATTACTTATTTACTTCTCTTAGGGAGTGCTTCCACTGAGAATTTGAGAAAAAACGTAGGGATTTTTACTATCTCGTTCGCATTAATCGACAAGTTTTGACATTTTAGTTTGTTGTTCACGTTAACTAATAACTTTTTCACTCGCATATCCATCTACAATTTATTCACTACCGGAAACAACTTGATATTTTTTGCAAGCTTGACATTTCTCAACAACTTATTCACTACCAGAAATACTTGACAACTTGATTGTAACAAATAATTTCTCAAAACTTATTCACTAACGAAAACACTCCGTACATAATTATTGCTACCAGATCTCTAAATACAAGAATTTTCCGCAACAATATGTCAATATCACTTCTTCATTAATTGTATACGGTACATTTTTAGCAAATTGTCTCCTACAAACACTGAGTGGCAATAATTGGTTGCATGCTTGAGAATCGAGTGCAAACCTTCTTTGACTTGTAAAAAAAGAAAAAAAAAACGAACAACTAGCTCAATCAGATGCAAATTATTTCCGTTGGAAGATTTTTATTTTAGAAACTAATAAAGGAATCAATTTTACAAAGATATTGCTTTGTGGTCCACAGTTGTGTGGTGACACTTCTGTAGCCTCAAAAAGGGAGTGATTATTAATTAAGTGCTCCACGGGTCTTTCAATTAGAATTGCGTCTACTCTTTCTCTTTCTAAAAATTCCCAAACCTAGCCGCCAAGACTCTATCTATCAGCTCACTTGGAAACTAAAGCAAAAACTATTGCCTACTGCATGCATGATTGCATCCTATAGTTGTTTGTTTCTATTTTAGCACGCCTTTTTAGCTAGAATTTTCAAGGCTGGTTTG
Organism: Rhododendron ovatum; assembly: GCA_019656835.1. Taxonomy (NCBI): domain Eukaryota; kingdom Viridiplantae; phylum Streptophyta; class Magnoliopsida; order Ericales; family Ericaceae; genus Rhododendron; species Rhododendron ovatum. The sequence goes on along the minus strand of CM033793.1, from coordinate 11,006,066 downwards.
AGGTGAAGTATGTGCAGAATTCCCGGAATTTAGTTATGAACACGCAAAAAGAAGAAGAAGAAGTCGTGAAATGTCTATTTCCACGAAAGGAAGTGAATCCTCTCGTGCAGGGAATAAGATAGAAGATCTCAAAGTGCAGTCGAGCAGTATACGTGGCTTGTAGTAAGACGTGTTATAACATGCAAGTTCAACCAGCGTTCGTGTCGCAGGGAGTTGAGGTGAAATCCTAATTCTGCCTTGTAGGATTTTGTGGGTTTTTTTGTTGTCTAATCTGTACGCGTCATTACTGGATTCTGAAAATCGTTTCCCAACAATGTGTCCACATCAATTGTATATATATGAGCTGTGCAACTATGTACATCGGTTTTGTTTTTAATAAAAGTAGTTAAGTTTGCAGACCTATATGTTCCTAAACAAGTATTTTTGTAATAATAGAAAGGAATTGCAAATTCTCTCTCTCTCTGAAAAGAGCGTGCTGCTATTTGGTTGTTTGGGTAGGTTCCTTTTTTCCCTCCTTGCTTTCTGGCTACTTTTCTTCATTTGTCTTCATTCCAAGGAAGTTTCCCCGCAATTTTAGTATTTTTCGATTAATCCATTCATGTATCTATTTGTTTCTATAAGGAGTTTGAATTTTCAAAATTTATAGAGAGTATCATAGAAAATTACTTAATTGAAAATCCAACGACATTCAATTATGATGCATTCTTTGACCATTCTGCAGTTGAATGTTTTAGCAAACAGCCCCACACCAAGAAAACCAACAAATGGAGTGGGTGGCTCATGGACTTAATTCAAGCTGATGAAAACCAGCTTCTTGGCTAGTTGAAGTAAGATTGTTCAGATGATAAAAAAGGACGACGGATCAAACAGCTTGTGCAAGGGATTTGCCCAAGGCTTCCACAAACTAGCTTCCAGAAGTATCTGTCCTGCCAAGAAACACAATCAGTAATTGATTGAAATGTTTATACAGCCAAACAAAAGATATTGGGGCACTTTTCCCGAGCACCTGAAACGCTTGAAAAGAGTACCGGCCGGAAAGATAGATTGTCTATTGTACCCCTTGCCTCGATCAACCCGTAGAGGGCCTGTGCCATAAAATTCTTCATCCTATTCCGGGGTGGATTTGTCCGGACCAATACATGACTTTCCAGTTCATAATGCTACAGCAGTGGTTATAGTAAGAAAAAGGGTACGAAATAGGCATAGTGGATGCATTGGATCGTAATTTATAATCCACCACGACGGAGCAGTGAACAAGGTATGGGACTCATCATCTTCAACCGTGCAATTCCATTTCTTGAGGTCCTTATTCTCTTCTTTTCTTGTTTTCTTCCGAAGTTTGGCATTGCTGTGGACACAATTACATCCACACAACCCATCACCGATCCTGAAAGTATACTATCCAGCGACAATGGTTTTGAACTGGGATTCTTCAGCCCTATTAACACCACCAATAGATATGTTGGCATATGGTATTGCAATATCCCATTGAGAACTGTGGTATGGGTAGCTAATAGAGACAGACCTCTCACTGATTCTTCCGGGACTATGATTATATCTGACGATGGAAACTTATTGATTTTAAGTGGACAGAAACATATCATTTGGTCATCTAATATTTCAATTCCCGTGGTCAATTCTAGTGCCCAGCTGTTAGACTCGGGTAACCTTGTCATCCGAGATGACTCTGATGGAAGAACAATTTGGGAGAGTTTTCAATATCCTTCAGACTCGTTTTTAGAGGGGATGAAACTTGGCAGTGATGTGACGACACGGTTGAAATCATGGAAAAGCTCTTCTGATCCATCTGTCGGAACCTTTTCTGCTGGTGTTAATTTTGCAACAATTCCCGAATTCTATGTATGGAATGGTAGTCATCCCTATTGGCGGAGTGGTCCTTGGAATAGTCAAATCTTTATTGGCGTACCATTCATGAATTCCATGTATCGTCATGGTTTTACCATCGTTCCTGACGATAAGGGAACTGGGTATATCAGTTTCACTATTGGAGATGAGTCTTTAACGGAATACTTACTCCTGAATCATGATGGAATCATGGAACCTTTATGCGAAAGGAAACGGTTGAATGGAAGCAGGAATGGGAGGTTCGGTGGTCCAGTCCGGGGACAGACTGTGATGTTTATGGCAAGTGTGGGCCATTTGGAAGCTGCAATTCAAAGGAATCACCAATTTGCTCGTGTTTGAGGGGGTTTGAGCCAAATAATGTAGAGGAATGGAATAGGGAGAATTTTACTGGAGGGTGTGCGAGGAGGACACCTTTGCAGTGTGAGAGAAATGGCAGTGGCAACCTAGACAAGAAAGATGGCTTTTTGAAGCTGACGACAATGAAAGTGCCAGCGTTGGCAGATTGGGTTTCTGTTCCAGAGAATGAGTGTGAAAAACAATGCTTAATGAGTTGTTCGTGTGCAGCTTATGCATATTATCAGGGCATCGGCTGCATGTCATGGAGTGGAAAATTAGTTGACATTCAGAAATTTCCAAGGGATGGGGCAGATCTTTACATTCGCGTGGCATATTCAGAGATGGGTAATATTTTGGTTGATTCTCAGAATACTCAGGACTGTTTTAGCTGCGTTTGTCAATTTTGATCATTTTCTTGCTATGCTTGTTCTATTTCACAGATAAAAAGAGAAACATAAAAATTCTCACTGCAGTTTCAGTGGTCATTGGATCAATAATCATGGCAATATGCGCATACTTCGCATGGACGTGGATGGCCAAACAAAAAGGTACCGACAGTTACTGTTGTGAGAACTGAAAACTTGAGAAAGCATTCACTATTATTGTGCAGTAGATAACTGACAACAACCTCTTGAACCAGGAATGACGATAAAAAGGTTGTTTAAACTTGAGAAGCAGTCACTGTCTCCAGAATACTCAACTGAAACCTCATTTGAAGATAATATGAACCAAGTTAAACTTGAAGAACTACCCCTGTTCAAGTTTGAGAAGCTGGCAATTGCAACGGGAAATTTTGACCAGAACAATAAGCTTGGACAGGGTGGTTTTGGTCTGGTGTACAAGGTAATAGTATGTTTTTTTCATGTTTGAAAAAAATGTTAAGGTACTGAAGATTGGTGTTGTGATGTAGAAAAGAAACATCATATCTGGTGTCTGTTTCAGGGAAAATTACACGATGGACAAGAAATAGCTGTCAAGAGGCTTTCAAGATCCTCTAAACAAGGGCTGGAGGAGTTTATGAATGAGGTGGTTGTGATTTCTAAACTCCAACACCGCAATCTTGTTAGACTCCTTGGCTGCTGTGTCGAAGGAGATGAAAAGATGTTGATCTATGAATACATGCCAAATAAAAGCTTGGATGCATTTCTCTTTGGTTAGTTTGTACGAAAAGCTCTTAATTATTTACTCTCACCTAAGCTTTGCAGTTAACTCATTATGTTAGTGATACATATATCCGTTATACCCCGCAAAGCGCTTTGCAACTATTTTTTTTTTTTTTTATCTCGCCTCACTATCATAATTTCGATTTCCTTGAATCTTTCCCTTAGTCATTCTTGTTTTGGATTGATCTTCTTTCAGATCGACACAAACAAGAGCTCCTAGATTGGGGTAAAAGGCTCAATATCATCGAGGGGATAAGTAGGGGGCTCCTCTACCTTCATAGGGATTCTAGATTAAGGATCATTCATCGAGATTTGAAGGCAAGTAACATTCTGCTAGATGAACAGCTAAATCCAAAAATTTCGGATTTTGGTATGGCAAGGATTTTTGGAGGGAATGAAGATCAAGCCAATACGAGAAGGGTTGTTGGGACATAGTAAGTAGATGCGTCGACCTTAAAAAAAAAAAATTCTTTCTATGTTAACCTTTTCTCTCTTGTGTGTTGATAAAATGTAATCAAATCAATTTTGCCATGATGCAGTGGTTATATGGCTCCTGAATATGCAATGCAAGGGATGTTTTCAGAGAAATCCGACGTATTCAGTTTTGGGGTGTTGTTATTAGAGATTGTAACCGGAAGGCGAAACACAAGTTTTTATGATGATGAGCAATCTTTGAGCCTTTTGGCATATGTAAGTTCACTCGAGTCATTTTACTGACCTATTTCTCTAATTCCCAGCTTTTCTTCACGAATCATCAGTGAAAGATAATCTTCGTATATTTCATATTGCTTGTCATAATTCAGACATGGAGATTGTGGAATGAAGGCAATAGCGAGCTTCTCATAGATCCAAGGATAACTTGTCGAGACTTCCAAATGGAGATTTTGAGATCCATACATATTGGACTACTTTGTGTACAAGATTTTGCAATAGAGAGGCCTAACATGTCCACAGTTCTTTCTATGCTAAGTAGTGAAATTGTAAATCTTCCGAAGCCAAAGCAGCCTGCTTTTACTCAAGGGCCAGTGTCGTCTACTGAAAGGCCAGTGTTGTCTGAGAGACATTCTTCGCAACCTTGTACGAATGGTTTAACTGTTACTATTGCTGAAGGCCGATGACGTGAGTCTCCTTGTGATGATATCTTCTTCTTTCTCTTGTTCGTTTATATGGGGACTAAAAAACTGAAGTTTTGAAGTTCACAAAGTCTACCTACACAGATGTTGTGCATAGATCACAGTGTGGGGCCCACTACGGGTCCCACACAAATGATTTGAGCAATTCATTAAATGTAAAATATTTATTTGAGTGTCACCGCAATAAATCAGCTCAATCGGATATCTATAGGTGCTCAATCCAATCATCTAACTTTTTATTCAGAGTTCAAGACTCGGATCCTTTATGTGAGACCTGTAGTGGGCTCCACAACGCCATGATTTATGCACAAAATCTGTGTGGATACCAACGTTTTGAAGTTACAAAGATACTCTTTCTACTATTTTGTGAGTGCTTATTAGATTTATTGATGCAGGATAAGTGGCTGAAGCATTTATGGAGCAGTTGGAGAGTCAGAAGGCAAAGAAGAAGTCAGAATAAGTAGCTCAATGTGTTTTTTAGAGTTCCAAGGTGGGTCCTGTATTGAGTATTGGAGGGTCATTTAGTTAAGTTTTTTGTATTGGTTTAATGGTATTTGTTGGAAAGTCCAATAGTCATATGTTGGGAAGGTAAAAGGCTAGGTTTATCCTCTATAAATAAGATTGTAAGCCTAAGGACAAATTAATTTTTTTCAGTCAATATTAATTCAAGAGTTTCTCTCTCTTTTCCTTGTGGATTTCAAGGGCTACTCGTGGATTCGAGTAATTGTCTCATCTGCTTAGAACAATATCCAGCCCCTGTGTATTTTCCTCTGTGTCATTTAGAGAATTTACATCTTTGGCTAGAAAGAAATCCACTTTATGCATTCTAAAAGTGAATGACAATCATGATTTAAAAACACTCCTCCAAGATCATTTGATTCCATTATGTTCGTACCGAACCACATGATTACTTCTCCTAGGGTCATTCTACGTACTCATTGATTGAGCTTTACAAAATAAACAAGTTGGCATGCATTTCTAAGCTAGGGACGAGCCCATTTAATGGGCACAAACTGTAGTTGTGCTTAGAGCTCAATTATATAGCGTATATATATATATATATACACACAGTCAGTCTCCCATGAGGGGATCCTCATTTTAGTTAAAATGCGGACATCCTCATTTTTTTTATTTTCCGATCGAATTTTCATGATCCGAGCGGCTCAATATGTTCAGAACATGATTTTAAGGATACCCACGAGAAATCGACAAAAAAATGACCGGGAAGGGCTTGATTTGAGCAGTTTTTATTTGAACCGTTCGATAAAAAATAAACAAAAACTGCTCGATCAGATGAAGCCAATCCTAGTCTCTTTTTTTTGCTGATTTCTCACGAGTATCCTTAAAATCACGTTCTAAATACATTGAGCAGCTCGGATCATTGAAATTCGATCTGGAAAGAGAGATCCACATTTTATTAAAATGGGGTGGTCCTTTTGGGAGACGGTTATATATATATGGTGCTTTCACTAAGAAGTTGAGTAAAAAAGAGTAACGTAGGGGTTCTTATTACTATCTCGTTCACATTAATCGACAAGCTTTGACATTTTAGTTTGCTGTTCACATTAATTAACAACTTTTTTACTCACACATCCATCTACAACTTATTCATTGCCGGAAACAACTTGACATTTTTCAACAACTTATTCACTATCGAAAATACTTAACAACTTAATTGCAACAATTTTTTTCTCAAAATTTATTCACTTACGAAAACACTCCCCAATTATTGCTACTTGCAGATCTCTCAATACGAGAACTTTTCGCAACAATATCACAACTTCATTAATTGTATACGGTACATTTTTTGCAAATTGTCTCCTACAAACACTGAGTGGCAATAATTGGTTGCATACTTGAGAATCGAGTGCAAACCGTCTTTGACTCGTAAAAGAAGAAAAAAAAAAAACGAACAACTAGCTCAATCAGATGCAAATTATTTCCGTTGGATGATTTTTAGAAACTAACTAGGTGATTGGCTCGTGCTTGCACGAGGTATTTCGTGCCTGGTATTTTTGCGATTCTACTGGTTTGTGTTCTACAGTATCTTTTTTGACTGGAAAGTAGGAAAAAAAAAACCTTAAGTATTGAGGGAAAATATCAAAAATTCTTAAACTTAAGTATATAAAGCCCGGCTTAGAGGCCGGCTTGACGCAATAATGAGCCAAGCTATGACCGAATTGAAGCCCTAATCGAAGCATAGAACAATCAATAGAACAAATACGATAACTGCAATGAATCAAATAAATAAGACCCTTGCTATACCTATATTATCACATAATTGCATCCGTACGAATAAAATCCTTCGAACCAAGTTCGATTGCATATTACAACAAATGGGTAATTATCAGTACACACCAACGGAAGAAAAAGCAGTTTCTTAGTTTTTGCTGTGGACCTAGGCAAAAGAATAGTTTTGAGTATTTTACACTACATCTAAAGAAAAGTTAAACCCAAAATAACCACAAAAAATAAGCACATATGCTCCAAAAATTACCCATCGCATGCATTTTTTTTTGTCATAATCAGTTTCACCGAAACATAGAACAAGTTAAGTACGTGTTCATGCCCATTCATAATTTTTTTCCCAGTTTTCGATGCCATCAATGACAACAACTCTGATGTCATGATTCCCGAGCACTGCGACAAGGATGAAATCTTACAAGGATCACAATCGAATTAGTTTATAATTCTAACAAGGATCACAATCGAATTAGCAAATTTCACCACCTCACATTTCAAGTTGATTTCATTCATGTAATTTGGAATTAACTACTGCTTCTCTGCAGCACATAGTTCCTGATGCTTAAAAGTAAAGCGAACTCATTAAATTCAATCTTTTGTTTCTTTACGTGTCGGAGCAACTTTTAGTTGTGTCTATTTCATGTCTAAAATTTACACAACAAATGAATTTTAGCTTTTGCCACTGTTCCATTTTACTTAATTCACCACATTTTACAGCAGAAAGAATTGCAAACCGGAAAATATGTTAGACAAATGTGGGGACAGAAATACTTTATGTGAACATGGCTCGACACATACGTGTACTCAATTTTTCGATGTGTTTGTTGTGTGTGAGGTTCAGATATCTAGTGCAAATGCTCAAGTGAGTATCAATTCCAAAGACTCTTTTTAATCCGCATCCAAATATATGTGGTCATAGCAATGCAATTGTTAAAAAAACACTCAATCGTCTCCACACACATAAGTATACAGACTCACCTGTGTTAGCAATGACCAGAAATGCAATTACGCAAAAGCTAAAGTGTAATAAACAGAGAAGAAAGGAAAAACATCAAGAAACGGGACAGATACCTGGATCTCCGTACCTTTATATCACCACCTTCAAGTCCACCCATAGGCTGATGGATCATTATCCTCGACATTGGTAGGCTAAATCTTTTTCCTTTGGTTTCCAGTGAGAAAAAGAAACATGTCAGCAAATTCAAGAAATAAACTGCATAATGGTTATAAAAGTGATTGAAATTGAAGACATGCACGCTTTTGGTGCCAGCACTAAGAATGAAAGCTCCCATACTGTTCACCAGGGGAAAAAATAGTTTCCATCACTAAAAGCTACTCCCTCCGTCCCTTATTTATAGTCCGGTATTCTATTTTAGGCTGTCCCTTAATAAGTGTCTATTTTGTAAAGTTAGTGGGTAAAAGTTGATGAATTGTCTATTTTGCCCCTAAAAGTAGATTTCATTTTAAAAAGTAAGTGAGTAAAAGTGTAATGATGATGGGTAAATAAGGAAAGTGGAGGAAAAAGTTGATGTGAAAGGTATAATGATGATGTCTTTTTAATAAGTTGGAATTACGAAGCAGGGCACTTAAAAAGGGACGGAGGGAGTAACAGTTATGTTGGAACTAAAGCAAAGAACAGCATTTGGCCAACAACCAAAGAGATCTCTGAAGTCCACTGCCAAAAAAACCCCCCAATTCTAGTTGATCAGTATAGTCGCGCATGAATCTGCTGCATGCTTTGAAAACGATGCTACCATTTTCTCCTGTGTATGATAATGCAACTATTACTTTTTGAGCTTGATCAGTAGGAACATAATAAAAGGCATGAATACCATCTGCAGCAGTTGGATGCCTTTCTAAAGTCCAGCGAATAAACGGAGACTGAATCACCATAGTGATGTAGCATACAACTTAAATTAGGAACCGAACGAATAAGTGGTAACATAGAGCAACTCTAATAGCAATTGCAGCCGAGCACCATTGTTGCCTATCCTGATCAAGTGAGGATAGGGATAGGTCTCAAAAACAAAAAAGGGTAACTCTAGCAGATTATTCAAAAATACCAAGAAATTACATTTGAGAACCAATGTTCTCATCGAATTGCATCTAAGCCATCATCATGTTGTTGATCCTTCCATCTATGTATCTAAGCATTTAACTACCAGTAATTGAGAGGGATGATGTTAGGGACTTTTTATGTCCCACTAAGACAGACAGTCAGGAAAGAAGCTCTCATTTTACAGGAAGAAAACAAACAAGCTAGATCAGTGCCCACAAACCATGATTATGTATCTAATTACTATAGCTTGAGTTTTTTACAATTATTGTCTCTATTACCTTGTTCACAGAGCCACAGATAGTTATGAGCAAAAAAAATCATCTGCATATCAATAATAGGCATCTACCTTATGAGACACATTCTAGAATTATAGTTTCTAAAATCAATATTTTCCACAAATTTCTGCTGCAAAGAACAATGAGAGAATCAATTTTTTCAAAAGCAAATCTAATATCCCATGCAAATGAGAACAGAACAAAGAAAATCGGCATGCCATGCACTGAAAAGCAGCACATTAATATGAATCAAACCAAAATCGGATCTCAATTCAATACTTGCCCCATATTATATGAGTAATTTGAAGAGAGCGGAATCTCTCTGGAAAATTTGCCCTAAATTGCACAGTGACGCATTCAATTTCACGCATCAAGAATAATAACCGGCAAACAGAATAAAAGGTTGCACCTACGCAGAAATCTATAACAGAATATGATTCCCCAATTCCGAAAGTAGTAATTGCTCGAGATGGAGGAATTACCAAGTAGGAGCTTCTTATTCCCTTGTACAATATCGTCTCCTGCAACATTCACAAGGGCAATTTTAGTTGCTTTCCTACCTAATAACCAATAAAATGGTTCTACATGAATATTGAGACAACAATTTCACCCAATATTTACGTCTTAAGCTTGCGGGTATCTTTCTGTGCCACCTGCACCAGGTCTTGCCCGGTGCCCCAAACGGCGGAAGTCTGGTGACCGGATTTTGTGGACACGGCGCAGGGATGGCGGCTGTTCTTGGAGGCTAGGAAGTGACGTGGGCGACGACGTTGGGCCGGATCGGAGATTCGGACCCTTCATGACGGAGGGCAAGAGGACAGCGTCCTTGTCGGCGGACATGTCAGAGTCGAAGGTTTGAAACTTGGAAGGATACGACGAGGCGGGCGGCGGCGTAGGCCATTTCTAGTGGGGAGAGGAGAAAGAGAGATGGTGCTTCAGGATACAGAGAAGATGAGATATGAGGATGAGAGAGAAGTCAACATCGTCTCTTCTGGAACCATCTACTCTCTGAGATGAGAATATATACGACGTCAGCACATTAGAATTGGAAAGACAAAATTACCCTGCAAGCCATAACCAGAGGCCCCTCAATAGAGGGGCACAATTGAAAAAATCAGACAAAAATTGCCGACCCATCCAATTTGATTCAATTCTCTTAGTTTTTAATCTTAGATACAGGAAATCAATTTAAGAGTATTGGACATTCTCCCTGCATGGAAATTTCAACAACAATGCTACTCACATAACAATCCAAACACAACAACTTACACAACCTCTTACATACATGTGGGGCCCACACATAATAGTGTATGTATGGAGCCCACATTTATGTAAGATGTTGTGATTGGATTATTGTATGAGTGTCATAGTAGTGTATCCATTTTTTTCAAGTTATATATGTTCCGATGAGGCAATTAACGATATTTGATTGAGCTGATTTTTTGGTGCACATGTAGAACTTGACGAGCTCTACACGGTGAACGTCTCCGATCGTCAGACCAATGCCGGAAAAGCCTCACCGGAGGCTGCGCAGCACGTTGTGCAACACGAAGCTGCACTGCACAGTCCCTAAGTCCCTCTTCGGTTCTATACATCAAAAGGAAAGTTGCGATGAAATTCAGTTCATACTCAATCTTATATGATTTTTGAGATTTGAAAACATGTCGATTTTTCAGTTTGATAGTTTGTTAAACTACTTTTGTTCTATTTTGATGATTGATCAATCTAGAAAAATGTATAAAAATTTTGATAGTTTTTTTTTTGTTTGTTGGATAAGGAATAAAAAGATGTTTGAAAGTTGAAAATTTTTCCGACCTCCCGAGAACTTTAATGCTAGCACCACCGCTGTTCATAGTGACACATCAGCCATGACTCTATCAGCTCACTTGGAAACTAAAGCAAAAACTAATGCCTACTGCATGATTGCATCCTATAGTTGTACGTTTGTTTCTATTTTAGCACGCCTTTCTAGCTAGAATTTTCAAGGCTGGTTTGAGGTAAAGTTTGTGCAGAATTCCCCGAATTTAGTTATGAACACGCAAAAAAGAAGAAGTCGTGAAATGTTTATTTTTACGAAAGGAAGCGAATCCTCTCAGGTCCGTATTTTGGACTGAAAAAAATAGTCGCAATCTGAATTGGTCTATACTATAATCAATGGTTCAGATCTGTTCACAGACTCTTGACTAGAAGAACTGAATTCTTCACGCGAATAGTCCATGAGCAAATCAGAACCATTGAATTTTCCAGCTTAAGATCCATATTTGACTGTTTCCTCTCAGTTTTGGACGAAAAAAAGAGAAAGTTGTGCTATAGTCAAAAGAGGCAATAAAAAGCTTGAGAAAATGTCTAACATGTACTATATGGACTAAGAGATGGTGTAGCCCCCTCAAAAAAGCAGCACTGCTCCGCGGAATGGAGCCCGCTTTTCAATCAATCGAAATGTTTACTTCGTAGAACTCGTTACACTGAACATGTAGGCAAAAAATCAGCTCGATCAGATATTATTACGTGTCTAATCGGAACACATATAACTTAGTAATAATGAGTTTTAGTGGATTTGATCTATTGTTTCGGATCCAATCTTTTCAAGATAAAGGTGTTTCGATCCGGCATTTCATGATATTCAATCGGCATTTCATGATATTCAATCGAGCTAATTTTTTTGCATACTTGTTCTACACGATGAACTTTACAAAGTAAACGTTTTCAATCAATCAGAACCGAAACAGGCCCCACTTAGCGGGCAGCACATTTCTCCCTTTTGAGGGGCAGAACCTTACCGTACTATATGCATTTAGATGGATTGGATAGTTTCCCTTAAAGAGTTAAAAATTTCCGTCTTTATTCAATTTGTTTAACGGGTTTGTTAGTTTTGTGCCAATTTTTTTTCAATGAATTGAGAAAATAAAAAAATTATGAAGAAAAGGGCAAATTATTTTTAAAAATTTAGCTATCTTTTCAGCTTTGTTTTTAAAAAAAATTGAATTTCGATCATAATATTTTAATTTTTGCTTTTTATGGAAAATTAGTAAGGGAATTTTTTTTATAAATAAAAACAAGTCTTCACATGCCAACCTTTTCTCACATATCTATTTCCGTTGTTCTTCGAAAAATCTAACATTTTAAAAAGACGTACAGCACCATTACTACTCAAAACACCTAAAAAATTTCAAAAGGAAAATAATAACGTTGAAATTAATTTTGTTCGTGCCAAAACTCTAGTGCATAAAAAACTTGTACCTTGTGCAATACAAGTTCCATTAGGGGGCGAAATAATCCCAACAAATACAAAGGGAAGAACACTCATACGCAGATGAAAAGATTGGAACTCCTGACATCCTAATAGAATGCAAAAATTTTGGCTAAATGAGCTAACCCCCATTTGGTGGCTCTTCACATTAAATATTGGGAAAATGGTGTATGTAGAGGAGCTTGGAGTTTGCTCTTAATTATTTAATTATTTCTTTTTTTTTTGGTGTGGTGAAAGTAGGGGTGTCAAATGGACGGGTTTTGGTCAAAATGGGCAAGTTGTAAATGGGTTGGGTCTTTAATGGGTCGTTGAACCATTTAGACCCATTAATTATGGGTTTAATTACCTATACCTGACCCATTTATTTAAAATCAAACCCGACCCGCCCATTAATCCAATTACATACTATATACTAAAATTTAAAATGACTAAAATACCAATGTACACTAAAATGACCATATTACCCCTATAAATCTAAATGACTAAAATACCCCTGTAAAATTACTGTACTTTACATTTTCTCGTTCTTTCAACTACTTGTTAAAAAGGCCGTATTACACCTAGAGGTGTCAAATGGGCGGGTTAGAGCCAAACTGGGTAAGTTGTAAGTGGGTTAGGCCATTAATGGGTCATTGATCCATTTAGACCTATTAATTATGAGTCCAACTACCCATACCAAACCCTACTCATTTATTTAAAATCAAACCCGCCCCGCCCACTAACATAATTACAGTTTTACTTTCTTTTCTTTTTTGTTTATCTTAGATAAAAATGTAAAATTCAGATATACCAATAATAATTTTATAAAGCACACGAAAAATTTGAGTGACTTATTTTTTTGTTCTTATTCAAAATTTTTTTTGCATTTGTTTGTTTTGCGTCAAACTTTTGTGACTTATTGATTTGTCTCAACGAGAGGAATCGGAAAAGTAAAAAATTTTGATCGAAACTCATAATTTTTCGAATAAAGATAAAAATAAGTCAATAAGATAACTTTTTTTTACTTATCTGTCTTTTTTAAAAAATTTATTAGTTTCGATAAAATTTTTTTACGTTTCTAATTCTTCTCACCGAGACAAATTACTAAATTACAAAAATTTGATGCAAAACTAACAAATACGAATTTTTTTTAAATTAAAAACAAAAAAAAAAACCTAAAAGAATTCCTCGTAAGGAAAAAGTGATGAGAGAGAGAGAGCGAGTGTGTATTTGTCCAACCTGATGCCTGCCCATTTTGAGAGGATCACAGACGATTTACGATTCGCCTGTTGGGTAATGCCATCTGGCAGCCTTTAATTTTTTTAAAAGCAACTGAGGATCAGGAGTTTGCTTTGATGATTTTTTGTTGGGTAATATTGATGAACCATTGGGCATTTTAGTTGATTCAATTGATGTCCAATTAAGATTCAATAATAAATGAATTAGATGGGTTTGAACCCATTCTAACTCAACTAATAAATGGATTAGGTTGGATCTATTTTTTAATAGGTGAATTTGAATTTCTTAGTGGATTTGGATTCAATTTGCCACTCTTAGGTGAAAGTTGGCTTTTACGGAGTACTATTTTTTTTTGGTTCACGAAGAATTTAAAGAAGAACAACTGATGATGCCTTGAATTTAAATTTTAGAAGTTTGCCAGCCGTTTGGTAGGTCTTCGTTGTTAAACCCAATCATTTTTCACACATGGGGCAATTGCTGTGTCTACGGACTATGGGGCTGAAGCCCCTGCCCGCCCATCAAAACGCAGCCGTTTTGGCTCCTTTTCCTTGTGCTTTCTTTTAGCATTTCTCCTTATCCATATTTGGTGCCCAATAAACGGGCATAATAATTGATGATTTTATGGGGGCTATTTCAGATAAAAAAAATGATTCAAATCACAAGTTATTCTTAAAATATATTTTTATGAATTCTTATAAAAAAAATTTAGTTCAATTTGATATTTGATAGGGCTTTTTTAGAAATCGTAGGGGCTCTATGAATTTTGAAAAAGTCCCTACCGAAATTGGATTGAGCTAAATTTTTTGAGAAACCAACGAAAAATATTTTAAAAGTAATAAGTGGTATTGAAATTTGAATATTTTTGTGGGACCCAACATGAGGCGCCCCACAAAAAATAACTTGCATGTTGAATCTTTTTGGGGATATGAAATGAGCACCACAAAATAATCATCATGCAGAGTTACCTTAACATCTCTTGTAAATCATATTTTGAAGTTGTAATATAACTTTAATTTGAGTTATTTTGACTATGGATAACTGTAAAACACTTCTCATCTAATTCAATACTTCTAAAATTTGCGGCCATCGTGCCTTCGAGGTAATCATTTGGAACTATGGTGATATGACTAAAATTTGGTAAAAAGAACATGGAAAAATATTTTATGGGTATTATGTATGATATTGTGAGCATTTTATTTATGAAAAATTATATTTATTTATGTATATAATCGAGGGCGTACATCTAAAAAGTACTCCAATATTTATTTTAGAATTTTTTTATTGTTAATGAGTGTTTTGATGGTCTTGAGTAACAAAAAGTAGACCTTGGCTCAGTTGGTCTTTTCCTTGGGTTAAAGGTTAAAGCTCTAAGGGTGAGATTATGGGAGGCGGGGGGGCTGCTGCCCCAAGGGGGCAGCAGCGTGCTGCTGTCCCGGCCTTCCGGGCCCGCTCCGGTCTTGCTCTGATGATCTGAAACGTTCACTTTGTAGAGCTCGTCGAGTAGAATAACTATGCAAAAAATCAGCTTAATTGGATATCATTAAGTGCCTGATCGGAATCTTTTTATCTTAAAAAGAATGAATCCGAAACACTGAATCAAATCCATTGTAACCCATGGACCGAGAGTTATATGGGCTCCGATCAGGTACTTAATGATATCCAATTAAGCTGATTTTTTGCATAGTTATTCTACTCAACGAGCTCTACAAAGTGAACGTTTCAGATCATCGGAGCAAGATCGGAGCGGGCCCGGAAGGCCGGGACAGCAGCACGCTGCTGCCCCCTTGGGGCAGCAGCCCCCCCGCGTCCGAGATTATGGGCTTGATCTTGTGGACCTCATTTTACGACCTCATACAAATGATCAAAGATATTCCTTAGTTTTTAAATTGTTTTTTGAGTTGCCCTTTACAATTTTAGCTGGATCGCATAACTGTAAGTTTTTCGTCAAATTGTATAACTTTTCTTTGAAAATTCAGAAACCTTATTAAATCGTGAATGAAAAATTTATTAGTGAAGTACTAATACTTATTATATTTAACTCAATCATTTGGAAATTTTTTCTTGAAATTTGAAATTGATTTTAATACTCCAGTTTAACCACCGACACTCTACTTTATCTCTTAATCATATGAGATTACAAAATAAAAAGTGAAGTGCCACCGGATAAAAATAAAGTATCAAAAGTCACAACTGTAAAATTTAATGCACAACCTACCTCATTTGTTTGGACCCGAGTTGGACCCACAAGCTCATTAATTAGGGGTGCATGGTTGGGCTGGATTAGATTGCGACAAGCACCACCCAATAGGCTAATAATTAAGGCTTCATTTCAGAAACCTTCTTAAAAAATAAGTAATTTATTTTATATTTTTAAATTTAAAAATATTATAAATAAAAAATAATTTTTTATTTTTTTATACCGTATTAAAAATCTTGATGAGATCTATTAAATCAGATTCATATTAATTAAAAAACTATTTACATAAACACATTATTTTTTAATTTAAAATTATTTTTTTAAACAATAAATACTTATTTTACCTTCCGGACCGCCTAACTGATACAGATAGCAAGAATTCTCTAAGAGAGAGACTGAGAGAGTCTGAGAGAGAAATGGGATGCGAGAGAGCTGCTATTCCTCCTCGTTTAATGTTGGTCGGAAGGGAACAGTCGATGCTTTGATTTTCCACCATTTTCAATTAGCAACCTGACCATGGGTAACCGACGACCCCTGTGCACAGATGCGGGTGCGGGTATTCTATGATCCCCTGAAAGGTACATATCCCATCTCACGACTCTTATAATTTTCTCAAGATTTTGATTCATGCACTCTTTCTAGATGCGCGCGTGCACACGCACACTCAACGCGTTATACTTTGTTAGAAGAAACAAGTCATGGATTTGTGAGAGCCATTTGATACTATTCTCGAAATGATCTGCTTGCAATTTGAGAATTTTGAGTCCAATTTAATTCCAAGTGTTGTATTTGTACATGCTATATTTTAGAGCATCTCCAATAGCCTCGAGCAAATTCTAGGCAAAATGCTTAGGAAAAATGCAAATTTCTACTTTGACTGGTTGCTTTCACCATTCCCAAAAAAAAAAAAGAAAAGCAAAAGGGTTTACCAACTCATTCCACTTCTATGTTTCGTAATTTGAGACTTTATGCCAATTAATGTCTTGGGTCTTGAATCCCATATGTTTTGTACATGGGTTATCCCCCTCCCTGAAAGTAGAACCGAAGGATCCGTTTGATTAGCGAGAATAATATAATAGAAAGTGAAAATGAGAAAAAGTGAAGTAAAAGAAAAGAAAAAGACAATGTATTTTTTTCTCGCATCGGTTTGATTAGGATAAAGGTTTTGCAAGAAAATAAGGAAATTAGAGTAATTGTTGTTAATTCTCACAAGAAAATAAAATTTTCATGCACTTTTTGTGGATAAAAGCAAGACAAGCTTTCTAGCTTTAGAAGGTTATATGGGAAAGTTTGTTTTCTACCATTTTATAGGACATTTTATAGGACATTCTTGTTAAGTGAACACCAAAAAAGTATATATTTTATCTGTTTCTTACACTTTGTACTATTATCTCGCTAATCAAACGCACCCAAAAGGAATGTGAGACAAGGACGACTTTAATGTAAGGTTAGACGCGTTGGCTGAGAAGGAAGACAGGACGATGTAGATATTGTGTGTGAAGAGATGCCTTTGGTAGTCTATTGCTTAACTTGCTGGTGGAGTTTGCTCAGTTATCCTACCCAGTGGAAAGTACATATGCGACATGTTGACGGCCATTGGTTATTGTGTGCCCTTTTAGGTTTCAGCGTGAAGTGATGATAAAGCATCGGGCAACAATCACATCTGGGACCATCTTATCAAGAAATCCGTGATTAATATCAGTTACAAGGAGTATCGAATATCTTTTCCTCCTCTGCCTAAGATTTACGGTTAGGCTTTCTAGCTTCTTGATCTTGCATACATATGAATTCTTGTCTACTTTACATTTGTTAGCTAGATCAAGTGCTATAAAGCCCAAACTTTTTAGATGTTTTGGTTACTTAATATGATATGAAAGCTCCTGATCCAAAAGGTCGCTTAGGTCCTAAACGTTGTATTTGCTTTTCCACATGCGCTAAGGGGTCACATTGGGGTGTTAAATAATTTGATATACATTGTTGAGCCCATTTCCATACTTTAAGCTTAGGGACCGAAGAAGCGCGCTAACTTCCCTGGCATGTGTCCATCTTCCCACGTGAATGACGTTGCACGTTTCCATACAAAAAATAAGACTGGCGATTCAATTAAAAATGACACATGTAGACAACAGGTTAGGAGGATAGGATTTGAAAGCGTAGGAGTTAAATCCCCTCAATGTATTCTTGTCCATAATCCCTTCTCTCTGTTAGATTACCTAGTTTAACCAATTGAAAACAAATTTCTAGAATGGATATTAGATCGTGTTCTTCATTCTTTTCTTCTTCTTTTTTTTTTTTGTTTCTAGGATGTACAAAAAAATTATTTCCAAGTATTTTGATCTGTTGAAATTTTATCCAATAAAAAAAATTAAGTAGTAATGTCATGCCCTGATTTTCTAGAAGTACCATATTGGCATCTCCTTGTCGTGTTTTATCAACATCATTTGTCTGTCTTTATCCATAGGGACAAATAGTGACTTAGCACGTTGACCAGCAAAATTCAGGGTAGTGATTTCATTGCAGTTGCACAGTAGCTTAAATTAAATAGGACATGCAACATCTAATAGTAGGACTGCCTTGGTAGGTTTCATCTAATACTAATGTCTCGACCAAAATTTTGCAGTGGCATTCCTGCATCTGCTATGGCCTCTAGTAAGCTGGTTCAGCGGAAAGACCATATCTTTGAACTGTTACGTGACAAGAACAGTGCAAAGCCAATTGTTCTTGTGGGTGATTCTGGTGTTGGGAAAACATGGACAGCTAGACAGATAAGTAACTGTGCTGTTAAAGAGGGTTTATTTGAGTTTGCTGTCTGGGTTTTCCTTGACATAGAATTTGATGGTGATGCTCTTCACGATGGTGATGGTCATCAATTGTCTATCTGTTCTGTTGTTGATGAGTGGGACCCTGAAGATGGCATTGACGAAGCAGATAACCATAAAACCTCACAACATTCGATATCTGATTTCTCTAAGGGAAAGAGGTTTCTTCTAATTTTGGATAGCTGTAGAAACGATACAGATGAAAAAGGCGTGCTGTCAAAATTGATAAACCTGCTAAATCTTCCCAACGAAAGTTCATTTAAGGTTATAATCACTAGTGCAAAGAGCATTGACAGTTATGCTCCCACGGAATACGAAAGTGTGATGTTGGAGCCTTTGTCTCTGGAAGAATCACGGGCCTTATTGCGAGAAAGGGTTGGGGATGGGGTGATGTCCAAGCTTTTGTCTGTGGAAGATTCACGGGCCTTATTGCAAGAAAAGGTTGGGGATGATGAGCCATCCATCAGTGATCTAGCTGAGAAATTCATGGAAAATAGAAAATATTTGCCTCGTTCAATTATCTTGATGGCAAAAGCCATAAGGTATTTCAGTCAACAGGATTCCGGGCCACAGATGATTAAGAGTGCTTTGGAGCAAGCATCTGGTGATAAAAGCTATGATATAAAACAGCTACTCGAGAGTGGGTATGACGGGTTGCCAAGGAATGTCTTGATTGACTGTTGTAGGCGTTGGAGTGACTTCTCTCGTAGCCGTGGAAGCATTCATTACAATGAGTTGATAGCTCACTGGATACTGGAAGGGTATTTTGGCCATGTCGATTGGATTGAGGTAGCATATGAGAAGGGCCATTCTGTTTTGATGGAGCTTGTGGATTGTCAGGTGCTGAAAAACCTGGAGGGTGGTTACGTAACAATGGATAGAGCAATCTCAAATAAGGATGAGTACAACTGTTACGGGGGGAGAGCGAGTCTTGGGTTAGCTGATGTGTTAGCAGATCTTGAGTGGGAAGGCTTTGGCAGAATTACTTGGACAGATGGAATGATAAAGTCGCTTCGTAGTGGTAAAAAGGAGCGGAAACTCTCAACGGTTTTCCTCAGTGGAAACCGCTGTGTTGAATTTCTATATGACGATTCTGTGGGGTCGAAACAGGAGATTGGCATTCTTGCCTTTTTCAACCCGACCTTCAACTCGCTGGCACATCTCTTGTCTGACATGCACAAACTTTTTGTGCTTGTACTAAGAGGTTGTGAATTTTTGGAAAATATCGATCACAAGTTCAACTTTAAAAGATTGACAGTTCTTGAGATATCCAATGTGAGCTCATTGAAGACCATTCCGAATGATTTTTTTGACCACGTGCTCCAACTTCGAAGCTTGCATATATCTGAACTGAAGGTTGAGTCTTTACCTTCGTCTATGGAAAACCTCAGGGAATTGCGATGGCTCATCCTTAGGGATTGTTCTTCTTTTAAAAGACTAATTAGTCTGAAAAATTTCAAAAATCTCATGGTGCTTGATGTTTCCGGGGCTACATCTTTGACAAATTTTAAAGACAAATCCTTCAAAGTCAATACAAAACTTCAAACGATTAATCTTTCCCGTACCTCTATAAGAACATTACCAAAACTTCTGAATCTTGGAGAACTGACTCATTTCTCACTGAGTGGCTGCGAATCCTTGGACAGACTTCCCAAAACTGATGCACTCTCACACCTCAAAACTCTTGATCTTTCAGGTGCTAAAAGTTTTAAGGAGTTTCATGAGCTATCATTACCGAATCGAGGTAGCCTCAAGATACTTGATCTATCGGATACCCCTTTAGCAAATCTGCCTTCCTTGTTTACCCCTCGTCACCTCCTTTTAAAACGTTGCCCTCAGCTGAAGAAACTGACATGCATTGAAGCATTTGAAGGCCTACAGGAACTTGATCTTTCAGGTACAAAAAGTCTAGTTGAAATTGAGGAATTCAGCCGTCTGACTTCTCTTCAAATTCTCAACCTTTCGGAAACTAGCATCACAACTCTACCGTCCCTTTCCAAAGCTTGTGGCATCCGCAAGCTCTTGCTATCCGGCTGCAGTTCTTTGACAGCAATAACAGATGCATCCTTTGACAAATTGACCTCCCTTGAGCATCTTGACCTCTCTGGGACAATGATTGAATCTCTGCCATGCCTTTCACTCTCTAGCGTCCTTTCTGTCCTCTCACTGAAAGATTGTTCAAAATTGAGCTCACTTCCACCCCTGCAACATCTAACGAATCTCCAGGAGCTAAATTTATGTGGTGTTGCGGCTTTGGATGAAACCCGAGCTGATTTTTTGGAAGGCATGAGCCAAATTCGGATTCTTAATCTATCCAAAACTGGTATTAAAGAGTTGAAATCCATGTCAAACCTCACAAGCCTGAAGAAACTTTTTTTAAGAGGTTGTAAGAAATTACAAACAGTGCAGAATTTGGGAGAGCTCACGGCGCTTGAGGTACTGGATCTTTCGGAATCCGGAGTCACTCAATTACCTCCCCTTGGCAATTTTAGAAAGCTCAGACAGCTCCTCCTTGGTGACCGTTCAAGGTTGGAAGGGTTTCCGGTGGGGATGACTGTTGGTGATCTTCCCAACAGAATCTCAGAGTTGACTGATCTTGAGTACCTTCATTTGCCGAACACGAATAATGTTCAAGGATCTGAGAGCAGAAATACAACTTCACAGCAAGAAGAAGTGGATCCTAAACAGTGGGCCATCTTCCGTTTTCCTGATGAAACACTTGGGGTCAGTGAAAGGCCTCCCATATCTTATAGTGGCATTCAATTTCTTCAATCTTCGAAGGAAAATCCCACTTCACTTGAAGAAACCTTAAGGCGATTTCATTTCTGTATTCATCCCACTGAGGCTCAACCTAATAATGGGCACACACATCGCTGTAGAAATGATTTTATATTCAGAGATATCCGCTTCCCAGTTGCAGAGTTTGGTCGTTTTAATGAGAAAAAATCATTGGAGATCCATGGATTCAACTTTTTCCCCACGGGTATTGAGGATGCTCTCTGCAATGCGGACTGTGTGTTTTTCATTGATGATACATTCAAGTTATCTGGTATTAATGCAGCCAGCCTAAAGGAAATGAAAGGCTGTTGGATTGAAAGATGCACAGAAATGGAGAGTTTTTTGAATGCAAGAGAGGAAGATGATGCCACTAAGCCGGGGATAGCATTGGAGGAGTTGGGGATTTCAAATGCTATTAATTTGCATACTATTCTCAGTGGGACACTGCCTCGGAGATTTGAAAACCTCAAAAGTCTATATCTCGATTGTTGCCCGAAGCTTTCAAATGTTTTCTCGGCATCTTCCTTGCCAGAAAACCTCAAAGTTCTTCAAATCAAATTTTGTGATAATTTGGAGAATATGTTTACAACATCACAAGAGCCTGAATTGCGACATTTAGAGACATTGTGTCTGTGGGAACTACCAGAACTGAAGAGAATTGGATGCAGATTGCCATCTCTACACACTCTAAAAGTTTGGGAGTGTCCAAAGGTGCAGAAATTAGATTACAGTATCCACTCAGTACAAAAGTTACAGAGTTTATGGATTTCCAATGTTGTTTGTTGTTAGAAAGAGAGAGAAAGGAGAAAAGTGTTTAGGGTTGTTAAGTTACCCCAACACACAAAGACTTTATTTATATTATGAGATACTCATTACAATGAGATAATTAACCAATGTGGGACTAACATAAGCCTAACAATACTCTAACACTCCCCCTCAAGCTGGAGAGTAAATATCACAAAGTCCCAGCTTGTTACATAACAACTCTAACCGGGGTTTGAACAATGACTTAGTAAACACGTCAGCTAACTGAGCACCTGTAGACACAAAGGGAGTAGCTATCACACCACCAACTAACTTCTCGCGCACCAGATGACAATCAACTTCAATATGCTTAGTCCTCTCATGAAATACCGGATTGGACGCAATGTGAATTGCTGCCTGATTATCACAATACAACGGAATGGGTAATTGCATCTGAAATCCCAGCTCCTCAAGAAAGGATCTCAGCCAAACAATCTCACATGTGGTATGAGCCATAGCCCGGTACTCAGCCTCTGCACTAGACCTTGCAACAACAGTTTGCTTCTTACTCTTCCAAGTAACTAGGTTGCCACCAACGAAAGTACAATAACCAGTTGTTGAACGTCTGTCAGAAGGTGACCCTGCCCAATCTGCATCCGTAAATGCCTCAACACGAAAATGACCATTAGAACGGTAAAACAAACCGCGTCCAGGATGAGCCTTAAGGTACTTAACAATGCGAATACAAGCTTCCCAATGTGGAAGACGAGGAGCAGACATAAACTGACTCACGGTACTAACAGCAAATGAGATATCAGGACGTGTATTGGTAAGATAATTCAACTTACCAACCAATCGACGATACTGGTCTGGACGAGGAAATACCTCCCCCTGATCAATGCAAAGTTTCACATTAGGATCCATTGGAGTCTCCACAGGTCTAGCTCCCAGTAAACCTGTCTCCTCTAGAATATCCAACACATATTTCCTCTGGGATAGACTGATCCCATCCTTGGACCTCGCTACCTCAATGCCTAAGAAATATCTCAGCTTACCCAAGTCTTTAGTGTGGAATTGACTATGTAAGAACTGTTTTAGCTCATCAATCCCTTTTTGATCATCTCCAGTAATAATAATGTCATCTACATAGACAATGAGCAATACTTTCCCTCGAGCCGACATAAGGGAGAATACAGAGTGGTCTGATTGACTTCGACACATGCCAAACTTCATAACTGCATCACTAAACTTGCTGAACCACGCTCTAGGAGATTGCTTAAGTCCATAGAGTGCTTTGCGAAGACGACATACCTTATGATGCTCCCCCTGAGCAACAAACCCAGGTGGTTGCTCCATGTAGACTTCCTCCTGGAGATCGCCATGGAGAAAGGCATTTTTGACGTCGAGTTGGAACAACGGCCAACCAAGATTAGCAGCAAGAGAAATAAGAATGCGCACAGAACCAAGCTTGGCAACGGGAGAGAACGTTTCTGAATAATCAACACCATAAGTCTGGGTGTACCCTTTGGCGACCAAACGGGCTTTGTAGCGCTCAACAGTGCCATCAGGAAGGTACTTGACAGTATAGACCCAACGACAGCCGACAGTAGTTTGACCAGCAGGAAGAGGAACCAACTCCCACGTGCCATTATTATGAAGAGCAGACATTTCATCTTCCATAGCTTGCCGCCACTCAGACCGTAATAAGGCCTCCTGAACAGTGTTAGGAACAAAAACAGAGGAGACAGTAGTAGTGAAAGCACGAAGAGATGGAGAGAGATGATTATAGGAGATAACCTGAGAAAGAGGATGAGAAGTGCGAGAACAATTAGAAAAACCATATTTTACAGGCGGGTGGCGATTCTCACGAGTCGGATAGCGAGGAGCAGGCGGATCTGGCGACGGGGGAGAAGACGGAGGTGCTAGCGAAGATGGTTCTGCAGGCGAGGAGTGTTCTGTATGTGGAGGCTGGGTTGGCGCCGGAGGCTGGGGTGGTGTTGGTGCAGGGGGACGCCGAACATAAACCTGCAAACGATTTGGTATAGTGCCAATTGGAATAGCCATAGGTAACACAGACTCTAGGGTATGGAGGTCATTGGTAGTAATAGGAGCTGAGTAATATGGCAAAGACTCATTGAACGTGACATCAACACAGACAAAGTGACGACGTAAAGTAGGAGAGTAACATCGATACCCTTTTTGAGTGTGTGAGTATCCCAGAAAAATACACCGAAAAGACCGAGGGTCAAGTTTACTCCTATCAGGGTCAAGAGCATGGACATAACAGGTGCACCCAAAAACTCGAGGAAGTAAGGAATGGAGAGGCCGATCAGGAAATAAGACCGTATGGGGAACCTGACCACCTAGGACTGTAGAGGGCATGCGATTGACTAAGTAACAGGCAGTGAGGACAGCGTCGCTCCAATATGACTTAGGAACCTGCATTTGAAATAATAAGGCACGCATAACTTCAGACAAGTGCCGAATCTTGCGCTCAGCAACTCCATTTTGTTGTGGAGTCCGAGAGCAAGACGATTGGTGAATAATGCCATGATCATCAAAAAATTGAGAAAGGGTACTATGAAAATATTCACGGGCATTATCTGAACGAAATGTCTTAATACACGTATCAAACTGATTCTTAATCTGCATGTAAAAGGATTTAAAAACATATTTCAATTCAAATCTCTCTTTCATTAGATAAAGATAAGTGATACGAGAAAAATCATCCACAAAAATAACATAATACTGAAAACCAGAAATACTAGGCACATGAATAGGCCCCCAAATGTCTGAATGAACTAATTGAAAAGGACGCAACGCACGACGCTCAACCCTAGGATAAAAACTGACTCGACGGTGTTTACTAAACTCACAAACTTCACAAACCAACTTATTAATGGAACGACACGAGGGCACAAGTCGCTGCAAACTCTGAAGAGAGGGATGACCAAGACGACAGTGCTGTTGATATGGAGACTCTGATGTCTGAAGGGCAACAGGTTGAGACACTTGCAAGTAATAGAGGCCACCTCGCTCAATACCCCCACCAATCTTCCTCCCCGTCGTGAGATCCTGAAAAACACAACCATGAGGAAGAAATGTAACGGAACAATTTAAAGATTTTGTAAGACGGCTTACAGACATAAGATTAAACGGGAAACGAGGAACATGTAATACAGATGTCAATGTAAGAGAGGAAGAGACAGGAACTGAACCCAAACCAGTAACAGCAGTGGTAGATCCATCAGCTAAGGTAACATGAGATGATCTACCAACTGGCTGTCGATCACTAAGGAAAACAGGTGTACCAGTCATATGATCCGTAGCTCCCGAGTCAATAACCCAAGGAGAGGAAGAAGAGGAGGCAACACAAGCAATAGATGGACCAGTCTGAGCAAGCGTAGCAGTGGAAGATCCTGTCGTATTCTGAAATGACAATAAGCGCTGGTACTCATCAGCTGAAATAACCAAACTATCGGCAGAAGATTGAGCAAACTGTCCAGTATCCTCAGAGACAGTGGCCTGATGAGCCTGAGGAAAACCATACAACTCATAACATGTGTCCACCCAATGATTGGTCCCCCCACAGTAAGTACACAACCGAGCACCACGGCCGCGACCACGGCCTCCCCCCGTCGTGCGGCCACCTCGACTAAATGTACGATCACCTCGACCACCGATAACAGTATCTGTACGGCCAACAGAACCACGGCCATGTATTCCAAAATCGCGGCCACGACCTCTAAACCTAGAATCACTGCCGCGAGCACGACCACGACTGACTGAGAACACAGAGCTATCAGAAACAGCGGAAGTTAAAGCAGAACGGTCAGGAGTCGGTGCAGAAATAGATGATGACTGACGGAGACGACTGAAAACCTCACTGAGAGGAGGTAAGTCACAAGTCCCCAAAATCTGATTACCCACAGGACCAAAGTTCGATGATGCACCGGAGAGAAACCGAGTGACCCTCATACGGTCACGCTGGCGCCGCATAACCTGAATATCAGTAGAAAGTGGCTCACAAATATCCAATTCATTACAAATGCGTCGGAACTTGGCATAATAATCTTCAAAAGAATCATCACCCTGAGTTATAGCAAAGAAAGACTGATGAAGGTCATATGTGCGACGGAGATTGTCGACACCGGAATACAATTCTTTTGCCTGGGTCCACACCTCTTTAGCAGTATCACAGAACATTAGCGTACTAGCAACTTGTTCAATCATACTATTCCATAACTCGGAACGAATACGGGCATCAATAGCTTTCCATGCCCTATATGTCGGTCCATCAGTAGTAGCAGGAGCATCATCAATCAAATAGGAGTCCTCGGTTTGACCCATATAATACACCTCAACGGCTTTAGCCCAAAGAACATAATTGCCCCCATTCAATGGGGTGGAGGTAATAGGGCGCCTGTCGCGAGACCAAGAACCACCAGATAAGCTACCAACAAGAGTAGAACCAGTGCTAGATACAGTACCAGAATCAGAATCCTTCTTCTGCTCAGACATTTCACCGGTCAACGGAGAGGCACCAATCAATAAGAACCAACAAGATCAACTAACAGGAGCAATAACTACCAACAAGCGAACATCAACAGAAGCAAGAACAACTAGAACTGACCACAGCCATAAATACCCATCAGATTGGACGTGCATTAGACACAACAGTCACGGATACGAACTCCATAGATGACGTAGATCCACCAATAACTAAACAGGATAAATCGAACACCGTCCAACCCAAATAAACTGAACAAAACAACTCCAAAAGGTCCGACTTACATCAATATTGAGTAGAAGATAGAGAAACGACGAGCAAATTGGCGTGCATACCAAGAAAATCACAAGAGATCCAAAAAAAAATACCAGCAACACAGAGCACAAGGGGCTGAAATCACATGAATCTGCAACTAGGAGACTCGCCGGAGTCAGGCGAGGGTCGCCGGAGACTGGGTGACTGCCGGCGAGGGTCGCCGGTGGCTGGGCTGTGGGTGGCGACGGGTTTGAGGCTGGTACAAAAGAGAGTCGGCAGAGAAAGGAGTAGATATGATAGAGAAAGAAGCAGATCTGGTACAGAAGAGAGTCGCCGGAGTCAGGCGAGGGTCGCCGGAGGGTCGCCGGAGTCAGGCGATGGCCGGCGAGGGTCGCCGGTGACCGGGCGACGGCCGGCGAGGGTCGCCGGCACCTGGGTTGGAGTTGTCAGGCGTAGATCTAATGTTCTTCAGAAACCACCACTGTTCACAGCCGAGATTACTGTTCAAACACACTGTTCACAGCCGAGATTACTGTTCACGACTGTTATGTGGTGATGGGTGACGTATGGTAGATTTACGGTGGGTTCCGCTCTGATACCATGTTGTTAGAAAGAGAGAGAAAGGAGAAAAGTGTTTAGGGTTGTTAAGTTACCCCAACACACAAAGACTTTATTTATATTATGAGATACTCATTACAATGAGATAATTAACCAATGTGGGACTAACATAAGCCTAACAATACTCTAACATTGTTGATTTGAAGAGCATCTGCAGTGGTAGCCATCAACCTGGGAGTCTAAGCAACCTTGAAACTTTGGTTGTTGAGTGTTGCCCCATGCTTGAAAATGTTTTCTCTACACCCGAAACACCACAAAGTCTCAAGACTCTCAAAATCAAGTCTTGCAACCAATTGAAGACTGTGTTCGAACGTGACGCATCATCAGACCATACATTGCAAGAGCTACAAACACTGCATTTGTACAAACTGCCGAAATTGGAGAAAATTGGAGGCAGACTGCCAGCTGTGGAAAATCGTGTAATAATGGGATGCCCAAATTTCAGAGACTCCCCAGTGGTTTGAAATCACCATCTCTCTCGTCAACTATTACTTGTGTAATAATGGGATGCCCAATCAGAGACTCCCCAGTGGTTTGAAATCACCGTCTCTCTTGTCAGCTATTACGAGATCGGGAAATTGTAAAGGAGCAGGAGACGGTTTCATTCAGGTGCTCAACAATTGCCCCTTTTGCATTTTTATTAGACTTCAGGTTAGTTTTTTTCTTACTTCAATTCAACCTTAGTTGCATGTTACACCACATTCAGTTGAAAGAGTTTTCATTTTGAACTTAGTCTGATCTTTTGTTATGTCCAGTTTTTACGGTTTGATGACTTCAAACTTTGCATTGCAGAATTGATACTTGTGCAATTAATTCTTCACTTTGGTTGGCTTTACGCAGTAACTGCGTAATAACCGTACTTGCCCAAAAAAAAAAACTGCGTAATAACCGTAGATTTAACGGGTTAGTTGTCTGGATTTGTTGTAATTGCAGCTTCCAGAGCAAGGCTGGTACTCAGTCGTGGATAAATGAGGAACTCAAACGCCATTTCTTTGAAGCAGCATCTGCAGAAGTAGGTTAAGCACTGAAAGTAACGCTGCTTCAAGTTTTTTAATTGTTGGTACTCTTATATTTTATGAGCAGTTTCATTTGGGTTTTCGGTAATGTGGCTGGTAGATATCAGGGCTTTCCTTCATGGCATGATCAGTTGAACTGTTTTAGATGTACCTTGTGCATATTGTTTTGTTCTGTTGTTGCCATAATTTCCTCGTCTTTTGATGAAAACTCCTTTTCTTCTTTCTGTAGCTTCATGTAAACCCATAATTGGCGTAATATTTCCTTTCTCTTTTGGTATGCATGTTGCATTCTAGTATAGGGTTTCCTCACCTATAATGCAAAATAGGTTGGCGAATGTTGTTAGAGTTTATCCCACATCGGTTAATTACTTGTTATCTCTTCCAAAAAGAGTATATGAGCTAGGATGGCCTCTCCACTCATTGCTAATTGGTTTTGAGTTGGATTCTTTAACATGGTATCAAAGCTAGGATTTACAAGAATTTGTTCCCCATATTTGTGCCATAAGTGCACCGTCGTTTGTTGTGATTCATGTGTTGTGAATTGTTTGTTTAACTCTCTACGTGTGAGTCAGGAATCGCACGTGCGAGGGAGTGTTGGAGTTTAGCTTAAGCTCATCATGGAATCGTCATAAAAAAAAAAAAAAAACCATGTTCACAAAATTTATGAGTAAAAGAATTACTTCTTAGCAACACAAGTATATTGAACTAAACCAAAAGATAGAAGGATCATTCCATCCACAATATAATTGATAAACCGCAACATAGGGCACAAAGACGCTTCCAATCCACAATTTCCTGTCCTCCACCTTGCTTACGGCTTTTACGACTTGTCCTTTACTGTCTTCCAATATCTGTAAGAGCTTTCCTTCAGGGCTGTACTTCACAACTACTGCATGGGGCCGTCCCCCTATGTGGAACTTTAAGGGGATCGGAAGCTTTAGCAAGAACTTTTGTAATGTCGGGTACAAACCGCATAGGTAACCATACATGCTGCAGCGACTGTTGATCGCTACCCAGAATTCGCCTTTTTCATTTGTTCGGATGTTATCGGGAAATCCAGGTAGGATGGCCATAACTTCTGAGGTACCTGCTTTCTCACCTTTCAACTAATACTTCCGCAATCTACACCAGCCAAAGAACAAAGTAAAAAAACAATAACAAATATATATGACAATTGCTGCCTATAGCAGGACTCTCAGTAGATCCTGGCTTCCATCAGCTACAGTCTACGTAAGCCTTGCACCTTCAATGTCCAAAAATAATAAGATAGCATCCTAAAAGTCATAAATGGAATGATAAATTATGATCTCCACCTTCATTCATAGGTTTATAACTAAAGTGAGATTTACTATTTCATTATATGAATAAGTTTTGAATGGTCTGGTTGAGTTCATTATGAGACGTGTACAAGAGAGACGGAAAGGGCCTTATACTCCACCATATTTTGCAAGGATAAATCCTGCTTTGATTGTCCCTAAATATGTTGTTCTTTCAAGATATAGGGTGTTATGAGAAGACAATAAAAAAAAGGGACTCGAGTGAGCATCTGATGCATAAAGAATCATAAATGAAAATAGCGAATTAGCAATCAACTAGATCAATAAGTGTTGGTACGTACATACACATATGCATGGACTAACACAAAGAAGAAAAAACAACCACCACCACCATGACATAGTGGAAACTTCAAATCCAGGGTGACTGTTATTAAGGTCTTAGGTTTATCAGCATGGCCCATTACGTTAACATGTGAGGACTAACATATTACATTAGTGAATAATGCTGTATATAGAAAAAAAAAAAAAGTAATTCAGAGAGAGTCCTGTATATAAAAAAGTTGTATACGTCAAATAGGTTACCTCGCAGGAACCACTTCGCAAAATACAAAGAACAACCCATCCTTACTTAGGGACACACCATTCGGAAATTGGAGATTCCTAACAAGGACTGTGGTTTCCTTGGTACTGGGATTGTACTTCAGAACTCTCCCACTATCTTCTGCAGAGAGAAATGACTGCATGAAGTTCCTGAAAACAAATAGTAGGAGTACAGTGAAAGATTTAGGATAACGAAAAAATTGCAGGAATTCAACAGGAAAAAGAAGTATTCAGCCACAGTTGAGTTCTCCATAACATAACAAGATCTGGCCTAGTTACTTTTAAAGGGCTTGTCTCAGCAACTTCCAGGTATAGGTAGATCTACCAAAGAAGTTATCGGAATAAAGTTACAGAAGCTACCCAACACCACGGGTGAGATACAGATGTCAGATATGGGACATGGGATTCATAATATTTGCACAGTTCTAGGATATGAGATGCGTAGTGTTAGAAACATGAGGAAAAACGTATAATATAAGTTGAATAACATGCAAACCTTGAAAGCTGGCAATAAAAGCAATGTGTTCAGAGCTGCAATATTATACTGATGAACAAAGATACTTAATTTTCTTTTCACTTCTCCTTTAAATAAGCTACAGTATAATATATAATTTCAAATTATGAAATGAATAGAAGCATCATGTCATTATAACTTAGTTCAGGAGACTTGGTAGAGTCTTGTTTATTTTTGTTAGAGGAATGTTGCTGGTCGATTATCAAAAAGCAAAAAAAAAGTTTTAAGTATGCCGCTGGTCAGTTGTGGATAGTTTAGCATCTGGGGAATTTCGTAATTCTGTAAATTTATTAAGAAGGGCTATTGTGGTTGCCCATGATTCGTTGTGTGGGTTCTAATCATCAATCCTTCTGATTGTAGGTTTTAGAAGTCAAAGAATTGGTAGTTTAACCTAATCTGTACTTTTCAGAAGTCCTAATTCTAGATGGTTTAGGAAGTCTCCAAGTCCACCTAACCCTCCAGCAAACTGCAGACCTTATACTTCATTTTGAGAATGTGTGGTGAAACAAAACACTAGGTGACATGCCTAGAAGACTAGAAATATCTTCCGTTCATCTTAATTCTTCCATTTTGGGTTTCCCTATGCTGTCCTAAAATCTTAGTTCGGAGTCAAAAAACACAAACACATGCCTTCTGCTTTCGTCGGAACAAATCCAAATTTGAATTTCTGACAAACCATTCAGCCACTTATTCGAGACTCTTATGTCTTATTTAGTGCAAAGGTGAGATAACTTGCAAAGGGAAGAACAACCTAATGTCTATTGCATAATTGAAAAGATTACAATGAATACAAAACTTTCTATTTATTCATCTTCACAATGGAACTTTCTATTTATTTAAATAGAAAAGCCCTAATTAACTCTATGACTGATCTAGTACTAAATATACATTCACAAAGGAACTTTCTATTTATTCATCTTCTCCTGCATCATGAAAATTTTTATGTGGCTAATTACTGCCTAATACTGACCGTAATCCCGGCATACACTTGCAAGTTGCAAGTGCTTGACAGTCACATTGTCGGGCTTTGTTCCACACTACTACAAGCACGACTAGCAACAACTTTAACAAAGAGATTGTGAGCATTTGAAAACGGACAAAAGAGTTCAAAACTTACCGCCTTTGATATTTGGTGCTGCTGTCTGTGAAGTAAATATTTCCTTCATCATCAAGGTCCAGATCATTAGTGAACCTGAATGGCACCCCTTCTGCCTCAGTGGCAAGTGATGTTGCCAGTCCACCTTCAGCAGCCAAAAATAAGCATCCGCAATATATAAATCACCCATTTTCTTGTCAAACCGAAGCCCCAAAGGCCTGCCACATATGTGCTCATTCCTCAGGTAGCTCAAAGGCGATGGTTTTGGATTACATAGTTCTGACCTGAATCCATAATCACACAAGGGAACCCAAAGGGGTAAATATCAGACAAGTGATGGAAATATAATCAATCTAAGAATGTAACACGAACACCAAATTATCGAGAAAGGTTTTCCCAACAGGAAACAAGCAATCACAGTTAACCAACAATTTGAGTTGCATCAAAATCTGGTTACATTCTTTCTTTCTTTTTGGCATCAGGTTACATTCTTTCTTAAAACTCCAACTAATCTCTATTCTCGAGCTTATATTCTTTCTTGTAGCGTCACAATCCATTTGCAATTAAACAGAATTCAATCCCAGTTGAGTTGACTGCAAAAGTGCAACCCAGAGGATTCTTGACTGATTGTTTCGATCAATAAGCCACATAACTGATCATGAAAACCTCATGCTACAAGATTTCAGAGGATTTATCTGAGTAAAAACCAGTTTTAGAAGGTTTTTCTTACACTGCAAGGCCAGAGAAGTACTGGAGAAACAACCAAACTATCAGTGTCAACCAGTTTGAATCGTGTGCTTACTTTGCCACCTTTTTTTGAGGTAATGTAGGGTGTCCCGGGCCAGCTTGCACGCACACCGGAGCAATCGTTACAATCCCTCCCACAGCCTTTTCACACGCTTACGTGTGGGGTGAGGTGGCACCAAGGTTGTTAGCAATAGAAATTGAACCTAAGACCTTAGGTGAGAGCAAATCCGTAAGTCCTAAAGACCAACTAGGCCAACCCCTACTCTACCACTTTTCTTTCAATCGTTACAATCCCTCCCACAGCCTTTTCACACGCTTACGTGTGGGGTGAGGTGGCACCAAGGGTTGTTAGCAATAGAAATCGAACCTAAGACCTTCGGTGAGAGCAAATCCGGAAGTCCTGAAGACCAACTAGGCCAACCCCTACTCTACCACTTTTCTTTTATTGATCTGTGAAAGGCAAAAGTAGTATTGTTAGAATAGTTAGATTAACACTTTTGGGGAGGAGTTGAACTCTTGATCTCATTTTTCCTAGCACTTAAGTGCACCCTTGATGCCGTTAGGCCAAAGGCCTCTTGGCCTACTCCGCCACTTTGTTTTCTAGTGTTTTTTTTTTTGATCAGCCACTTTGTTTTCTAGTTAGAAATGTAGAAACTTTATATCCATCTCAAAATCAATTGGCAATGAGTGGAGAGGTCATAAATGTTATTAAATGATCACTCATTCCACTCCCAAACAATATGAGATTATATTTCCTTAACAAGAAAACCATTTTCCTTTTGTTGAATGCAAAATTCAAACCCTAACAGTTCAACAAGTTAAAGTACTCCACTATGTCCCATATTGTTTGTCCTGTACGGGAATTGCATGTCTCGATTAAAAAGTTAAATTAAACTTCCAATGTTGCCTCTTATCCTCTCCATCGAAAGCTACTTTTAATCATGAAAGGTTAGTTTGTGAAGTTTTGCACACTTTTTACTCTTCTTTTTGACATAGGAGGTATCCCCACACCCAAAAGGGATGAAATTAAGGAACCAACACTCATGGAAGGACCACAAGATAGCACCCATGAAGCTACCCACATCGACTTTCACCCCACCCCAACTATTGATTGGCCTACCTCCAAGAATCGAACTCACAACTCCAGAGTGGAGCAAACCCCGTCCTCATGGCTAGTGGAGACAACCCTCGTTGAGTGCACACTTTTTACTTTGGAGGAGAAGCATTTTGGGACAAAATGGAATACTGGACAAGTACTATAAGGAGGGAGTACAAAACTAATTCCCCTTTAAAGAAAGAATCAACAACCTGTTGTTGAATCATACTCCAGAATAGGAAGGTAAAAGTCACAAAGGACATCAAAAGCACTCAAGTTTTGTTTCGATCAAGGATCTATGGAGGGATTTTGTCCAAGTCGAAACAGAAGGCAGTAAAAGGGAAATCCCCTGTATTTGACTTTCCCATTCCACAAATTCTTGATCTTAACGCCACCTCAATGATAAGGAGATACGTTGTTCTTTTTTCAAGTCTTTGCAGCTAACGGAAGTCCAGCACCCTTGTCTACTACCCTCCCTTTTGCGATTTTTCAGCACCTCAGGTAACTCACAAATATCCTCCAGCAACTTTCTCAATCCGAAAACTGAAGCCTTAGGACGAAAAAACTTATTATCCATATATGCCGATACAATCGATACGTACGTTCTCCGTTGGAGTATTACATTTCTTTACTACACTAATGCATACCCTGGCCAAAAGATCAAACATTGGAAATCCTAATCTATCTATCCTTTAGTACATCTCAGTGGTGACGGGAAGGGGAGGTTTCGCTCCTCCATCTCCCAAACCAAGGCACTTGCGTAGGATAGACCAACCATTGCTCAAACTCTGTTCCATAATCCTTTTGAATTCCATAATCCTTTCGGTGGCATTCTTCTTTTTATTCCTTTCCTCTTCCACAAAAATCGCTACCAAGTGATATGTGTGTTTCAGTAGAAGAAGTGTCATCACACTCGACCACACTATGACTGCAATCACAATGGTATTAGTGAGTGGCCGCCTGCCCTCTTTAGGAGTAATCACAACGTTTGAGAATGCATATGTAATCGCCATGGATGTTATTGCCAACCACATGCTCACTATAAGAATCCACATTGAGGCCTTGTTCTTGAATTTTAATCCACTGATGAGCAACAAAATCGTGCTCAATGATGCAACGAAACCTATTGTGTTGAATCGGAGGAAGAACGGATAAGAATCTTGATAATTATAAGCCATTACAGCTTCTCCGGCTCTGTGTCCATGTGAGTTGTCTTGCCAAACACCACCTGGAGGGTTCACTCCAGCTTGGAATGCCATTGTCGCGATAAGTGATGCCACAACCATTAACGAATTCTTTTTCTTTTTGAGCCAGTGGCCACCCACGAGATCCTTCGCTCGTTTAGCATTAGCTCCTCGAAGTAAGTCTTTGATGCTATCCAAATCTTGCGTATCTTCTTTTAAACAGGACTCTTTCTTATCTGATCTTGCAATGGACATTTGTACACGGATCAAAATGTCCATTGCTGTGTGTCCACTTGCATTCTCCACATTCACGTCTACTGTTTGGTTCTTTAGGACATGACTTGCGATCTGAAATATTTACATTTGGTTTCATGGTTAGATATGCAACAAGAACATGTTTCCTAGTGATTATTTCCTACCAAAAAGTACCTTAGAAACCGTGATTAAAGGAGTGCAATTTTGTTCAGAAGAACACTTCTCAATTCTCACTCGGGGTTGTATACAAATTAACCAAGCCCCACTACATTTCTAGACAATCCTGTAGGATACCCGTTACTAATAAAATCCATCATTTGCTAAAGTATTCTTTTTGGTCCTTTGTTTCTACCTCAGAAATAGGGCTGCAAACGAACTGAGCAATTCGCGAGCTCAATCCGCTCGTTTATGCTTGGTTCAACTCAGCTCAACTCGTTTAGTAAACGAGCTGAGCTTGAGCTCGAGTTTTCAGTTGTTTAGTAAATGAGTGAGTGGAGCTCGGCTCGTTAAGGGCTTGGCACGTTAAAGAGACTGGTTTAGAAAATGACTAAGTTCAACTTGTTAAGGGCTTGGCACGTTAAGGTTTGAGCTCAAGTTTTTGGTTTGTTTAGTAAACGAGCCGAGCTCGAGATCGAATTGGCTATTTCTTTCTATAATCATCTCATGAAGATAAATTATTTAATGCAAAAAACTTAATGCAAATTCAATTAAAATTTAGAAAAACCACGAAAACAAAACCAAGATTAAAATTGAGGCCAAAGGACCTTTAAAAAGGGTTGCTGAAATGAGACAAACAAATGGATCCCATGGGAACGATAAGCATAGGCCAGATAGTCATCAGCTGGAACCGGGGGCGGCTGTCTATCTCGGCAATAGACGGCTCAGATTTTCATCCGAACAATGGACGGCTAGAATTTGTAGAAGCTCGAATTAAATCCAAGCCATCCGTGCCGAGATGGACGACGGGTGCACTACAACCCCTCCCATTCCGCCATGAGCTACCCATTTTGAACGCATGCATCCAGCATCCTCTTCATGTTTTGAGGAAGAGTTTAATCCTCTCCCAGTGCAAGCAGGTTATTGCTATACTTACAAATTGAGTGAGTGGTAATTTGGCTTAATTATTTTTTAAAACTATTTTTTGATTCCTAATCTTCTGCTTTTTCTTTTTCTTTTTTGCTTTTTCGTTTTAAGTCAACTTTTTTGAATATTATGAAAAATGGACCAAAAGCTTAAAAGTTCCAAGACTAATACAAAATAGGTCAAAATTTTCTTTTTAAATTTTTTCAAGTTTACTAGATATAAAGTTTTTACAGAACAGAACTGTACGAAACGTAAATTAAGCTTTGACTATTGAAATAGAATCCGATGTAAATTCCACACAAAGTGCATATTGTTTGGAGTGGCAAAAACTACACAATGTGACTAAAGACATACCTCTAATCGTTGATCCAAAGCAGCTAGATGCAAAACTGTGTTTCCATCGTTATCTTTGGCATTGACTAGCTCCTCACCTTGTATCGTCTCCAATAGTATCTCCAAACTCTTCACCTGATTGTGCTTGACACACAAGTGCAAGATCGTCTCATTCCGATCCACCCTTTCTCGAGCCGCTTGTGGGCAGGCTCGAACCAATTCTTTCAGCTCATTGAAATTGCCTTTCACGGCGGCCAGGTGGAGAGGGTTTTTACCCTCTCGGTCGCGAACCAAGCACATCTCGGAGTTGGCCGTCACTAATGCCTTCACAATCTCGTAGTGCCCCTTGGCCGATGCCAGGTGGAGAGGGTTTTTACCCTCTCGGTCGCGAACCAAGCACATCTCGGAGTTGGCCTCCACTAATGCCTTCACAATCTCGTAGTGCCCCTTGGCCGATGCCAGGTGGAGAGGGTTTTTACCCTCTCGGTCGCGAACGAAGCACATCTCGGGGTTGGTCTTCACTAATGCCTTAACAATCTCGTAGTGCCCCTTGGCCGATGCCAGGTGAAGGGCTGACCGTAGTTGCGAATCCAGGACTTCTGCGAGCTCCGGTTTGCGGCGCAGCAGTACTTCGACAAACTGCAATCGGTTGTTTGATGTCGCCACGTGGAGAGGACTCGTGCAGCTGGAACATCCGGCCGCAACTCTGTCTAAAATCAGTTTATCTTTTCCGATTATTTCTTGCAGTGAACCGATGTTCCCTGTTGTTGC
Source organism: Rhododendron ovatum (assembly GCA_019656835.1). Taxonomy (NCBI): domain Eukaryota; kingdom Viridiplantae; phylum Streptophyta; class Magnoliopsida; order Ericales; family Ericaceae; genus Rhododendron; species Rhododendron ovatum. The sequence continues at coordinate 10,968,629 of CM033793.1, read as the reverse complement.
GGCTTCACAGAGGCTGTGCTCCATTGGTTGGTCTCTCCGGTCCAGTTAATTGGAGGTAGTAGACAACTATGCAGAAAAAGACGCACGCCTATATATATACCTGCACTTGGTTTGTGGAGTGCTACTACTATAAAAGAGTGGTTTTCAAAGCACGTGAGTCAAGTCAACACATGTGAACATGTGACCACAGGATGGTTCCAGGAAGGAGTTCTCTCTCTCTCTCTAGGATGGTTCTAGGTAGGAGATCTCTCTGTTTGTCACTCTATTACTCTGCAAAATGCTAGCTTTACTGCAAAATTCTAAAACATACAACATTTTTATAAGTTAGCACTGGAGTCCACAATTTTACAATTTTTTGGGTAAAATGGTGTCCCCAGTGTTAACGTGTAAGAATATTGTAAGTATGTTATACTTCATCCGTTCTATATTGAGTGTTCACTACAAAAAATTGTGTTATTTTTCAAGTTAAAAAATCAACCATTTTTGTATATAATTTTTTAAATTTTTTCGCACTACATTAAAGTACTAATCGAGATATTTAATACGGTGCGAAAAAATTCAAAAAATTATACACAGAAGTAATTTATTTTTTGATTTAAAAAATAACAAAAGAGAGGGTACAAAACTCTTAATATGGAACGAATAAAATAGAATTTTATTGTAAGCGTGACATCTCTCCTTACCTCCGGTGGGTGAAGAGGAGTATTCTTTTGTCACCAAGTTTTGGGCACCTTCCATTCAATTTCAATCAATTCTATCAAGGAAAATGACACGCGCGATAAATTAGATGAAAGTCAAGCGAATGATAGAGTAGAAAAGATGCTCTCCACAACAATCCGTCAAATAAATGCTGCCGAAAAAGAAAAAGCAAGTGTTACTGGTTTCAATTTGGTAGTTGTGGAGATTTGTAATCTGGAAAACAGCGAAGGAGAGAGGTAGCTCTTTGAAAAATAGGAGAAATATTATTTGTTTTTTTTGATGTTTTTGGCTTGCTGGAAATGTTTTTTCGATTTACGATTGGTTGCTGGAAAATTAGAAATGGGCATTGGGCCCAAAATAATTATGAAAGCTTGTTTTATATGGCCTGGTGGCTGATGGAAGCCCGAAGCTCAAAGGTAGATATGGCCCAAAAATTAAGAGTTAATTCTGGGCCGGTCTTAATATTAGATTCCATAGCCCACCCAGTTCTATGAGGTAAAAGTGCAATGCTCACTAAGTCCTTTAGTTGTAATTTTACTTTTTTATCCCACTTTAAATAGCAAAAAATGAACACAGCCCATTATTTAGGGTTTCAAATGAATACAGCCCACCCCCACCACGCCACCACTACCGCTGACGCCACCACCACCCCCACCACCATGCCGCCACCACCGCCGCCGCCGCCACCACCACCGCCGCCGCCGCCAGCAGCACGCCACCACCACCACAACACCGCCGCCACCACCACCACCACCATAATGTCGCCACCACAACCACCACCATCACCACTACGCTGCCACCACAAAAATCACAAACACGTCGTTGCTGCCGCCACCACCACCACATTTAACAGTGTTAATTTTCATATAAATTCACACCACAATTAATAATATTAATTAATTTCTATATAAATTAACAGTGTTAATTTTCATATAAATTCACACCACAATTAATAGTGTTAATTAATAGTTGGCCCATATAACCTCCTACACTACCATCGCCACGATTAACAGTGTTAATTTCTGTCTAAATTTATAATTAACAGTATTGATTTTCAATTAAATTCACACCATAGTTAACAATGTTAATTTTCATTGTCTTCATTTCTTATCCAATTATCAATTAAAGAAAGGATAATATATGGAAAAATCTATGGTACACATCCCTGTATATGAAGGATTCTTAAATTTAGACAGAATTTAACATTGTTAATTATAAATTTAGACAAAATTTAACACTGTTAATTATGGCGGTAGTGGTAGTGGTAGTGGTAGTGGTAGTGGTAGTGGTAGTGATAGTGGAGTGGTAGTATAGGAGGTTATATGGGCCAACTGTTAATTGTAGTGTAAATTTATATAAAAATTAACACTGTTAATTTAGAGAGAAATTAATATTGTCAATTTAGATAGAAATTAACACTATTAATTGTAGTGGCGGCGGCGGCGGCATGTTAGTGGTAATTGTGGTGGCGGTGTGGTGGTGATGGTGGAGTGGTGGTGGTGGTGGTAGTGGTGGCATTGTGGTGTAGGAGATTGTATGGGTCGACTGTTAATTTAGATAAAAATTAACACTATTAATTGTGGTGGTGGTAATGTAGAAGGTTATATGGATCAACTATTAATTTAGACAAAAATTAACACTATTAATTGTGGTGGCAGCGACGTGGTGGCGGCGGTGGTGATGGTGGCGGTGTGGTGGTGTGGGTGATGGTGGTGGTGGCGGTAGTGCATGTTGGTGGCACGGTGGCGATGTGGTGGTGGCAGTGGTGTGGCGGTGGTGGGTGTGGGGGTGGTGCTGGTGGCAATGTGGTGGTGGCGGCGGCAATGGCGGTGGTGGTGACGTGGTGGGGTGGCGTTGTGCTGGTGGTGGTGGCATGGTAGTGGTGGTGGTGGCAGCGTGGTAGTGGAGGTTGGTTCGTTTCTCTCCAATCGTTTTTTTTTACGAGGGGTATTTTTGTCAAAAAATAATAAAGAGGACTTACTGAGCTATAGGCTCTTTGGGCAGGACCTAGTAGGCTATTCTTCACCTAGACAGGACCGGCCAGGAAGTTCCCCAAAAATTAACAGGCTAACACCCCAAAAATTAACTGGCTAACAGCCCAAAATAATTAAAGAAGTGAAAAGAAACGGCCCAGAAATGAAATCTAGCCCCAAAAAAATGGCCCAATCTGCCAACCGGACCGAACCCGACAAACCCAACCCGAAAAAAATCCGACCCTGGCCTGCCCTAGCTTAGGCTGTTGGAGATGCTGCTAGGTCAACCCTCCAAACCACGCTCTTCAATTTCCTCTCCATCTTTACTCCCTATCCTTGGTTACAGAGAAACTTGATAATTTTTATCGAGCTTACCACTACAACAAACTACTCAAAATAAAAAAGAACTAATTACGCATCATTAGATTGCAAACATAATTATGGAATCATTAATTGCAAGACATACGATTATGTTATCAAAACAACCACTAGAAATAATTAACCGTAATAGTATTGAAACCAATGGATGAAACATGATAAATTTATTGCATTCATAACTTTCGATAGTAGTAAGGGGATAGAGATTTAGGGAACTTGAATGCATCAACTCAAACTCATTTAAGCCCAAAAAATTCAAAATTGAATCAATAAGAACATCACCCATAGCATACCGTAATTGTGTAGGCAATAAATCCACGCAATCCCTAAAAATACGTGGAAAGAAATGTGATTTTGTTTAAAAGTACGTAGAAAGAATATTACCTAAAACAGACCACAAATGGGATGTACAAAAATGTGTGGTTTGTCAACCAAATGATAGCACGAATTTTTGGAGTCTGCAAAAGCTCAAGAACTTACCATGTTTCTCTTGATAAATCAAAAATCAGCCTCTCCGTACAAGAAAAATGATGAAGAACAAATAAATGCTATAATTCGAAAAGCATTAAAGAAATTAAAGAATAGAAACGAAAATATACAAAATTAACTAACTAAATCGAAACAGTCATCTTTTCAAGTAAAAGGAAAATGTTGTGAAGGGAAATCCCCTAAATGCCTTGATCCAAAGTTACAAACACTACCTCGATTACAAGAACATAATATGTGATTGTTTATTTGAGTTCATCATGAACAATCTGCTATCTGTCCATAGTTGTTTTTTTTTTTTTTTCGATCGACCAAATATATTTTTATTGATCTTTTGACATGATTACAAACATTAAAAGGATCACGGATACACCGGCATATGTCATCCGAGAACCAAAACAAAAAGAAGGCAAGATGCCGACCAAATCACTACAAACACTGAAAACCGAACAATCGCTAAAAACAATCCAGCGACAGGCAACACCGAAACAAGCAAAAGCCAACAAAGACAAACAAACCGAGAGAACGACCCGGAAACCGAGAGGAACAAGAGGCACCATCCCGGCGAAGACCTCTTCATCCTCCGCGAAATCATCTTCATCAGCGACCTGCCCATCGTTGCCGAGAAAAGAAGAAAAAGAAAAAGAAACCCCTGCCGATCGTTTTTGTAGGTAATGGAAGTCCAGCTAGCACACTTGTTTACAATATTCTTCTCTTTCCGAAACAATCCAGTATCGGAGGATTATTGTCCTTTACCACAGTAATACAGACAGACCAGGAACAAAAGTTCCAACATTGGAAAGCCTTATATTCAATCCTATATATATTATCGTATAAGACCTGAGGGGAAGGGGAGGATTCGCTCCTCAAACTTTGCCACCACGCGCCTCTTTTTTAATCCTTTTATTTGCCTTCATTTTTCTGCTCTTGTCTTTCGCGAAAAATGCCACCAAGCCGAATGTGTGTTTCACTAGAAGAAGAGCCATCACACTGGACCACACTATAACTCCAATTTTAATGGTATTACTGAGTGATCCCCGGTCCCTTTTAGGAGTTACCACAACGTTGGAGAACGCATATGTAATTGCCATTGATGTGATTGCCAACCACATGGTCACTATGAGGATCCACATCATAGCCTTGTTCCTGAATTTTAATCCGCTCATGAGCAACAAAATTGTGCTCAATGATGCAACGAATCCTATCGTGTTAAAGCGGAGGAAGTACGGATAGGAATCTCGATAATTATAAGCCATTACAGCTTCCCCAGCTCGGTAACTATCGGTAGTACCATTGGTAATAGTCGTACTATTGGTCGTAGTCGTACCATTGGTCTCTTTGAAGTCCTCTTGCCAAACGCCTCCAGGAGGGCTCACCCCAGCTTGGAATGCCATTGTCGCAATAAGTGATGCCACAACCATTAAGGACTCCCTTTTATTTGTAAGCCAATCTCCACCTACAAGATCCTTCCCCTGTTTAGCATTGGCTTGTCGAAGTAAGTCTTCGATATGATCATCCCCTTCTTTCTGATCTGATCCAAGGAACAGAAGGTCCATTGCTGTGTATCCACTTGCATTTGTCGCATTCACATCTATTATTTCCTTCTCTTCAATTGTTCCCATCCCTAGCACACGCGCGATCTAAAATATTTACATTGCATCTTATGGTTAGAAACGAGAAATCAAAGAACATGTTTTTCAGTGATGATTTCCTACCAAGAAAAAAACCTAGAGACTGAGGCGGCTGTGTATTGATTGTTCAATGGTCACATGAAAACCCAATAACTTTTTTTTTCTTAGAATACATGTAAAAATTATGGATTAACTTTTCTTTGAATAGTCAACTCAAATATTAATGAACACCCAATTCTAACCCAGTCTTGAACATCTAACCCAAAAATAATTGAACACCTAACTCAACCAATTGAACACTCAATAACAATCCAATTTCGTCGGTAAAAGTACATTATCCCCAATAATTCAATTCGTCGCCTTTCCAGAAGGTTAGACATGGTGAGGATATTATTATTTTCTCACCAAAATTTTGGCGAGTAAATATTTCATAACCTTTTTCAAGACTCATTAATTTTTGATATATAAGTCATTATTAATTATGTCCATAAGTATTTGTAATATCACGATGGTAAGACATAATCGACTACATAGTTCAATACAATTGTCAAATTTATAAAAATAAAAAAGTGATAAACGGAGAAAAATAGTTTCCTCGCCAATCGCATTGAAAAAACCTGTCACTTTTCTTATTCTAATTAGCAATGAAAAATATGTTCCTCACTAATTCTACGCATTCAGTTTTTTCCAATTGAATATTAACAATGTCAATTTGTTGAAATTGTCATAGAGTTTGTTGTTTGAATAGAAATATTATAAGGGCATGCTAAAAAAAGTTTCTCTCATAATTTTGAACCCAAAAAAGGGCATCTCATAGTTATGAACCCAAACAGGACCAGACATATGGATCACAAGTTTACGGGTTGAAAGATATGCATTTTGAAAAAAGAATGGGACACATGGATTTCTTTCGTAGAGATAACTGATTATTAATTCAAAAAAAGTTAATGAAAATCTAAACAAGCGATAAAGTTAATAATTACAGTAAAAATGAGTTAAAAAATATCTCAAAGTTAGACCCTCACAAATTTATTTCCAAAGTATGTAAGGTTAAACACGTTGAAAAAGAAACATAACAAATTATTGTCAAATCTAGTTGAGTTAAAATTGTTAGATGCACATACGTAGTAAGAACAGATTCACCCATAAAAAAATGCTATATTTGAAAAACTTTAAAATGCTCAAAATAATTTAGGCACTACAAAAGGTTGCTAAACGTAGAGAGAATTACAACTAAGTATAAAATAAACAAATTTAGAAAGGTATAAAGACTTATAAAAGGTATATAAGAAAATATTAAATTATGATAATAATTAAATTTACTAAAAGCGAGTAATATTATTAAAGATTGAAAAAACCAAAGTTTAAGGAAACACTACAAAGGGACAAAAATTAGACAGAAAGATTTAAAGAAACAAACTAAAGAGGTGAAAAAACGTGCAAAAGATTTATATATAAAAAAATTGTAAAACTTTGCACTAGAAAGGAAGTTGTGGTGGATGAAGCAAACGCTGCTGTAAAGGAGGTCACACGATTGAGTTCTAGCGGTAGCAAGGAGCTGAGAATTTGGAATGTTTTTAGTTTCAAAACTTTTAGCGGGAAAATATTTCTTTGCCTGAACTACAATTGCGACGGAAAAATTCCTCGCCTATTTTGTAAACATGACATTAGTTTAGCGAGGAAAAAATATAGCGATGAAAAAATTGCTCACCAATTGAGTTATAATAGGCGAGGAAATATATTTTTTCCTAGCGAGTAGCGACTACCTTTTGCCATGACTTTTGTGTTGTAGTGCAACATCCATTTGTCGCTATTGTTTCCTTCCCTTCTGCTGTTTCCATCGCTAGGACATGACCTGCGATCTGAAATGTTTACATTGCATCTCATGGTTAGATATAAGAAACCAATTAAAGAACATGCTTTTGAGTGATGATTTCGTATCAAGAAAAAACCAAGAAACTGATGCGGCTATACATTGATTGTTCAATGGTCAGTTCAATGGTCACATGAACACCCAATAAACTTTCTTTTTTTTTGCTTAAAAAATATGTAAAAGTTATGCGTTAGCCTTTCTTTGAACATCCAACTCAAACATTAATAAACACTCAATTCTAATCCAATCTTGAACTTGTAACCCAAAAATAATTGTACACCTAATTCAATCAATTGAACACTGAATCACAATCCAACTATAATCCATCAATCTAAGCAATTCATATTTGAACACCTAACATACCTCAAATAGAGCTCGCAATCCTAATAAAAAATTAAAGAAAATAAAGAGAAACAAGAAGAATCTATTGGTTTAAGTATAATGCTCTGCATTCTCTCTCCATCTCGATTGTCAACGGTCTAAATGTGATATTTTTGCATTCGTAACAATAACTACGTACTCTCTTTTTTCTAGTTAGCTTATAGAATTACAAACAAAGTTTTAAAAAAAAAATTCAACTATATTACACAATCCCCATTAACTTGAATAATATTCCTTCGAATTTAAGAATACACTAAAAAATGTCATCATGTCATCTTAACGAATAACATATTTGGAAAAAATTTACCCAAAAAAACATATTTACGAAAGGTTGGCCCAACATATACTCGTTATAATTTTTTTCAAAAGGATTTTAAGAGATTAATACGCATGTTAAACGTTGACACAAAATATGAGAATATTCATCTAGGACAACTATAAATTTAACTCCCTCTCTTGGAACGCTCTCTACTACATGATACATCGATACGACAACTTTCAAAAAAAAAAATTTTTTTTATTAAAATATATAGTATATGTTTTATAGTTCTCATTCGTCTCCTAGTTAATTTCTTTAGAATAGAGGTAATATTTTTTGTCTCACTGTTTACGCTAATATTTGAGATTTTGCACATATATTATTGCTTAAAACATTAGCTAGTAAAGTTAATCTAATTTATGAACACCTTACTACAAATTTCTGAAACCACCAGCCATTACTATTACCAAGAAATAATGAATAAAAGAGTGCTATTTTGTTCATGCACCACAAAGTGGGTGAACATCTTGCACTGATCTATACTATGTTTAATGCATATAGGGAGGCACCACTTCAGTCAGAATGGGAGATGTTGCATGGGAGATACTGACAAGCACCCATGCTAGGTAGCAATGCCAAGAGGCCGATCTGATCGCTTATTTTGGTACGAACAGCTTGGATCTAATCCAAGTGCATAAAAATCACGGCTGTCCGTCCATTTTTGAGATGGACAGCTGGATGGACCGCTCGGCACCACTGCCAAACGAGGCAGCGTGCTTGGCAGCATCCCTAGGTTAGGACTTGTGTTTTTAGGCTATTCTGTAGAAAAATCTTATCAATCCCATATAGAGAGGTACCGGATCCAAAATTATATTTGTGAACCAAGCCAAGTTTTGTTTTTTTAATTCTATCAAGCATTTAATTATTTGGTGTAGAACAGACTTTTTCTTTATTTGTTTTGGACAAGGGATAAACAGCCAAGCTCCACAAAACGTTTGGTTTGGACTACTGAATGGACATTCGATGTGAACCAGTATATAGCGAGTATATTCACCCACTTTTGGTGGGCAACAGAACAAAATTACATTATGTACGTAGTGAAAAGAATAAGGACATACCTCGAAGTGTTCATACAAAATAGCTAGATGCAAAATGGTGTTTCCATCACTATCCTTAGCGTTGACAAAATCCCTAGCTTTTATCATCTCCAACAGTTTCTTCAAGCTCTCCAACTGCTTGTGCTTGACACACAAGTGCAAGATCGTCTCGTTTTGATCCACCCTGACTCGAGCTGCTTCTGGGCACTTTTCAACCAACTCTTCCAAGGCACTGATCTTGCCTTTCATGGCAGCAATATGGAGCGGATTTTTCCCATCTCGATCGCGAACCAGGCACATGTCAAGGCCGCCCTTCTCTATCAACACTTTCACAACCTCGGCATGCCCTTGGGCCGACGCCAAGTGAAGGGCCGATCGTAGCTGCAAATCTAGAACTTCGGCTAGTTCCGGTTTGAGACTCAGTAGTTTTTCCACAAAGCGTCTTTGCTTGTTTGATGTAGCAACATGGAGAGGACTTGTGCCACTGAAACATCCGGCCACAACTTTGTTTAGAATCAGTGGATCTTTTCGGATTATGGCGTCCAGTGAATCGGTGTCCCCTTTAATTGCAGCTTCACGGAGGTCGTGCTCCATTTTTTTTTTGGTAAGTAGGTAGTCCTCCATTTGGTTGCTCTCTTCAGTCTAGCTAATTATTTGGATGTGTGTTTTAGTAGGCAAGTATGGGGAATCAGACTCACCTGTATTTATAGCTGCATTTTGCATATTTGTACATGTGGTGCATGTATGTAATAACTAATAAGGATGGGATGACATGGGATGGGCGTATTGTGAACATGTGAAGTGGCCCTTTTCACCAATGAGTTCTTAGCTCAGTTGGCACGCTGCTTGACAATTTCCTAGTCCTAAATCAATAGATTGATCCAAGCGTAGTGCGGAGACAGATGTAACACAATATCCGATCGATAAGACCAGAATCAAATCCACAGAAATGGTGATGTGTCCTTACTTAAAAACTCGGATTGTTATAATTAAAACGAGCTCTTAGGTAGCCACCCCTTGTTGATTTGATTGCTGAGATTAACTTAAACTAAGAAATTATTTGATTTTTCAAATAATTAAAAAGAAGGTACGATCGTAGTGTTCATAACACTCGTAATCAGTTCGGACTTCCCTGCTCCATTCAGTGTTCTTAAAAATATTCAACTTTAGAAAGAAAAAGATACTCCGAAAGATGTGAACCTTTATGGTCGCCGTTTACCCATGTGTAGCGAAGAATGAGTTTTGAACCTCATTCTCCCGTTCACATGGGCTCCGACGATATCCGGATTCGTCTCACGGATGTTCTTAATTAACCTAAAATTGCCCTTTCAATTTTGAAGTCGGAAAACAAGAGCAGAGCGCGCGTGTCTGACTTGGTCACGGTGTTTTTATCACCCTGTGACCCTACCTATATGACTACTCATCCATTATCAAGCAAAAAACGTAAGAAATCCTAGTTTAAAACATGCTTCTATTGCTGGAGAAGGAAAATAAGCAAGAGAGATTAACTAAACGAAGAACCACAAACAACTTTAATAATGAACAAAACGTAATATGAGTTACCGGAAGGTGTGTTCTTGAATAAAACTTCTAAAACTTTGAAGGAAAAGAGCTCTAAAAGAGACAACGTAAGAGAAAGCTGCAGAAAATAATGTTCGAACCCTAAAAATGAAGTTCGGGGAGGTAAAAAATTAAAACAACACTTTTTTTTCCGCTGTCGCATTGGTAGCCCTACAGCAAATAGCTGTAGCGCTACGCGTTGCCCTTGTTCGCTGGTGATGCAACTTTAGGGCTACAGCTCAGAAGTATAACCCTACCGCATACGTTAGGGGGTTTTCACGGCTTTGCTTGCATTCTTGACTCCCAAAGTCTCCATCATGTCACTCGATGCCTCACGCCTTCGCCTTGACTTTCCACGGCAACATCCAACACGACCTCAAGGCCTTGCAATCCCAACTTGGTGCAAAAACCCCCTTATTTCCTGCGAAACTAACAAAAATAAAAAAACAAGACAAAGCACGATATCAAATGAAAAATGAAATAAAACGCGTCTCTAACACTCTAAGCATACTTAGACGCTTATATCTATGATATTGCGCACCTATTATATGCCCCCCCTCTGTACGTAGAGGCATGGTTTGAGACCCATGAAAAATTGTTTGGAGTTTAAGGTTATGAACAATTTTTAAACTCTCTGTAGACTAACATATTAAAATTTTACTAACCCCGCTGATGTATATAATATAGGAAAAAAAGAAGAAACCCTTTTCAATTATGAAATTCCCTCTTTACAACAAAGTCTTGAAAGATGAGTCACCACTATGAACTGCTTTTGAGCCTTACGGTTGTTGTGGTAGCCCTACTGCGCAACAAAAAAAAAAAAAAAAGATAAGATAATTGCGTTGGATGTGACAAAAGTTATTGCTTAGGTCTCTTTATGGGAAATTATTCCTGTACTTGATTTCAAGGGGTTTTCTTCAACACACATGGGTGTGTGGCTCACAAACAAATGCATATTAGAGATGACCCTTGGAGTACCTAATAATCACGGAAAATGCGTGATACTCTCAAATCGATTTCCTCTAGTTTCTAAAAATCTTCCAACGGAGTAATTCGCATCTATTGATCTAGTTGTTCATTTTTCTTTTTTGATAAGTCAAGAAGGTTTGCACTAAATTCTGTTAGATGAAGAACGCAAACAATTATTGCCACTCACTGTTTCTAGGAGACAATTTGCAAAAATTATACTGTATCCATTTTTTATAACATTCAAGAACGAGGTTACGATGGTGTTTGTGATCTTTTTCGGCCTTTTTTTGGTGTTTCGAGCCTGATCCGTACAAGTTTTATACTTTATATCTGATGTAAAAGGCCAAGGCTATATTCAATGTGATCCTTATAATAGTGACCATGTGGTTGCCAACCAAAACAAGTGGTCATGCATGTTGGAACTTTTTGTTCATGCATGGTCTGTATGACTGTTGTAGAAGGACAACAATACTCCGATGGACTGTTTCGGAAAGATAAGATTGTAAACAAAGTGTGTGCTAGCTGGACTTCCATTACCTACCAAAATGATTGGGCAGTTCATTTTTTCTCTTCTCGGCAACGACGTGCAGGTTGCTGATGAAGATGATTTCGCAGAGAATGATGATGTCTTCGAGGATGGTGTCTCTTTTTTTCTCTTGAATTTTGATTCCATGATTTTGCAGTTTTGGTTTGTATCTCTGCATCTACAGTTTTGTTCTTTCGATTTGTTTGTTATGGTTTTGGGGTTGGTCTATTGACTTTAGTTTGTTTTGGTGTTGCCTGTCGCTAGGTTGTTTTTCGCTGTCGTTCGATATTTGGTGTTTGGCGTATGCCGGTGTGTCCGTGATCTCTTTAATCTTTATAATTCTTTTCAAAGATTTACAAAAATATATATGTTTGGCTGATTGAGAAAAAAACTATGGGCAGGTTGCTAATGAACTGATCAAAAGAACAACCACATAATATCATCTTGTAATTGAGGTAGTGTTTGTAACTTTGGATCAAGGATTTTATATAGATTTGTGGATGGAATAGATAAATTTAGGGGATTTTCCTTCACCAATTTTTTCGGTTTCCTTCCGCGTGACAAGATGAGTGTTTTGATTTATTTATTTTGTGTATTTTTGTTTCTATTCAATAAATCTTCAGTTGGAGTATTGATAGATTTTGTGGCAGACCAAAATAGTTTAGATGCTCTAAGAACATCACCCATCAAATGGCCAAGACACCAGCTTCAATACCGGTTAAAAGTTTTAAAATAAAGATGAATGAGATCTCACGAGATCAAAATTGTTCAATTCATTTCTTTTCTTACTGTATTATTCTGATTAATTTCATTTTGTATCTTTCTGAATAAATGAAATTAATTTTGACTATAAAAAAACAAATAAATAAAGATGAACGACGAGAAGATTGATTATCATTACTAAAGTTCACCTTGTTAACACACATTTACGAAATATAATGGTTTATAGCCTTAGATCTATGCTTGAGTTTCGTTAGACTGCACGTAAGTAAATAACTTTTGACGGGTTGCACTTTTGGAATTTTTTTCCAAATAGGAGTACTAAGAAACACAGACGTCCACATTCATAGAATTATTAACTTTTTTGGATAATTAAAGTCACATACATAGAATTAATTGACAATAAAGTGTACCTCCACTATACCTTTTTGATAGTTTTGTAATAAAACTTTTATTGCACGATGAGTACCTCCACACCTTTTTTGGTCTTCGTCGTCTTCGTCTTGGTCTTTGTCGTTAAACCAATCATTTTTAATCTAAAGTGCCTTCAATGTGAACGAATTGTTTTCAGCAATCTTGTGGTGGATATTTACTTTCACATCTTCGGCTATCGCTGATTGGCTATATAGCATGAGAACGATTCAGATAACTCAGTTTGTACAGCTCAATGCATTGAACAACTTTGTGAAAATTCAAATTGATTAGAAGAGTAAAATTTACTAAAGTTGATTACGTGCAGTGGTCTTGAACAAGTGAATGACAATCATGGTTTAAAAAATACTCCTCCAAGATCATTTGATTTCATTATGTAGATACCGAACGAGATGACGACTTCTCCTAGGGTTATTCTACTCATCAATCTTTACAAAGTAAACGATTTGGTATGCATTTCTAAGCTAGGGACGAGCCCATTTAATGGTCCGACATAGGGTTTCTGTAGTGCAGCATCTGAACCGTTCATCTCAGTAATTAATGGTTCAGATTTTATCTCCGCAATGAATGGCTCAGATCTACAAGAAGTAAGATAAAATCCAGACTTATGGATGACTTTGATGCTACACTACAACCTTGTAATCGAGGAAGTGTTTGTAACTTTGGATCAAGGATTTGTGGATGGAATAGATAAATTTAGGGGATTTCCCTTCACCACTTTTTCATTTCACTCCACTTGACAAGATGAGTGTTTCAATTTATTTATTGTGCATTTCCGTTTCTATTCTTTAAATCTTCAGTTGGAGTGTTGATGGATTTTGTGGCAAACCAAAATAGTTTAGATGCTCTAAAGTCATCACCCACCAAATGGAGTAAAGATGAATGAGATCTCCCAAGAAGAAGTTGCTCAATACATTTCTTTCTATTGTATTATGCTGATTTCGATCTTTCTGAATGAATAGAATTGATATTGCCTATCAAAAAAATAAATAAACAAAGATGAACGAGTGCACAGGAGGATTGATTATCATTATTAAAGAACACCTTGTTAATGTGCATTTACGAAATAGAATGGTTTCTAGTCTATTAACTTAAATTTGAGAATTTTGATTTTTTGCGTTAAAAAATAATTATTTCTCAAAATACTTAAGTAAAAGTAAAAAAAAATTACTTTTCTGATTCCTTTCGTCGAGACGAATCAATAACCAACAAAAGTTTGGCACAAAACTAATAAATGCAGAAAAAATTCAAATAAAAATAATTTTCAGATTTAAGTTAAGTTCATAAGATCGCAGCCTTAGATCTATGCTTGAGTCTAGTTAGACCGCACGTAATTAAACAACTTTTAACGGGTTGCACTTTTGGAATTTTTTTTTCCAAAAAGTAAAAAGCACAGTCGTCACATTCATAGAATTATTAACTTTTGTGGATAAATCACATTCATAGAATTGACAATAAAGTGTACCTCCACACCTTTTTGATAGTTTTGTAATAAAACTTTTATTGCACAATGAGTGTCTCCACACCTTTTTTGGTCTTCGTCGTTAAACCAATTATTTTTTAATCTAAGTTTTGTCAATGTGAACGTAGTTTTCAGTAATCTTGTGGTGGATATATACTTCCACACATGCTGATAACGCCATGTAGCATGAGAACGATTTAGATAACTCACCTCGTATAGCCCAATTGTTGTAACAAACGCTATGAATGTAAGTTAAAAACGAGAAATTGAAACTAAATAAGAAATAACAAAAACACAAGATATACGTAGTTTCCCAAGATGGGAACATCCACAGGCAAAGAGAGAGGATTCACCAATCAACATGAAGAAGAGATATAAAAAGTCGGTGGTAATCCGTAACTCTAGAAAAGCCACATTATGAAAGCCCAAAAGATAATTCCTAGAAGTCTTCCAAAAGCCTTATTTATAATAGGTTACAAAAACGGGAACAACTTAATTAACCAATATGAGACAAAAGAATTCAAGGCATTCTTAATAATTCTCCATTTTGACTTGAATTCCACTGAACCAGATCACCATATATAGCTCTCCCCTTCTAGCCTCTCGCTCACCAAATGCCCCCGAGGGGCGATCAACTGCAAATACCAAGCAATGCTTGAACTTGGCAACCGGAATCGGTTTAGTCAACATATCTGCTGAGTTATCTGTTGCACCCACTTTCTTCACCTCAACTTATTTCTGTGAGATGATATCCCGAACGAAGTGATACTTGACATCGATATGCTTGGTCTTCTCATGATATATCAAACTTTTAGTCAAATGTATAACACTCTGCGAATCACAAAATACTAAATTCACACCATATGCAAGATCAAGCTCACAAAGCAAATCTCTCATCCATAATGCCTCATTCACAGTTTCAGCAATAGCCATATACTTCGCTTCTATTGTAAATAGCACAACTGTAGCCTGTAAAGTAGCTTTCCAACTAATGGCACTTTCGGAGAGAGTAAGACATAACCTGTCAGAGATCTCCTCTTATCGTGGTCATCGACAAAATCTGAATCAACATAACCAACAGCATGATCACCAGAATTGACAACCCCAAACAATAAATCAACACCTGTAGTTTCGCACAAATACCATAGTATCCATTTCACATTCTCCCAATGTGCCTTTCCTGGACGCCCCATATAATGACTAACAACACTAAATGCATGTGAAATTTCTAGACAAGTACATACAATGGCGTACATAAGACTCCCAATTATGCACAAATATGGAACCTGAGACATATACTTCTCTTCATCCTCTGATTGTGGTGACAACTCAGCTGAAAGTTGAAAGTGCGCTGCCAAAGGGGTACTGACTGGTTTTGAGGTCTGCATGGCAAAGCGCTCAAGCACTTTCAGAATATAAGACTTCTAATTCAAAAATAATTTATCAGCTACTTGATCTTTGCAAATCTCGTTATCCAAAACACATTTTGCCGCACCTAAATCTTTCATCTCAAATTCACTACCTAACTACTGTTTCAACTTATTGATTTCTGATACACTCTTGGTAGCAATAAGTATATCATTAACATACAACAGTAGATAAACAAACAAACCATCTTGAAGTTTTAAAAAATATATACAACTGTCATACTCACTCCTGGATATGACTGACTTATCATAAAAGTATCAAATTACATATACCACTGTCTAGGAGATTATTTGAGGCCATACAAAAACTTATGAAGTAAACAAACGTAATCCTTCTTACCAGAAACAACAAATCCCTTAGGCTAACGCATATAAATCTATTCTTCAAGCTCCCCATGCAAAAATACAGTTTTGACATGAAGTTGCTCTAACTCAAGATCATAATATGCAACAATAGCAAGTAAAGTGTGAATGAAACTGTGTTTTACAACTGGTGAAAATACCTCATTGTAGTCAACACCCTCCTTCTAACTGTATCCTTTCGTCACTATCCGAGCTTTCAACCGAGCGTCTTCTACCTCTGGAATACCTGGTTTGCACTTGAAGACCCACTTAATCCTTTTTCCTTTCAGCGGTTCTACTAACTCCCATGTCCAATTATTATGAAGAGACTCAATCTCCTTATTCATAGTAATAGACCACTGTGCAGACTCAGCACTTGAAACAACTTCCGTATAGTTAGAAGGCTCTTCATACTCAACTATTTTAGCAACTAATAAAGTATAAACCACCATCTCAGAATAAGCCGAATACCGTTCAGGAGGCCAAATCTCCCTCCTTAGCCTATCTTTAGCAATAGTGCGTGGTTGCTCAACTAACACATCAACCTCTATGTTTGAACTCTTGAATTTCTCTTTCATTGGCTGCTCAATGTGTTTCTTGCCTGAGTTGGAAGATTCACTCAAAAACTCCACCTGCTTTGGAACACTATGTTCTTCAGATAATTTTCATCAAAAGTCACATCCCTGCTGATCAAAAACTTCGAATCATCAGAGCACCATAACTTGTACCCTTTGACGCCTGTTGCATAACCCAAGAAAATGGACTTTTTGGCCCATGGCTCCAATTTACCCTCATCACATGAGTATAAGTTGGACACCTAAAAACACACAATACAGAATAATCAGTTGGATGACCTAACCATACCTTAAACAGAGTCTTACACACAATAACAGTTGACAGAGACCTGTTCACCAAATAGCATATTGTGGAAACAGCTTCAGCCCAAAATTCTTTGCCCAATTCAGAATTGGACAACATATAAGGTGCCTTCTCCAAAAGAGTCATGTTTATACGTTCAGCCACACTATTCTGCTGAGAGGTTTTCCTCATTGTGTGATGCCTCACAATGCCCTCATCACTATAGATTCTATCAAACTCGCCATGACAAAACTGCATACCATTGTCAATTCTCAAACGTTTTATTTTCTTACCAGTCGATTCTCAATTAAAGTTTTAAACTGTTTGAATGTATTAAATGTGTCACTCTTATATTTCACATATACACCCATACATTACGAGAGAAATCATCGATAATACTCATTAAATATCGAAAACCACCTTTAGAAGTTACCTCTGCGGGACCCCAAAGATCCGAGTGAAAATAATCCACTATGCCTTTGGTGCGATTAACAGCTGTACTGAATTTCACCTTGCAATGCTTGTCGTAGACACAAAGCTCAAGAAAATCTAGCTTCTCAATTTTCTGGCCACATAGTAAACCCCGTTTGCTCAAAACTGTCATCCCCCTCTTGCTCATATGCTTAAGGCGCATATGCCATAAACGAGTTAAGTCTAAATCTGAAACCTTTGATGAAACAACCGTTGCTGCAGCACCTAAAACTGTACTGTCCTGGAGTGTATAGAGGTTACCACACTTTTGACCCTTCATCAGTACCAATGCACCCTTCAAAACGTTCAAAACTCCACATTCACCGAGGAATTTGCAACCATGAGAATAAAGAGCATCTAGGGAGATAAGATTTTTATTCAAATCCGAAACATATCGAACCTTAGATAAAGTCCTAACAATACCGTCATACATCCTAAGCTGAATCGTTTCAAAACCAACAGTCTTACAGGCCATGTTGTTGCCCATCAAAACTGTACCACAATTGATCACCTCATAAGTAGAAAATCACTCTTTATGCGGACACATATGGTATGGACATCCAGAATCTAGAATCCACTCAGTATTAGAGCGAGAATCATCTGTTATAACTGATAACACGTTATCTGACTCATCTAAGCTTTCAGCAATTCCAATTCTTACCTGATGACCTAGATCTTCTCCTATTACTCAACTCTTCCCTTTTTGTTTTTCTTCCCCTAACAAACAAATCTTCCGCATGCGCATCACCCTCATCTGACACATTTTTCCTCAATTTTTTCGAATAAAGACTGGCCTTAACATCCTCTATGGATATTGTGTCTTTGTTATACAATAGGGTTTGTAGACACCCCATTCTGGACTGTCCAGATAACGTTATTTGTCGAACTTTTACTGTCCCAATGATGATTATAGTCGAAAACAGATCAAGGACAAAGGTGTGTTTGAACCTTGAGCGTCCCAAACCCCTTTCAAACCCAGTTTCAAACCCTTCAAACCAGAGCCAAACGACCCCAGCAAAAACCAACTGGCATGCGTTAGTATATTGGTGACGTACGCCAGTAATCTGCCACGTGTCAGTCATCGATCATGGACCCAGCCTTCACTGGCGCACGCCAGTTATAAATGGCGCACGCCAGTCAAACCCAGTCAAATCAACTTTATTCAGCCACTTGGGCGGGACTTTTGTGCCACCCTGACGTCGGCTACAGTGTGCCTGATGAGTGCTTTCGGCAGAGGCGTCCCCTCTCTCTCCTACACCCCCCATCAACTAGTCCCATGCATTAAATGCATGGAAGGCCCATTTTGTTCCTAAGACCAGCCAAACAAGGCCTGGCCTTAACTGGTCCCAGTCCATTTCCCCTCTATAAATACCCCCCTTGCATTCATTTGCAAGGGGTTAGCAACATTAAGAGGTGCCATCTCTCTCCTTCTTCATTCTCCAAGACTTCTTCTTCTTTCATCCATTGAAAGACAAGAGAAGGCCATACACTCCCATATCTCCTGCTGGAACCCAGTCACCATATAAGCCACCACCTTCAACCCTCAAGTTCAAAAAACAACCACAAAACCACAATACTAAGAGGTATACCACCTTTGTGTTCTCTTCTGTTTTCATCTCCTGAGGGGGATCAGAAGGGTCCAGGCTAGTAGACAATACTAGTCCTGGCCTTAAACTGATAAAATACAGCAGTCGTTTAAAACGAAACATGGCGCACGCCAGTCATTATGTGCCGTACGCCAGTTATGGTGTTACGTGCAATACTGGCGTGGGGATCATGGATCGTCTCTTTTACTAAGTTTTATTCCTGTTAGTCACCTTAGCATGCTAAATAACCAGTTTACTGCTTTCCATATTCAGAACTGTTTAGTGGTGGCACCTTATCATTTTCATTTATGTCACATAAAGGCCTCTGGGATCCTTCTGGTCATGTTCCAGAGCCCAGATGATGCAAAGCCAAACACTGGAATCGAGGGCCAAGTGGCGTACGGTAGTACCATACTGGCGTACGGCAGTAAGCTTTTGGGTCCGGTGGCTGGCCCTTGCATCTGAGCGTAATCTAGGCCTATCTTTTGTCCCCACACTGTTTTGGGGTGTTCTGCTTTCTTTTATGGCCTAAAGCCACTCATCCTGTCTGTATGTGTGTATATCCTGCTATATTAAACTACGTGGTTTGCCCTGGGTGTGCGCTGGTCCTTTTCTAGAGCCCAGAGGGTTGCAAACAAAGACTGAGAGATCCAACAAGTGGAGTACGCCAGTTTATATGTGGCGTGCGCAGGTTGTATCACCATGCAGTGGCTCGGCCACTGCATGCTGGCAGAATCTGCTCACGTCACCTTGTGACAGCGTACTGCAGTTTGCTCGGGATGATCAGTGCTTGTTCTCAATCTATACTTAGCATTGCAGTCAAATCATCCATAAACATTTTGTCACATAATTTGCAAGCTGTTATCGCTTTCGCCCCCATTAACTGTTCCCCCGCCCTAACTGGCTAAAAAACGGTAAGATGAGAGAAAAATGCAAAGGTTTTCATAAAATGCCCGAGTAGAGACCGATCTCCGGATTGGGCGAGAGGGGGTGCCATAAAACCCTTCCCCTCTCGTAACCTGGCTCCCGAACCTCAGATATCGAAGGTGACGACGGACTGGTCTACGCCTTTTCAAAATCAAACAAACGTGGTAAACGTTTTCGAGTTCGGTTCCTTGGGCATTCCATCGCTAAAACCCGAGTGGCGACTCTGAATCGAGGCGTTTCGCCGCGCGTTTCCAAAAAAGGGTCGCGCCCAGTCTCATTTCAAAAACGACCCGGGAAACCCGAGCGAATCTTCGGGGCGCGTGCCCACAGGGTTGTAACAAAGTGCTTGTACAAAAGCGGTAAAGAACATAACAAAATTAGGGCTTGGTCCTCATCCTCAATTTTACTATCAATATTTTTTAGATCCATTATAATACGATTGAACTCGTCTAAATGATCCTTAACAGGTATACCATCTCACATACGAAATGTATAAAGACGTTTGAGATATAACCTATTGTTGAGCTACTTCGTCATATATATGTCTTCCAACTTCAACCAAATACCTACTGCTGAACTTTCTTATTCCACCTGGTAAAGAACATCATCCACCAGACTCAACTGAATATAACTTAGAGCTTTGGCATCCGTATCATCCCAATCTTTCTCTTTAATTTCAGAACTAGACTTGCCTAACAAAGTTTTGTGTAATTCTTGTTGGGTTAACAGAACCTTCATCTTTACTCTTCAAAGACTAAAACTGCTACTCTACCCATCAAATTTTACAATCTTGAATTTAGCCGCTATAGCCACAATCGAAAACAAAACCCTAGTTTTGCAACCTAAGGCTCTGATACCAGTTTTTTTTATAACAAACGCTATTAATGCAAGCTAAGAACGAGAAATTAAAAACTAAACAAGAAATCACAAAGACACAAGATATACGTGGTCCTCCAAGATGGGTATGTCCACGGGCGAGGAGAGAGAGGATTCACTAACCAACGTGAAGAAGAGATACAAAGATCCGGCGAGTAATCCGTAACTCTAGAAATATCACAATATGAGAGCCCAAAAGATAATTCCTAAAAATCTCTCAAAAGCCCTAATTATAATATGTTACAAAAACGAGAATAACAAAATTAACTTGTGTGGGAAAAAATAATACAAGGCATTTCCAACATCAATGCATAGAATAACTCTGGGAAAAATCAAATTGATTAGACTAGTAATTCACAAACGTTGATTACGTGCAGTGGTCTTGAACAAGTGAATGACAATCATGGTTTAAAAATACTCCCCCAAGATCATTTGATTCCATTATGTAGATACCAACGAGATGACTAATTCTCCTAGGGTCATTCTACTCATTGAGCTTCACAAAGTATATAAATGATTTGGTATGCATTTCTAAGCTAAGGACGAGCCCATTTAATGGGGTGGACACAGGGTTTTTGTAGTGCTAGGCCACACTATAGGCAGATGTAGTGCGGCGTCCGAGTCGTTCATCTCAGTAATTAATAGTTCAAATTTCATCTCAGTAATAGATGACTCAGATCTACAAGAAGTAAGATAAAATCCAGACTAATATTAGATGACTTTGATGCTGAACTACAACTCAGTTGTGTAGTTTTGCATTACAAGAAACCCCTTTGGGCAGGACAACTGCCTACATTGTACAAGAAATATGTAGCATAATTATAACGACCAACAATTATTCTACAATTACAAACACTTAGGCCATATTCTAGATTCTCAAATAAGTACTTTAAAAATAAGAACCTATTTTCAAACTTAAAAATAATAGACTTACGAAAATAATTTTTTAATTTTTTTGTTGGGTTTGATAGAACTCATCGAACCATGCTTATTATTTTTTGATTTTAAAACAAGATCCATAAATCATATTTTTTTATTTTAGTAAGCCTATTATTTTTACGTTTCAAAATTGCAAATAAGTACTTATTTTTTAAGGGAAAAAGCGGAACACCACCTTACACAAATCTACTGACATTCACATTGGGGCTTATATACACTAAATATCCAGTGTGTGGCACCGCCAAAAAATTATAAATATGTGTGAGGTGTTTGTATAAGTGTGTGTGATTATATAATAATTGTTGGGACCAGATCCCCCAGAATCGAGTGCAAATATTTTCAATGCAAAAAAATGCTTTGTGGTCCCCGGTTTTGTAGTGACACGTACCTCTGTAACCTAAAAAAAACTCCGGGGTTTTTTTCCAGCACTCGTAAATTGGGACAAACCTACGTGGGGGCATGTGCTCCACTCGAACGTGTGCCCCTGCGTGAAATTAAAATATTTTTTAATATTTTTGTATAAATTAGCATAATTATGAAATTGTGCTAATATATAAACATACACACTTGCATATAACGAATAAGTTGTTGACAAATGTCAAGTTGTTTCCGGTAGTGAAAAAGTTTTTGATGAATATGTAAGTGAAAAAGTTGTTGAGTTGGTAAAAACTTTTTCATTAGTGAAAATCAATTGGTAAAATATGTTAAATTTATAGTGTTTTTTGTCGGTAGAAACAGAGAGTTTGCTCTTAATTCTTTTTTTTGGTTGTGAAAGTTGGCTCTTATTTTCTGGTGGGGTGTGAAGAGAACACTGATTCAATGAATTTGAATTTTAGACTATTGCTTTTTCTTTTTCTTTTTTCGGCAGCATTTGATGGATTGTTGTGGAGAGCATATTTTCTACCATTCATACTTTTAGCTACTTTCTCATGCCGGGTCATTTTACAGAATTGATAGAAATTGAATGGAAGGTGCCAAGAAGCTGGTGACACAAAAGAATAGTCCTCCCCTCACACACACGTAGGGATGGCAATTTCATCGGACGCGTTCGTATCTTATCCAATCCCCGCTTCGAACGGTCGGTAATTTGGAGTCCGATCGGGGAGATCGGGTAGGATATAGGGATTTTTTTTGAAAATTTTTCAGAGATCAGGTAAGAGACGGGAACAGACATATCTCTGACCCGAATCCATTTCCCATTACCCGCCCCATCTTGTGCTTGATTCCCCGAAATATTTTTTCCATTTGTTTGAGGAGATAAGCATCAAAGCAAACTGTGAAATGCAATTTTGACCCATAAAAAGAAATCTAAAATGCAGGCCGACAAAAAATGACGTTCGAAACTTCCGTGGTCTGACTGAAGGTGAGTTTCTTAGATCTTTTTTTGAAAACAAGTTAGATCTTAAGCACCTGATTTCTTGCATTCGAGGTGGTTATTCTTCAAGATAGTAATCTAGATTCAGGAATCGTACAAGTACACGAACATATTTCCAATGTGGTATTAGGATATGGATGATTCGTAAATCTCAGTCATTAGATTGAAAATGGGTGAATCAAGGAAGATCGAGATAGAGAGGTTGAATTTTGGATTGTTTTATCTTGGAAGCAGCGTGGCTATCACTGTTTGCACAAAAAGTGCAGAACCGCAAAACATCTTAAAGGAAGTGATCCAATTCGAGACTAAATCCAAACACCAACTAATCCGATTTTGGATATTCTATTCTCCTAAACAGATTGCAAGGTAAACGGATCTATATTCTCTGTCCTCATTAACTGTTTCCAACTACCGTCCATAAACATAGGGCTGGAATTTGTGATGACATCGCTGGGTGATGCATGGGGGTTGACATAAGCCATGACATAAGCCCATTGCTTACGTCTTTGTATGGGCCATAGTAATAGTTGTACAATCTTCAGACCAAAAAAAAAAAACAATAATGATTACAGTTGTCTGTGTGTATGAATGAATCACGTGACTGGGTTTGCCAGAGAAGGACCTACTATAGTATATATGAAACAGCTGGCATTGGCAAACAACAATTGCGGATTCTCATCTCCAAGTTGATCGACCACATATGTGTAAAAGTATCCACCGCAAGAATACTAGATACTGTCAATTGTATGAAAAAGACCAAATTTGTGAATTTTGTCAATGTCTCTTGCGTTCTTTTAGGCTCCGTTTTAGAAATTTTTTTAAAAAATAAGCAGTTTATTTTGTATATTTAAATTTAAAAATAATATAAATGAAAAATAATTTTTAAATTTTTTTTTACATTGTATAAAAGATCTCGATGAGATCTTTCAAACAAGATCCATATTGCATATTTTTAGATTTCAATAAATCCATAATTTTTGAACTTGAAATTGCCTTTTTCAAAAATAAGGACTTTTTCTTCGTTCTGGAATAGGGCCTAAACTTAATTTAAATTTAACTTTAAATGAGTTGATTTGTCTTTATTTAAATTTTTTTCGCATTTATTAGTTTTGTGTTAAATTTTTATAGATTATTAAGTCATCTCGATGCGAGAAATCGGAAAAGTAAAAAAAAAATTATATTTTTACCCAAATATTTTGGGAAATAACTACTTATTTCTCAAAATAATTCAACTTTTTTTACTTTTTCTGCTAAAAAGTGGTTATTTCTCAAAATACTTATATAAAAGTACAATTTTTTTACTTTTCCGATTCCTCTCATTGAGACAAATCAATAATCTATAAAAGTTTGGCGTAAAATTAACAAATGCTAAAAAATTCAAATAATGACAAACCAGCTACATTTTAAGTTAAGTGCAAAAGAACGCAGCCTTAAGATGGAGTTTTTAATGATGGATCAATGTAAAAAGTGTGACTTATTAATCCACTTGTTTTAAAACTTCAATAAAACTATGGATACATCACTTGGTGTACAAATATACACCGCCATCTATGAAATCCACTTAGGAATTTCATACAAATGATTTGAGCCACTTAAATTTTTTACAATATTTTTTAATCAACTTTGTAAAATTCAGCTCCGTTGGATATCGATACGTTTGGTGTACATCAAATGGTATACCTAGATGTGGCAAATGGGCAGGTCTGAGCGGGTTTGGGTGAGTTGAAACGGGTCACGAGTTAAATATGAGTCAAATAGTAAACGGGTTGAAATGAGTCGGGTTGAATATGGGTCAAGTCAAATTCAAAGCCGCCCGACCCGTCCCCCATCCCCCCCTCCCTCTCTTTTTTTTTTTTTTTTTTTGTCCCCGTTTCCCCCTTCCTTCTTTTCTTTCTCCACTATCTTCCCTCGATATGGGTTGAAACACGTTCACACAAGAATAGAGGTGACAAATGGACGGGTTTGGATAGGTTGAAACTTGTTTTGTTTATTTTTGTCACGCCCTCGATTTTCAACATAATTAAATAATACATTTCAATAAAAGAGAAACCTCGCATATCATATACGTTACCCAAAAGAGTTTCCCACCTGTTTAATTTACAAACAAGTCCTTAAGTTTAGATAATTACAACTTTGGTCAAAAGAAAATTCAGTAGTAATTAATTACAAAATTATCTTTAACAAAATGAGATCTTCACAACGATGACGAAATAACCAGTGATGTCAGCTTCCAAGAGTCTTTACTGTCAAGCATACAATGCATGCAATCTATTGCCCGGCATCAGAACCTGAAAAGAAAGATTTGGTTGAGCTACACTAGCCCAGTAGAAAATTCTAAACTCAAGCTATATGCAATTTGAATGAACCATGCACCGAGAATGAGTGAATATGGATAGACACGCCTATAGTACAGGTGACTACCAACAAACATCAAATTATCGCCTAAGAGTCCTAGACTTCACACCAATATCACTAGTCATTTACTTCTTTAACTAGTTATATTATTAAACTCACGTCATTCCCCATTTGTCTATAACCAAATCAAAACGTCTTATTATTCTTCGTACGGTAGTACAGTCTTTTCGTGTTCACATTGATCTTCATTAAATCCCTTTATTGCAAAACCTTTCTTTTTCCTTTAATCCGGTATTTCCCATCAAATAATCACTAGGGTCACCTCGGGTCTAGTTCCCTCGAGCGCAGGGTCACCCCGAGTCTTTTCCCTCAATAACAATAATCAGGTGGGGTCACCTTGGGTCTAGTTCCCTCGAGCGCAGGGTCACCCCAAGTCTTTTCCTCCAATAATATGAATCAGTTAGGTCACCTCGGGTCTAGTTCCCTCGAGCGCAGGGTCACCCCGAGTCTTTTCTCTCAATAACGACCACTTGGGTCACCTTTCACACTTTTCACAATCAACAGCCTTTCATAATCAATTTCATCATCCCTTTAACGGTTATACCACTGAATTTTAATTAATCGTTACGCAACTCCACAAATGTTCACATTTATGCCTCCTCTTTTGTTTATATACCCGCATCTTACATGACGTACTAAGCCCATACATAAATTCCTACAATACTCTGTCCATTAGTTATTCACTTCATTCCGCTTCCCATTTTACAAACATCCATTCATTCAATTAAATCCAAAGACCATTTAATCAATCACATGGTATTATAAGACCAACAAGCTACCATATCGCATATACTCAAATACACACGTCCTTACCGTACCCCTAAGTACACCCCCATACCTTCGCATACCACATATCAACCCACGACTAGACTCTACGATGCCCGATTATCTAGTTTCTATGCTCGGAGTCTATAAAAGCATGCACTAAAGGAATCTAAGAATGTTACGAGTCAAGAGAGAGAACGGATTGCAATACTACTCGTCGAATCCTTAGACATATTCACTCTAGTCCATTGGATGCCACTCTAAGTGAGGAACGAGTAACACTCACTAAAACACTTGGAAGGATGCGTAAACAAACTCATTAGAATCAATGAAAGGCTTCGACATGTGAGTTGAAAGATATAGGAAAGCAGCTGAAAGATACTGCAGCAGCTCAAAGAAGCAGCTGAAAGCAGCTCAAACTCTTACTCTCTCACCGGTAGGCAAGCAAGTCCTACCGGTAGAACTTGAAGACAGAAAGGCCAACATTCCGGTAGAACCTAGACCTACCGGTAGGTGAACAAGTCCTACCGGTAGAAACTCCAATTCACGCAACCTACCGGTAGGCAAGCAAGTCCTACCGGTAGAACTTGGAAACAGAAAGGTCAACATTCAAATTCGAGGCTGACCTACCGGTAGGTAAGCAAGTCCTACCGGTTTCCTACCGGTAGAACTTGGAAACAGAAAGGTCAACATTCAAATTCGAGGCTGACCTACCGGTAGGTAAGCAAGTCCTACCGGTAGAAGTTCGATACGTGCTTTACCTACCGGTAGGTAAGAATTTCCTACCGGTAGAAGTTCGATACATTGAGCAGCTTTTGAGCTGCTGCTATACGTTTGAGCTGGTTGACGAAATTTCTCAAACGTTCTACCGGTAGGGAAAAAGCTCCTACCGGTAGGGAATCGATTTTCTGGTAAAGTAACAACGTTCTACCGGTAGAGAGGACGGGCCTACCGGTAGGAATCCAGGAAGAACAGACAATTCTGACAGAAACTACGAATTTTCAATCCAAATTTAAACACGACATTACAAGCACGATTCATGCACCAAATCACTCATAAAACATATAAAGAGAGGTAGAATTCCCTACCTCAAGTCGAGAAGCGAAACCCACGCAAGCTGAGTAAGCTTTTGCTCTCCAAACTTCGAAATAAACTGAATACTCCTCCTCCGAGCAAGACCCACGAGATTCAAGGTTGGAGTCGCGTATAGAAGTCAAAATGGAGGTGGGTTTGTATGGGTTTTGCACCAATTTGGTGGGTTTTGGTGGAGAGGTCGGGAGAGAGAGATGAGAACCGGAGAGAGAGACAGCCGAGAGAAAAGAAAATGAGAAGGGGAAAGTGTTCCCTGGAAAAAAAATAGAGGTGGGGGAAATAATCCCATGCCCTCACACCACACACTCACACATGCACCTCTCATCCATTTACCTTTATATCCTTCCCTAAATACGTCATTCCATATATCCACACCGTTTATCTCGACAAGCTGTACAATTATATAAATAAATAATAATAAAAAATGAAAAAAAAAAGAAAAAAAAAAATATGCCTAAAATACGGGTCTTTACACCCTACCCTCCTTAAAGAAATTTCGTCCTCGAGATTTGCTAAGGCAAGCCTAATCATGCCAAGCATCACATCAACACACTCCAACTGTAAAACTATCCATCACGCAACAATTCAATAACCATTAAAGTCTATGTCTAGATTCATATCGATCAAACCATAACAAACATGCGTATATCATTCGAATTTCGTACCCCCATTTCCACGTAATCATGTACTAACAACATCGACTTACCTTTCAACAACGGACTACGCAAGTCTAGGGTACGTATTAGATTCTCACCATGGGACACACTAGCTCCTAACTCAAGTCCGGAACTTCCTAACACGTATGATGGATTCGGTTCATTCGTCATCAAAGTCTATAATCTATACTTAGAACGCATCACTAATACCCAACAACCCAATTGACTTCCCGAGACTTCCATCTAGAATAGGCGGTGATCAAGCGCTTCTTCCAGGTGGATTTCATCGGTAGTCTCCTGGCTATCCAAAACACCCATCGTATCCAACACTTAACCTATCTTGCTATCGGTAAGAGCCCCATTCACTACCCAAGACGAGGCAAACTCCAAATGGTCTTTACCTTTCTCTTTTCAGTCATTCTCCCTCGAGCTTCCAAATATCGTTGGCGAATCGAATTAATTGTTTTAGCGGGTCCATAACACAAGCTAATTCTTCTAAAAGCCGCACCAAATTTCCACTCTAGGTTGGGTCATTCTATATTTCGAGAAGGATTCGATTTGTCATCTCAAACGAAACGAATAAGCTACAAAGCTCAAGCAATGTTAATCAAGAATTGAAAGAATGGTAATGAGGCATCCGAAATTCAAAGAACACGTGGAATCTTCAGGGCGGTTTGGCAACAATTCAAAATACATTTTTATGATCACCCAAGAAATTTGAAATGGCTGATCATGACTTTCTTATTGCTTTACGAGTCAACAGAGTCAGTGAATAACCTTTAGCAACTGAACAATGTCGAACTAAGGACAAATACAAGATGTGAAATAGATCTCTGGTAAGTTAACTGATACAAGATCAAAAATTGGTCCAATACCGGGAATGGTAAGACCTTCCAACAAGTTAAGGCTGAGTGTTACAGAATGAATCATCATGTGTCTCCAGAGTTGAAAAACCATAATAGAGTTGAATGACACCGAGAGAAACCTCAACAAGTGAATTCAGACTGATCGATACCAGCCAATAGATTTCAATAAATATGTTACCACAAGATTTTGCGCCAATTGCGACATAAGAACTCAACTAGGGTAACAAATTTCAATAGATAGACTAGTAATTGCACCAATGAAGTTCAAACCAACCAAATGGATCTATGCAAACAAATGAATACAGAGAGGATACAAGTTCAAATCACTCGATTTCATAGTTAAGGAATCAAAACAAATGGTAGCACCAAGTTGGTAACGGTAGCATCAAAGTCTGAATTGAACAATATCAATGGATTTATATATCATAAAGTATGTGACCATAAACTGGTTTAATAGGTTGAAGTTGCAAAATAAACATTCCCATAGACTGAATGTTACAGGCTAACGATAAAAATGAAAGTTGCGACAGAGGAACCTAAAATGACCAACGAAAGCTTATCCCCAAACATGATGATGTCAATATAAAACTTCGAATGGAAAACGAGGAACATTCATCAATTTCTCTCAACGGTAAAAGTGTTAAAAGGTACTTCACCATAAGAATTTGAATATATCCGAGAAAAGCCAAGAATGGATTGCGTAATGATTAACTCAAATATCAAGAATTTTGGCAGGTCAACAATACAGCAGACTTCACGGAAATGACTTACGATAGAATTTTAATAAGATTCAGCCAGGCTAGCAAAAGAGGGTAAATAAAGAAACAACTCTCAAGAGATCGGGTCCGGAATATCAACAACTACCATGGTTACAACCAGTCTCCACCTCAAATTATATCAATTACCACCAAGTCAAAGACAACACTTCTACATGGAACAATTAACCCCGATTCTCGGCAAATATGATCTATCGATATTTCTCAATACACGTGGACTAAAATTTCTTATTTTCTATTCCAAACATGGACAAGAATAGGATTCTCAATGAGTGAAATGCTTCCAGATCAAAGTATTGTAAAGAATGAGTAGCACAACTAGGAATAAATGATACCTCAAACAAGTGACGCTTCTAAGAGTTAGAGAATAGGGGGGGTGGTAGTTTAGCGGCGGAACTGCATCTGTTGCTGTTTCGACGTATGTGTTTCCTGCTGCATCGAGCTCGGCTCACCAGGTACTCCCAATCCCCGAGGACAATTCCTTGCCATGTGGCCACGTTTGCCGCAAGTATAACAAGATCCCCCACGCCATGGACATTGAGAACGAATATGACCAAACTGACGACATCGATAACACACGGTCTGACACTTGAGAAGAACTCTTGGAGTCCCGGTATAAAGAGGTGGCTTAAAGCCCTGCTGGTCCTGAATAAAGTGATCTGATACTCTAGGTTTCTTCCTTCCTGAACTCTCACCACTCTCTGAAGACAATCTTGTGCTAACGACTCGATGCTTAGTTTCTCCCACATTCACACCACCTTGCGCACCTTCCAGTGTCTCGACACCTTTCCCGCACTCAACAATCTCAGGAAACATCGCTTCATCCCTGGTACATTGACTCACTTCATTCTCCCCATATACACTATAGCCTTGGTGCTCACGATCCTCGGTCTCACCACACCTATCTCCACGTCTCGAAGACATCCTACTATGGAAGCATAAGAAATGAAATCATCGACATTAGCCATCTAATTATGTGCTACAAGTCTCTAACCTTTCCAACCGAAGTCAACAACTTTGCGCCACTCTATTGTGATATATATATGCAATGTCACATCGATATACTGACTCTTCATGCAAGCACACATGTGATTTTGTAAAAAGATGCATCGATTTTTGAACCCATGAGACTAAAAGTCTCCCCACGGTCTCAAGGTATTCTAAACTTATGCTCTGATACCAATTTGTCACGCCCTCGATTTTCAACATAATTAAATAATACATTTCAATAAAAGAGAAACCTCGCATATCATATACGTTACCCAAAAGAGTTTCCCACCTGTTTAATTTACAAACAAGTCCTTAAGTTTAGATAATTACAACTTTGGTCAAAAGAAAATTCAGTAGTAATTAATTACAAAATTATCTTTAACAAAATGAGATCTTCACAACGATGACGAAATAACCAGTGATGTCAGCTTCCAAGAGTCTTTACTGTCAAGCATACAATGCATGCAATCTATTGCCCGGCATCAGAACCTGAAAAGAAAGATTTGGTTGAGCTACACTAGCCCAGTAGAAAATTCTAAACTCAAGCTATATGCAATTTGAATGAACCATGCACCGAGAATGAGTGAATATGGATAGACACGCCTATAGTACAGGTGACTACCAACAAACATCAAATTATCGCCTAAGAGTCCTAGACTTCACACCAATATCACTAGTCATTTACTTCTTTAACTAGTTATATTATTAAACTCACGTCATTCCCCATTTGTCTATAACCAAATCAAAACGTCTTATTATTCTTCGTACGGTAGTACAGTCTTTTCGTGTTCACATTGATCTTCATTAAATCCCTTTATTGCAAAACCTTTCTTTTTCCTTTAATCCGGTATTTCCCATCAAATAATCACTAGGGTCACCTCGGGTCTAGTTCCCTCGAGCGCAGGGTCACCCCGAGTCTTTTCCCTCAATAACAATAATCAGGTGGGGTCACCTTGGGTCTAGTTCCCTCGAGCGCAGGGTCACCCCAAGTCTTTTCCTCCAATAATATGAATCAATTGGGTCACCTCGGGTCTAGTTCCCTCGAGCGCAGGGTCACCCCGAGTCTTTTCCCTCAATAACGACCACTTGGGTCACCTTTCACACTTTTCACAATCAACAGCCTTTCATAATCAATTTCATCATCCCTTTAACGGTTATACCACTGAATTTTAATTAATCGTTACGCAACTCCACAAATGTTCACATTTATGCCTCCTCTTTTGTTTATATACCCGCATCTTACATGACGTACTAAGCCCATACATAAATTCCTACAATACTCTGTCCATTAGTTATTCACTTCATTCCGCTTCCCATTTTACAAACATCCATTCATTCAATTAAATCCAAAGACCATTTAATCAATCACATGGTATTATAAGACCAACAAACTACCATATCGCATATACTCAAATACACACGTCCTTACCGTACCCCTAAGTACACCCCCGTACCTTCGCATACCACATATCAACCCACGACTAGACTCTACGATGCCCGATTATCTAGTTTCTATGCTCGGAGTCTATAAAAGCATGCACTAAAGGAATCTAAGAATGTTACGAGTCGAGAGAGAGAACGGATTGCAATACTACTCGTCGAATCCTTAGACATATTCACTCTAGTCCATTGGATGCCACTCTAAGTGAGGAACGAGTAACACTCACTAAAACACTTGGAAGGATGCGTAAACAAACTCATTAGAATCAATGAAAGGCTTCGACATGTGAGTTGAAAGATATAGGAAAGCAGCTGAAAGATACTGCAGCAGCTCAAAGAAGCAGCTGAAAGCAGCTCAAACTCTTACTCTCCTACCGGTAGGCAAGCAAGTCCTACCGGTAGAACTTGAAGACAGAAAGGCCAACATTCCGGTAGAACCTAGACCTACCGGTAGGTGAACAAGTCCTACCGGTAGAAACTCCAATTCACGCAACCTACCGGTAGGCAAGCAAGTCCTACCGGTAGAACTTGGAAACAGAAAGGTCAACATTCAAATTCGAGGCTGACCTACCGGTAGGTAAGCAAGTCCTACCGGTAGAAGTTCGATACGTGCTTTACCTACCGGTAGGTAAGAATTTCCTACCGGTAGAAGTTCGATACATTGAGCAGCTTTTGAGCTGCTGCTATACGTTTGAGCTGGTTGACGAAATTTCTCAAACGTTCTACCGGTAGGGAAAAAGCTCCTACCGGTAGGGAATCGATGTTCTGGTAAAGTAACAACGTTCTACCGGTAGAGAGGACGGGCCTACCGGTAGGAATCCAGGAAGAACAGACAATTCTGACAGAAACTACGAATTTTCAATCCAAACTTAAACACGACATTACAAGCACGATTCATGCACCAAATCACTCATAAAACATATAAAGAGAGGTAGAATTCCCTACCTCAAGTCGAGAAGCGAAACCCACGCAAGCTGAGTAAGCTTTTGCTCTCCAAACTTCGAAATAAACTGAATACTCCTCCTCCGAGCAAGACCCACGAGATTCAAGGTTGGAGTCGCGTATAGAAGTCAAAATGGAGGTGGGTTTGTATGGGTTTTGCACCAATTTGGTGGGTTTTGGTGGAGAGGTCGGGAGAGAGAGATGAGAACCGGAGAGAGAGACAGCCGAGAGAAAAGAAAATGAGAAGGGGAAAGTGTTCCCTGGAAAAAAAATAGAGGTGGGGGAAATAATCCCATGCCCTCACACCACACACTCACACATGCACCTCTCATCCATTTACCTTTATATCCTTCCCTAAATACGTCATTCCATATATCCACACCGTTTATCTCGACAAGCTGTACAATTATATAAATAAATAATAATAAAAAATGAAAAAAAAAAGAAAAAAAAATATGCCTAAAATACGGGTCTTTACAATTTTGCATCAAACTTTTGTAGTTTATTGATTCGTCTTAGCGAAAGGAATCGAAAAAATAAAAAATTATTATCGAAATTCGTAATTTTTTGAATAAAGACAAAATAAGTAAAAAAATAATCTTTTTTCTTAAAAAAATTCTGAGTTTCGATCAAAAAATTTTACTTTTTTGATTTCTTTCGACAATACAAATCAATAAGTTATAAAAATTTGAAGCAAAATTAACAAATACGAAAAAAATTTGAATAAAGAAAAAAAAAATTGACCTAACAAGCCAAACCCATATTAAAATCCCATATAGAGTACAAACGATTCCCCTGTTTTTGTATCTCTCTCACTTCTGTATCTATCTATCAAACAAAATACAGTCCAAGATGGAAGAGAGAGAAAACACTGAGAGTGAGACCAGTGAATAAAAATAATGGGATTGAAAATAACGCGAGCAGATTAAAAATAACGGGATTAGAGAGAGAGATAGATAGATAGATAAATAAGTGATTAAAAAAAATGGGAGTTTAGTTGTGAAAATCAAAAGGGAAAATGACTGTCAATGACATGTTTTGATAATTAATACCAGTTAAGGACATTTTCAGCATTAACAAATATTCTTAGTATGTCATTGATGGGTATTAATTATCAAAACACGTCCTGGGCCGTCATTTTCCCAAATCAAAATAACGACTAGTGGGTCTTTTAGTTCCAACTCATATTGAACTTATATCCAACCCATCTAAATCCATACAAATATGGGTATATATTGGTTGAACCCATATAAACCCATTATTCAACATGGGCGGATTAGATTGGGTTATAATTGGGCGGGTTTGAGCGAATTAAAAAATATGGATTGAGATTGCCACCTCTAGGGCAAGGCTCACTCAAGTAACCAATGCCCACACAATAGGTTTGTACCTTCATCTATTCTACAAAGCAATGTCATGAATTAAATATATCCAGTGTTCTAAAAGAAGGATTTAATCGCCGATTAATCGGAAATTTGGCCTAACCGATTAGATTAATGCCTCGAAGGTTGAATTAGTAGGTCAGGAGGTTAATCGGAGTTAGTCGGCGATTAACTGGCGATTAGTCAGTCGGTGTCTAGCGGCAATAAGTTGATTAATCGATTAATGGGCGATTAGTCGGCTATCGGCGATTAATAAGGGTAAAATCTATAATTTTGGAAAATCAAGGGGTGGAACTGTTATATACTCATACCAGTTTAAGGATTTTGAATCACAGTATTTAGGGCTTGTTCAACACCCAGTCATCGATTGATCGATCTCGGAGTCACCTGTCATATCTCTGTGTAAAACACGAGATTTCCGAGCCGCCTATCGCCTCTCTCTCTCTCAAATTTGAGATCTCCTCTCACTCCACATCTCCACCGACCTCGAACATTAGTGTTTTTTTTTTTAAAGCCCATACCCATATTGACACGTTAGTGATTCTGGAAACAAAGTGTAGTAATATTTTTTATTAAATCTTAACACGAAGTGTAGTATTGTTTGGTGTATATAAATAAAGTTATTATAATTGGTAAATGACTAATAAATGAACGGCCCATACCTAGTACCAGTTGGTGTTATAATCATGTTAACAGTTTCCTGTAAAGGAGAGATTTCTATGTCATATTTGAAAAACAATTGATGTTGTTGGATTGATAGATGAATGTTCAATTTTTTATGAGAGTTGTCATTGGGGAGTATTTATATATAAATAAATAAAAACCCGACTAATTGCTACAAGCCGATTAATCGGCAATTAATAGGTCTCGAAGCTCGAAGGTGGTTGACCGAGCGACGAACGCCGAGCGACTTTTAGAACATTGAATATGTCTAGCATTGAACTCGTTCGATGCATGGAGAATAAAAAAAATCAACATGAACTCTTTTTTTTTTTATTATCTCGTGGATCTAATGAGTGTACGCTAGACATATTCATGCATGTATCCGTTTTCTCTCACGATTTTTTCAAAATTTGACTTCCACACACATTGCCTATGCCCGGCCTATAGTTAGGATTTAGCCAATTTATCAAAAGGCAACAAAACAACATCCTCAATCCTCACCTAACCAAAGTATGGAAATTAAATGCTACTTTAAAAAAAAAGAAAAAAAAAGGATAGCTTTTCCGTTAAAACCTGGTGTAAAACCAAAGGGGTGAATATGAGACCTATGTGAAGATTACACAGAATCTACAAAGCAAAGGTAAATTACCATAGATGAAGGTACTAACCTATTAATTACACATTTGGCAAACTTTTTCACAAAACGGTCCCTCTCTCTGAGCTCTCTCTTTCTCATGTTGTGACCGGTCATCTTTTTCTGTGAAACTAACCATTGGTAAAGATGAAGGGATGGAGCAATTGAATGGTGTATTCAGACGTGGAAATGGCTGTTGGTGATGCGATTTTACTCTTTTGCCCCTACAGTGTTTACCCGCTGGAGTTGAATGCTTTGTAAAAATTAATTTTTAATAGGGGAGTTTCGGTATTAGAGGAAGTCCATACAACTTCATTTGATGGGTGATACCAAAAGTTCATCTCTCTTTACATATCAAAATAAATATTGACTTCCATCGATAAAAAAAAAAAAGCAATAAAACCTATCTTGTTGATTGCCAATATTCCTGTTCGTTAATGCGTAGAGATTCGTTTGTAAGCCCTTCACTAAATTTTTCCCTATAACTATTTTCTATGCTCTTACCACACATTCCAGAAAAGGTTCCAATTTCTTCTTTTTTTTTCGAATATTAGAAAGCCTAGCTAATCAATCCTTTAGTCTCTTTTTTTTTTCGAATAAGAAGAAATTATTCACATTCAATAAAGTCTAATGGCACTGACAAAAAATTCTATCCAGAATAAAATGACAAAATCCAGGACAACAACAAACAAAGTAATGGATAAACAACAAAAGCACTAAAGTAAGAGAGCTATCTCTTTCATCTATACATTAGCCTCACGCTCTCTAACACATGCCATCTCAGTGACAGAAAGGGGAGAAGTCGGTCTTCCATCTCTCGCATGTAGGAGATTGCATACAATTGGCAAACCACCAAGCAAACTCTGCGGGTTGAATCCCATAATCCTTCTGATGGCCTTCATTTTACTCCTCCTCTCTTTCACAAAAACTGTTACCAAGTTAAATGTGTGATTCAGTAGGAGAATTGACATCAACCTCGACCACACTATAACTCCAATCATAATGGTATAACCGAGTGATCGATGGTCTGTTTTAGGAGTAACCACAAAGGTTGCAAACGCATATGTGGTTGCGATTGCTGTAATTGCCAACCACATGGTCACCGTAAGGAACCACATTGCAGCCTTGTTCTTGAAACCTAATCCACTGATGAGCAACAAAATCGTGCTCAAGAATGCGACGAATCTGATCGTGTTAAACCAGAGGAAGTACGGATAAGAGCTATTATGATGATAAGCCATCACGGATTCACCTGCTACGTGCCCATCATCGTCTTGCCAGACGCCACCAAGAGGGTTCACCCCAGCTTCGAATGCCACTGTCGCAATAAGTACTATCACGACCATTAAAGGATCCCTTTTCTTTGCGAGCCAATCACACCTACGAGATCCTTCACCTGTTCAGCATTGGCTTGTCGAAGCAAGTCTTCGATATGATCCACTTCTTTCTAATCTGATCCAATTAAGGAGCAAAAGGTCCATTGCTGTGTGTCCACTTGAACGTGCGTCAAGACTGATGATCGAGAAAATTAAGCAGTGAGAATTGCAGTAGAAAACAACGGGTTCATTTTGGAAAATAACTTACGGAAGATTTAAGGGTAAGTTATTTTCATCCAATTGATGAAAAATGTTTTACATGTAAAAATTTTCCTCATTTTTTGCACAACCAAGCACCGGAAAATATGTAAAACATTTTATCAGAAAATATTTTACGTTTAAACAAATGGAGCCTAATTGTCAATTCTATGAATGTGACCACTGTGTTTAATTTTTATTTGGAAAAAACTTCCGAAAATTGAGGAAAGTGCTAACCTGTTAAAAACATTGTTTACTTGCAGTCCAGAGTCTAGCATAGATCAAAGGCTATAAAGTATAAACCATTATATATCCCGCAAATGTGTGTTAACATGGTGTTCTTTAATAATGATATTGCAAAAAAACGTGACTTAATCCACTTTTTTAAAAAACTTTTAATCAGTATTGGAGCTGGTGCTTTGACCATTGATGGGTGGTGACCTTGGAGCATCTCCACTAGTTGCTAGGCAAAATGCCTACCCAAAAGCCAAATACACTAGTATTTTAGTTTGCCACAATATCCATCAACACCCCAACTGAAGAGGGATTCCCCCAAACAAAGAAGAATTAGCTACCGCGAACTCATGCAAAGCACATGAGTTGTATAGGGAGACCACGCGAGGGTAAACAGTAGAAATTGAGCATAAAAATTGGTTGGTGGCACCGCGTAAGGGTGCACGGTTGTTTTGCCAAACAAATTATTTGGACACAGCTTCATACTCGAACAGAGGGCAAATCCTAGTGAAATTATTACTTGATCCAGGAGTTCGAGGGGCTTTCCTCACAAACTAATGTGTCCTAGAGATGACCCTTGGAGTAGTTGATCTAGAAATCTTCCAACGGAAATAATTTGCATCTGGTTGAGCTAGTGCTAGTTCGTTTTTCTGTTTTTATAAGTCAAGAAGGTTTGCACTCGATTCTGTTAGATGAAGTATGCAACCAAATATTCAATGTAGATCCTTATAGTGACCATATATGTGGTTGGCAATCCAATCAATGTCTATTACTACATATTCGTACTCCAAACGATGGGTTGACTCCTAAAAAGGACTCATGCATGAGGAAAGAAGTGGTCATGCATGTTGAAACTTTTGTTCATGCATGGTCCGACCTGTATTACTGTTGTAAAAGGACAATAATACTCCGACCAATGGACTGTTTCGGAAAGATAAGATTGTAAACATATGGTGTGTGCTAGCTGGACTTCCATTACCTACCAAAATGATTGCGCACGTTTTTTTTTTTCCTTTCTCTTCTCGGCAACTATGGGCAGGTTGTTCCTGGGCTCATTCAATATCAATTGAATGTAACTTTTTCTCTTCTTTTCTTTCTTTTGTAGGGGTCTTATGGTACCTTATTCTCTGTGGTCCGTATTTGGTTTCCTCTCGATGTACCCTTTGTCGATTTCTAATAAAATCTTCTTGCCTATCAAAAAACTATGGGCAGGTTGCTGATAAAGATGATTTCGCGGAGGAGGATGATGTCTTCGAGGATGGTGTGTCTCTTTTTCTCTTGAATTTTGATTCCGTGGTTTTGCGGCTTTGGATTGTATCCCTCAGTCTTAGATTTTGTTCTCTCAGTTTGTTTGTCATGATTTTTGGATTGGTCTCTTGGTTTTAGTTTGTTTTGGTTTTGCCCCTATCTAGGTTGTTTTTAGCCGTTCAGTTTTCGATTTTTTTTTTTTTTGTATCTGCGGTTTTCAGTGTTTATTTGTGGTGTTTTGGCTGTCAGCATCTTGCCTTGTTTTTGTTTTTGTTTTTGTTTTCGGGTGGTGTATGCTGGCGTGCCCGTGATCCCTTTAATCTTTATAATTTTTTCAAACGATTAATAAAAATATGTTTGGCTGATGGAATAAAAAACCTTAGGGCAGGTTGCTCATGAACTCAAATAAAGAACCACATATTATCATGTTGTAATTGAGGCAGTGTTTGTAACTTTGGATCAAGGATTTGAGGATGGAAAAGACAAAATTTAGAGGATTTCCCTTCACCACCTTTTCATTTCACTCCACTTGACAAGATGAGTGATTCAGTTTATTTAATTTGTGCATATTCGTTTCTATTCTTTAAATCTTCAGTTGGAGTTGTTGATGGATTTTGTTGCAAACCAAAATAGTTTAGACGGTCTAAGGTCATCACCTATCAAATGGCCAAGACACCAGCTCCAATACCGATCAATCAAAAGTTGTAAAATAAAGATGAATGAGGTCTCACGAGAAGAAGTTGCTCAATACATTTCTTTTCCTACTGTATTATGCTGAATTCATTTTGTATCTTTTTGAATGAATGAAATTAATATTGCCTATAAAAAAACAAATAAATAAAGATGAACGGGTGCACAAGAAGATTGATCATCATTACTAAAGAACACCTTGTTAACACAAATTTACGAAATATATTATAGGCTTAGATCTATGCTTGAGTCTAGTTAGACTGCACGTAATTAAACAACTTTTAACAGGTTGCACTTTTGGAATTTTTTCCAAATACTAAAAAACACAGTCTAGCCACGTTCATAGAATTATTAACTTTTTTGGACAAGTCACATACATATAATTGACAATAAAGTGTACCTCCATACCTTTTTAATTTGGTCTTCGTCGTCTTGGTCTTCGTCGTTAAACCAATCATTTCTTAATCTAAAGTACCTTCAATGTGAGTGCAGTTTTCAGTAATCTTGTGGTGGATATATACTTCCACACATGGGGCTATCACTATGCAGCATGATAACAATTCAGATAACTCACTTTGTATAGCTGAACGTGTAGAACAACTCTGTGAAAAATCAAATTGATTAGACCAGTAAAATTAACGTGTAGAACAACTCTGTGAAAAATCAAATTGATTAGACCAGTAAAATTCACTTAAGTTGGTTACGTGCACTGGTCTTGAACTAGTGAATGACAGTCATGGTTTAAAAATACTCCTCCAAAGATCATTTGATTCCATTATGTACATATGGAACGAGATGATTACTTCTCCTAGGGTCATTCTACTCATTGATCGAGTTTTACAAAGTAAACGATTTGACATGCATTTCTAAGCTAGGGACGAGCCCATTTAATGATTGGACACTGGGTTTCTGTAGTGTGGCATCCAAGCCGTTGATCTCAGTAATTAATGGTTCAAATTTTATCCCAATAATGAATGACTCAAATCTACAAGAAGTAAGATAAAATCCGGACTAAAGGATGACTTTGATGCCATACTATAACCTTGTTAATTTTGCGGCTCTGCATGATAAGAAACCCCATTGGGCGCGACAGCTGCCTGCATTGTGCTTAAATATGTAGCATAATTATTGCGATCAACAACATTTTACAACCACAAATATTTACACAAATCCATTTATATTCACATTACGGTCCACATGCTACATCTCCAATGTGTGTAGGACAACCAAAAATTGTGAATATGTATAAAATATTTATGTGAGTATACGTAATTATATAGTAATAATTGTTGCGACCAGATCAAAATTGAGTGCAAATCTTAATCTTATCAATGCAAAAAAGATATTGCTTTGTGCATGGTCCCCGGTTTTGTAGACAGTTGGGATGAACCTACGTGGAGGCACGGGGGCACGTGTTCCATTCGAACGCGTGCCCCCATGTGAAATTAAAATATTATATTTTTAAAAGTGTGCTAATATATAAACATACATACTTACATATAACGAATAAGTTGTTGACAAATGTCAAGTTATTTCCGCTAGTAAAAAAGTTTTTGATGGATATGTAAGTGAAAAAGTTGTTGAGTTGATAAAAAAAATTTCGTTAGTGGAAATCAATTAATAAAATGCGTTAAACTTGTCGTGTTTTTTATTAGTAATATAAAAACAGGGAGTTTGCTCTTAATTCTTGTTTTTTTGGTTGTGAAAGTTAGCTCTTACTACTCCCTCCGTCTCCTTTTTAAGGTCTAGTATTCTATTTTGGATTGTTCGTTAATAAGTGTCTATTTTGTAAAGTTAGTGGGTAAAAGTTGGTACATTTTTCATTTTACCCCTAAAAGGAGATTCTATTTTGAAAAGTTAGTGAGTAAAAGTGTAATGATGATGTCTTCATAGAGGGTAAATAGGGAAAATAGATATAAAAGTTGATGTGAAAAGTGTAATGATGATATTTTTTTAATAAGTTAGAGTTACAAAATAAAACATTTAAAAAGAAACGGAGGGAGTACTATTTTCTTGTGGAGTGTGAAGAGAACAATGATTCAATGAATTTTAGACGATTGCCTTTTCTTTTTCTTTTCCGGCAGCATTTGATGGATTGTTGTGCAGAGCAATAGAGCATCTATTCATTTCTTTCTTTTCTTTTTATCAGCGAAAGCATCTTTTCTACCATTCATACTTTCAGCTACTTTCTCGCGCCGTTGTCATTTTACAAAATTGAATGGAAGGTGCCAAAAAGGCTGGTGACACAAAATAATACTCCTCCCCTCACCCACACGTAGAGATGGCAATTTCATCTGACGCGTTCGTATCCGATCCGATCCCCGCTTCGAACGGTCGGTAATTTGGAGCTCCAATCAGAGATTAGGTAGGACATGGGGTTTTTTTTGAAAATTTTTCAGGGATCGGATAAGAGGCAGGAACAGACATATCATTGACCCAAATCCATTTCCCGTTTGTTGCCTGCCCCGTTCCTAATTCCCCGAAATATTTTTTTTCCATTAGTTTGAGGAGATAAGCATCAAAGCAAACTATAAAATGCAATTTTAACCAAAAAAAAAACCTCTAAAATGCAAGCCGACAAAAAATTACGTTCAAAACATCCGTGCTCAGACTGAAGGTGAGTTTCATAGATCTTCAGCTCTTGATTTCCTGCATTGGAGGTGGTCATTCTTCAAGATTGTAATCTGGATTCTGGAACCCAATACAAGTATACAACATATTTCCAAATCCTTCGTTTCAAAATTTATGAAGTTTCATTTTATTACTAATGTTTTAGATTTATAGTAGTTTAGTTTCTTAGTTTTCCCCACATAGCAAGTATAAGTATCAAACTGCGACGCTCTTTTCTTCCAAACCCGTCGATCAATATTTATCCTTGCCTATAATTTGTTGTCTTTGTAAAAATTTTGGATCCCTAAATCCCCGCGAAAATTCCCGTTGTCTATTATACTAACCACTTTTATCACGATTTTACTGAAAACCATAATCTTTGTGAATCTCCTTAGTGTGACGCATATCTATTATTATAGTAGAGGTTGGGGATCGAGTCGGGGACAGGAAAAGGGTTCGAGGATTGGAAATAGGAATAGTCCCTTCAGCTTCCGGTCCTGACTCCCCATTGCCAACCTACCCACAGGCCACAGGTTAAAGAGAGTAACAATTAACCAACCCCAGAGAGATATCCTTCCTAGAACCATCCTGTGCTCACATGTTCACATGTGTTGACTTGACTCACGTGCTTTAAAATTAACCACTCTTTTATATTACTCTGTATGGTTCTATGAGATACCCAATGTGATATTAGGGTATGGATGACTCGTAAATCTCAGCCATTAGACTGAAAATGGGTGAATCAAGGAAGATTGAGATAGAGAGGCTAAATTTTGGATTGTTTTATCCTGGAAGTGGCATGGCTATCACTGCTTGCGCAGAGAGTGCGGAGCCGCGAAACATCTTAAAGAAAGTAATCAAGTCTGAGACTCAATCCAAACACCAGCTAATCCGATTTTGGATATTCTATTCTACTAAGGCTCCGTTCCGGAACAAAAAAAAAGTCCTTATTTTTTAAGAAAGCAATTTCAAGCTCAAAAATTATGGGCTTATTGAAATTTAAAATATGCATTACGGATCTTATTTGGAAGACCTCGATGAGATCTTTTATACGATGCAAAAAAAAAATTGAAAATTTATTTTTTATTTACTTTATTTTTGAGTTTGAAAATGTAAAATAAACTATTTATTTTTTAAGAAGATTTCTAAAACGGGACCTAAACAGATTGTGAGGTAAACGGCTCATATTCTCTGTCCTCATTAATTGTTTCCAACCACCATCCATAAACATAAGGCTATAACAGATTGTGAGGTAAATGGCTCCATATTTTCTATCCTCATTAATTGTTTCCAACTACCATCCATAAACATAAGACTAAAACTGTGAGGTAAACGGCTCCATATTCTCTGTCCTCATTAACTGTTTCCAACTACCGTCCACAAACATCGCTTGGTGATGCATGGGGGTTGACATAAGCCATGACATAAGCCCATTGCTTAGGTCTTTCTATGGGCTTATCTATAGTAGTACGATCTTCAGACCCAAAAAAAACAAAAACAATAATGATTACAGTTGTCTGTATGACTATGACTATGACTATGACTGTATGTATGAGTCATGTGACTGGGTTTACCAGAGAAGGACCCTACTATATATAGTACTCCCTCCGTTCCAAATTGAAGGTCCGGTTCGGTCTTCAATGCAAAATTTAAATTGTTAATATCTTTCAATCTACAATGATTTTTATGTGCAATATGGATCTTATATGATAGATCTCAATTAGTTCTATTATACAAAGTTTTTAAAATCTTTAAAAACATTATAGATTAAAAGATATTAACAATTTAAATTTCGCATTGGAGACCGAACTGGACCATCAATATGGAACGGAGGGAGTATGAAAGTATCCACCACAAGAATACTGGGTAGTACTGTCAATTGTATGAAAAAGATCAAATTTGTGAATGTCTTTTAAGCTGCATTCTTTTACACTTAAAATTAGTTGGTTTATCTTTATTTGAATTTTTTTCACATTTATTAGTTTTTGTCAAATTTTTATAGATTATTGAGTTGTCTCGAAGAATAAAATCGGAAAAGTAAAAAAAAGAAAATACTTTTACCCAAATATTTTGAAAAATAACTACTTATTTCTCAAAATAATTCAACTTTTTTTACTTTTTCTGCTACAAACGATTATTTCTCAAAATACTTGAATAAAAGTATTATTTTTTTATTTTTTCAATTCCTCTCATAGAGACAAATCAATAATCTACAAAAATTTGGCGCAAAATTAACAAATGCGAAAAAAATTCAAATAATGACAAACTAACTCATTTTAAGTTAATTACAAAAGAACACAGCCTCAAGATGGAGTTTTTAATGATGGATCAATGTAAAAAGTGTGACTTATTAATTCACTTGTTTTAAAACTTCAATAAAACTATGGATACATCACTTGGTGTACAAATATACACACCGCCATCTATGAAATCCACTTAGGAATTTCATATAAATGATTGGAGTTGCTTAAATTGTTCACAATATTTTTTTAATCAACCCTGTAAAAATCAGCTTCGTCGGATATTGATACGCTTGGTG
Organism: Rhododendron ovatum; assembly: GCA_019656835.1. Classification (NCBI taxonomy): domain Eukaryota; kingdom Viridiplantae; phylum Streptophyta; class Magnoliopsida; order Ericales; family Ericaceae; genus Rhododendron; species Rhododendron ovatum. The sequence continues at coordinate 10,923,866 of CM033793.1, read as the reverse complement.
TACATCAAATCGTATACCCATCAATGTTCTGAAACCGTACCGGCCAGGGTACCGATTTTCTTACTGGTACGGTACGTACCGATACCGGCCAAATACCAGGTACCGTTTCGGATTTACCATAACTATAATATATATAATAATTATATATAATTATAATTCAAAAAAATCCCTCATACCATGCAATCTACCTAATAAAACACAAAGGTGTGGGGACCACACAAACACAAGTTGAAGGAAGGGTTGAGATGCATTTGATCTAAGGGCTGATATGTGCTCTCCAACTCTCTTAGGAAAACACCCACACTTTTACAAATATATTACAAAAATGCCATCGGTTCTTTTTACCTAAATCAAATTTTGTCGGAAGCATATATAAAAAAAACAAAAAAAAAAAACCTGGTTCTATTGGTGTCTGGCTCTCTCTCTCTCTCTCTCTCTCGACACCGCTCTTTCGAATCTCCAGCGAGATCTTTCAAATCTGGGCCAATAAAGTTGCGTGGAATGTTCCTTACCCAGCGAAATCTTTCAAATCTGTCGAGTATCGTGGACGGTGGGAGCTGGGCCAAGAAAGCTTCGTGAAAGCAAATGTATTTGGAATTTTTTGGAGTTTATTGGAATTTTTTTTGGATTTTTGGTCTCTATTTTTTTGAAGTTTTGGTGTCAACAAAGGGGGTCTAACAAAGAAACCATATCCATTTGGAAGAAAGCCTATGAGTTGCGTGGATAGTGGGTAAAGAAAGCTCCCTAAAAGCAAAGGTATTTGGAAATTTTTGGAGTTTACTGGGATTGGGATTTGTTTGGATTTTTGGTCTCTGTTTTTTTGAAGTTTTGGTGTTAGCAAAGGGGATCTAACAAAGAAACCATATCCATTTGGAAGAAAGCCTACGGGATACGTGGACGGTGGGTAAAGAAAGCTCCCTAAAAGCAAAGGTATTTGAAATTTTTTGGAGTTTACTGGGATTGGGATTGAGATTTTTTTGGATTTTTGGTCTCTGTTCTTTTGAAATTTTGGTGTCAGCAAAAGGGGTCTAACAAAGAAACCATATCCATTTAGAAGAAAGCATACGAGCTGCATGGACGGTCGATAAAGAAAGCTCCATAAGAGTAAAGGTATTTGAAAATTTTTTGAGTTTATTGGGATTGGGATTTTTTTGAATTTTTTGTCTCTGTTTTTTTTTTTTTTGGAGTTTTGGTGTCTAAAAGCAAAGGCAATGCTCTATTAGGATCATTGTTGGCAGTTTTTGGTGTTAGAAATGTTCTTCGTAGCTAGCTTCAAATCTTAGTTTGGGAAGTGCCGTAAGCATGGGTAATTCTCTTTCGTGCTAGTAAGAAGAGGATCATATACTACACACTAATGAATCGATTTAGTATTTGAGCCACTGGCTAGCAAGTGCCGTAGGCACAGACAATTTCAACCAGGGTGCGTAGTGCCATAGGCACGGGTAAGCACTAGTTCATCATAAAATACCTATTTGTTTACCTCTTGTCCCATATTGCCTAGTTACAAAATTCTTTTCCATCGATCTTAAATGACTTTGCACACTAGTGAGTTTGTGAATGAGGACCCAATGAGAGGTCTCGGCGCTGAGGAAAATAGGCCATGGTCGAAGGCAATTTGGAAAAACTAATTCGGAAACCAATTAACTGGGTGTGCGTCACGAGTTATTTGCAAAATTTTGAACGGACAACATTTTTTTTTGTTCCACCAGGAAATATTTATTTTGGATTTCTTTTCTTTGTTTTTTGTTCCACCAGAAAATTTTATTTTGGAAGGACAACATTTTATTTTATTGTTTTTGTTAACACTGCAAAATACCGGACGGTAATTCCGGTAACCTAGTCTCGGTCAGTATTTTACGAAAAGGCCAATATCAAGCGGTAAGGACCGGTATTGGGTCCGGAACGAAATTGGGGGGTTAGGGTACTAGTTTCTTCGAAAAACGGTACGTACCGGCTGGTACGAAACGGTATCGATAACATTGATACCCATAGCAAGGCTCATTCAAGTAACCAATGCCCACACGATAGGTTTGTACCTTCATCTATTCGACAAAGCAATGTCGTGGATCGAATATGTCTAGCGTTCTAATCAAAAAAAAAAAAAAAAAAGTCTAGCGTTGAACTCGTTCGATGCATAAAGAATGAAAAAAATCAACATGAACTCTTTTTTCTGTTATCTCGTGGATCTAACGAGTGTATGCTAGACATATTCATGCATGTATCCGTTTTCTCTCACTATTTTATCAAAATTTGACTTTCACACACATTACTTGTGTCCAGCCTATAGTTAGGATTAAGCCAGTTTATCAAATGGCAACAAAACAACATCCTCATACCTCACCTAACCAAAGTATGGAAATTAAATGCTACTTTAAAAAAAAAGGATAGCTTTTCCGTTAAAACCTGGTGTAAAACCAAAGGGGTGAATATGAGACCTATGTGTAGACACTACTACAAAATGGTATAAAGATCACGGTCCAAAAACTAAGAAGATCTCACTTTTTGTAAAAACGTAATAAAATGTTAGTTTTAATCTCAGTTATACGAAAAAACTGAGATAGAAAGATTTTTTAATCTCAGTAATCTAAAAAGTGAGATTGTAACTTAAAAAATAGATCTCATTTTCAAAAAACCGAGATTATATATAAAAGAATATATCTCATTTCTAAAAAAAACTGAGATGAAAAGATTTTTTAATCTCAATAATCTAAAAGTGAGATTGTAACTTAAAGAATAGATTTCGTTTTCGAAAAACTGAGATTGTATATGAAAGAATATATCTCATTTTGGAAAAACCGAGATAAAAAAACCTTTAATCTCAGTCATCTAGAAACTAAGATTGTAAGTTAGAGAATACATTACATTTTTTTATTTGAATTGAGATGAAAACTCTTGTATAAAAAAAGTTTAAAATTGCTTATCGCTTAATCGACACTGCACGCGATACCCCTAAATAAATGTCCGGATCGATTTCCAAAATTCCATCCTCCATTCTCATTCGTCTCGCTCGCTCTCAACCATTCTACAAAAAATATTTCGACGCCAAATGGAGCACTTTTGGCGAAAATATATTTCATTACCAAATCGGTATCTTTGGTGACAAAATTTATAAAGGTTGCGTCTCATTGCCAAATGTATTTCGAATATGAATCTCTGCTCAGAACTCTGATTGAGATAATTCAAATTGGGTTTGAACAATGACAAAAAGGGTTACAACTTTCCTGTTTATCAAAATTGCTAATTTTAATATTTAAAGGTTCAAAATAATGTTCGAAATATATTTTAATGTTAAATACATATGTTATATATTAAATATTTCAATTATATATAGAAAAGTGTGTGTGGCGTAGTTGGTTGAAACTTCAATGCAAGACTCAAGAGACCTGGGTTCAAAACCCCACAAGAGAAATTAAGAGGGATTTTTTTCCTTAGAAAAACGCTACTTTTAACCTTTGTTTTTTCAAAAACTGAGATTATTTCTCTCTAAACAATCACGGTTTTATGAGATGTTAAGATGTTAAAGGTCACGGTTTTGTCATTTTTAATCACAATTTTTATTTTTTTGCCACAGTTTTAGTGAGTTTTAATCACAGTTTTTATCCCGTGGTTAAAAGATATGGATTTTTAGTTACACCTTAATTGACCACGATTTTGGATGCGAGATTAAAATTAAAAATAAAAGATCACACGAGATGACCGAGATCTTTATCTATTTTGTAGTAGTGAGATTACACAAATTCTACTAAGCAAAGGTAAATTAGCATAGATGAAGGTACAAACCTATTAATTATACGATTGGCAGACTTCTTCACAAAAATGGTCCCTCTCTTTGAGCTCTCTCTTTCTCATGTCGTGACCGGTCATCTTTTTCTGTGAAACTACCATTGATAAAGATGAAGGGACGGAGCAATTGAAGGGTATATTCGGACGTGGGAATGGCAGTTGGTGATGCGATTTTACTCTTTCGCCCCATGGTGTTTACCTACTAGAGTTGAATGCTTTGTAAAAATTAATTTTTTACAGGGGAGTTTCGGTATTAGAGGAAGTCCATTCAACTTCATTTGATGGGTGACACAAAAAATTGCTCTCCCTTTATGTATCAGAATAGATATTGACTTCCGTCGATAAAAAAGAAGCAACAATAAAATGAATCTTGTTGATTTTGCCAATATTCTTGTTCGTTAATGCGCAGAGATTCGTTTGTAAACTCTTCACTAAATTTTTTCCTATAACTATTTTCCATGCTTTTACCACACATTCGAGAAAATGTTCCAATTTCTTTTCATTGGGATTGAGATATTGACATGGTCGGGAATGCGTAGTTTGTACGAAGTATTTGAAATTTGTCGTTATATCGCAATTATTGAGCCTAATGACTTGGGAGTTTAAAAGTAAGTGAGACTTATCATTAGTTTCAGAACTTCACATTTTTTCTCATTATATATGCAAGGGTAGTATCTAATTTCTAATGTTTTAGTGAACTTAATTAAATGTGAACAAAAGTCTATTTAAAAGGATGAATGATCATTGTCTCATTATGCGAATTACAACAGTCAAATTTATTTAAGGGAGGATGCTCACACTCGCCGTCACCAAACACCTTGACGACGTCGAGGCTAGGGCTAGGAGTCAGGATGGGCCTGTCGTGTTTTGTGGTCTGTTCTGTGTTAGTTTGGTTTTGATTTGGGCTTTGCACCCAAAATTCCTAAAATACTAGGAAAAATGACGGCCCAAGACATGTTTTGATAATTAATATCCGCTAAGAATGTTTTCAGCATTGACAAATGTTCTCAGCATGTTCTTGGCGAATATTAATAATTATCAGAAAACGTCATTGGCCGTCATTTTTCCAAAATACTAATTTTTGTTGTTGGTTGGGCCTAGGCATGTTGGGCACAAAATTGGATTGTTGTTAGGATTGGGCTGTCTAGGTTGGGCCTGTAAACCAATTGCATTGTACGGCAATCAGTTAGATGCAAGAAAACTCACATGGTTATCCTTCAAGCAACAACCGAAATTTGACCACTCATGTAGACCACTCTTATTCGATTTCCTTTTACATTTCCACTTGTAATTAACATGTTATATGGTGAAGTTAGATGTCATGGATGAAACTTATGTGGGTGCTAGATTAGAGTATTACTCTTTGATTTATCCAATTTTGAAGTTCTTTTTGTACTTCCTTAGAAGTTAAGAAGATCCCGAATACAAGGGTGTAGTGTGTAATTTGAGCAGTCAATTCTAGAACCAATGATCCAAATTTCGAAAGGTTTCCTATAGGTGGACGATACGTTTAGCATATGTAGACCATTGAAAATGCTTTGGGACACATCTCTTAGTGCACGTACCCTTACACTACAAGTTCTACGATTCCAAAACATTACTATCTTGACTGATATGATAATGTATTTCCTATTGATCTTATTTTATTTTTAAGGACAAACAAAATACAAATAATATAATGATGTAAGCACAGATACAACTTAGATGGCCCCGTAGGCCTAATAAAAAGAAAAATCAAAACATCTAAAAAACAAATCAAGCAATAAAAGGAATTTTTCTGAAACTTTGTCGCTGAAGCCACCAGATTGCTAGAACTTCATCGGAAACTTGTCAAAGAACCACTTGTCTCTTTGGTTAGAACCACCCATAACAATATCGCGAACGAAACTTAATTTTATGGAAGTAGTGAGCCCAAAAATCTGTGAAGGATACACGAAGGAAAGCATGTTCTCCTTCAAAGTGGGAGAAAAGCTCTCAAACCCTTGTTCCTATGCATAAAATCGGAGTGTTTTTGGAGCTTGCCGAAAAAGTCAACAAAGAACACCGGAGGAGTGCTGAAAATCAAATCTTAAGAGAGAAAAGCTCTCAAGCTCCCACATATCAATCTTATTTCTGTTTGGGGTGATTCTGCATCAACCCAAATCAGACTCGTCCCTGGGCATAAGCTCATCAGGCGACCTCCTTGGGCCTCTAGCTTTTGACCCAATAATTGGCATCCAAATATCAAAAGACAATAGTTAGTATTATTTATATCAATAATACTTCATATAGAATAGTGTAGCTCAACTGTAAGAATAGAACCTAGCTTCCAGGCTTCCAGCTACAAGATTGCGTGTTCGACTTTTAATACCTACTTTTTAACGAGAAAGTATTTTGAACTTCTAAAACAAAATGGTATTGATTGATAGAGGTCAGATTCGAACTTCACGACATAAAAAACCTTGAAGGATTACATGAGGTCAGCCACCGCACCACAAGCCTATCTTGTGTGTTACAGACTAAAATCTCATTGTAGGATGCATTGGACCATGGCTAGTGGCTACCCCATCCAACTATTTGATCTTGATCCTATTTACATAAGCACCTACAATTTTCCGTAAAGAGTAGCAATTGGGACAATAATAGAATTGAATCACAATTAAATAGTTTGGAAATTAAGGAGATTCTAGCACGGTATAGAAGAGTGGGAAATCAAACATTGGAAAGCCTAGCTAATCAATCCTATAGTCTTTTTTTTCCCGGATGAGAAGAAATGATTTACATTCAATAAAGTCCAACGGTACATACTTACAAAAGATTCTATCCAAAATACAATGACAAAAATCCAGGACAATAACAAACAAAGTAACAACAAAGCTAGCACCAAAGTAAGAGAGCTATCTCTCTCATCTATACATCAGTCTCACACTCTCATGCAAACACATGCCATCTCAGTGAGGGAAAGGGGAGGAGTCGCTCTTCTATCTCTCGCACGTAGGAGATTGCATACAATTGGCAAACCACCAAGCAGACTCTGCGGGTTGAATCCCATAATCCTTCTGATGGCCTTCATTTTACTCTTCTTCTCTTTCACAAAAATTGTTACCAAGTTAAATGTGTGATTCAGTAGGAGAATCGACATCAACCCCGTCCACACTATAACTCCAATCTTGATGGTATAACCGAGTGATCGAGGGGTCCCTTTTAGGAGTAACCACAAAGGTTGAAAACGCGTATGTGGTTGCGATTGTTGTAATTGCCAACCACATGGTCACCATAAGGAACCACATTGCAGCCTTGTTCTTGAAACCTAATCCACTGATGAGCAACAAAATCGTGCTCAAGGATGCGACGAATCCAATCGTGTTAAACCAGACGAAGTACGGATAAAAGCTTTTATGATGATAAGCCATCACGGATTCACCGGCTGCGTGCCGATCATCGTCTTGCTAGACGCCACCAAGAGAGTTCACCCCAGCTTCGAATGCCATTGTCACAATAAGTACTACCACAACCATTAAAGGATCCCTTTTCTTTGCGAGCCAATCGCCACCTATGAGATCCTTCATCTGTTCGGCAGTGGCTTGTCGAAGCAAGTCTTCGATATGATCCACTTCTTTCTGATCTGATCCAAATAGCAAAAGGTCCATTGCTATGTGTACATTTGAACGTCGGTCAGGACTGATGATTGAGAAAAGTGAGCAGTGAGAATTGCAGTAGAAGGCAGCGGGTTCATTTCAAAAAATAACTTACAGAAGATTTAAGGGTAAGTCACTTTCATCCAATTGATAAAAAATGTTTTACATATAAAATATTTTTCTCATTTTTTACACCACCAAACACCGTAAAATAGGTATGACATTTTACCAGAAAATATTTTACGGCTAAACAAACAGAGCCTAATTGTCAATTCTATGAATGTGACCACTATGTTTAAATTTTATTTGGAAAAAAAATTCCGAAAAATGAGGAAAGTGCTAACCTATTAAAAACATTATTTACTTGCTGTCCAGACTCTAGCATAGATCAAAGGCTGTAAAGTATAATTACAAGAAAATCAGGATCTAGCAACGATCAAAAGCGTCACTAAAGAACACAAAAAAGCGTCGCTAAAGGCAATACCAACGGTTCACCAACCGTCGGCCAAACTGTCACAATATATCCATCACTGTAGAGGTATAGAGACGGTTTTGACTAGCGTTGGTACAGATTTTTTTAGTAACGGTTTCTTTAGCAACATTTATAACCGTTGCTAAAGACAATTTTTTTTTATTTTTGACAAATCAACGTTGTGGGACGTAATGACCACGTGTCCTCCATGTGGTGCTGATGTGGCATCCACATGTCACCCGCGTGGCGCTGACATGTCAATCCCATGTTGCCCACATGGCGCGTACGTGGTGTCCGCATGGCAACATGCAACAAATTTTACTCTTCCTAGAAATCGAACCTAGGACCTCGCATTCTTGCACGCACACTCGAACCAGCTGGGCTAGCACATCACTTGTATAAAATGAAGCACCAACTAATATTTATACTATATTAACCAGATTTTTCTTAATCCAACTTTTTATTAATGGTTATTACAAACCGTCGCTATAGTTCGGTTTATAGTAACGGTTATTGGAAACCGTCGCTATAATCCAGTTTTTAGTAACAATTATTAAAAACTGTCGCTATAGCTTGTAATCTAGTAACAGTTGCATGAAAACCATCGCTATAGTCTTGTTTCTAATAACGTTTTGCAAACCGTCACTATACACCATCTATACCGACTGTTTAATAATGATATTGCAAAAAAATGTGACTTAATCCACTCATTTAAAAAAATTTAATCGGTATTAGAGCTGGTGCTTTAACCATTGATGGGTGATGACCTTGGAGCATCTCCACTAGTTACTAGGCAAAATGCCTACCCAAAAGCCAAATACATTAGTATTTTAGTTTGCCACAATATCCATCAACACCCCAACTGAAGAGGGATTCTGCCAAACAAGAAGAATTAGCTACCCCGAACTCAGGCAAAGCACATGAGTTGTACAGGGACACCACGTGAGGGTAAACAGTAGAAACTGAGCATAAAAATTGGTTGGTGGCACCACATAAGGGTGCACGGTTGTTTTGCCGAACAAATTCTTTGGACACAGCTTCATACTCGAACAGAGGGCAAACCCTAGTGGAACCGCCTTAAGGGATAAGGCAGTGGAGGCATTCCAAAAGGTTTTAGAAGGAAGATCTTAAGTGATAGGTAAGCATCCCATGAACTAAGGGATGAATATTGAGTTCCCATATGGAGTAGGATTCTATATGAGCTAGGTTTCCTAGCAAGAAAGCCCAAGAAGGGAAGAAACCTTGGAGAACAAGTTAGCCCTACTCTATAATTACGAGGTCACACCTGTGGGTAAAGGCATGTTGTAATTCACTATTATAGCATTGGTAGCTAAGGTTTCCATATGTACGAGATACTAATTTAGACATCAGAGGGCCTTTGCTGACGAGAGGCAAAGATGCGCTCAATGGTTTCTTTTGTAGAGTTAGGGTTCGAGCAAAGGGTACGTACAATGTGGTCTCATCTAGTTAGGTGTTGTTCAACACTCATTCAAAGAACAAATTGATTGATTAGCTTTATCAAAGACGTACACTGAATTTAACCAGAGATCGGGTTTTGAAAAATCCAATGAAATAAACTCACCATGAGGAAGGATGAAAAATCATTGCTGACTGATGTTGGAACCATTGCTAGAAAATTGCAGACAATTGCAATATTATTGGTGTTTACTGTTGTGTACTATTGTGTACTGTTGTAAGAAGTATAATTGGTGTTTATTGTTGGTGTGTTCTGTAAAGTAGTAGTAGAAAAGTCTGTATAGCAGGTGTGATGTAGTCCTTTATGGGTAGTAAATGCTGTGCATGAATAGTAAATTCTATGTGTAGCAAATGCTAGCAGAGGAAAAGTGTCGTACTATTGACATGAAGCAATAGGTGCAGCTATGAACAGTAAAGTAATATTATTAGTGTTCTGTGTAATGATGTAAGCGTCCCTTCCTTACGCCTATAAAAGGAGGGTTCTCCCCATTGTCAAAATCAAGCTAGTAATCAAGTCAGTCAGTTTCATAATAATATTCTATATTTTGTGTTCTCTCTTTGATCGTAACCTACTTTGTATTTGTACGCACTTCGTGTCTGTCCAATTAGTAACCAAGTTAGTCAGTTTCATAATAATATCATGTGTTTTGTGTTCTCTCTTTGATCCTAACCTACTTCATGTTTGTACCCACTTCGTGTCTATCCAATTCGGTATCAGAGCCATGTTCATTCTAGCGTAAACCCTTCCTCTGGGATCTTCTTTTCAAAAACTATTTCTAATCTTTTCTAAGGAAAAAAAAATTGAAGCATATGCTCTATGGTTGCCTTTTAAAGGATCCTCCACATTAGAAACTTCATTAACTATTTTGACTAAAGAATTTTGTATCCGTTGGTTAAAAGTACCTTGAGACTTTTGGCTTTTGAGCGGTGTGTCTCGGTTCATTTACCCTAGTATACAAAATTTTATTAATCAAAATTGGTTAATTAAAAGATTTTACATTGAAAAAGATAAGATTTGTTGTATGAGGAAACGAATAACCCAGACTTTTATCCATAAAAAATGAATCATTTGTTTTTCACATATTCCTCTGCTACCTCCTCTTTAATTCTTTCACGATCATCCATCAGTAGAAATTCCTCAACTTCTTCTTCTAATCTTGAATACTTGTATAAGTTTGAATATCTACCTGATGATAGTAACGTTCCTCTTACTGATCTTCCTTTTCTAAACCCATATAATGTCTTTGTCAGACCACAAATCTCTGTAAAAAAGACTGTCACCCAACTCTTTTCAACAAAGCGTCCAACATTCGTAAAAGAGTATGTCCAAACCTCCAAGTTTGATCAATGTTTCATAGCAGCTACAGAAGCTGAACAACTTTTACCTTTAGAAATCCCAGTTGATTTGCCTCATCTTTGGCAACAACAAGGATTTTACCCATCTTCACTTTGGTGCAATCAGACTTGCTGTCACTTTTCATGACCGAAAAAGTTTACCTGTTACTCCAAAGTTGCTCTGATAGACACCAGGTTCATACAGTATCAATATGCATGTATTGCTACTGTCCAAATCAAGTTAAATGCTGGAACTGTAATCTTTACCTTTTATCTCGATTTCAACATGCCACTAGCAAATCCTCATTTGCTATCAGCTTTGAAAGTCCAAGTTTAAATTGGTGGTGCCTCCCAAATTTCTACCACATATGCAGTAACCATTCACTACCAAATGGCCTATCGCCTTCAAAACCATGCCTTTGACATGTCATTACCTTCCTCTACAGATGAAGCCCCTTTTTCTAACTATCAACGCACTTCACCAAGCTTCCCATGTCCATGTTCCATGACAGATTTTCCATCCTGAGCTTCTCAAGCTTCTTCCAAAGTCTTGGGTTACAGCTTATGAGAAAAATCAACAAAAGCCCATACCAGTTCAATTCTCAAATCCAACTTTCATCCGAAAACCTGATGGTACAATAGAGATTTCATTCCCAAAAGAAGTCTCCGCCTCATCCTCCACCCATCCTATCATTTTTCCCTCAAGAATTGACATGTTTGTAGGCGGTTCTCGACTTGGCCCTCCAATCAAATATTTTCAATCTAATGGCCTTCCAGTCTTCTATTTCAAAAATTCAGAAACAGGTCATTGTTATTTTGATGTCTGTGACTGTGATGAGTGTCTAGAAGACAATCTTCTAGAAGATGAAGAAAACTTTGAAGAACCGTGCCCAATATGTCCTCCGTCACCTCCCACTCCTTATAAATCTCCACAGCCTCTTCAACCTCTATCTGATGATGGTCATTCGAGTCAACCAAGTGGGTGTTTTATATTCACCTCATCTCCTTCCTGGACTGAAGCAGATTTCACTCCTTTGGAATTTTATAATTCTCAAGAAAAAATGACTCACCGGCATAAAATTCCAGACCCTACTACCATTCTCCCTGATGGTAATACCAAAGCAGTGTCGATAGCAGAAGCAGCAATAAATTGACAGTTAGCAAATTCTTTGGCTCAAAACAAAATTTTTCAGAGAATTGCTAACTCTCAGCAAAATTTGGAGAATGTTATCCATAAGAAGTTATCATCTTTAGAACTTCTTATAAGAGATTTGCAGCAGAAAATTCAAAATGTTCACCAGGAACTTCTTCATATAGCATATGCCAACTAAGCATTTTCAGCAGCTTTTTCCAAAATGATGTTGAAATGAAACATTTAAAGAATCAGCTTCATTCACTTCAAGCTTAGCAGTATTCTCAACAAAAAAACCCTTTTGACATGTTCATATATTCCTCTCAACAAAATTTGTTTGCATATCCTCAAATATCTCAATCCTTACCTCTATACCCCACCTCAGAATTTGGTGAGTCAAGCTCCATCTTTGGAAGCTCATAACTTTCCTTCCTCCACCAAAAATACCATCTCCACCAAAACTTTCTTTTTCAAGGTCCAGATAAAGCCTATCCAACCTCCAACAGTTCTGTCTCCACCAACTACCTCTACCTCTATATATATTCCTACTACCTCAACTTCTTTTAAACCAGCTGATTCAAATTCAAAATCACTGTAGTTAATGGTTTAGTCAACTTCTAACCCTTCCAAAAATTCAATATCCACCATCTTACATACCTTAGCCACTATACCAGAAACCCCCTCACCTGAACCAACCATTGAGTTTGATTCGGATTCTGAATCTACTCACTCTATTCCAATTCCTCATATTTTTATGATGAACCCAGATCTTTCTAAAGAATATGCTGAAGATCCTATTATTGAAAAAGGTTCTGAGTTTGATACACCTCCAGAAATTCCAACCTTTGATTCATTCTCACATTCCAACATTCATACCCAAGATTTCTCTTTTGATAACATTCCTCCATCAAAATGGCTGGATAAGTTTTATGAGATTCATACTTGATGCACTGTTACTATGCTTTCCCCAAATGCTACACTGAGTATTGTCATTACTAAGTATACAGCAAAGTTCATTGGCCGTCTTTGTCAATAGTACTTGGCTCTTGGTGAATATCGACAACTACAGCTTAAACAATTACCAACCCTTGATCAATTCATCTCAGTCCTACATACTAAATTTCTTGGAGACCATAACAACACAAAATAGTTTGTTTAAGAAGAATATCTCAGCATGAAGTGCTCTTCATTCAAAAGAAAAGATCTAGAGACTCATTATGACCATATGTCTCAAAGATTTTATCTTTTCAACGGTATAGATGATGTCAACCTCAAATAAGTCTTTCTCAATTCCCTTCCTGAATCATTGTGAAATGAGACAACAAGGTTACTTCAAACAAAATGATTGACGCTGAATGCAACATCTTTTGGCGATATTTACCAACATTCTTTAATTGCCTTGAAAAAACTGTGTAATCACCAGAAATTCCTCAGAACTCTTGAAGAACAGGAAAAACTTCTTAGAAAAGTGTGTGACCGACCAGACCTATCTATAAAGTGCAAAGACAAGAAGTGTACTCGCCGTCCTTCATATCGAAAGTCCAAACACTTTCAGAAATGAAAGTTCTAGTCTCCTGGCAAGTTTTCAAAATTTTCAAAATCTGGCAAGTTCTCACGCTGAAAAAAATGAAAAATTTTCAAGAAGAAAAAATTCAAAGGGCAGCGAAAGTCTGATCGCTGCTATATATGCAGAAAGAAATGGCACTATGCCAAACAGTGTCCAAATAAAACAGTAAGAGACAAGATGGTGAGCTCTTTGGCTCTCATTGATGATGATCTTGAGGATGCTAATGTCGAATCTCTATTTTCTATTGATGATGAAGCAACGGCTGAAACAGTTCTTGCATTTATCTTTTCTGATTAAGATGATTCATCAGAATCAGATGACTCTTCTGATGATTCTGACTCATTCTCTTATGAAATCCAAACAATTGGGGTCTTCAACATCATGCTGGCTCAACCTTTAGCCAATGTCAAAATCCTGCTTGGAAAATATGAGAAACCTATACCAGTTATCGCTTTCTTTGATACTGGTGCAACAGTCTCCATTCTCAACCCAGCAATCCTCCCCAGATCCGATTGGCAATCGTGTTTTAGACCCTTTACAACAACTAATAGAGAAACTTTTGCAATCACTCTGATTAGTAAGCCTATTACCATTCAACTTTTCCCAGAATACATCATGAAACACAAAGTCTATGATTCTGATCTTCCAGGAAAAGATTTATTGTTAGGCTTTGATATTCTCCAAAATCTCAGAAAAATCTCCGGACTCCAAAAAGGTTTGAAATACAAAAATTATCTGTTACCTTGGACCACCCAACCAAATCTCTTTTCCATAGAAAATTTCTCTTCCATCAAAGAAGCCATAATTCAAACTTCTTGTACTAAATCTCAATCTCAGTTCCTCACCAAATGCTCCAATCCACTCTGGAAAAACTCAAATTTCTTTATTTCTCTTCTCTTTAAGAAAAATGAAGACATCAATCCCACCAAAGCCACCCATCATGAAATGAACCCAGAATATTACCAGTTTGCTCTTCAAAAGCTCCAGCAACTCTAATCAGAAGGTTTGATCGAGCAGATAACCTCTCAGTGGGCATGTGAAACATTTTATGTGAACAAAAGGATCGAACAGATAAGAGAAAAGTTTCGTCTGGTTATCAACTACCAGTCTCTGAATCATTTTTTGCAGGATAACAAATTTCCTCTTCCTCGGAGAAATGTTCTTTTTGCAAACTTGCCTAAAGCTCAAATTTTCTCAAAATTTGATTTGAAAGCAGATTTTTGGGAGCTAGGCATCCATCCTGATGATCGTTCTAAAACTGATTTTTGCATTCCAGATCACCACTTCCAGTGGTTAGTCATGCCTTTTGGATTAAAAACAGCCCCATTTTTGTTTTAAAAGGCCATGATTCGAGTATTTGCTCCCATTCTATCTTCAGTCCTTGTCTATATTGATGACATCCTACTCTTTTCTCCAAATATTGAATCTCATGTTGTCTTACTACAAATTTTTCATTCCCTGGTCCAAACCCATGGTATCATGCTCTCAAAGAAAAAAATACTTCTTGCTCAACCAGAAATTGATTTTTTAGGAATACATATTTCTAAAAGTTAATATGCCTTCCAACCTCATATAGCCTCCCAACTTAACCATTTTTCAGATGAAAATTTTACAGTCAAACAAGTTCAACAGTTCCTTGGAATTGTTAACTATATGGCTGATTTCATTCCTAGATACCGTTCTCATCTCTCAGCTTTATTAAAGAAAATCCCTCCTTCTTGGTCAGCTTTGTGTACCAAAGCTGTAAAAAACTTCAAAGCCATAGCCAAAACTCTTCCTCTATTAACCATACCTTCAGATGGAAGAGAGTCCTTCAGACAGATACCTCTGATCTATATTGGGGAGCAGTTCTTTTGGAAGAAAATTCAGAACAAAAGCGCAGAATTTGTGGATATAAAAGTGGTGCATTCTTTCCAGCAGAGCTTCATTACCACTCTATTTACAAAGAAATTTTGGCAATTAAAAGGAGTATTGAGAAATTTGAATTTCATCTAATTGTTCATCATTTTCCAATTGAGACTGATATGATGAGTTTCCCCAACATGCTCAAGTTCAAAAAGAAACACCTTCCAAAGGCACAATTGCTCAGATGGGTAAATTGGTTTTCCAATTGGAGTCTTGATGTTGTATACATAAAAGAAAAAATAAATGTCCTTCTTGATTTTCTATCAAGGCTCAAAAGAAATCAATCAGTTTTCAAAAACAAAACCACATCCTTTTGTTCCTGGTTGTTTCCAATAATTTCCTATTTTCACCCAGTTAATCTTTCTATCCAGGTTTGTCCAAATGTGTCAAAACCTTCAATATCTCTGTATTTTCAAGTATGGTCTTGATGAAGGTCCCATAAAAGGTTTACTTTTCCATCTTGTCTATCCCTTCCTCACCCAGTTTGAAGTATCTTACCATAATGTCTTTTATTTCAAAAAAGAAGCATACCTCCTCTTATGGTATTTAGTCGATGTGTATACTATAAGTGTCTGTTTTAATAAATCAGCAGTATTAGTGTATCTGGCACATGCGGCGTTCAATCAAATCCATCCTCCAGAAGATTTCTTTTTGAAATTTCTCTTGCTTTTCAGAAGCATATCTTTCTGGCAACAGAAGATCAGACAAATCCCCAGTAGTGCTAGTGGAGATCTCCAATTTACTTTTTGGACAAGTCGCAACAACATGAGTCATCCCAATCCAGATGGTTCTATCACTTGGCAGAAGGAGTATCACACTATATTTCTCTCTGCATATCCAGAGTCTCAGAGCATCCAGAATGATAGTGGAAATTATCTTGTCATGACTCAAACACTGTGTTCATTCAATGGATTGAGACCTGCAGAAATTCTCTCATCTCTCCTCTATTATAAATTTGCAAACTAGAAATTCAATGATACTTATCCGGAAGAATGGCGCCAAAATATCCGCTATCTTTTGGAACAATATTACTGGACCGACAGAACTGAAGACTATTCTGGAAGCAGTGGTTCAGATAATCCCGAATAACATCCCAGTGTTTAGGCCAGCTGTCTCTTTTGTGTGGTGCCCCCTTTCCATTTCCAAGAGAGGGTAATATTATTGGTGTTTACTGTTGTGTACTGTTGTAAGAAGTATAATTGGTGTTTACTATTGGTGTGTTCTGTAAGGCAGTAATAGAAAAGTCTGCATAGCAGGTGTGATGTAGTTCTTTATGGATAGTAAATGCTATGCATGAATAGTAAAGTTTATGTGTAGTAAATGCTAGCAGAGGAAAAGTGTCGTACTATTGACATGAAGTAATAGGTGCAGCTATGAACAGTAAAGTAGTATTATTAGTGTTCTGTGTAATGATGTAAGCATCTCCTACTTACGCCTATAAAAGGAGGGTTCTCCTCGTTGTAAAAATCAAGCTAGTAATCAAGTCAGTCAGTTTCATAATAATATCCTGTGTCTTGTGTTCTCTCTTTGATTCTAACCTACTTTGTGTTTGTACTCACTTCGTGTCTGCCCAATTGTGATGGAACCCAGAGAGGGGCGGAGGTAGCATGGGGGGCGGGGTGGCACGTGCCACCCCCATTTCGAAAATCCTCCCAAACAAATATATATATATATATATATATATATATATATATATATTACCCATAACAAGATTAAATAATATATATGCATAATAGTTTGCACAAGATAATGCTTTGGCAAAGCGGTAAACAGTCTTAAATTGAAGCTTGACAGTTGGTTCGAATGGCTCCACTTTTTTAATTCATGTTTTTAATTGAATCCTAGCTATTGGATTCTACTACTATTTGAGTTATGGCCTAAATTCCAACAAGATTTGTAATTTTTTCTAGTAATTTCAAAGGAACCTTACCCATTTAGATATAAAACTTTTACTTGACACATGTGAACACATATTTTCTTTATAGACTAACGTGGTAGACTGTACAACTAGGTATTAATGAGTATATGGAAAAAAAATACTTTGTAAAAATACTATAAAAATTGCAATTTAGAGAATGGTCTCTTCGGATCAAGGAAAGTTAGTATCGTAATATCTTGCATTTTCATAATTTGCATATCATTAGAGAGTTGAAGCAAGCCTTTAGTAATTTTTTTTAAAAGGGTCCATGACAGAACTTATTATATGACCCTACTATACTTAATTTTTTGTTCATATTTTTCCGTAGAACATCTAGCTATGTTTTCATTGAACGGTACCACCCCCGCGTTCGAATCCTGGCTCCGTCCCTAAACCCAAAGAGAGAGAGAGAGTGAGCGCGCGCTGACTACTGCTATAGTAACTCACCAAACCTAGCAAATTCCAACCCTCAAATGTAGCAAGTCTATGGCAAGTCTGTTGCATCTAGTATTTATTTAGCATTGCCAACTATTTACATTGTATTGAATTTAGTTTTTTTTCCTTTTGTTTTCAGAACTCTCTCTTATAATCTGATGCAATTAAGTACTCTTACAAGCTGATGCAAGTTCCTAGGGATTGAGTGATGGGGCTTTGGACCTTGGTACCAGTTCTAAACTTGTACTAATCGGGTAGTCGTGATTTGGAAATGTGTTACTGGTTTCAATTTGGTAGTTGTGGTGATTTGTAATTTGGAAAATAGGGGAGGAGAGAGGTTGCTCTCTTGAAAACAGGGGAAATGTTATTTATTTTTTTCGATGTTTTTTGCTTGTTGGAAATATTTTTTCGATTTACGATTGGTTGCTGGAAAATTGGAAATGGGCCCAAAATAATTATGAAAGCTTGTTTTATATGGCCTGGTGGCTGGTGGAAGCCCGAAGCTCAAAGGTGGATATGCCCAAAAATTAAATCCAGTCCAAAAGTTTACAGGCTAACAGCCCAAAATAATTAAAGAAGTGAAAAGAAACAACCCAGAAATTAAATCTAGCCCAAAAGAAATGGCCCAATCTGCCAACCAGATCGAACCCGACAAACCCAACCCAGAAAAAATCCGACCGTGGTCAGCCCTAGCTTAGGCTCTTTGAGATGCTCCTAGGTCAACCCTCCAAACCACGCTCTTCAATTTCCTCCCCATCTTTACTCCCTACCCTTGGTTACACACAAACTTGATAATTTTTATCGAGCTTACCACTACAACAAACTACTCAAAATAAAAAAAGAACTAATTACGCATCAACAGGTTGCAAACATAATTATGGAACCATTAATTGCAAGACATACGATTATGTTATCAAAACAACCGCTAGAAATAATTTACCGTAATAGTATTGAAACCAATGGGATGAAACATGATAAATTTATTGCATCCATCACTTTCAATAGTAGTAGGGGGATAGAGATTTAGAGAACTTGAATGCAGCAACTCAAACTCATATAAGCCCCAAAATTTCAAAATTGAATCAATAAGAACATTACCCATAACATACCGTAATTGTGTTGGCAAGAAATCCACGCAGTCCCTAAAATTACGTGGAAAGAAACGTAGTTTTGTTTAAAAGTACGTAGAAAGAATATTACCTAAACAGACCATAAATGGGATGTACAAAAATGTGTGGTTTGTCAACCAAATGATAGCACGAATTTTTGGAGTCTGCGAAAGCTCAAGAACTTACCCTGTTTCTCTTGATAAATCAAAAAGATCAGCCTCTCCGTACAAGAAAAATGATAAAGAACAAACAAATGCTATAATTAGAAAAGCATTAAAGAAATTAAAAACAGAAACGACGAAAATATACAAAATTAACTAACTAAATCGAAACATTCATCTTGTCAAGTAAAAAGAAAAAGTTGTGGAGGGAAATCTCCTAAATTTATCTTTTCCATCCACAAATGCCTTGATCCAAAGTTACAAACACTACCTCGATTACAAGAACATAATATGTGGTTCTTTATTTGAGTTCATTATGAGCAACTTGTTACCTGTCCATACATTTTTTTTTACCGATAGGCCAAACATATTTTTATTAATCTTTGGACATGATTACAAACATTAAAAGGATTACGGGCACACCGGCATACACCACCCGAGATCCAAAATAAAAAAATGGCAAGATGCCGACCAAATCACCACAAACAAACACCAAAAACCGAACAAAACAATCCAACGATAGGCAACACCGAAACAAGCAAAAGCCAACAGAGACAAACAAACCAAGAGAACAAACCCGAAGACCGAGAGAAACAAGAGTCACCATCCTCGCGAAGACCTCATCATCCTCTGCGAAATCATCTTCATCAGCCACCTGCCCACATCATTACCGAAACTGCCCACATCATTACCGAGAAAAAAAGAAAAAGAAAAAGAAACCCCTGCCGATCGTTTTTGTAGGAAACGGAATTCCGATCGTTTCTGTAGGTATCGGAGGATTATTGTCCTTCCCCACAGTAGTTCAGACCAGGAACAAAAGTTCCAACATTGGAAAGCCTTATATTCAATCCTATATATATTATCGTCTAAGACCTGAGGGGAAGGGGAGGATTCGCTCCTCAAACTTTGCCACCACGCGCCTCAAATTTAATCCTTTTATTTGCCTTCATTTTTCTGCTTCTCTCTCTCGCGAAAAATGCCACCAACCCGAATGTGTGTTTCACCAGAAGAAGAGCCATCACACTGGACCACACTATAACTCCAATTGTAATGGTATTACTGAGTGATGGTCTGTCCTTTTTAGGAGTAACCACAACGTTGGAGAACGCATATGTAATTGCCATTGATGTGATTGCCAACCACATGGTCACTATAAGGATCCACATCATAGCCTTGTTCCTGAATTTTAATCCGCTCATGAGCAACAAAATTGTACTCAATGATGCAACGAATCCTATTGTGTTAAAGCGGAGGAAGTACGGATAAGAACCTTGATAATTATAAGCCATTACAGCTTCCCCAGCTCGGTAAACAATGGTCTCATTCTTAATGGAGGTCTCATTGGAGTTCACCCCAGGAGTAGGGGAGTTCTCTTGCCAGACGCCTCCAGGAGGACTCACCCCAGCTTGGAATGCCATTGTCGCAATAAGTGATGCCACAACCATTAAGGACTCCCTTTTATTCGTAAGCCAATCTCCACCTACGAGATCTTTCGCTTGTTTAGCATTGGCTTTTAGAAGTAAGTCGTGGACACGAATCACACGATCACTCTCTTCTTTGTTACCTGGTCCAAGGAACAAAATGTCCATTGCTGTGTGTCCACTTGCATTTGTCGCATTCACATCTATTGTTTCCTTTTCTTCATTTGTTCCCTTCCCTAGCAGATTCGCGATCTAAAATATTTCCATTGCATCTTATGGTGAGATATGAGAAATCAAAAAATATGTTTTTCAGTGATGATTTTCTACCAAGAAAAAAACCTAGAAACTGAGGCGGCTATGAATTGATTGTTCAATGGTCACATGAACACCCAATAACTTTTTTTTTTCTTAGAATACATGTAAAAATTATGGATTAACTTTTCTTTGAACAACCAACTCAAATATTAATGAACTCCCAATTTTAACTCAGTCTTGAACATCTAACCCAAAAATAATTGAACACCTAACTCAAACAATTGAACACTCAATAACAATCCAATTTCGTTGCTAAAAGTACATTATCCCCGAGAAAATTCAATTTCGTCGCCTTTTCTAGCGAGGTAAAACAGATTTCCTCGCCAAATGTAACCTTTTGGCGAGGAAATATTTCGTCACCTTTTTCCGAACTCATTAATTTTTTTAATATATAAGTCATTATTAATTATGTTCATATGTATTTGTAATATCACGATGGTAAGACATAATCGACTACATAGTTCAATACCATTATCAAATTTATAAAAATAAAAAAGTGATAAACAGAGAAAAATAGTTTCCTCACCAATCGCATTGATAAAACCTCATAATCACTTTTCTTATTCTAATTAGCAATGAAAAATATGTTTCTCACTAATTCTACGTATTCAGTTTTTTCCAATTGAAATTAATTATTAACAATGTCAATTTGTTCAAATTGTCATAAAGTTTATTGTTTGAATAAAAACATTTTAAGGACATGCTAAAAAAAGTTTATCTCATAGTTATGAACCCAAAATGGACCGGGCATATGGATCATAAGTTTGTGGGTTGAATGATATGCATTTCGAAAAAGGAATGGGACATATGGATTTATTTCATAGAGATAACTGATTATTAATTAAAAATAATAATGAAAAACTAAACAAAGATAAAGTTAATAATTACTGTAAAAAATGAATTGAAAATATCTCAAAAGTTAGATCGTCACAAATTTATTTCCAAAGTATGTAAAGTTAGGTGCATTTAAAGAGAAACATAACAAATTATTATTGTCAAATCTAGTTGACTTAATATTTTTATGGATGCACATACGTAGTAGGAATAGATTCACCCATAAAAAAAATGACATATTTGCAAAAAATTAAAGTGCCCAAACTTATTTAATCAGTTACTAAAAAAGGTTACTAAACGTATAGAGAATTACAATTAATTATAAAATAAACAAATTTAGAAAGGTATGAAGACTTATAAAAGGTATATAAGAAAATATCAAATTATGAAAATAATTAAATTCATTAAAAGCGAGTAATATTATTAAAGATTTAAGAAACAAGTTTAAAGAAACACTACAAAGGGACTAAAATTAGATAGAAAGATTTAATGAAACAAACTAAAAAGGTGATCAAAAGACGTGCAAAAGGTTTATATATAAAAAATTGTAAAGCTTTCCGCTGGAAAGAAAGTTGTTGTGGTCGATGAAGCGAATGCTGCTACAAATAAGGTCACCGAATTGAGTTCTAGCGGGGTAGCATAGAAGCTGAGAATTTGGAAGTGTTGTTTTTAGTTTCAAGAGTTTTAGCGTATTTCCTCTCCTAAACTATAATTGCGACGAAAAAATTCTTCACCTATTTTGTAAACATAGTGTTAGTTTATTGAGGAAAAAATATAGCGATAAAAAATTCCTCGCCAATTGTTTTAGAATAGGTGAAGAAATATATTTTTTCCTAGCGAGTAGCGAATACCTTTTGCAATGACTTTTCTGTTGTAGTACCACATCCATTTGTCGCATTCCCATCTTTTGTTTCCTTCCCTTCTACTGTTTCCATTCCAAGGACGTGACGTGCGATCTGAAATATTTACATTGCATCTCATGGTTAGATACAAGAAACCAAAGAATATGCTTTTCAGTGATGATTTTCTATCAAGAAATAACCTAGAAATTGATGCGGCTATACATTGATTTTCAATGGTCACATGAACACCCAAGAACCTTTTTTTTTTTTTTTTTTGCTAAAAAAATATGTAAAAATTATGGATTAGCATTTCTTTGAACACCCAACTCAAACATTAATGAACACTCAATTCTAACCCAATCTTGAACATCTAACTCAAAAATAATTAAACACTTAACTCAATCAATTAAACACTCAATCACAATCTAATTACAATCCATCAATCTAGGTAATTCATATTTGAACACCTAACATACCTCAAATAAGCTCGCAATCCTAATAAAAAATTAAAGAAATAAAGAGAAAACAAGAAGACTCTTTTGGTTTAAGTATTATGCTTTGCGTTATCTCTCCATCTCTATTGTCGATGGTCTAAATGTATTATTTTCGCATTCGTAACAATAACTACTCTTTTCTTTCTAGTTAGCTTACAGAATTACTTTGAATAATATGAGAATATTCAACTATATCGCAAAACTCTATTAACTTGAATAATATTCCTTTGAATTTAATTAATACAATAAAAATATCATCATGTTATCTTAATGAATAACATATTTACAAAAGGTTGACCCCAACATATACTCGCTATAATTTTTTTCAAAAGAATTTTAATAGGTTAAACATTGACACAAAATATGAGAATATTCATCTAAGACAACTCTAAACTTAACTCCCTCTCTTGGAACGCTCTCTACTACACGATATGACAACTTTCAAAAAAAAATGAGTTTTTATGAAAATATATAGTACTCCCTTAGTCCCTTTTTAAATGTCCTGTTTCATAACTCCGACTTATTTAAAAGACATTATCATTATACCTTTCACATCAACTTTTCCCTTCACTTTCCCTATTTACCCATCATCATTACACTTTTACTCACTAACTTTTCAAAATGGAATATACTTTTAGGGACAAAATGGACAATGCACCAACTTTTACCCTCTAACTTTACAAAATGGATACTTATTAAGGGACAACCCAAAATGGAATACTGGACTCTAAATAAGGGACGGAGGGAGTATATATTTTTGAGTTCTCATTCAACTCATAGTTGATTTCTTTAGAATAGAGGTAATGTTCTTTTGTCTTACTGTTTATACTAATATATGAGGTTTTGCACATATATTATTGCTTAATACATCAACTAGTAGAATTAAGTTAATTTATGAACACTCTTCTTGATATAGAACACGTGGAGGCCCAATTCTATAATCAATTAGACTGGATGAAGCCTCGGAAGCCCAAACGATGTTTAATTTCAGATTACCCGATTTGGCCGGGCGAGCTCAGAATAGGCCTAAACTTGGTGAGTTGACTTATTTTTGCACTCCGGTCAATACTCATGACCCAGAGGTCATGATGCATGGTGAATTTCGGCCCGATTCATTCGTTTAGCCCTTCAATTTGATACTTTTTCAGTTTTAGGAAACTTTTAATTTGTTAATACTAACTTTTAGACCATAATTCCTTATTAGTTGGTTCTTTTTGGTAAAGTCGTATTTTTCTTTCCCGTTTTCAATTTTAGGAGTTTTCCCAAATTATGAGACTTTTTATTTTTCTCCTTTAGTTATTAGGGTTTCGGGGTTACACCGTATAAAAGAGTTGTAACCTAATGTTTTGATTAACTTTTTCATCAATAATATTTTAGACTTTTGTCTTCTTATTGGGGATTCAAGAATTGCTCGTGACTATAAATACCTATCTCATTTGGATTAATACGCTAACTAATTTCTTTGCGATCAATTCCGCTGCGTCGCTACTACAAATTCTTGAAGCTGTAACTACCTAGAAAATTGAATAAAAGAGTGTAATTTTGTTCATGCACCACAAAGTGGGTGAACATCTCGCACTGATCGATACTATATTTAATGGATATAGGGAGGCACCACTTCGGTCAAAATGGGAGATGTTGCCAATCACGGATGCTTGGCAACGGCCCATTCGTCCGCTCATTTCGGCACAGACGGCTTGGATCTAATCCAAATGCATAAAATTCACGACTGTCCGTTGTTCGGATTAAGATCCAAGCCGTCCATTACCGAGATGAACAACTGAATGGACTGCTCGACACCACTCATGCCAAGCGGGGTGCTTGACCGCATCCCCGGATTAAGACTTGTGTTTTTGGGCTATTCTGTAGAAAAATCAGATCAATCCCATAGAGGATCCAAAAATATATTTGTGAACCAAAGCAAGTACTTTTTTTGTTTTTTTAATTCTATCAAGCATTTACCGATATGGTGTTGAACAGATTTTTTCTTTATTTCTTTTGGACAAGGGTATACAGCCAAGCTCTAGCGAGTATATTCACCCACTTTTGGTGGGCAACAGAACATTATTACATTAATTATGTAGTGAAAAGAATAAGGACATACCTCGAAGTGTTCATACAAAATAGCTAGATGTAAAATGGTGTTTCCATCACTATCCTTAGCGTTGACAAAATCGCAAACTTTTATCATCTCCAACAGTTTCTCCAAGCTCTCCAACTGCTTGTGCTTGACACACAAGTGCAAGATCGTCTCGTTTTGATCCACCCTGACTCGAGCCGCTTGTGGGCTGGCTCGAACCAGCTCTTCCAAGACACTGGTCTTGCCTTCCATGGCGGCCACATGGACGGGGTTTTTACCGTCTCGATCGCGAACCAGGCACATCTTGGGGTTGGCCTTCACTAATACCTTCACAATCTGGTGGTGCCCCATGGCCGATGCCAAGTGAAGGGCAGACCGTTGTTGCGAATCTAAGACTTCTGTGAGTCTCAATTTAAGCTCCGGTTTGAGATTCAGTAGTGTTTCCACAAAGTCTTTTTGCTCGCTTAATGTAGCCACATGGAGAGGACTTGCAGCGCCATTGAAACATCCGGCTGCAATTTTGTGAAGAATCAGTGGATCTTTTTTGATTATGTCGAGCAGCGAATCGGTGTTCCCTTTAATTGCAGCTTCACAGAGGTCGTGCTCCATTTGGTTGCTCTCTTCAGTCTAACTAGTTATTTGGGTATGTGTGTTTTAGTGGACAAGAATGCGGAATCAGATTCGACAGGTACTTATAGGTGCATTTTGCATGTTTGTGGTGTATGTAACATGGATGGAGAAGGATGGGATGATATGGGATGGTCGTATTGTGAAAATGTGAAGAGGCCCTTTTCACCAATGGGCTCTTAGCTCAGTTGGTATGCCTCCCTCAGTAGAGGTATGGTTCGAGCCCTGTGAGAGGCTGTTTGTGGTTTAAGATTATAAACAGCTTTTGAAGTCTCTGTGGACTAATAACATAGTAAAACCCCACTAACGGCCAAAAAAAGAAGAGGCTCTTTTCAATTATGAAATCCCTTTTTTGTGCAACAAAGTCTTAAAGATGTGTCACCACTATGAACTGCTTTTGAGCATTACGGTTGTTGTGGAAGCCCTACCGCGCACCCAAAAGAAAAAAAAAAGAGAGAGAATTGAATTCGAGGTGCTTTCTTCAGCACACATGGGTGTGTGTGGCTATAGGTGCCCGGACCCTCGGACTTAATAATCACTCGACCCGTAAAAAATAAAAGCTAATGCGTACTAGAGATGAACCTTAGAGTACTTAATAATCACTCCTTTTTATGGCCTACAAAGCTGTGATAAGCAGACCAAATTAAAAGCAATATATTTGCATTGAAAATTTCACAGAGAATGTGCGGAACTCTAATATTGATTACCTATAGTTTCTAAAAATCTTCTGACGGAAATAATTTGCATATGATTGAACTGGCTGTTCGTGTTTCTTTTTTTTTTTTATGAGTTCCTGTAAAAAATCAGCTCTGATTCAAGAACAAGGCTATGATGGTGTTTGTTCATGTTCGGCCCTTTTTTGGTGTTTCGGGCCTGGCCCCTAGGAGTTTTGGGTTTTGTCCCTTCAGGTGTTTATCCAATCTTTGGTTAGATTCAACTTCCTTTTTCCCTCACATGATGTACTTTAATTATCAAGTTTCTTAATCAGAAGTGTAATATTTTTGCCATTTCAGAAAATAAAAACAAAAAAAAAACAAAACAAGGCTAACAATTAATGTGGATCCTTATAGGCAATCACATCAACCGTGTGGTGGCTCCTAAAAAGTACTCTTGCATGCATGAGTAAAGTGTTCATGCATCAAATTCCGTTTGACCAACAAAAAAAAAAGTGTTCATGCATCGTCTGTATTACTGTTGTAAAAGGACATCCAATAATACTCCGAGCGATGGACTGATTCGGAAAGATAAGTTTGTAAACAAGTGTGTGCTAGCTGGACTTACATTACCTACCACAATGACTGGGCAGGTTTTTTTGTTTTTGTTTTTTCCTCGGCAACGACGGGCAGGTTGCTGATGAGAATGATTTCGCGGAGAATGATGATGTCTTCGAGGATATGCCTCTTTTTCTCTTGAATTTTGATTCCATGGTTTTGCGGTTTTGGGTTGTATCACTGGGTCTTCAATTTTGTTCTTTCCATTTGTTTGTCATGGTTTTTGGCTGAGTTGGTCTCTTAACTTTAGTTTGTTCTGGTGTTGCCTATTGTTGGGTTGTTTTTCGGTGTTTGGTGTATGTCGATGTGTCCGTGATCCCTTCAATCTTAGTAATTTTTTTTAAAGATTTACAAAAATATGTTTGGCCGATCGAAAGAAAACTATGGACAGGTTGCTAATGAACTCAAAAGAAGAACCACATATTATCTTCTTGTCATCGAGGTAGTGTTTGTGACTTTGGATCAAGGCATTTGTATATTGGATTTGTGGATGGAAAAGATAAATTTAGGGGATTTTCCTTCGCCACTTTTTCATTTCACTCCACTTGACAAGATGAGTGTTTCGTTTTTTTTAGTTTGTGCATCTTCGTTTCTATTCTTTAAATCTTCAGTTGGAGTGTTGATGGATTTTGTGGCAAACCAAATAGTTTAGATGCTCTAAGGTGATCCATACCAATTAAAAGTTTTAAAATAAAGATGAACGATATCTAGCGAGAAGAAGTTGTTCAATGGATTTCTTTTCTTATTGTATTATTTTGATTTCATTTTGTATCTTTCTGGATGAATAAAATTAATTTTGTCTATCCAAAAAATATATAAATAAAGATGAACGAGTGCACAAGAAAGATTGATTATCATTATTAAAGAACACCTTTTTAACACACATTTATGAAGTAGTATGATGGTTTATAGCCTTAGATCTATGCTTGAGTCTAGATAGACTGCACATAATTAAACAACTTTTAACGGGTTGCACTTTTGGAGTTACTTTTTCCAAATGCCAGTAAAAAACACAGTCGTCACATTCATAGAATTATTTACTAACTTTTTTGGATAATTAAAGTCACATAAATGAATTGACAATAAAGTGTACCTCTACACCTTTTTGATAGTTTTATAATAAATCTTTTATTGCACGATGAGTACCTCCACGCCTTTTTTGGTCTTCGTCGTTAAACCAATTCTTTTTTAATCTGAAGTACCTTCAATGTGAATGCATTTTTCAGTAATTTTGTGGTGGATATATGCTAATGTCGGAGAAACAGACCCCGCACACTGATCGGAGACACCGACAGCTGCGCGGAGTCCACCCCGGCCACCGAAAGACTGATTCGAGCCGTTCAAAAATTCTTAAAAAAAGGAAATCGAGTAGGCCCCATGCTGCTGCCAGTGTCTCCGGTTGGTGTGCCATGTCTATTTCCGTAGCACTCTTTGTGTATATATACTTCCACACATGGGGCTATCGCTATGCAACATGAGAATAATTCAGATAACTCAATTCGTATAGCTCAACGCATAGAACAACTCTATGAAAAATCAAATTGATTAGACCAGTAATTCACTAAAGTTGATTACGTGCAGTGGTCTTGAACAAGTGAATGATGATCCTGGTTTAAAAATACTCCTTCAAGATCATTTGATTCCATTATGTACATACAGAACGAGATGATTACTTCTCATTGGGTCATTCTACTCATTGATCGAGCTTTACAAAGTAAACGATTTGGCATGCATTTCTAAGTTAGGGACGAGCTTATTTAATGGGCGGACACAGGCTTTCTACAGTGCTAGGTTGCACTATATATAAGCGGATGTAGTGCGACATCCGAGCCGTTCATCTCAGTAATTAATTGTTCAGATTTTATTTCGACAATGGACAACTCAGATCTACAAGAAGTAAGATAAAATCCGGACTAATGGATAACTTTGATGCCACACTACAACCCTGTTGGCTGTTGTGCGACCCTGCGTTACAAGAAACCCCATTGGGCACGACAGCTACTTGCATTGTGCTTAAATATGTAGCATAATTATTGCGACCATAAATCATTCTACAACCACAAATATTTACACAAATTCACTTACATTTGAATTGGGGCCCACACACATTACATCTCCAGTGTGTGCAGTGTGTGTGGGCCCCACCCAAAATTCTCTGTGTGAGCGTGTGTATTTATATACTCCCTTAGTCCAAATTTAATAGTCCCTAGTTCAATTCTAATCAGATAAAAAATGAGTTATATCTTTCAATTAGTAATGAATTTTATATCAAATATGGATATTATTAGATAGATCTCAATTAGCACTATAAAAAGATATTTTCAAAATTATAAAAAATATTATAAATTACAAAATATAATCGATTGAAAAGTGACAAGAATTTTAAAAAAAATTTATTAAGTCCGGACGAATGAATTAATAATTGTTGCGACCAGATCCCTCAGAATTGAGTGCAAATCTTATCAATACAAAAAGATATTGGAGCATTGCTTTGTGGTCCCGGTTTTGTACTGACGCTTCTGTAGCCTAAAAAAAGAGCCAGACAACAACCACCGCATATGTGGTGCAGTGATCGTCCACCGCACGGTCATTGGAGTTTATTCCGAACCTCAAAAAATACAGAAAAATATTTATAAATTTTAAAATAATATTTTATTGGACCCTGTAAAAAATCAGTTTCAACGGATATAGGTAGATATGCTTTTTGAATTTATAAGGGCGAAAACTGCGAAACTGAGCAGTTTCGTTCCTACAAATTCAAAAAATTATACCTATCGATATCCATTAGAGCTGATTTTTTACATGGCCTCATAAAATTTTATTTTAAAATTTGTGAATATTTTTCTATATTTTTATGGAGCCCGAAATGGACACCAAAAGGTGTGCGGTGGACCGGTCACCTCATTCCATGCGGTGTACCTAGATTTTCTGTAAAAAAAAAAAAAAAAAGAGTGATTATCCACGGGTCTTTTTCCAGCAGTCCTAAGCTGGGACGTACCTACGTGGGGCACGTGCTCCACTCGAACGCGTGCCCCTGTGCAAAATTAAAATAATTTTTTATATTTTTGTATCAATTAACATAATTATAAAAGTGTCCTAATATATAAACATACACACTTACATATAACGAATAAATTATTGACAAATGTCAAGTCCTTTCCAGTAGTGAAAAAGTTTTTAATGGGTATGTAAATAAAAAAGCTATTGAGTCCGTAAAAAGCTTTTGCTAGTGAAAATCAATTGATAAAATGCGTTAAATTTGCAATGGTTTTTATCGATGAAAACTGGGAGTTTGCTCTTAATTCTTTTTTCTGATTGTGAAAGTTGGCTCTTATTTTCTGGTGGAGTGCGAAGAGAACAATGATTCAATGAATTTGAATTTTACACGATTGCCTTTTCTTTACCTTTTGGGTAAGTTTCACTGACCTCCCTTGAGGTTTCTGAAAAAGCAGAAACCTCCCCCGAGGTTTTTAAAATGCCATTTACCTCCCTTACTTTATATGACAATATAAAGATTCCCCTAATCTGTTATCTAGCCTCTAACGGTGTTAGCTTGGCTATATTAATGACCAAAAGCCCCTTACGCCCCGCCACCCACCACACCACCCCCCCCCCCCCCCCCCCCCCCGCACCCCCCCCCCCCCCCCGCCCCCCCGCTGCTCTCTCTCCCTCCCTCTCCCTCCCTCTCTCTCCTTTACAGCCATCACCATTCTGCACAACCTCACAATCACAAACCCTCTCCCTCCACAATTCCACTAGTCACAACCAGCAGCTAATATTGCCCTAAACCCTCCTGATCCCCACGTGCCACTATAAAAAATGACTTCTCCATTGTTCATGAACCCACTTTTTCAATCACCCAAACCCACTTTTAGGGACCAAAGTTTTACCGATTTGGGAAAATTTACGTTTATCAATCCCAGATTCATCACCAATCTCTGCTAATTTTTCGTCTATTTGATTCGATGTTTTTTGCCAATTCTTGTAACCCAATTACAGTCCATATTCCACACAAGCCTGGGATGGGGAGTTCGTCTCTTATGGTTTTTTTTCCGAAGGTGAAGGCGATCACTGGGATGGATTTAACGTCCAAATACCAAGAATGTTAGGCGAAGATTTCCAACAGAAGAAAGCACGCTGCCGGTGTCGAAGATCCGGAGCCCCGCTTTTGGCCCCAGTTCCGGACAACTTTGGCAAGAGATTTTCATTATCTGAACAATGGTGATGTGTCAAGGTGTAATGGGAAGTGATTTAAGAAGATGGTTAGAAAAAGGTAGAGATCTGCTTCACTTTTCCATTTTGATTGCTTATACACGTAAACCCATCAGGAATTGGTTCCTTTTTTGATTGGTAGTAGATAATTGCTTCTGCTTTTGCTACAATTGTGCGATTAGTTTCTTACACATGTAAACCCATTGAGAAATGATTTCGTTTTCGCTTCAATTGGGCAGTTTGATTGCTTATACATGTAAAATCCACTAAAAATTGGTTTCTGTTTGTTGAATTAGCCAAACATCATCAGATTTCTTGGATCTTATTTGAATAAAAACACTACCAGAATATATGTTGGTGGTCCAATTGGGAAATGAAATTAATTGGGTAGTTTATACTAATTGGTAATGGGCATATTGGATTCAATATAGGTAGGAGTTTTAATGTTTTTATCTTTAATCGAAGAACACATCCGCAGGCCCAATTTTGGGCACCAATGGTTGTTGAAATTTGATTTTGCGTGACTGTTTTTTTTTTTTGTTTTGATTTTTTTTTACTGTAGGGAAACTTAGATTTCCATTGTTGTTGAAACAGAGAAGAGGTGAATCGCATGCCAAGGTGGGTGGGAAAGAGAGGAAGACATGGGGGTAGTTTTGAGATTTTAGCAAGTAATCTTTTTGAAATTAGTGAGTTCTGTTAAGTTCGTACCGAAAAGAAAATGGAATGGGGTGTTTTTGCATTGTTAGGTAAAGTAAGAAAGGCTAGTGACATTTCAGAAATCTCAGGAGAGGTCTCTATTTTTTGTCAAAAATCTCAGGGGAGGTCAGTGAAATTTGCCCTTTTCTTTTTCTTTTTCTCTTTCGGCAGCATTTGATGGATTGTTGTGGAGAGCATCTTTTCTACCATTCATACTTTCAGCTACTTTCTCGCGCCGTGTCATTTTACAGAATTGAATGGAAGGTGCCAAAAAGCAGGTGACACAAAAGAATACTCCTCCCCTGACCCAGACCGCCACAGGCCACAGGTTAAGAGAGTAACAATTAACAAACTCCAGAGATAGATATCCTTCCTAGAACCATCCTGTGCTCACATGTTCACATGTGTTTACTTGACTCACGTGCTCTTTTTTTTTTTTGGTTGAACCAATTAACCACTCTTCTATACTACTCTGTACTGTTCTACGATAACCAGTGTGGTATTATAGGGTATGAATGACTCGTAAATCTCAGCTATTAGATTGAAAATAGGTGAATCAAGGAAGATCGAGACAAAGAGGCTGAATTATGGATTGTTTTATCTTGGAAGCGGCGTGGCTATCATTGCTTGCGCAGAGAGTGTGGAGTCACGAAACGTCTTAAAGAAAATGACCCAGTTCGAGTCTCAATCCAAACACCAGCTAATCTGATTTTGGGTATTCTGTTCTACTAAACAGATTGTGAGGTAAACGGCTCCAAATTCTCTATCCTCACTAATTGTTTCCAACGACCATCCATAATCGTAAGGCTGGAATTTGTGATGACATCGCTTGGTGATGCATGGGGGTTGACATAAGCCATGACATGAGCCCATTGCTTACGTGGGCTTATCTACAGGAGTACTACTTCTGTCTCAATTTACTTGTTTCACTTCTATTCTAACTGGATTAAAAAACTAGTTATATCTTTAAAATAGTAGTAAATTTTATATTAAATATGGATCTTATTTGATAGATCTCGATTTGTTTTAAAATTCAATATTTTTGAAATCACCTAAAACATTATAAATTACAAGATATAATTAATTGAAAAGTGGCACAAATTCCAAAAAATGACAAATAAATTAGGACGGAGAAAGTACGATCTTCTGACCAAAAAAAAAAACAATAATGATTACAATTGTCTGTGTGTATGAAACAGCTGGCAAACAATAATTGCAGGTGGTGTTCCACATTATCTTCTTAAAACAAAAGTATTTATGTTACATTTTAAAATTTAAATATAATGAAAATAAATAATATTTTATTGATTTTTTTCTCTATTTAAAAGATCTCAATGAGATTTATCAAATAAGATCCATATTGCTAAAAAATTATTTGCATAAACACATTATTTTTTAGCTTAAAATTGCTTTCTTAAATAATATGTACTTATTTTTGAATCCAGAACGGGGCCCAATACTGTCAATTGTTTGGAAAATATCTTTTTTGAAATTCGTCTATGTGCCTTAGGCTGCGTTCTTTTAAACTTAATTTAAATTTAACTTAAAATGATTTGGTTTGTCATTATTTAATTTTTTTTAATACATTTGTTAGTTTTGTGTCAAATTTTTATAGATTATTGATTCTTCTTGACGCAAGGAGTTGGAAAAAGTAAAAAAAAAATTTGTACTTTAACCCAAATATTTTGAGAAATAATTACTTATTTCTCAAAATAATTCAACTTTTTTCACTTTTTCTACTAAAAAGTGGCTAATTTTCAAAATACTTGGGGAAAAGTATAATTTTTTTACTTTTTCAATTCCACTAGTCAAGACGAATCAATAATCTACAAAAGTTTTGCGCAAAATTAACAAATACGAAAAAAAATTCAAATAATGACAAACCAACTTATTTTAAGTTAAGTACAAAAGAACACAGCCTTAAGATGGAGTTTTTAATGATGGATCAATGTAAAAAGTGACTTAATCCACTTGTTTTAAAACTTCAATAAAACTATGGATACACCACTTGGTGTACACAAAATATACACGCCATCTATGAAATCCACTTAGGAATTTCATACAAATGATTGGAGCCGCTTAAATTTTTCAAAATATTTTTTTCATCATTCCTGTAAAAAATCATCTCTATCAGATATCAGTACGCTTGGTGCACACCAAATAGTATACCCATAGAAGGGCTCACTCAAGTAACCAATGCCCACACAATAAGTTTGTACCTTTATCTATTCTACAAAGCAATGTTGACGTGGATCGAATATGTCTAGCGTTGAATTCGTTCGATACAGAGGGAATGAAAAAAAATTCAACATGAACTTTTTTTTCTTTTTTTCTGTTATCCCTGGATCTAACAAATGTAACGCTAGGCATATTCATGCATGTATCCGTTTTCTCTCACTATTTTACCAAAATTTGACTTCCACGCACATTGCCTGTGCCCGGCCTATAGTTAGGATTAAGCCAATTAATCAAACGGCAACAAAACAACATCCTCAGTTTGGAGGTGGTGGTGGACGTTGGCGGTGGTAGTGGTCTGCGGCAGCAAGGTTTGGAGGTGTATTGGTGCTAGCGGTGGTGATGGTTAGGGTTAGTTGTGTATTGGGGCTTTACCAGTTGGGTTTGTCCCATGTTATTTGGGCTTTTAGGCCTATTTGGTATTTGAGTTGCGTCTCATTTATTATAACTGTTTTATCTGAGTTTTTGGCCTTTAAGTGTTGGGGCTTTGTTCCCTCTGGGTGTTGTATTGATTGATATCTTGTCAATCAAAGATTTAGGTCTCGAATTGGCCTTTACGTTATATCCTTATCCTATTAATTTTTGTAATAATTTTAAAGGTTAATGAAATCCTTTTCGCCGTCAAAAAAACAAAAACAAAACAACATCCTCAGTTCTCACCTAACCAATGTATGGAAAATGCTACCTTAAAGGATCCCTTTTCCGTTGAAACCTGTTGTAAAACCAAAGGGTTACATATGAGACCTATGTGAAGACCACACAGATTCTACAAAGCTAAGGTAAAGTAGTACACAGACGAAGGTACAAACCTATCAATTACACGTTTGGCAGATTTCTTGACAAAAGAGCTGTGCTACGTGCACAGCAAGCTGTGCATAGAGTCCTTTTTCTCCCGCCTCGGATCGCACAACGATAATAAGTGATTTTGGGTGTTTTGTTAATGCCTCTAACGATATCGAACGAAGCTCATTTTTTACAGAGATCTTAAACGACATATTTTGAACAAAATGAGCGGCTCCGATCATTTTTATGCGACCCGAGGTGGGAGAAAAGGGTTCTGTGCACAGCATGTTGTGCACGTAGCTTTTCTGTTGACAAAAATGGTCCCTCTCTCTGAGCTCTTTCTTTCTCATGTTATGATCGGTTATCTTTTTCTGTGAATCTAATCATTGGTAAAGATGAAGGGACGGAGCAGTTACACACTTAGGAGTTGCGCTAGTGGTAAAGGCGAATAACTAATTTTAGGAGTACTCCCCTTGGTCGGGAATTCGAGTCCTTACCGGGTGAGTACCTTGATAGTAAGTGAGGGGCCGTGACTGGAGTGGCCGAGTTAGTTCCCCCGAGGTTTGGATTGCGCAGTCGGGTCCAATTGTGGTTCAGCTGTAGGGCTATTCCTCGATTACATAAAAAAAAAAAAAAAAAAGGACGATGGAGCAGTTGAAGGGGCAAAGGAGTGTATTAAAACATGGGAATGGCAATTGGGGATGCAACTTTTCTCTTTCGCCCCTGTAGTGTTTACCCGCTCGAGTTGCATGCTTTGTAAAAATTAATTTTTAACAGGGGAGTTTCAGTATTAGAGGAAGTCTATACAACTTCATTTGAAGGGTGACACCAAAAGTTGTTCTCCCTTTATATATCAGAATAGATATTGACTTCCGTCGATAAAAAAGAAGCAGCAATAAAATGAATCTTGTTGATCATTTGCCAATATTCTTGTTCGTTAATGCGCAGAGATTCGTGTGTAAGCTCTTCACTGAATTTTTTCATAACGTACTATTTTCTATGTTCTCACCACACGTTCGAGAAAATGTTCCAATTTCTTTTCATTGGGATTGAGATATTGAAATGGTCGGGAATGCGTAGTTCGTACAACCATCTATGACAATTTGTTTTGAATTATTCAAAGTATTTGAAATTTGTCGTTATATCGCAATTATTGAGCCTAATGACTTGGGAGTTTAAAAGTAAGTGAGACTTATCATTAGTTTCAGAACTTCACATTTTTTCTCATTATATATACGATGGTAGTATCTAATGGAAAATGATATTGACACTCCAAAAATTAATGCAAGCACTTCAAAATCAGTATAACTCTAAAGTCACTTTCTTTATTTTTTGGAGTGCTTGCATCAATTTTTGGAGTGCCAATATCATTTTCCTATCTAATTTCTAATGTTTTAGTAAACTTAATTAAATATGAACAAAAGTCTATTTAAAAGGATGAATGAGCATTGTCTCATTATGCGATTACAACAGTCAAATCTATTTAAGGGAGGATGCTCGCACTCGCCGTCACCAAACACCTTGACGAGGTCGAGGCTAGGGCTAGGAGTCAGGATGCGCCCGCCGTGTTCTGTGGTCTGGTCTGTGTTAGTTTGGTTTTGATTTGGGTTTTGCACCCAAAATTCCTAAAATACTAGGGAAAATGACAGCCTAGGACATGATTTGATAATTAATACCCGCCAAGGATATTTTCAGTATTAACAAATGTTCTCAGCATGTTCTTGGCGGATATTAATTATCAAAACATGTCTTTAGCCGTCATTTTTCCAAAATGCTAATTTTTGTTGTTGGTCGAGCCTTGGCATGTTGGGCACAAAATTGGATTGTTGTTAGGATTGGGCTGTCTGGGTTGGGCCTGTAAACCCAATTGCATTGTACGGCAATCAGATTATTATTATTTTTTTTTTGACAGTCTACGGCAATCAGTTTGATGCAAGAAAACTTCACGTGGTTATCCTACGAGCAACAACCGAAATTTGACCACTCATGTAGACCACTCTTATTCGATTTCCTTTTACATTTCCAATTGTAAATAGCATGTTATATGGTGAAGTTAGATGTCATGTATTACTATTTGATTTATCCAATTTTTAAGTTCTTTTTGTACTTTCATAGAAGTTAAGAAGATCCTGAATACAAGGATATAGTGTGTAATTTGAGTAGTCAATTCTAGAATCAATTATCCAAATTTCAAAAGGTCTCATACAGGTGGACGATACATTTAGCATATGTAGACCATTGAAAATAATTTGGGACACATCTTTTAGTGCACGTACCCTTACACTGCAAATTCTACGATTCCGAAACATTACTATCTTGACTGATATGATAATGTATTCCCTATTGATCTTGTTTTATTTTTAAGGACAAACAAAATACGAATAATATAATGATGTAAGCACAGATACAACTTACATTGCCCCGTAGGCCTAATAAAGAGAAAAATCAAAACATCTAAACAACAAATCTAGCAATAAAATGAATTTTTCCAGAACTTTGTCGCTGAAGCCGCCAAGTTGCTAGAACTTCGCCAGAAACTTGTCAAAGAACCACTAGTCTCCTTGATTAGAAACCACCCATAACAATATCGCAAACGAAACCTAATTTTGTGGAAGTTCTAGTGAGCCGAAAAATCTATGAAGGATATACAAGGGAAAGCATGTTCTCCTTCAAAGTGGGAGAAAAGCTCTCAAACCCTTGTCCATATGCATAAAATAGGAGTGTTTTCAGAGCTTGCCGAAAAAGTCAACAAAGAACACCGGAGGTGTACTGGAAATTAAAACTTAAGAGAGAAAAGCTCTTGAGCTCCCCCATATCAATCTTATTTCTGTTTGGGGTGATTCTGCATCAACCCAAACCAAACTCGGCTCTGGACATAAGCTCACCAGGCAACCTCCTTGGACCTCTAGCTTTTGACCCAATAATAGGAATCCAAATATCAAAAGACAATAGTTAATATTATTTATGCCAATAATACTTTATATAGAATAGTGTAGCCCAACTATAAGAATAGAACCTTCTAGGCTTCCCGCTACAAGGTTGCGTGTTCGACTTTTAAAACCTACTTTTTGAAGCGAAAGGAGTTACATGAGGTCAACCACCGCACCACAAGCCTATCTTGTGTTACAAACTAAAATCGCATTGTAGGACGCATTGGACCATAGCTAGTGGCTACCCCATCCAACAATTTGATCTTGATCCTATTTACATAAGCACCCACAATTTTCCATAATGAGTAGCAATTGGGACAATAATAGAATTGAATCACAATTAAATTGTTTGGAAATTAAGGAGATTCTAGCACGGTAGAAGAGTGGCACTACTACAATAAATCATAAAGATCACAGCTATTAGACGTGATTGTAAGTTTTCCATCACACTCCTACTACTGTGATGGATTTGGGTGTGATTGTAAGTCACTCTCTTTTATCACGGTTATAAACTGTGATTGAAAGAGATAAACAATCACGGCCAAAAGGTGAGATCGTTTCTCTTTTATCACGGTTATAAACTGTTGCGTGTGATCTTTTCTTTGTATCACTAGATCATCTTTTCTTGTCATTGCCAAGTTTCGAACTCATGCACCCTTAGTTGATTTCCCATGCCCTTACCACTATGCTAACCAAGAACTTCTGTTACATTAGGAAAACAAAAATATTTATACTTACTTCCTAAATTGAGAAAAATTTTTATTTTTCTTAAAATTTTTTGAATTTTTTGAAATGCAATTAACATGATATTAAAATATATAAAAATACATATATATAAACATTGTTTAAAAAATTATAAAAATATGACAATAGATCTTTTGCCAATCAATATTAGTTGTTGGTCACCAAAAGATTTTCTTGGGGCGAAAAATTTAGTTTTAGCTAGTAAATTTAGTAGACAATAGTGTTTTTTGTTGTAGTGTATGCTTTGTATTTTTATGAAAATTATCACAACCTATAGATTGTTACATTATAGACAAACTTTAGATTTTTTTTTTTAAACTAACCATTTCACATGGATTTTGTGTTTATATTGAATTTCAATGGTGGCTTCTCAATTGGATTTTAATCCTTTTCAGATAAGGCTAAGCCATAGTAATATAATTACTTTTTTACCTAATATGTTAAACGTATACTTGGAAGACATCCGAAATAACTAAATTCCACTTCTACAATAAACCATAAAGATCACGGCTCGCACACTTGAAAATCGGGCACTAGTGAAACAGTCTGCCTGTCATCGAAGAAACAACTGGCACTGGTGGAACCCAGTTGTGGGATTTACCTTCTCTCTCTCTCTCTCAATCTTTTTGAGTGTGAAGATAAAGATGAAACATAAAAATTTTTTGGGATGAGTGTAATTAGGGTTTATCTTCTTACCTTTTGTAAAAAAAAAAAAAAAAAAAAAACTTTTCAAAGTTTGTAAACGACATCGCTTTTCTCTCATAACTTTTCAAAATCTGCCTAAATGAGTACCAACCCGTCCACGTGAAAATTTAGACTGCACGCCTAAATACGTAGGCTTTTTATCTTGCCGTAAGAGAGATCATTTATCTCACTTTTTTTCGCGTTAAAGTTTTTTATCACGCTACAAAAATGAGGTCATTTCTCTTTTATCTCGCCACAAGGGCAAGATCTTTTATCTCATTCTTTTCCACCCTAAAATCTTTTATCACACCACAAAGGTGAGGTATTTTCTCTTTTTTATCACGCCACAAGAGTGAGGTCTTTTCTCTTTTATCTCATCACAAGAGTGAGATCTTTTATTTCAT
Organism: Rhododendron ovatum; assembly: GCA_019656835.1. Taxonomy (NCBI): domain Eukaryota; kingdom Viridiplantae; phylum Streptophyta; class Magnoliopsida; order Ericales; family Ericaceae; genus Rhododendron; species Rhododendron ovatum. The sequence continues at coordinate 10,884,384 of CM033793.1, read as the reverse complement.
TTTTTTCCGCCCTAAAATCTTTTATCACGCCACAAGGGTGAGATTGTTTTTCTTCTATCTCGCCGCAATAGTGAGATCTTTTATTTCGCGCTAAAACCACTTTTTATCTCAGCTTTGGACTTAAACTGAGATAAAAAAAATTAAGCACCACTTTTTATCACGCTTTCACTGAAAACCGTGATCTTTGTGAATCTCCTTAGTGTGACGCATATCTATTATTGTAGTAGTGTGGGAAATCAAACATTGGAAGGCCTAGCTAATCAATCCGATAGCCTTCTTTCTTTCTTTCTTTTTTGCGAATAAGAAGAAATTATTCACATTCAATAAAGTCCAACAGCACTCACAAAGGATTCTATACATTAGCCTCATGCTCTGTAACACATGCCATCTCAGTGACGGAAAGGGGAGGAGTCGCTCTTCCATTTCTCGCACGTACGTAGGAGATTGCATACAATTGGCAAACCATCAAGCAAACTCTGCGGGTTGAATCCCATAATCCTTCTGATGGCCTTCATTTTACTCCTTTTCTCTTTCACAAAAATTGTTACCAAGTTAAATGTGTGATTCAGTAGGAGAAGTGACATCAACTCCAACCACACTATAACTCCAATCTTGATGGTATAACCGAGTGATCGATGGTCCATTTTAGGAGTACCCACAAAGGTTGCAAACGCATATGTGGTTGCGATTGCTGTAATTGCCAACCACATGGTCACCGTAAGGAACCACAATGCAGCCTTGTTCTTGAAACCTAATCCACTGATGAGCAACAAAATCGTGCTCAAGGATGCGACAAATCCGATCGTGTTAAACCAGAGGAAGTATGGATAAGAGCTTTTATGATGATAAGCCATCACGGATTCACCGGCTACGTGCCCATCATCGTCTTGCTAGACGCCAACAAGAGGGTTCACCCCAGCTTTGAATGCCATTATCACAATAAGTACTGTCTCAACCATTAAAGGATATCCCCTTTTCTTTGCAAGCCAATCACCACCTACGAGATCCTTCACTTGTTCAGCATTGGCTTGTCAAAGCAAGTCTTCGATATGATCCACTTAATGGAAAATGTTTTACATGTAAAATATTTTCCTCATTTTTTACACAACCAAGTACTAGAAAATAGGTCAAATATTTTACCATAAAATATTTTACGTCTAAACAAATGGAGCCTAATTGTCAATTCTACTAATGTGACCACTGTGTTAATTTTTATTTGGAAAAAAATTCCGAAAAATGAGGAAAGTGCTAACCTGTTAAAAACATTGTTTACTAGCAGTCCAGACTCTAGCATAGATCAAAGGCTATAAAGTATAAACCATTATATATCCCGTAAATGTGCGTTAACATGGTGTTCTTTAATAATGATAGTGCATAAGACGTGACTTAATCCACTTATTTAAAAACTTTTAATTGGTATTGGAGCTGGTGCTTTGACCAATGATGGGTGATGACCTTGGAGCATCTCCACTAGTTGCTACGCAAAATGCCTACCCAAAAGCCAAATACACTAGTATTTTAGTTTGCCACAATATCCATCAACACTCCAACTGAAGAGGGATTCTCCCAAACAAGAAGAATTAGCTATCCCAAACTCGTGCAAAGCACATGAGTTGTACAGGAAGACCACATGAGGGTAAACATGCAGTAGAAACTGAGCATAAAAATTGGTTAGTGGCATGACGTAAGGGTGCACGGTTGTTTTGCAAAACAAATTATTTGAACACAGCTTCATACTCGAAAAGAGGGCAAACCCTAGTGGAACTGCCTTAAGGGGTAAGGTGTTGGAGGCATTCCAAAAGGTTCTAGAAGCAAGATCTTACGTGATAGGCAAGCATCCTTTGGACTAAGGGATGAATATTGAGTTCCCATGTGGAGTAGGATTCTATATGAGCGAGGTTTCCTAGCAAGAAAGCCCAACAAGGGAAGAAACCTTGGAGAAGGATGAAAAATCACTGCTGACTGATGTTAACCAGAGATCGATTTTTTAAAAATCCAACGAAATAAACTCACCATGAAGAAGGATGAAAAATCACTGCTGACTGATGTTGGAACCATCGCTGGAAAATTGCAGACAATTGCGATGGAACCCAGACAGGGGCGGAGGTACGTAGCATGCGGGCACGTGCCACCCCCGTTTCGAAAATCCCGCACACACAAAAAATAAATAAATTACACATAACAAGATTAAATAATATATATGCATAACAGTTTGCACAAGATGATGCTTTGGCAAAGTGGTAAACTGTCTTAAATTGAAGCTTGACAGTTGGGGTTCAAATGGCTCCGCTTTTTTAATTCATGTTTTTAATTGAATCCTAGCTATTGGATTCTACTACTATTTGAGTTTTGGCCTAAATTCCAACAAGATTTGTAATTTTTTCTAGTAATTTCAAAGGAACGTTACCCATTTAGATATTTAAACTTTTACGTGACTCATTCGAACACATATTTTCTTTATAGACTAACGTGGTAGATTGTACGACTAGGTATTTATGAGTATAAAAATTCCAATTTAGAGAATGCTCTCTTCGGATCAAGGAAAGTTAGTATCATAATATCTTGCATTTGGATAATTTGCATACCATTAGAGAGTTGAAGCAAGCCTTTAGTTTTTTTTTTTTTTTTAAAAGGTCCATGACAGAACCTAATTATATGACCCTACTATACTTTTTTTTTTCCTTCATATTTTTCCACACAACATCTAGCTAGGTTTTCATTGAACGGTGCCACCCTCGCGTTCGAATCCTAGCTCCACCCCTAAACCCATAGAGAGAGTGCGCGCGCTGTGACTACTGCTATAGTAACTCACCAAACCTAGCAAATTCTAACCCTCAAACGTAGCAAGTCTGTGCCAAGTCTGCTGCATCTAGTATTTATTTAGCATTGCCAACTATTTACGTTGTATTGAATTTAGTTTTTTTTTTTTTTTCAGAACTCTCTCTTATAATCTGATGCAATTAAGTACTCTTACAAACCGATGCAAGTTCCTAGGGATTGAGTGATGGGGCTTTGGACCTTGGTACTAGTTCCAAACTTCTACTAATCTGGTAGTCGAGGTGATTTGGAAATGTGTTACTTGTTTCAATTTGGTAGTTGTGGTGATTTGTAATCTGGAAAACAGGGGAGGAGAGAGGTAGCTCTCTGGTAAACAGGGGAAATGTTATTTGTTTTTCTCGATGTTTTTTGCTTGATGGAAATGTTTTTTCAATTTACGATTGGTTAATGGAAAATTGGAATGGGCATTGGGCCCAAAATAATTATGAAAGCTTGTTTTATATGGTCTGGTGGCTGGTGCAAGCCCAAGGTGGATATGGCCCAAAAATTAAATCCAGTTCAAAATTAACAGGCTAACAGCCCAAAATAATTAAAAAAGTGAAAAGAAACGGCCCAAAAATTAAATCTGGCCCAAAAAAATGGCCCAATCTGCCAACCGGACCTAACCGACAAACCCAAACCGAAAAAAATCTGACCGTGGCCAGCCCTAGCTTAGGCCATTGGAGATGCTCCTAGGTCAACCCTCCAAATTACGCACTTCAATTTACTCTCTATCTTTACTCCCTACCCTTGGTTACACAGAAACTTGATAATTTTTATCAAGCTTACCATTGCAACAAACTACTCAAAATAAAAAAGAACTAATTACGCATCAACAGATTGCGAACATAATTATGGAACCACTAATGGCAAGATATACGATTATGTTATCAAAACAACAGCTAGAAATAATTAACCGTAATAGTATTGAAACCGATAGATGAAACATGATAAATTTATTGCATTCATAACTTTCGATAGGAGCAGGGGGATAGAGATTTAGAGAACTTGAATGCAGCAACTCAAACTCATATAAGCCCAAAAATTCAAAATTGAATCAATAAGAACATTACCCATAACATACCGTAATTGTGTGGACAAGAAATCCACGCAGTCCCTAAAAATACGTGGAAAGAAATGTGATTTTGTTTAAAAGTACGTAGAACGAATATTACCTAAACAGACCATAAGTTGGGATGTATAAAAATGTTTGGTTTGTCAACCAAATGATAGCATGAATTTTTTGGAGTCCGCAAAAGCTCAAGAACTTACCCCTGTTTCTCTTGATAAATCAAAGATCACTCTCTCCATACAAGAAAAATGATAAAGAACAAACAAATGCTATAATTAGAAAAGCATTAAAGAAATTGAAGAATAGAAACGAAAATATACAAAATTAACTAACTAAATCGAAACAGTCATCTTGTCAAGTAAAAAGAAAAAGTTGTGAAGGAAAATCCCCTAAATTAATCTTTTCCATCCACAAATGCCTTGATCCAAAGTTACAATTAAACACCACCTCGATTACAAGAACATAATATGTGGTTCTTTATTTGAGTTCATCATGAACAACCTGTTATCTGCTCATAGTTTTTTTTTTCGATCGATCAAACATAATTTTATTAATCTTTGGACATGATTACAAACATTAAAAGGATCACGGGCACATCGGCATATACCACCCGAGAACCAAAACAAAAAAGAAAGGCAAGATGCCGACCAAATCACCACAAATAAACACTGAAAATGAAACAACCGCTAAAAACAATCCAGCAACAAGCAACACCGAATCAAGCAAAAGCCAACAGAGACAAACAAACCGAGAGAACAAACCCGAAGACCGAGAGAAACTAGAGGCACCATCCTCGCGAAGACCTCATCATCCTCCATGAAACCATCTTCATCAGCCACCTGCCCATCGTTGCCGAGAAAAAAAGAAAAGAAAAAGAAACCCCTGCCGATCGTTTTTGTAGGTAATGGAAGTCCAGCTAGCACACATGTTTACAATATTCTTCTCTTTCCGAAACAATCCAGTATCGGAGGATTATTGTCCTTCACCACAGTAATACAGACAGACCAGGAACAAAAGTTCCAACATTGGAAAGCCTTATATTCAATCCTATATATATTATCGTCTAAGACCTGAGGGGAAGGGGAGGATTCGCTCCTCTACCTTTGCCACCACGGGAACTCGGCGCCTCAAATCTATTAATCCTTTTATTTGCCTTCATTTTTCTTCTTTCGTCTTTCGCGAAAAATGCCACCAAGCCGAATGTGTGTTTCACTAGAAGAAGAGCCATCACACTGGACCACACTATAACTCCAATTTCAATGGTATTAGTGAGTGATCGTCTGTCCTTTTTAGGAGTAACCACAACGTTGGAAAACGAATATGTAATTGCCATTGATGTGATTGCCAACCACATGGTCACTATAAGGACCCACATTGTCGCTTTGTTCCTGAATTTCAATCCGCTCATGAGCAGCAAAATTGTACTCAATGATGCAACGAATCCTATTGTGTTAAGGCGGAGGAAGAACGGATAAGAATCTGGATAATAATAAGCCATTACAGCTTCCCCGGCTCTGTGTCCATTTGAGTCGTCTTGCCAAACGCCTCCAGGAGGGCTCACCCCAGCTTGGAATGCCATTGTCGCAATAAGTGATGCCACAACCATTAAGGATTCCCTTTTACTCGTAAGCCAATCTCCAGCTACGAGATCTTTCCCCTGTTTAGCATTGGCTTTTCGAAGTAAGTCTTCGATATGACGGGCTTCTTCCGTATCTGATCCAAGGAACAAAAGGACATCCATTGCTGTGTGTCCACTTGCATTTGCCACATTCACATCTATTGTTTCCTTTTCTTCGTTTGTTCCCGTCCCTAGCAAATACGCGATCTAAAATATTTCCATTGTATCTTATGGTGAGATATGAGAAATCAAAAAAACATGTTTTTCAGTGATGATTTCCTACCAAGAAAAAACCTAGAAACTGAGACGGCTATGAATTGATTGTTCAATGGTCACATGAAAACCCTATAACTTCTTTTTCTTTTCCTTAGAATACATGTAAAAATTATGGGTTAACTTTTCTTTGAACAACCAACTCAAATTTTAATGAACACCCAATTCTAACTCAGTCTTGAATATCTAACCCCAAAACAATTGAACACTCAATAACAATCCAATTTCATCACTAAAAATACATTATCCCCGAGGAAATTCAATTTCATCACCTTTTCTAGCGAGGTAAAACAGATTTCCTTGCCAAATGTAACCTTTTGGCGAGAAAATATTTTGTCACCTTTTTCGAGAGTCATTAATTTTTTATATATAGTCATTATTAATTATGTTCATATGTATTTGTAATATCACAATGGTAAGACATAATCGTCTACATAGTTCAACACTATTATCAAATTTATAAAAATAAAAAAGTGATAAACGGACAAAAATAGTTTCCTCGCCAATCGCATTGTTAAAACCTCATAGTCACTCTTCTTATTCTAATTAGCAATGAAAAATATGTTTCTCACTAATTCTACGCATTCGGTTTTTTCCAATTGAAATGAATTATTAACGATGTTAGTTTGTTCAAATTGTCATAAAGTTTATTGTTTGAATAAAAATATTTTTAAGGACATGCTAAAAAAAGGTTATCTCATAGTTATGAACCCAAAAAAGGACTGGACATATGGATCATAAGTTTGCGGGTTGAATGATATGCATTTCAAAAAAAGAATGGGACATATGGATTTATTTCGTAGAGATAACTGATTATTAATTCAAAAAAAATTAATCAAAATCTAAACAAAGATAAAGTTAATAATTACTGTAAAAAATGAATTAAAAAATATCTCAAAGTTAGATCTTCACAGATTTATTTCCAAAAGTATGTAAGGTTAAGCGCATTTAAAAAGAAACATAACAAATTATTATTGTCAAATCTAGTTGACTTAATATTTTTATGGATGCACATAAGTAGTAAGAACAGATTCACCTATCAAAAAAAATGACATATTTGCAAAAAAATTAAAGTGCTCAAACTAATTTAATTAGGTACTAAAAATGGTTACTAAAAGTAGAGAGAATTACAACTAAGTATAAAATAAACAAATTTAGAAAGGTATGAAGACTTATAAAAGGTTTATAAGAAAATATCAAATTATAAAAATAATTAAATTCATTAAAAGCGAGTAATATTATTAAAGATTTAAGAAACAAGTTTAAAGAAACACTACAAAGGGACTAAAATTAGATAGAAAGATTTAATGAAACAAACTAAAGAGGTGAAAAGACGTGCAAAAGGTTTATATATAAAAAATTGTAAAGCTTTCCGCTGCAATGGAAGTTGTGGTGGATGAAGCGAGCTACAAAGGAGGTCACCGGAATGAGTTTTAGTGGGGTAGCAAAGGAGCTGAGAATTTGGAAGTATTGTTTTTAGTTTCAAGAGTTTTAGCGAGGAAATACTTCCTCGCCTAAACTATAATTGCGATGAAAAAATTCTTCACCTATTTTGTAAACATGGTGTTAGTTTATCGAGGAAAAAATATAGCGATAAAAAAATTCCTCGTCAATTGTGTTAGAATAGGTGAGGAAATATATTTTTTCCTAGCGAGTAGCGAATACCTTATTCAATGACTTTTGTGTTGCAGTGCAACATCCACTTGTCGCATTCACATCTTTTGTTTCCATCCCAAGGACATGACGTGCAATCTGAAAGATTTACATTGCATCTCATGGTTAGATGTAAGAAACCAAAGAACATGCTTTTAAGTGATGATTTTCTATCAAGAAATAAACTAGAAAATGATGCGGCTATACATTGATTGTTCAATGGTCACTTGAACACCCAAGAACTTATTTTTTTTCCGAAAAAATATGTAAAAATTTTGGGTAAGCATTTCTTTGAACACCCAACTCAAACATTAATGAACACTCAATTCTAACCCAATCTTGAACATTTAACTCAAAAATAATTAAACACCTAACTCAATCAATTGAACATTCAATCACAATCCATCAATCTAGGTAATTCATATTTGAACACCTAACATACCTCAAATAAAGCTCGCAATCCTAATAAAAAATTAAAGAAATAAAGAGAAAACAAGAAGAATTTATTGATTTAAGTATTATGCTTTGCGTTATCTCTTCAACTTTATTGTCGATGGTCTAAATGTGTTATTTTCAAATTCATAACAATAACTACTCTTTTCTTTCTAGTTAGCTTATAGAATTACTAACGAAGCTTTAAAAAAATTCAACGATATTGCAAAACCCTGTTAACTTGAATAATATTCTTTTGAATTTAAGAATTAAAACAATAAAAAATCTCATCATGTTTTCTTAACGATTAACATATTTACGAAAAGTTGGCCCCAACATATACTCGCTATAATTTTTTTCAAAAGAATTTTAATAGGTCAAATGTTGGCACAAAATATGAGAATATTCATCTAGGACAACAGTAAATTTAACTCCCTCTTTTGGAATGCTCTCTACTACACGATATGACAACTTTCAAAAAAAAATTGAGTTTTTATGAAAATATATAGTATATATTTTTGAGTTCTCATTCGTCTTGTAGTTGATTTCTTTATAATAGAGGTAATGTTTTTTTGTCTTACCATTTATACTAATATATGAGGTTTTGCACACATATTATTGTTTAATATATCAGCTAGTAGAATTAAAGTAATTTATGAACACTCTATATGATATAGAACACATGGAGGTCCAATTCCATGATCAATTGGACCGGATGAAGCCTCAGAAGCCCAAACGATGTTTAATTTCTGATTACCCGATTTGGCCGGGTGAGCTCGAAATAGGTCTAAACTTGATAAGCTGACTTATTTTCATACTCTGGTTCGATCCATTCGTTTAGCCCTTCAATTTGATATTTTTGCCATTTTAGGAAACTTTTAATTTGTTAATACTAATTTTTAAACCGTAATTCCTTTATTAGTTGCGTTCTTTTTGGGAAAGTCCTATTTTTCTTTCCCATTTTAAATTTTAGGAGTTTTCCCAAATTATGAGACTTTTTATTTTTCGGCTTTAATTATTAAGGTTTTCTTCGTTACACCATATAAAAGGGTTGTAACCTAATGTTTTAATTACTTTTTCATCAATAATATTTCAGACTTTTGTCTTCTTCTTGTAAATTCAAGAACTACTCGTGGCTATGAGTACCTATCTTGTTTGGATTAATACGCTAACTAATTTCTTTGTGAATTCCGCTGCATCACTACTACAAATTCCTAAAGCCATCATTGCCTAGAAACATTGAATAAAAGAGTGTAATTTTGTTCATGCACCACAAAGTGGGTGAACATCTCTCACTGTTCGATACTATATTAATGCATATAGGGAGGCACCACATTGATCAAAATAGGAGATGCAGCCAAGCACTTGTTGTTTGGCAGTGGTGCCGAGCGGTCTATTCATCCGCTCATTTCGACACGGATGGCTTGGATCTAATCCAAGTGCATAAATTCACGATCGTCCGTAGCTCGTATTAAGATCCGAGTAGTCCGTTACAGAGATGAATAGCTAGCTAGATGGGCCGCTCGGCACCGCTCATGCCAAGCGAGGTGCTTGGCAGCATCCCTGAATTAGGGCTTGTGTTTTTAGGCTATTCTGTAGAAAACTCATATTAATCCCACACTACAAGAAAAATGAAAATTGGTGACAAAAAAGTGGCAACGAAATTTAATTTTATCACTAAATGAGTATATTTGGTGACAAAAAAATAAATTTGTCACTATTTTCACAACTTTCGTGACGAAATAATTTCGTCACCAATTATACCTATTTAGCGACGAAAAAAATATTTTCGTCATCAAAGGTACCCATTTGGCGACAAAATACATTTTTCGTCGCCGAAAACTTAAAAAAGGTGACGAAATTATTTTTCGTCACCAAAGATAATCATTTGGTGACAAAAAATATATTTTGTCGCCAAATGAGAGCAATTTAGTAACAAAATATTTTTTTCGTCACCAAATGCGTAACTTTGGTGACGAAAAATAATTTCGTCACCATTTTAATGCTTTCAGTGAAGAAAATTATATTTTGTAGTCAAATGGATACCTTTCGTGACGAAATTTGTGAATTGCGCTTTGTCACTAAAATGTATTTCGGACATAACTCTTTACTAAAATCTCCGATTGAGATAATTCATATTGGATTTGAACAATAACTCAATTGCCGACAACTTTCATATTTATCAAAATTGTTAATTTTAATGTTTAAAGGTTCAAAACTACATTCGAAATATATTTTCATGTTAAACATATGTGTTATATATTAGATATTTCAAATATTTCTTGAAAAGTGTGTGTGGTGCAGTTGGTCGGACCTTGCGCGAAAAACTCAAGAGACTCGAGTTCGAAACCCAGCAGGAGCAAGAAAGAAAGATTTCTTTTCCCAAATAAAAACATATTTTGCAACGAAAAATTTCATAACTGATTTCTTTTATTGGTGGCGAAAATTTTCATCTTCAAAAAGCACAATAAGCGAGGAAAAAAATTTCGTCACCAATTATTCACTCTTTAGTGACGAAATATTTCATCATCAAAAAGCACTATAGGTGACGAAAAATATATTTCGTCACCAGGTAGAAATCCTCGACAACCTTTAGTCAACAAATTTTTTTTCATCACCTATATTATTTGTGATGAAAAACATGCAATTTGTGACGATTTTCATTCGTCACCCAATTGATTTTTTCTTGTAGTGCCATATAGAGAGGTGCTGCATCGAAACCCAAAATATATTTGTGAACCAAACCAAGTACTTTTGTTTTTTTAATTCTATCAAGCATTTACCGATATGGTTTACGTTGAACAGATTTTTTTCTTTATTTCTTTTGGACAAGGGATAAACAGCCAAGCTCCACAAAATATTTGGTTTTGACTACTGAAGGGACATTCGATGTGAACGCAGTATAAACTTTATGTACGTGGTGAAAAGAATAAGGACATACCCGAAAGTGTTTATACAAAATAGCTAGATGCAAAAAGGTGTTTCCATCACTATCCTTAGCGTCGACAAAATCGCAACCTTTTATCATATCCAACAGTTTCATCAAGCTCTCCAACTGGTTGTGCTTGACACACAAGTGCAAGATCGTTTCGTTTTGATCCCCCCTGACTCGAGCCGCTTGTGGGTTGGCTTGAACCAGCTCATCCAAGACACTAGTCTTGCCTTCCATGGCGGCCACATGGACGGGGGTTTTACCGTCTCGATCGCGAACCAGGCACATCTTGGGGTTGGCCTTCACTAATACCTTCACAAGCTGGTCGTGCCCCATGGCCGATGCCAAGTGAAGGGCAGACCGTTGTTGCGAATCTAAGACTTCTGTGAGTCTCAATTTGAGCTCCGGTTTGAGATTCAGTAGTGCTACCACAAAGTCTGTTTGCTCGCTTAACGTAGCCAAGTGGAGGGGACTCGCAGCGCAATGGAAACATCCGGCCGCAACTTTGTGAAGAATCAGTGGATCTTTTCCGATTATGTTGTGCAGTGATTCGGTGTCCCCTGTAATTGCAGCTTCACAGAGGTCGTGCTCCATAATTGGTTGCACTTTTCAGTCTAGCAAGGTATTTGGGTGTGTGTTTGAGTAGACGAGTACGCAGAATCTGACTCACCTCTATTTATAGCTGCATTTTGCATGTTCGCACATGTGGTGCATGTATGTAATTAGGATGGGATGACATGGGATGGGCGTATTGTGAACATGTGAAGTGGCCCTTTTCACCAATGAGCTCTTAGCTCAATTGGTACGCCTCCCTCTATAGAGGTATGGTTCGAGTCTCGCAAGGGGCAGTTTGAAATTCAGGGTTATAGACGGTTTTTGAACTCTCCATGTACTAACATATTAAAACTCTGCTAATTCGCTGATGTATATAATATAAGCCAAAAAAAAAAAAAACAGAAGAGGCCCTTTTCAATTCTATAAAATCCCCTCAATTATAAAATCCCCTCTTTACAATAAAGTCTTGAAAGATGTGTCACAACTGTGAACTGCTTTTGAGCCTTACAGTTGTTGTGGAAGCCCTACCACGCAACAAAATTACAAAAACAAGAAAAGATAATTGCGTTGGAAAGCTATTGCTTAGGTCTCTATATGGGAAACTATTACTCCCTCCGTCCCTAAATAAATGTTCGGCACACAAATTTATGCCTTTAAAAAAATGCATTTGCTTCATTAAAAAAATTAATTTTTTTCACAAATCAGTAGATGGCAATGAGTTCTATTAGATTGTGGAAAAAAATTAATTTTTTTAACGAAAAACATGCTTCTTTTGTAAGTTCTAAATTTGCGCGTCAGATATTTATTTAGAGACGGAGGGAGTACTTGATTTCGAGGGGCTTTCTTCAACACACATGGGTGTGTGGCTCGCAAACTAATGCTTACTAGAGATGACCCTTGGAGTACCTTATAATCACGGAAATAATTTGCATCTCATTGGTCTAGGTGTTCGTTTTTCTTTTTTGATAAGTCAAGAAGGTTTGCACTCGATTCTATTCGATGAAGTACGCATACCAATTATTGCCACTCACTGTTTCTAGGAGAAATTTTGCAAAAATTGTACTATATACAATTTCAGAAAGTCTACACACACATATAATCTGTGCACAGATTGTGCACAGATTTCGTTGTGGGGTCCATCACGGGTCCCACACAAATCATCTAAGCCGTTCATTAAATGTAAAACATTTTTTCAAGTGTCCCTATGAAAAATAAACTCAATCCGATACTTATAGGAGCTTGATCCAAACATATAACTTTTCATTATCCGGAAATCTGAATGAAAAGTTAGATGGTTGGATGAAGCACCTATAGGTATCGGATTGAGCTTATTTTTTACGGGGACCCTTGAAAAAATGTCTTACATTTAATGAACGGCTCGGATGATTTGTGTGGGACCCGTGGTGGGCCCCATAACGAAATCTGTGCACAATCTGTGCACCGATTGTCTGTGTGGATAGCACAGCTCATACAATTTTTATAAAATTCAAGAACAAGTTGCTACGTACGATGTTGTTCGTACTTGTTCAGCCCTTTTTGGTGTTTCAGGTCTGACCCGTATGAGTTTTGTATTTCATTTCTAATGTAAAAGGCCAAGGTTATGTTCAATGCATGTATATCTTTATAGCGACCATATATGTGGTTGGCAATCACATCAATGGCAATTACTCCATATTCATACTCCACCGGTGTGGTGACTCCTAAAAAGGACTCATGCATGAGGAAACAAGTGGTCATGCATGCATGTTGTAACTTTTTGTAAAAGGACATGCAATAAATACTCCGATGGATTGTTTCGGAAAGATAAGATTGTAAACATATGGGTTGTGTTTGGTTAGGAGTATTTTAGTTTAGTTTTAATTTAATTTTTCAATTACTCTTATTATTCTTTCTTTTTTTTCAATTATTATCATATTTTTTTAATTATTTTTATTTTTCTCTCTCTTTATCTCTCTTTAATTATTACCCCACTCTTCGATAATTATCCTATTTCTCTCTTCACTCACTACCAAAACTAAATTAAATTAATATGCTAACCAAACAAAGTCCAGGGTGTGTGCTAACTGGACTTCCATTACCTACCAAAATGATTGGGCAGTTGTTTTTTATCTCTTCTCGGCAACGACATACGTGCAGGTTGCTGATGAAGATGATTTCGGGGAGGATGATAATGTCTTCGAGGATGGTGCCTCTTTTTCTCTTGAATTTTGATTCTATGGTTTTGCGGTTTTGGGTTGTATCTCTTGGTCTCTAATTTTTTCTTTCGATTTGTTTGTCAGGGTTTTGGGGTTGGTCTCTTGACTTAGTTTGTTTTTGTTAGACTTGTCACACATCGTTCATCTAAGCCATTCAAACTTGGTTAATAAATTTTAGAAGTTACTCCACTATTGCCATTTGGTTTTAAGTTAAAACCTTCCAAGAAAATCTAATATGGTATCAGAGTTAGGTCTTGGGTGGCCTCATCTCTCGTGAGAAAGTCTTTGTCATCTTTGTCGCCCGATCGCTGGAGTCAGTCGGTCAGCTCCTGGTTTGTCACCTCCACGTGCATCTGGGCTACACACGAGGGGAGTGTTAGACTTGTCCCACATATCGCTCATCCAAGCCACCCAAAGTTGGTTAATAAATTCTAAAGACTACTCCACCTATTGCCAATTGATTTTAGATTGGAACCCTCCAAGAAATTAGAACAGTTTTGGTGTTGCCAATTGCTGGGTTGTTTTTCGCGGTTGTTCGATTTTCAGTGTTTGGCGTATGTCGTGCGCCCGTGATCCTTTAATCTTTGTAATTCTTTTCAAAGATTTACAAAAATATGTTTGGCCAATTGAGAAATAAACTATGGGCAGATTGCTAATGAACTCAAAAGAAGAACCACATATTTTCATCATCTTGTAATCGAGGTAGTGTTTGTAACTTTGGATCAAGGATTTGTATTTTGATTTGTGGATGGAATAGATAAATTTAGGGGATTTCTCTTCAACTTTTTCATTTCACTCCATTTGACAAGATCGGTGTTTCGATTTATTTATTGTGCATTTTCGTTTCTATTCTTTAAATCTTCAGTTGGAGTGTTGATGGATTTTGTGGCAAACCAAAATAGTTTAGATGCTCTAAGGTCATCACCCATCAAATGGAGTAAAGATGAACAAGATCTCGTGAGAAGAAGTTGCTCAATACATTTCTTTTTCTATAGTATTATGTTGATTCATATCTTTCAGAATGAATGAAATTAATGTTGCCTATAAATAAATAAAGTTGAACGAGTGCACAAGAGGATTGATTATCATTATTAAAGAACACCTTGTTAATGCGCATTTACAAAATAGAATGGCTTATAGCCTATCAACTTAAATCTGAGAATTTTGATTTTTTGCGCTAAAAATAGTTATTTCTTAAAATACTTAGGTAAAAGTAAAAAAAAATTACTTTTCCGATTCTTCTCATTAAAACGAATCAATAACCAACAAAAATTTGGTACAAAACTAACAAATGCGAAAAAAATTCAAATGAGAACAATTTTCATATTTAAGTTAAATTAAATTAAGTTCATAAGAACACAGCCTTAGATCTATGCTTGAGTCTAGTTACACTGCACATAATTAAACAACTTTTAACGGGTTGCACTTTCGGGAATTTTTTCCAAATTCTAAACAACACAGTCATCACATTCATATAATTATTAACTTTTTTTGGATAAATCACATACATAGAATTGATACTTTTGTAATAAAACTTTAATTGCACAATGAGTACCTCCACACCTTTTTTGGTCTTCGTCGTCTTGGTCTTCATCATTAAACCAATCATTTTTTAATCTGAAGTACCTTCAATGTGGACACAGTTTTCAGTAATCTTGTGGTGGATATATACTTCCACACATGGGGCTATCGCTATGTAGCATGAGAACGATTCAGATAACTCACTTCGTATAGCTCGACTGTTGTAACGAACGCTATCGATGCAAGTTAAGAACGAGAAATTGAAAAGTAAATAAAAAATCACAAAGACACAAAATATGCGTGGTTCCCCAAGATGGGTACGTCCATGGACGAAGAGAGACGATTCACTAACTAATGTAAAGAAGAGATAAAAAAAGCCAACAATAATCTGTAACTCTAGAAAAACCACAATATGAAAGCACAAAAGATAATTTCTAGAAGTCCCCCAAAAGCCCTATTTATAATAGGCTACAAAAACGGGAATAACATAATTAATCAATGTGAGACAAAAGAATACAAGGTCATTCCCAACAATTCTTCACAATGACTTGAATTTCATTAAACCAAATCACCAAATATAGCTCTTCCTTTCTAACCTCTCACTCGCCAAATGCCCCCAAGGGGCGATCAACTGTAAATACCAAGTAATGTTTGAACTTGGCAACCAGAACCGGTTTAGTCAACATATTTGCTGGGTTATCTGTCGTACCCACTTTCTTCACCTCAACTTGTTTCTGTAAGATGATATCCTGAACGAAGTGATACCTGACATCGATATGCTTGGTCCTTTCATGATACATCAATTTTTTAGTCAAATGTATAGCACTCTGCAAATCATAAAATAATGAACTCACACCCTGTGCAAGACCAAACTCATAAAGCAAACCTCTCATCCACAATGCCTCATTCACAGTTTCAGCAATGGCCATATACTCTGCCTTTGTTGTAGACAACGCGACTGTAGCATGTAAAGTAACTTTTCAACTAATGGCACTTCCAGAGAGAGTAAAGACATAATCTGCCAGAGACCTCCTCTTATCGTGATCACCGGCAAAATCCGAATCAACATAACCAACAGCATAATCACCAGAATTGACAACCTCAAATAATAGACCAATAGCTGTAATTTCGCACAAATACCATAGCATCCATTCACAGCCTCCCAATGTGTCTTTCTTGGACGCCCCATATAATGACTAACGACACTAACTGTATGTGAAATATCAGAACGAGTACATATCATGGCGTACATAATGCTCCTAACTACGCACGAATATGGAACCTAGGACATATACTTTTCCTCATTCTCCGAATGTGGTGACAACTCAGCTGAAAGTCGAAAGTGTGTTGCCAAAGGGGTACTGACTGGCTTCGAGTTTTGCATGGCAAAGCGCTTAAGCACTTTCAGAATATAAGATTTCTGATTCAAAAATAATTTGTCAACTACTCAATCTCTGCAAATCTTTATACTCAAAATACATTTTGCCGCACCCCAATTTATGGTGAAAAACGCAATTCTTCTTGAGCAATGAGGTGCTAATCACCCCATTACCTAATCTTCAAAAACTACTCACACATATCTATTGAGATAAAAGCAAGCAAAAATCTACTTAATATAATTGGAATAACACGCTAGAAGAAAATTAGATTAAATGATAGATCGAGTAATTTACTACAACTTTAATGAAGATGATAATATCAAAAACTAATTAATGAAGACAGAAAATAAAGATTCAAAACTGAAAATTGAAAAACATTCAAGAACAAAACCAAATCTAGATCTAGATCTAAAATTATGTAAGCAAATATCTCTACTTCGTAGTACACGCCCAGAATATATTCAAGAGATGCTCTGAAAGTCCTCTCGTAAGCCCTCGGTATCGATCGCGAAAGCCTTAAGTTGCTGTTATAAGGTCTCGGTACCGATAGGGTGGTATCAATACCGAACCAGTTAAGGAGTTGCTACTGAGCCAATCGGTATCGATAGACTAAATTGCTTGGTATCAATACCGAAGGCGTTAGGGGCTGGTTTGAAGAGTTCGGTACCGATAGACTAAATTGCTTGGTATCAATACCGATTGGCTTTAAGCCTAGCCCTTAGTCTCTTGCTCTGCCTTGCCAGTTTAAGAGCCGTCGGGTCTTGATATGTCTTGGATACACTTTAAGCCTTAACACCTTAGTATTAAGTGATTTTCCTGCAAAACAGGATTAGCAAGTCCTATACACAAAAGTAATTAAAAACGTCTAAATTAACGGCAAAAACAATTAAAGCTAGCCAACTAGCGCACCCTTAATGTCATTGTCGGGTGCTTATCAAATTTAGAGCTTTGGCATCTGTATCATCCCAATCTTCCTCTTTGATTCCAGAACTAGTCTTGCTTAACAAAGCCTTGTGCAATCCTTGTTGGGTTAACAGAGCCTTCATCTTCACTCTCCAAAGACTGAAATTGCTGCTCTGCCCATCAAATTTTGCAATCTCGAATTTAGTCACTATAGCCACAATCGAAAACGAAATCTTAGTTTTGCAACCTAAGGCTCTGCTACCAGTTTGTTGTAACGAACACTATGAATGCAAGCTAAGAATGATAATAAATTTAGGCCCCATTCTAGATTCTCTAATGAGTACTTAAAAAATAAGTATCTATTTTAAAACATAAAAATAATAAACTTACGAAAATAAAGTTTTAATTTTTTTTGCCAAGGTTTGATAGATCTCACTACAAGAAAAAGCTTGTTTAGTGACGAAAAAGTGGCGATAAAATTTAATTTCGTCGCTAAATGAGTATATTTGGCGACGAAAAAATAAATTCATCACCAATTATAACTATTTAGCGACGAAAAAGACATTTTTGTCACCAAAGGCACCTATTTGGTGACAAAATAAATTTTTCATCTTTAAAAGAGTAAAAAATGAGACAAAATTATTTTTTGTCGCCAAAGATAACTATTCGGTGACGAAAAAAATATTTTGTCGCCAAATGAACAAATTTGGCGAAGAAAAATTTTGTCTTCTTTTTACGTTTTCAGTGACGAAAAATTTATCCTTCAATGACGAAATTTATTAATTACGTTTTATCACCAAATATGTTTCTGGCATAACTCTTTGCTCAAAACTCCGATTGAGATAATTTAAATTGAATTTGAACAATAACATAAAGAGCTACTACTTTAATGTTTATCAAAATTGTTAATTTTAATGTTTAATGGTTCAAAATGCTGTTCGAAATATATTTTAATGTTAAATATATGTGTTATATATTAGATATTTCAATCATATGCTGAAAAGTTTGTGTGGTGTAGTTGGTTGAAGCTTGCGTGCAAAACCTAGGAGACTCGGGTTCGAAACCCAGTTGAAGCAGGAAAGTGAGATTATTTTCACATATAATGTCTTTTGAGACAAAAAATTTCGTCATCGATGGGCCACTTTTAACGAGCCAAAGGGAATAATTTGTGACGAAATTTTTTGTCGTCAAAAAAGCACAATAGGTGACGACGAAAATTTCGTCACCAAGTCATTTTTCTGTGACGAAATTTTTCGTCGCCAAAAGCCACTATAGGTGACGAAAAATAGATTTCGTCACCAGGTTGGAATCCTCAACAACCTTTAGCTGACAAATTTTTTTTCGTCACGTATATTATTTGTGACGAAAAACATACAATTTGTGACGATTTTCATTCGTCACCCAATGCAATGTTTCTTGTAGTGTCTCATCGAGCCCTGCTTATTATTTTTTGATTTTAAAATAAGATCTATATTGTATATTTTTTTATTTTAGTAAGCATATTATTTTTAAGCTTCAAAATTGCAAATAAGTACTTATTGTTTAAGAAAAAAATCGAACACCACATTACACAAATCCACTTACATTCACATTGGAGCCCACATACACTAAATATCCAATGTGTGTGGCACACACCAAAAATTATAAATATGTATAAATTATTTGTATGAATATGTGAGGTTATATAATAATTGTTGCGACTAGATCCCTCAGAATCGAGTGCAAATCTTTTCAGTGCAAAAAGATGCTTTGTGGTCTTCGGTTTTGTAGTGACACCTCTGTAGCCTTAAAAAAATAGAGTGATTGTTTAGTGCTCCGGGGGTCTTTTTCCAGCACTCGAAAGCTGGGACGAACCTACGTGGAGGCACGGCGCGTACTGTTCGAGCGTGTGCCCCGCGCGAAATTAAAATATTTTTTTTATATTTTTGTATAAATTAACATAATTATGAAAGTGTGTTAATATACATACATACACACTTGCATAAAACAAATAAGTTATTGACAAATGTCAAGTCGTTTTTGGTAATGAAAAAGGTTTTGATGGATATGTAAATGAAAAAGTTGTTGAGTTGGTAAAAACTTTTTCATTCGTGAAAATCAATTGATAAAATACTTTAAATTTATAGTGTTTTTTTGTCGGTAGAAACGGACAGTTTGCTCTTAATTTTTTTTTTGGTTGGGAAAGTTGGCTCTTATTTTCTGGTGGAGTGTGAAGAGAACAATGATTCAATGAATCTGAATTTTAGACGATTGCTTGTTGTGGAGAACATCTTTTCTACCATTCATACTTTCAGCGGCTTTCTTCTAGCGCCGTGTCATTTTACAAAATTGATAGAAATTTAATGGAAGGTGCCAAAAAAGGGAAAATGATGGTCCAGGACGTGTATTAATAATTAATACCCGTCAAGGACAAGCTAAGGTAATTAATACCCCCCAAGGACAAGCTAAAAACATTTGTTAATGCTGAAAATATTCTTGGCGGGTATTAATTATCAAAATACGTCATTGACCGTCATTTTCCCACCAAAAAAGCTGGTGACACAAAAGAATACTCCTCCCTGGCCTCACCCACATGTAGGGATGGCAATTTCATCTGACGCATTCGTATCCAATTTGATCCCCGCTTCAAACAGTCACTAATTTGAAGATCCGATCAAGGATTGGGTAGGATATTGGAATTTTTTTTTTTGAAAAAATTTCGGGAATCGGGTAAGAGGCAGGAATTGATCATATCCCCGACTTGAATCCATTTTCCCTTTTTTACCCGTCCTGTCCCGTCACTGATTCTCCGAAATATTTTTTTCCATTAGTTTGAGGAGAAAAGCATCAAAGTAAACTATAAAATGCAATTTTGATGCTTAGCAAAAAAAAAAAACTCTCTAAAATGCAAGCCGACAAAAAATTACGTTCAAAACTTCCGTGCTCTGACTGACAAGGTGGATTCTGGAATCCAATACAATTATCCAACATATTTCCAAATCCTTCGTTTCAAAATTTATGAAGTTTCATTTTATTACTCAGTACTAATGTTTTAGATTTATAGTAGTTCAGTTTCTTTGTTTTCCCCACATAGTAAGTATAAAAAGTATCAAACTGCGACCCTCTCTCCTTCCAAACTCATAGATCAATATTTATTCTCGCCCATAATTTGTTGTCTTTGTAAAAAATTTGGATTCCCGAATCCCCACGAAAATCCCGATTGTCTGATTGGGGCAGGAAAGGAGGAAAAAACAAAACTCTGTTGGAGATCATCAAATCGGAAACGGGAAAAGGGGTTCAAGGATTGAAAATGGGGATGGTATCCTCCGATCCCGACCCGTCCCCATTGCCAACCCACCCACAGGTTAAGAGAGTAACAATTAACAAACCCCAGAGAGCGATATCCTTCCTAGCATCATCCTATGCTTACATGTTCACATGTGTTGACTTGACTCACATGCTTTAAAATTAACCACCTTTTTTTTTTTTGGTTGAACCAATTAACCACTCTTTTGAATTGTTCTACGATACCTCGTGTGGTACTATAGGGTATGAATGATTTGTAAATCTCAACTATTAGATTGAAAATAGGTGAATCAAGGAAGATCGAGACAAAAAGGCTGAATTATGGATTGTTTTGTCCTGAAAGAGGCGTGGCTATCAGTGTTTGCGCAGAGAGTACAGAGGCTTGAAACGTTTTAAAGAAAACGATCTAGTCTGAGATTCAATCCAAACACCAGCTAATCCAATTTTGAGTATTCTGTTCTACTAAACAGATTGTGAGGTAAACGGCTCCATATTCTCTGTCCTCGTTATACTGTTTCCAACTACCATCCATAAACATAAGGCTGGAATTTGTGATGCATTGGGGTTGACATAAGCCATGACATAAGCCCATTGCTTACGTCTTTGTATGAGCTTATCTATAGTAGTACGATCTTCGGACAAAAAAAATAAAAACAATAATGATTACAGTTGTTTGTGTGTATGAATCACGTGACTGTGTTCACCAGAGAAGGACAACAATATGTGTGAAATTATCCACCACAAGAATACTGGATAGTACTGTCAATAGTATGAAAAAGGCCAAATTTGTGAATTTAATTAAAAATGAGTTGGTTTGTCTTTATTTGAATTTTTTTTAAATTTATTAATATTACATCAAATTTTTTTAGATTATTGAGTCATTTCGATGAGAGAAATCAAAAAGTAAAAAAAAAATTAGACTTTTATTCAAATATTTTGGAAAATAATTACTTATTTCTCAAAATAATTCATCTTTTTTTATTTTTTCTACTAAAAATCAATTATTTCTCAAAATACTTGTACAAAAATATAATTATTTTACTTTTTTTATTCTTCTCATTGAGACAAATCAATAAATTCAAATAATGACAAACCAACTCATGTTAAGTTAAGTGCAAAAAAACGCAACCTTAAGATGGAGTTTTTAATGATGGAGCAATGTAAAAAGTGTGACTTGTCAATCCACTTATTTTAAAATTTCAAATAATGACAAACCAACTCATTTTAAATTAAGTGCAAAAAACAAGGCAGCCTTAAGATGGAGTTTTTAATGATGGATCAATGTAATCCACCTGTTTTAAAACTTCAATAAAACTATGGATACACCACTTGATGTACAAATGTACACCGCCATCTATGAAATCCACTTAGGAATTTCATATAAATGATTTGAGCTGCTTAAAATTTTCACAATATTTTTTTATTCAACCCTGTAAAAATCAGCTTTGTCGGATATCGATATGTTTAGTGTTCATCAAATGGTATACCCATAGCAAGTCTCACTTAAGTAACCAATGCCCACATGATAGGTTTGTACCTTCATCTATTCTACAAAGCAATGTCGTGGATCGAATATATCTAGCGTTGAACTCATTCAATGCACGAAGAATGAAAAAAATCAACATGAACTCTTTTTTTCGTTATCTCGTGGGTCTAACAAGTGTATGCTAGACATATTCATGCATGTATCCGTTTTCTCTCACTATTTTATAAAAATTTGACTTCCACACACATTGTCTGCGCCCGGCCTATAGTTAGGATTAAGCCAATTTATCAAACGGCAACAAAACAACATCCTCAGTCCTCACCTAACCAAAGTATGGAAATTAAATGCTACTTAAAACAAAAAAGGATAGCTTTTCCGTTAAAACCTGGTGTAAAACCAAAGGGGTGAATATGAGACCTATGTGAAGATTACACAGATTCTACAAAGCAAAGGTAAATTAGCATTGATGAAGGTATAAACCTATTAATTACACGTTTGGCAGATTTCTTCACAAAAATGGTCCCCCTTTCTAAGCTCTCTCTTTCTCATGTCGTGAACGGTCATCTTTTTCTGTAAAATTAACCATTGGTAAAGATGAAGGGACGGAGCAATTCGGGTGTATTCAAACGTGAGAATGGCAATTGGTGATCCGATTTTACTCTTTCGCCCCATGGTGTTTAACTACTGGAGTGGAATGCTTTGTAAAAATTTATTTTTAATAGGGGAGTTTCGGTATTAGAGGAAGTCTATACAACTTCATTAGATAGGTGACACCAAAAATTGCTCTCCCTTTATATATTAAAATAGATATTGACTTCTGCCGGTAAAAAAATAAAGCAATAAAACTTATCTTGTTGATTGCCAATATTCTTGTTCGTTAATGCGCAGAGATTCGTTTGTAAGCTCTTCACTAAATTTTTTCCTATAACTATTTTTTCTATGCTCTTACCACACATTCGACAAAAAGTTCCAATTTCGTTTCATTGGGATTGAGATACAGAAATGCAACTCCCATCGTTTCTAAATGAGAGTCTCCTTCTTAGAAATGGTAACTTTTTTAAGAAACATGTAATCATTACACATACTTTCTGCCATTATCCCTATATTTACCTATATTACACTATTTTTATTCACATAGGAGGGACACTTTTGAAATTATCAAATTTCTACTTTTATATTTAGAAAGGGACATCCCAAAATGAAATAATTGACTCTCAATTAAGAACGGAGGGAGTATTAGCAAAGAACAAGGGTAGTATGGAAATTTGTATATCCTCCCTTATCCTACCATTAATAATAAGAACGAGCCTTTCGCTTGCTATTTTTGGTTCCTATATATACTAGGTGAATTGCAACATGCAATGCACGTTTGTCATGCCCGTTGAAAAGAAGAATTTTAAATATTTTTGAAATCGTAGCAGTAGTTGGGGATGACTTGAATCTGCTCCTTATTGGTGGTTAGGAGGTCTCAATTGGAGCAATTCCCTTAATTGCCTTGTCACCTGCTTTCCAACTTCCACGCAGAGTCTTCTGCTTGCAAGTTCAATATCTACAAAATGCAAATATATATAAAAAGCAAGTATATATGCAGATCAATGTTAGTGTGTGGGGGTTGTCCAAGGTTCCTTTAACGGCTAGGATACAAGAAAAACAATCCTATGAACTTGTTACTCAAATCGTACGGGAAGCTGCCCAACTCCTTTACTTAATTTATTGAATGGAAAAGGTAACAAATTTTTATGAATTCATGAAGCCAATCATCAAACTGAAACGTTATTGCCCTCTAATGTCTAATGCAAATATATATATATATCATCAGAACACCCTAAAATTGTAGAGTATGGGTTTTTTTGTCTTCTAGACATAATTTTAGACATCTAAACAACTATTATGACGTGGAAAGTAAAAATGTATTAAGGTGGAACACAGAAACCTTTTAATTCATGCAACAATTAATTGATCTTAGGTTGTTATACAACATATAGAAATTAACACAATGTGATGAGCCCAACCACTCATTTATACTACTATGTATTGTTCTACGATACCCAGTGTGGTATTATAGGGTATGAATGACTCGTAAATCTTAGCTATTAGATTGCTAATGGGTGAATCAAGGAAGATCGAGACAAAGGGGCTGAATAATGGATTATTTTATCCTAGAAGCGGTGTGGCTATCACTACTTGTGCAGAGAGTGCAGAGCCGCGAACCATCTTATAGAAAGTGATCAAGTCCGAGACTCAATCCAAACACCAGCTAATCCGATTTTAGGTATTCTGTTCTACTAAACAGATTGTGAGGTAAACAGCTTCATATTCTCTATCCTCATTAACTGTTTCCAACTACCATCCATAAACATAAGGCTGGAATTTGTGATGACATCGCTTGGTGATGCATGGGGGTTGACATAAGCCATGACATAAGCCCATTGCTTACGTCTTTGTCTGGGTAATAATAGTAATAGTACGATCGTCAGACAAAAAAAACGGCTGATTTTGTTTGGTCGACAGTTTAGTTTAATTTAGTTTTGGTAGTGGATAGAGAGAGAAATATGATAATAATAAAAGATATGAGTAATGATTAAAGAGAAATATGATAAAGTAATAATTAGAGAAATAAGGTATTAATGATTGGAGAAATAAATAAAGTAATAAATAAAAACTAAACTAAAACTAAAAATAAAAGGTTAACCAAACAAAGCCTTTGGCACTTCAATTTTTAATCATAGCACTCAAAAATTTGTCTTTTAATATAAAAATTATACATAACAAACACACTAGAAGATAAATTTTGAAATGCTATTATAAAAAATTGAAGTGCCAAAATTATTTTTCAAAAACAAAACAATAATGATTACAGTTGTCTGTGTGTATGAGTCACGTGACTGGGTTAACCACAGAAGGATCTACTATAGTACTATGAAACAGCTGGCATTGGCAAAAAATAATTGCAGATTCTCATCTCCATGTTGATCGAGCACATATGTGTGAAAGTATCCACCACAAGAATACTGGATAGTACTGTCAATTCCATGAAGAAAAAGACCAAGGGCTTTGTTCGTTTCTCAATTTAGTTTTAGTTTTATTTTTAATAATTATTCTACTTTTTTTTCTAATCATTATCCTATTTCTCCAATTATTACTTTCACATCTCTCTCTATCTCTCTCCAATCATTATCCCTATCTTCAATCATTAATCTATTTCTCTCTCTACCCACTATCAAAACTAAACTAAACTAAACTCTCAACCAAACACTAACAAAATTTGTGAATTTTGTCAATGTATCTAAGGCTGCGTTCTTTTAAACTTAATTTAAATTTAACTTAAAATGAGTTAATTAGTGATTATTTAATTTTTTTATACATTCATTAATTTTGTATCAAATTTTTATAGATTATTGATTTGTCTCAATGCGATGAACTGGAAAAGTAAAAAAAAATTGTACTTTAACCCAAATATTTTGAAAAATAATTACTTATTTCTCAAAATAATTCAACTTTTTTCACTTTTTAACAAATAATTTAACTTTTTTCACTTTTTCTGCTAAAAAGTGGATATTTTTCAAAATACTTGAATAAAAGTACAATTTTTTTACTTTTTCGATTCCACACGTCAAGACGAATTAATAATCTACAAAAGTTTGGAGCAAAATTAACAAATGCGAAAATAATTCAAATAGTGACAAACCAACTCATTTTAAGTTAAGTGCAAAAGAACGCGGCTTTAAGATGGAGTTTTTAATGATGGATCAATGTAAAAAGTGTGACTTATTATTCCACTTGTTTTAAAACTTCAATAAAATTATGGATACACCACTTGGTGTACACCAAATACACACCACCATCTGCGAAATCCACTTAGGAATTTTCGTACAAATGATTGGAGTTGCTTAAAATTTTCACAATATTTTTTAATCAACTTTGTAAAAATAAGCTCTGTCGGATATCGATACCCTTGGTGTACATCAAATGGCATACCCATAGCAAGGCTCACTTAAGTAACCAATGCCCATATGATAGGTTTATACCTTCATCTATTCTACAAAGCAATGTCATGGATCGAATATGTCTAGCATTGAACTTGTTCGATGCATGGAGAATGAAAAAAATCAAATTAAACTCTTTTTTCTGTCATCTCGTGGATCTAACGAGTGTACACTCGACATATTCATGCATGTATCCATTTTCTCTCACTATTTTATAAAAATTTGACTTCCACGCACATTTTTTGTGCCCGCCCTATACTTAGGATAAAGCCAATTCATCAAACAGCAACAAAACGTACAACATCCACAGTTCTCACCTAACCAAAGTACGAAAATTAAATGCTACTTAAAAAAAAAAGAAAGATAACTTTTCCGTTAAAACCTGGTGTAAAACCAAAAGGGTGAGTATGGGACCTATATGTGAAGATTCTCCGAAAACCTATAGGGACCGACGGATCCGACACCGAAATCGTACCAACGGTTGCGACTGATCGTCTCTGGCCACCAGACGGCCGATCCAAGCCGTTCAAAAATTCTAAAAAAAAAATCGAGGGAGCCCATGCGAGAATCAACGGCATTCGATGTGTGTAGGATACTTGATCCAAACACCTTATTTTTGGTGTATATATGTATATACATGTATACACATGTATACATGAAAACTCGGGTGTTTGGATTGAGCACATACGCACGTCGGATGCCATTGATTCTCGCGAGGGGCCACTCGATTATTTTTATTTTTATTTTTAGATGGCTCGGATCGGCCGTCTGGTGGCCGATGACGACCTGGAGCGGCTGTCGGTATGATTTCGGTGCCGAATCTGTCGGTCCCTATAGCAGCACTCGTGAAGATTACACAGATTCTACAAAAGCAAAGGTAAATTAGCATAGATGAAGATACAAACCTATTAATTACACGTTTGGCAGACTGTCCCTCTTTGAGGTCTCTCTTTCTCATGTTATGACCGATCATCTTTTTCTGTGAAACGAACCATTGGTAAAGATGATGAGACGGAGTCCCTCTCTCTGAGCTCTCTCTTTCCCATGTCTTTTTCTGTAAAACTAACCATTGGTAAAGATGAAGGGACGGAGCAGTTGAAGGGGCAAAAGGGTGTATTCAGACGTGAGAATGACAGTTGGTGATGCGATTTGACTCTTTCGCCCCTACCGTGTTTACCCGCTGGAGTTGAATGCTTTGTAAAAATTAATATTTAATAGGGGAGTTTGGTATTAGTGGAAGTCCATACAACTTCATTTGATGGGTGATATCAAAAATTGCTCTCTTTATATATCAGAATAGATATTGACTTCCGTCGATAAAAAAAAAATCAACAATAAAATGAATTGTTTGTAAGCTCTTCACTGAAAATTAAATGCTACTTTAAATGCTACTTTAAATAATAATAAAAAAAGTATAGCTTTTCCGTTAAAACCTGGTGTAAAACCAAAGGGGTGAGTATGAGACCTATATGTGAAGATTCTCCGAAAACCTATAGGGACCGACGGATCCGACACCGAAATCGTACCAACGGTTGCGACTGATCGTCTCTGGCCACCAGACGGCCGATCCAAGCCGTTCAAAAATTCTAAAAAAAAAATCGAGGGAGCCCATGCGAGAATCAACGGCATTCGATGTGTATAGGATACTTGATCCAAACACCTTATTTTTGGTGTATATATGTATATACATGTATACACATGTATACATGAAAACTGGGGTGTTTGGATTGAGCACATACGCACGTCGGATGCCATTGATTCTCGCGAGGGGCCACTCGATTATTTTTATTTTTATTTTTAGATGGCTCGGATCGGCCGTCTGGTGGCCGAAGACGGCCTGGAGCGGCTGTCGGTATGATTTCGGTGCCGAATCTGTCGGTCCCTATAGCAGCACTCGTGAAGATTACACAGATTCTACAAAAGCAAAGGTAAATTAGCATAGATGAAGATACAAACCTATTAATTACACGTTTGGCAGACTGTCCCTCTTTGAGGTCTCTCTTTCTCATGTTATGACCGATCATCTTTTTCTGTGAAACGAACCATTGGTAAAGATGATGAGACGGAGTCCCTCTCTCTGAGCTCTCTCTTTCCCATGTCTTTTTCTGTAAAACTAACCATTGGTAAAGATGAAGGGACGGAGCAGTTGAAGGGGCAAAAGGGTGTATTCAGACGTGAGAATGACAGTTGGTGATGCGATTTGACTCTTTCGCCCCTACCGTGTTTACCCGCTGGAGTTGAATGCTTTGTAAAAATTAATATTTAATAGGGGAGTTTGGTATTAGTGGAAGTCCATACAACTTCATTTGATGGGTGATATCAAAAATTGCTCTCTTTATATATCAGAATAGATATTGACTTCCGTCGATAAAAAAAAAATCAACAATAAAATGAATTGTTTGTAAGCTCTTCACTGAAAATTAAATGCTACTTTAAATGCTACTTTAAATAATAATAAAAAAAGTATAGCTTTTCCGTTAAAACCTGGTGTAAAACCAAAGGGGTGAGTATGAGACCTATATGTGAAGATTCTCCGAAAACCTATAGGACCGTCGGGTCGGCACCAAAATCATACCGATGGCTGCGACAGGCCGTCTCTGGCCATCAGACGGTCGATCCGAGCCGTTCAAAAATTCTAACAAAAAAGAATCGAGGCGGCCTATACGGAAATCAACGGTATTCAATGTGTGTAGGATGTTTGATTTAAACACCTTATTTTTTCTGTATATATGTATATACATGTATATATGAAAAACTGCGGTGTTTGGATTAAGTACCTACGCACGTCGGATGCCGTTGATTCCAGCGAAGGGCCACTCATTTTTTTATATTTTTATATTTAGACGGCTCGAATCGGAAGTCCGGTGGCTAGATACGGCCTGGAGCTGCCGTCGGTATGATTTCAGTGCCGGATCCGTTAGGCCATATAGCAACACTCATGAAGATTACACAGATTCTACAAAGCAAAGGTAAATTAGCATAGATGAAGGTACAAACCTATTAATTACACGTTTGGCAGACTTCTTCACAAAAATGGTCCCTCTCTCTGAGGTCTCTCTTTGTCATGTTATGACCGGTCATCTTTTTTTGTGAAACGAACCATTGGTAAAGATGAGGGGACGGAGTCCCTCTCTATGAGCTCTCTCTTTCCCATGTCTTTTTCTGTGAAACTAACCATTGGTAAAAATAAAGGGACGGAGCAGTTGAAGGGGCAAAGGGGTGTATTTAGACGTGAGAATGACAGTTGGTGATGCGATTTGACTCTTTCACCCCTACCGTGTTTACCGCTGGGGTTGAACGCTTTGTAAAAATTAATATTTAATAGGGGAGTTCGGTATTAGAGGAAGCCCATACAACTTCATTTGATGAGTGATATCAAAAGTTGCTCTCTCTTTACATATCAGAATAGATATCGACTTCCGTCCATAAAAAAAAATCAACAATAAAATGAATTGTTTGTAAGCACTTCACTGAATTTTTTTCCTAACTACTATTTTCTATGCTCTCACCAAAGGTTCGAGAAAATGTTCCAATTTCTTTTCATTCGGATTGAGATATTGACATGGTCGGAAATGCGTAGTTCGGACAACCATCTATGACAATTTGTTTTGGATTATTTAAAGTATTTGAAATTTGTCGTTATGTCGCAATTGTTGAGCCCAATAACAAGGGAGTTTAAAAGTAAGTGAGAATCATCATTAGTTTCAGAACTTCACATTTTTTCTCATTATACATACAAGGGTAGTATCTAATTTCTAATGTTTTAGTGAACTTAATTAAATATGAACAAAAGTCTATTTAAAAGGATGAATGAGCATTGTCTCATTATGCGAATTACAACAGTCAAATTTATTTAAGGGAGGATGCTTGCACTCGCCGTCACCAAACATCTTGACAAGGTCGAGGCTGGGGCTGGGAGTCAGGATGGACCCGCCGTGTTCTGTGGTTTGGTCTGTGTTAGTTTGATTTTGATTTGGGTTTTGCACCCAAAGTTCCTTAACTACTAGGGAAAATGACGGTATATGACATGTTTTGATAATTAATACCGCCAAAGACATTTTCAGCATTAACAAATGTCTCAGTATATCTTTGGCATGTATTAATTATCAAAATACGTCATTGACTTCATTTTCCCGAAATACTAATTTTTGTTGTTGGTTGGGCCTAGGCATGTTGGGTACAAAATAGGATTGTTGTTAGGATTGGGCTGTCTAGGTTGGGCCTGTAAACCCAATTGCATTGTACGGCAATCAGTTAGATGCAAGAAAACTCACATGGTCATCCTTCAAGCAACAACCGAAATTCGACCACTCATGTAGACCACTCTTATTCGATTTCCTTCTACATTTCGACTTGTAAATAGCATGTTTTATGGTGAAGTTAGATGTCATGGATGAAACTTATGTGGGTGCTAGATGTCATGTAGTGTGTAATTTCATTAGTCAATTCTAAAATCAGTGATCCAAATTTCAAAAGGTTTCCTACAAGTGGACGATACGTTTAGCATATGCAGACCATTGAAAATGCGTTGGGACACATCTCTTAGTGCACGTAACCTTACACTACAAGTTCTACAGTTCCGAAACATTACTCTCTTGACTGATATGATAATGTATTTCCTATTGATCTTATTTTATTTTTAAGGACAAACAAAATACAAATAATGTAATGATGTAAGCACAAATACAACTTACATGGCCCTGTATGCCTAACAAAGAGAAAAAAACAAAACATCTAAAAACAAATCTAGCAATAAAAGGAATTTTTCCAAAACTTTGTCCTGAAGCCGTCGGATTGCTAGAACTTCGCCATAAACTTGTCAAAGAACCACTAGTCTCCTTGATGAGAAACCACTCACAATAATATTGCGAACGAAACTTTTGTGGAAGTAGTGAGCCCAAAAATCTACGAAGGATACACAAGAGAAAGCATGTTCTCCCTCAAAGTGGGAGAAAAGCTCTCAAACCCTTGTCCCTATGCATAAAGTAGGAGTGTTTTTGGAGCTTGCCAAAAAAGTCAACAAAGAACACCAGAAGAGTGCTGGAAATCTTAAGAGAGAAAAGCTCTCAAGCTTCCACGTATCAATCTTATTTGTGTTTGGGGTTGATCCTGCATCAACCCATACCAGACTCGGCCCTGCGCATAAGCCCACTAGGCAATCTTCTTGGGCCTCTAGCTTTTGACCCAATAATAAGCATCCAAATATCCAAAAGACAATAGTTAATATTATAATGCTACACACACAGCAAAAATGCACAGATTTATTGTGGAGCCCACTACGGGTCCTACACAAATGATCCGATACGTTTATTAAATGTAAAATATTTTTTCAAGGACCTTCGCAAAAAATCAACTCAATCCTATACTTATAGGTGGTCGATTTAATTATCTAACTTTTTATTTAGATTTTAGGACAATGAAAAGTTAGATGATTGAATCAAGCATCTATAAATATTGGATTGATCTGATTTTTCGTGAGAGTCCTTGAAAAAATATTTTACATTTAATGAACAGCTCGAATCGTTTTTATGGAATTCGGAGTGGGCCCCAAACGCGGATATGATCTTTGTGGGAGAAGTTTGTGTGAACAGACTTACTGTACACAATATTATTTATGTCAATAATACTTTATATAGAATAGAATAGTTCGATCAACTGTAAGAATAGAACCGTCCAGGCTTCCAGCTACAAAGTTGCGTGTTCGACTTTTAATACCTACTTTTTAACGTGAAAGTATTTTGAACTTCTAAAAAAAATGGTATTCATTGATAGAGGTCAGATTCGAACTTCACGACATAAAAACCCTAGAGGGGTTACATGAACTCAGCCACCGCATCACAAGCCTATCTTGTGTGTTACAGACTAAAATCTCATTGTAGGACGCATTGGACCATGGCTAGTGGCTACCCCATCCAACTATTTGATCTTGATCCTATTTACATAAGCACCCACATTTTCCGTAAAGAGTATCAATTGGGACAATAATAGAATTGAATCACAATTAAATTGTTTGGAAATTAAGGAGATTCTAGCACGGTCAAGAGTGGGAAATCAAACATTGGAAAGCCTAGCTAATCAATCCTATAGTCTTTTTTTTTCCCGGATGAGAAGAAATGATTCACATTCAATAAAGTCCAATGGTACGTACTTACAAAGGATTCTATCCAAAATACAATGACAAAAATCCAGGACAATAACAAACAAAGTAACAACAAAGCACCAAAGTAAGAGAGCTATCTCTTTCATCTATACATCAGCCTCACGTTCTGTAACACATGCCATCTTAGTGAGGGAAAGGGGAGGAGTCGCTCTTCCATCTCTCGCACGTAGGAGATTGCATACAATTGGCAAACCGCCAAGTAGACTCTGCGGGTTGAATCCCATAATCCATCTGATGGCCTGCATTTTACTCCTCTTCTCTTTCACAAAAATTGTTACCAAGTTAAATGTGTGATTCAGTAGGAGAATTGACATCAACCCCGACCACACTATAACTCCAATCTTGATGGTATAACCGAGTGATCGATGGTCCGTTTTAGGGGTAACCACAAAGGTTGCAAACACATGTGTGGTTGCGATTGCTGTAATTGCCAACCACATGGTCACCATAAGGAACCACATTGCAGCGTTGTTCTTGAAATTAACCTAATCCACTGATGAGCAACAAAATCGTGCTCAAGGATGCGACGAATCCGATCGTGTTAAACTAGAGGAAGTATGGATAAGAGCTTTTATGATGATAAGCCATCACGGATTCATCGGCTACGTGCCCATCATCGTCTTGCCAGACGCCACCAAAAGGGTTCACCTCAGCTTCGAATGCCATTGTCATAATAAGTACTGTCACAACCAATAAAGGATCCCTTTTCTTTGCGAGCCAGTCGCCACCTACGAGATCCTTCACCTGTTCGGCGTTGGCTTGTCGAAGCAAGTTTTCGATATTATCCACTTCTTTCTGATCTGATCCAAGGAGCAAACGGTCCATTGCTGTGTGTCCACTTGAACGTGGGTCAGGACTGATGATCGAGAAAAGAGCAGTGAGAATTGCAATAGAAGATAGCGGGTTCATTTCGGAAAATAACTTACGGAAGATTTAAGGGTAAGTTATTTTCATCCAATTGATGGAAAATGTTTTACATGTAAAATATTTTTCTTATTTTTTACACAACCAAACACCGGAAAATAGGTAAAATATTTAATCAGAAAATATTTTACGTCTAAACAAACGGAGCCTAATTGTCAATTCTATGAATGTGACCACTGTGTTTAATTTTTATTTGGAAAAAAATTCCGCAAAATAAGGAAAGTGCTAACCTGTTTAAAACATTGTTTACTTGCAGTCCAGACTCTAGCATAGATCAATGGCTATAAATTATAAACCATTATATATCTCGTAAATGTATGTAAACATGGTGATCTTTAATAATGATATTGCAAAAAAACGTGACTTAATCCACTTATTTAAAAAAAAAATAATCGGTATTGAAGCTGGTGCTTTTTTTTTTCTTTCCCCTCAGCAAAATGAAACTTTTATAACACTTGAAATGATACATCGAGCATGCTTGAACATAGAAAGGATTACACAAATACTAGTTAATTCAAACAAGAAAAACGAAACAGCTAAAACAATACCCTCCAACAGAAAGTTGGATGGCAAACATCTCCCCACTCAAACAAATTATAGTGTTAGCAACTGACTCCATCCAGAAAAATCCAAAAGTCCTCAACCGAATACATCTTTATGTTGAATTTTGCCTTTACCCTCATTGCGACTCTAGTTTTGATCAAATCACCAACTTCCCCAGCACTTGTAGTTGCATTGTTGAACACATAAGCATTTCTTACCAGTCACAAAGACCACAAGGTTGCGAAGAATGTAGCTTCCCACAAATGTTTTTCTCACTTTTTTGAATCTGTTGTGACCCCACCAAATAAAATGGTCTTCCACAAAGACAGGGCAAACCTCACATGCCACAAATCCATAATACGCGACCAAACATCCCAAGAAAATTGGCAATGCAAAAATAGGTGATGTGATGTTTCCAAGTGCAACGAGCAAAACGGGTAGAGTACAAATTGACCCTCGGAAATCAGATTTCTACCCAATAGCTCAGCTCTAGTGGCCACTTTGGATTGAATAGCCATCCAAGCGAAAATTTTCACCTTTAGGGGACAAAGGTTTTTCTAGAGATTTTCCAATACCGGACTTCTTGAGTACCCATCATTCTCCCACTGATTGTACACTGATTTTACCGAGAAGTGATTGTCCGGAGACCATTTCCAGCTAACGGAATCTCGCATGGCCGAATCCAGAGTTACGAAGTGCAACCACTGTTTTAATTCCTCCACTTGCAACTTTTCCCAGTCACGTAAGTTCCTACTAAAGATCAACTTCCATCTTTCCTCATCGGCCTCACCTTTCAACGCATTGACCACTGCTTCTTTTTGAGTTGAAATTAAATATAAGTGAGGGTACTCGTCTCTAAGGGTTGTATCCCCTAGCCAAACATGATTCCAAAACGAGATCTCCATGCCTGAGTGGATCTGTAATCGAAAACCCCCTTGAATGATATTACCGATGCAAGAAGATACATCCCCAAGTGCACAGATGTCCTTCCAGATTTTTGTAGCCCTTCCAGAGGCCAGCATATGAGGAAATCAACAGTCATGCTCCAAATTATATTTTCCCCGAACGACCCGCACCCACAGAGAGTCACCGTCCTTATGAAATTGCCACCACCACTTCGCCAGGAGAGCCAGGTTTTGGATCATCAAATTCTTCACGCCTAACCCTTCGTACTCCTTCTTTCCACAGATCACCTCCCATTTGACTAAGTGGATTTTTTTCTTATCAATTGTGTCTCCCCAGAAAAATTTCCGTTCGATTTTCTCCGACACCTTTGCTACAGTCGAAGGCATTTTGAAGATAGACAAAAAATAAATCGGTTGGTTGGCAAGAGAAGAGTTGATGAGAGTAAGTTTACCTCCAGAAGAGTTGTATCTTTCACGCCACACACTTAATCTCCTTTCCATCTTCTCCACTATGGGATCCCAAGTTTTAACCCTATTGGGGTTAGAACCCAAAGGCAAGCCCAAATACTTAGTAGGCAGCTGATCCACTTTACACCCCATAGCTTGTGCCAATGACTGTACATCTTGTTCAAGTACCTTAACCCCACAAATGGAACTTTTGGAAAAATTGATCTTCAGCCCTGACATAAGTTGAAAGCATCTACCGATTCTTTTGATACTAATAACCTCCTCCATGTCATTGTTACAAAAAAGAAGTGTATCATCCGCAAACTGAAAGTGGGACACTACAGCCCCATTTGCCCTTATTCTTACTCCTTTAATGATATTCCTGATCACAAGCTCTTTCTGATAAAATGTTAAGTCCTTCAACCACAACATTAAATAGAAATGGGGATAATGGATTGCCTTGTCGGATGCCTTTCTGAGTTTTGAATTCCTTTAACGCTGAACCATTAATCAACACTGACATTGACACCGATGATACGCACTCCTTTATCCAATCACACCATTTCTCTCTAAATCCCATTTTTGCAAGAAGATCTAGCAAAAATCCCCAATTGACACAGTCGTAAGCCCTTTCAAAGTCAATTTTAAGAAGTAAGACCCCATGAGAGTTGTTTTTCTAGCTATGATCGAATAACCTCGTTTGGTATAAGGACTCCATCCAAAATTTATTTTCCCCCTATAAATGCAGCCTGAGATTCTCCAATAATTGATGGCAAATGAACCTTAATTCTGTTGGCTAGCACTTTGGAAAGCATCCTATACACCCACCCCACCATGCTAATGGGCCTATATTCCTTAAACGTCACAGGACAATCCACCTTAGGAATTAAGACAGCAAAAGTCGAATTAATACCTTTCGTGAGTTTGCCATTGGAGTGAAATTTAGAAAAGAATTGCATAATCAAGCCCTTCATAAATCCCCACCCATGTTTCACAAAGGAGAAATTAAAACCATCCGGACCCGGAGCCTTGAGACTACTACATTCGTTTTGAGCAACTAGGACCTCCCCCTCTTCGAAGACTCTACCAATCTGGACAGAACTTTCAAGTGGTAGCCTTCTAAGAAATACTCCCCCTAGAACTGGCCTATCAGCTATGTCCTCTTTGAAATTGTTGTTGAAGTATACAACTATTGCTTCTTTAATATCCTTCGGATCTTCTAACACTCTCCCATTTGCCTTGATTGAACCCACCAAATTCCTCTGAAACTTGTTATTGGCTATAGCTTGAAAAAATCTTTTTTTTTTTTTTGGTAATTATACCTCTTGTTCTGCTATTTCTTTGTCTGCTACCAAGCCTTGAACCCAGACCTTGGGGACTTGAGAAATAACAACCCACATGGTGTCAAGGAGGCTTAGTTAGCTTGAAAAAATCTTATGTTTTTGTCCCCCAATTCTATCCAATTTAGCCTAGATTTTTGTCGCCATAGGGATTCCGTTAAGTGAGATAGTCGCCAAAACTCTGCTTTAGCTTTACATCTAGATGCTTTTTCCTCTATACTGAGTTGTCTCTCCTCCGCTAACAGATCGAACTGATGCAGTTCAGCTTCCGTCACTAACAAGGTTGAGTTTATATCCCCAAACTCCTCTTTGTTCCACACCTTTAGCTTATTTTTAATGGCCCTTAATTTTTGCAGGATTTGGAAGCCAACCCATCCAATCACCACAGTGTTCTCCCACGTCTCCTTTGCAATTGCCATACACCTCGGATTTGATTGCCAAATATCCATGAACATAAACGGTCTCGGACCCCAATCCCGTTCATCATCCGTGAGCACAATTGGGCAATGATCAGAAATCGGCCTATGTAACCCCCCATTGAACCATGCACCTTGAATTTTTCAAGCCACTGTTGAGCTATCAAAAATCTGTCCAATCTACTATGGACCGCATGATCTTGGTAGTTAGTCCACGTAAACCTCCTACCCATCATCGGAAGGTCGATAAGTTCCATATTATTGCTGAAATCTAAAAAATCCTTCATTCCCCTCTCCATTCTCTAGCAACCAACCCTTTCACTGATCGCTTTAATCACGTTAAAATCTCCCCCAATACATCACAGGACAGTAGAAAATGCTTTCAGAGCTCTCAATTCCTCCCAAACTTCTCTCCTCTTTACCACATCATTTGGAGCATAAATATTCACCACAGTACATGGGAACTCATCATAAATCACCCCTTGCAGAAAAATAGCAGATCTATGACAGATAATGTTATCAGGTTTGAAAAACATTTTTTTCCAAATCGCCAATAATCCCCCTGAAGCCCCTACAATACTAGAGCAAACAAAATAAAAGTCACCACTACCCTATATTCTTTGGACCGAAATAACATCTATAGATTCCAACTTCGTTTCTTGGATCAACACCAAAACAGGCTTCCTCTTTTTTATCAGCTTAGACAAAAATCTTTTCTGAAGGAAATAGAATCCCACATTGCTTGGGAGTGGAATGAGTGATCACTTAATAACATTTGGGACCTCTTCACTCATTGCCAATTGGCTTTGAGTTGGATATAAAATTTCCACAAAGGTTTTTTTTTTTAAAAAGAAGAAGAGCAAAAGCAGACATTAGAGTAGACAATGCAGCCCAATTTAGAAATGAGGAAAAAGAAATAGTAAGTCAAACAACCTTATGTGGAGTGGGTACTTTTTGTCACAAAGCCAGGAAAAAGAGTCACTCTGAATCATTTTTTACATTTGTCATCTTTTCTTATCGTATTGCTGCCATGGTAAGTTTTTCCGTTTTTTGTTCCTTTGAAAGAATTATGGCGTTGGTCCCTCAAACATTCGATGTGAAGTGGAACAACATATTGTATCAGCCCATGTTGCTCTTAGTTGGAATGTTCTTCCTATTTCTGCTTCATTTCGATCAACATGTGTTGGTAATTTCCTTCATTTTCCAGTCTAAAAGTTCAAGGATTTAGTTGACTGTTTATGTGAATTTTTTTGGAAAAACTTGCCTTATTTTACTAACCGTATTCCTCATTGAAAGTTTTCCCATGAGAGCATTTAAGTATATGTAGAATCAGTTTTTTTTCCCTCTCTTTTTATTTTCCCTCATTCTTGTCGTAGGTGTGCTCCATGTGTACTCTTTTGGACATACTATTTGTTGAATATTTAGGCATTTGATATTTGATTCAACTTGAGTGCAAAGCAATGCATTGTGACTTATCGAATGATCCCCTCTTCCTATAAGATGATAAAACTTGGTCCGCATGCTCAATGATTTACTTCCTAGGTCGATGTATCATCAAGTTCTATTGCTGATTCAATTCATGCCTCATGACAATTACTAAACTTTGTGGAGCAGGTAACTGCTCAGATTAAACCACTGTGTGACAAGGCTAAAGAGATACTCATGAAAAAAAGTATTTTTCAGGTACAAGTTTATGTTGCTGCTTTGATATTAGAGAAAACGTACTGTAATCTAGTATCACAAAAGATAAGTATTACTAACTTTTATAAATGTACCTTGATTGAAGGAGCATGATCTATGCTGCCTTACCCTCCAACAATGGCCATTCTTTGGTTGTTAGGCTTCTTCCTTGATGAGCACAAAATACTGACACTTAGAGGCCCCAATTTTATAGAGTATGTTGTTAGTTCCTAATTATGCTTAATTGACTAGTATTATTATCTTTTTATTCATTTTCATTATACAATTGTGTTTTTGCAGGAAAAGATAATAATCTCAATTATTTGGTCTCAAAGCCGAGCTCGTGGTTAAGTAGTCAAAGTGCAATCCAAAAGAATCTAGTCCTGAAAGAATTCGAGCTAATGGAAGGCAAAATAAGGAATGATATTAGATATTGCCTAATAAGTAGAGTCTAGGAAGGAAATAATTATATTTACCTAAGATCAATTTCTAGCATTATATATAGAAAAGCAGAGAGTTCGGCCAGAGAGGATCACCACGCACATCACTATCTCAGCATTCAAGGCCACGGCTAGAGAAAAGAATAGAGAGCAAAAGAAGAATATTTGTAAGATTATTATTATGAATTCTAGTCGAATGATTCATTTGTTTTTATCGATGAGAGGCTAAAATCTTCAACTAGGATTGAAGATGAAACCCTATAAGTTTTATTGAGTAATTTTATGCATATGATTTTTCCTACGTGCGTTCATAGTTTATTGTTCTGATCTCATTAATTAATTGGGTTGAAATTCGGATATGGATTCAATCGGAATGGGTTTTTTCCCATGATTTGATATCATCCTATTAATCGAATTGCTTGGTTTATCAGAGTTAATATTTAAGTACGAGATATCTACTGTGATTTGTTTTTTATGCGGATACAGTTGATAATTTTGACTTAAAACCTTGTAGCAGAGGAGGAACATATATTCGATATAAATAAAAAGGGCTTAACGATATATTATCCACGGTGGTTAAGATTAGCCTCTAAACCATTGTGCTGAAACAAAAGGAAAAATCAATATTGCATAAGATTAGTTGACAAATACTTGTGGGTGTGGATTCCGAAATCTTAGTTACTTTTCTCAACCGGTAATCTCACTACCTTTCCGTCCTAGTTTCATTGTAATTTTGTCATTGTTTTATTCAATTCTTAGTTTATAAAATCAATCACACTTTTGTCAACTAGGTTAGGGTTAATCGATTTGAGTTTATTTAGTTTTTCTATTAAAAAATTATAATTCCCTGTGGGTTTGACCTCGCTCTTGCATTACTATACTTCGGTATGATTCGTGCGCTTGCGAGTACATTAAAATTTCACATCATTCCTTATCGGATAACTTGGACAAAGCTTGCCTTTTCTGAGTTTTTTTTTTTAATGGTAGGGTTGATGATAGTGTTTTGTTATTCGTAGGAATATATAATTGAAAACTCAAATTTGGATATTGTCTGAGCATGTTTTGATTTGTTAGGTGGGTTTTAGCTTTATCTGATCAAGAGTTTTAGAGGGCCTTGTATTTTAGGTCTTAATTGAAAACTCAAATTTGGATATTGTCTGAGCATGTTTTGATTTGTTAGGTGGGTTTTAGCTTTATCTGATCAAGAGTTTTAGAGGGCCTTGTATTTTAGGTCTTAAGTGCTTGTGTTTGTTAATGTTGTTATGCCATGTGGGCAATTGTTGAGAGAATCACAAGGAGCCTATGTTTCAAGGAGTACTTCTGGTTTCTCATTTTATTAATTGTATGCTCAGCGTCTAGAAGATAACCATGCCTTGAGTTACAGAGCACATCAAATAACTGATTTTGGTTTCTCTGATTGTCATCAACTTTCTCTGAGGTGTTCATTTGCCAAAATTCATAGTGCGTTTCGTGGGAATGTGTAATTGATTGTTTCTTCTCTGCAGCCTTTAAAAGGCCTGTGACCATTTGTGGTGACATTCATGGATAGTTTCATGATCTTGCAGAATGAAGAAACTTTGGACAGCCTCAAAGACAACAAATAGTCAACTATCTACAACAGCTTCACACAAACTGCAACCACAAGTAAAGATGAAGCCTTTTGCTATGTAAAAGCCTTTTGCTATGTAAAGGCCTTTTGTTATTGAAGATGTTCAGCCTAATTTCAGTAGGCCCTTTTGTAATAAGAAATGTGGCATATTTATGTATATGAAACTTATGCACCCTATGCTTTCGGAAATATTCAACACCATTCAATTCAACGGGCATGACAAACGTGCCATGCATGTCGCGATGCACCTAGTCAAGTAAAAAGAAAAAGTTGTGAAGGGAAATCCCCTAAATTTATCTTTTCCATCCACAAATGCCTTGATCCAAAGTTACAAACACTACCTCGATTACAAGAACATAATATGCAGTTCTTTATTTGAGTTCATCATAAACAACCTGTTACCTGCCTATAGTTTTTTTTTGCGATCGGCCATACGTATTTTTATTAATCTTTGGAAATGACTACAAAAATTGAAAGGATCACAGGCACATCGACATACTCCACCTGAGAGCCAAAATTAACAAAAAGAAGGCAAGATGCCGACCAAATCACCACAAACAAACACCGAAAACCGAACAACCACTAAAAACTCATCCTCCGTGAAATCATCTTCATCAGCCACCTGCCCATTGTTGCCGAAAAAAAAAAAAAAAAAGAAACCCCTGCCGATCGTTTTTGTAGGTAATGGAAGTCCAGCTAGCACACTTGTTTACAATCTTCTCTCTCCCAAACAGTCCAATATCGGAGGATTATTGTCCTTCACAACATTATAATACAGACCATGAACAAAAGTTCTAACATTGGAAAGCCTAATATTCAATCCTATATATATCGTCTAAGAACTGAGGGGAAAGGGGAGGAGACGCTCTTCCATCT
Organism: Rhododendron ovatum; assembly: GCA_019656835.1. Classification (NCBI taxonomy): domain Eukaryota; kingdom Viridiplantae; phylum Streptophyta; class Magnoliopsida; order Ericales; family Ericaceae; genus Rhododendron; species Rhododendron ovatum. Next base: position 10,842,937 of record CM033793.1, on the reverse strand, counting down.
TTGCCACCTAGGAAGTTGCGTAGAACGGGTTTACAATCGAGGAAACACTACGCCATCTCAGATTTCATAATCCTTTTATTTGCCTGCATTTTGCTCCTTCTCTCTTTCGCAAAGAATGCCACCAACCCGATTGTGTGCTTCACTAGAAGAAGACTCATCACACTGGACCACACTATAACTCCAATTTTAATGATATTAGTGAGTGATGGTCTGTCCTTTTTAGGAGTAACCACAATGTTGGAAAACGAATATGTAATTGCCATTGATGTGATTGCCAACCACATGGTCACTATCAGGACCCACATCATAGCCTTGTTCCTGAATTTTAATCCGCTCATGAGCAACAAAATTGTGCTCAATGATGCAACAAACCCTATCGTGTTAAAGCGGAGGAAGTACGGATAGGACTTTTGATAATAATAAGCCATTACAGCTTCCCCGGCTTGATATTTATCAGTGTCCTCTTGCCAAACTCCTCCAGGAGGGCTCACACCAGCTTGGAATGCCATTGTCGCAATAAGTGATGCCACAACCATTAAGGATTCTCTTTTATTTGTAAGCCAATCTCCACCTACGAGATCTTCCGCCTGTTTAGCATTGGCTTTTCGAAGTAAGTCTTCGATATGACTCTTTTCTACCTTATATAATCCAATATGACTCTCTTCTTTGTTATCTGATCGAAGGATATCTGGTCGAAGGAACAAAATATCCATTGCTGTGAGTCCACTTGCATTTGTCGCATTCACATCTATTGTTAGCTTCTCTAGGACATAACACGCGATCTGAAATATTTACATTGCATCTCAAGGTTAGATATAAGAAATCAAAGAACATGTTTCCAAGTGATGATTTCCTTCCGAGAAAAAAACCTAGAAACTGAGGCGGTTGTACATTGATTGTTCAATGGTCACATGAAACACCCAATAATTTATTTTCTTAGAATACATGTTAAAATTATGAGTTAGCCTTTTTCTTGAACACCCAACTCAAATATTATTAACCACCCAATTCTACCCTAGTCTTGAACGTCTAACTCAAAAATAATTGAATACTAAACTCAACCAATTGAACACTCAATCACAATTCAATTACAGCCTGTCAATTCAGGTAATACATATTTGAACGCCTAACATATTACCTCATATAAAGCTCACAAAAAAAATTGAAAAAAGAAACAGAAAAAGAAAAATCAATTGGTTAAGTATTATGCTCTGCGATCTCTCGCCATCTCTATTGTCGATGGTCTAAATGTGTTATTTTCACATTTGCGACAATAACTTCTCTATCTTTTTTTGGTCTAGTTAGCTTATAGAATTACAGACAAAGCTTTAAAAATATTCAACTTTAGTGCAAAACCTCGTTAACTTGAATAACATTTCTTTGAATTTAAGACTACAACAGAAAATCTCATCATGTCATTCTAACGAACAACATATTTTCGAAAGATCGACCCCAACATACTCGCTACAATTTTTTTGGCTTATCTACTTTTTTGTTCTCTACAAATAGGCTCGGTTTCAATTTCGTCCTCCGAAAATTTTTTATTTCAATTTTACTCTTGTACTCCCTCCGTCCCCTTTTTAATGTCCAGTATTCCATTTTGGGCTGTCCCTTAATAAGTGTCTATTTTGTAAAGTTAGTGGATAAAAATGGATACATTTTCTATTTTGCCCCTAAAAGTATATTCCATTTTGAAAAGTTAGTGAGTAAAAGTGTAATGATGATGTTTTTATAGAGGGTAAGTAGGGAAAGTGGAGGTAAAAGTTGATGTGAAATATGTAATGATGATATTTTCTTAATAAGTTGGAATTACGAAGCGGGACACTTAAAAAGGGACGGTGAGAGTATTATCTAACGTTTCTCAATGTTATCCTTCCATCACAAAATTGGATGGAAAATGCCTAAGAGGCTAACGGCTTAGGTGACCTGGTAAAATTTTGGACAACAGGGCACTAGGCCCCACCTCTCTTCCCCCAATTCGTTTTCCCCACTTTGTTAAATGAGAAATTTTTCAGTGCTGGGTGGGCACGGGACACGTGGTGCCCGACACCATCTCGGCCGTCTAATGAAGTGTTGGACGGTCCAAATCTGCTCAGGTAATTTTAAAGTGTGAAATGACTAAAATATCCCTCGGCAGCCGAACAAATCTGAGCCGCCCAACACTTCATTGGACGGCCGTGATTGGTGCCGGGCACCACGTGTCCCGTGCCCACCCGGCACTGAAAAATTTCTCCTGTTAAACCCTTCGACCCGGCTGCAACTTCAACTGTTTTGGTTTGGGCAGCCATTTTTTACCACTACTCACCTAGACTAAACCAGTCTCAACATCACCAGATTGAGAACCACTTCTAGTGAAGTTGGTTGTTCATCTCCCTCCCCTCAAAGGTGATCAAGGGTCGAGTCCCACAGGGTCGGGGCTTTTGGGATCAGGACTATGGATGGTCTCTGGAACACCCCCTTAACTCCCGCTGATGTATACAATGCTAAAAACAAAAAAACCATTAATTACATCACTAGATTCACCACCTACTACCTAATTAGTTAAAGCCTGCGCTTTATTATACTACTGATTCTTCCTGCATTAGATCCCAGTGGGTTAGCCCTTGGGCCGATTTTGATTAATCAAAATTCTTGAGTTTGGTTCAAAAGAAAAACATCCCAGTGGGTTTTTCCGTGCAAAATTAATATTGTGTTTGGATGAGTTTTTGAAAAAAAATTATAGTGTTATGAGTAGAGAAAGAAATGAGAGTAATAATTGAAAATAGAGATAATAATTAGAGAAAGATAGAGAGAAAAATAAGAATAATGATTGAATATAAGTGTGAATAATGATGGGAAGTAACTTACCAAAAAAAAAAATGATGAGAAGTAGGATTAATGAGTATTTTTTGAATTTAGAATTTTTTTTGAAATCACTATTCAAACAAGGGATAAGCCTCTTTAATTTCAAGCACATAATGGTGACCTGAAATTTTGATGACTTCCAAATCCATCCTCTCATAATCTCATTTCACTCCACCTTTGCTGGTATAAATAAATCCTGAGCTAATACCTCGTTTCCATATCCATTGCAAGAAAAAATATTTTCAGACTTTTGTTTTGAGTAGAAATCCAGAAAAGCAGAGGAAAGCAACAAGTTAGGCATGGAAGGATTGATCCCGATGCTATTTCACGCCCTCAAGAAACAGAGGCCCCATAACAGCTTCCGGTGCTTCTCTGAGGGCTCAAACCGTAGCTACCACATGTTGATCGGGCCACAAGACTCGGTCGACAGCTCATCCCACCACTGTCGAACCCGGTCCGAGTTCCAGCCTTCCACCGTTGATCATTTCCCGAACCAGAGGTTTGGTAAGGAATTCTCTCGCTCGTCCGAATTGGGCTCGAGATTCGCATTGGGTATCACTGGGGATTTAGATGTTGGCAAACGATTTTGGGGATTTGGGGGGAAACTATTTTGGAAATTTAGGATTTAGGGTTTTTTATTGGGTGGAAAGATGGTCACACAATTCACATCACCAAGCCGTTTGCTACATAGGCATTTTCCATCCAATTTTGTGACGGAAGGGTAACATTGAAATATATATGTTAGATAACAAAAGGGTACAATTGAAACAAAAAATTTTATGAGGACGAAATTGAAACCGAGTCTATTTTGTAAGGACCAAAAAAGTAGATAAGCTAATTTTTTTCAAAAGCGTTTTAATAGATTAATACGCCGGTTAAACATTAGCACAAATATATGAGAATTCGTCAAGGACAACTGTAAAATTTAACTCCCTCCATTCTTGGAACACTGTCTACTACGCAATATGACAGTTTAAGAACTGTAAAATTGAACTCCCTCCATTCTTGGAACATTGTCTACTACGCAATACTCCAATTTTCAAAAAATAAAATTTTCGCACCGATTAAAATGGATTGATAATTAGAGCACTTAATTTTTTAATCATATTTTTAAATATATCAATGGTCTAAAAAAAATAAGTACTCCAATTTTTCATCTGTTTAAATCAATACGAAGATTTTATTTTTTTAAATATTTTATTCTTAATGATTATAATTAATTTTTAGCTCTAAAACCCTCATGTATAGCCCTAAGATAATCGTTGAACCAAACAAAGAATAATTAGTTGAGAAAGCCATGGATACTTTTGTCATTATATTGAAGCGACTCCGATCTGGATTGATAATACCATGTGCCAGTAGGTATTAGTAATCCACCTTAATCTCAGAACTCACAATCCCATGGGTATGTTAGTCCGGCCATTGAGAGTGAAAGCAAACAAGGAATTAGTAGACCAATCCCATGGTTGGAGCCGATTTGCAAACGGGGCATCAATATAGTGCTAGTATATTCACCCACTTTTTGTGCAAAAATGATAAGAGTATAGTAAAAGCTGTACAAACAGCTTGTGCAGATCAATTTTGGACTCATCTCAAGTTCCACAAAACTTTTTTCTTAGGATCCCTGTAAAAAATCATCTCAATCCGATATCAATAAAGGCAATTACGAATCATTTAACTCTGTTTCAAAATTGAACAGAATGAACGACTCCGATCATCTTTGTTGGAATTGAGACGGGTCCAAAATTGATCTGTGCATGCTATTTGTATAGCCCCTCTCCTTTCAGTGGGCGACATAACAAAATTACATTATGCACGTAGTGAAAAGAATAAGGACATACCTTGAAGCGTTCATACAAAATAGCCAGATGCAAAATGGTGTTTCCATCACTATCCTTAGCGTTGACAAAATCCCGACCTTTTATCTTCTTCAACAGTTTCTTCAAGCTCTTCAACTGGTTGTGCTTGACACACAAGTGCAAGATCGTCTCATTTTGATCCACCCTGACTCGAGCCGCTTCCGGGCGGGCTTGAACCAACTCTTTCAAGGCATTGGTCTTGCCTTCCATGGCAGCCACATGGACGGGGTTTTTACCGTCTCGATCGCGAACCAAGCACATCTTTGGGTTGGCATTCAATAATACCTTAACAATCTGGTGGTGCCCCATGGCCGATGCCAAGTGAAGGGCAGACCGTAGTTGCGAATCTAAGACTTCTGTGAGTCTCAATTTGAGCTCCGGTTTGAGATTCAGTAGTTCTTCGACAAAGTGTGTTTGGTTGTTTGATGTAGCCACGTGGAGAGGACTTGCGGCGCCATTGAAACATCCGTCTGCAAATTTATGTAGAATCAGTGGATCTTTTTGGATTATGGCGTCCAGTGAATCGGTGTCCCCTGTAATTGCAGCTTCACAGAGGTCGTGCTCCATTTGGTTGCTCTCTTCAGTCTAGCTAGTTATTTGGGTGTGTGTTTTAGTAGACGAGTATGCGGAATCTGCAGACTCACCTCTATTTATAGCTCCATTTTGCATGTTTGTGCTGTATGTAACAAGGATGCGATGACATCATTGATATGGGATGGGCATATGGGATTGTGAACACCGTAAAGCTATAAGGACCGACCTGACGGCTAAGCCGGACCGTTTCCAGCCACCGGATGGTCGATCCGAGCCGTTTAAAAATTTAAAAAAAAAACGAGGGCGCCCACATGTGAATCAAGCACCTTACACACATCGGATGCTGTTGATTTCCGTATGGGCCACCTCGTTTTTTTTCTTTTTTCGGCAGCATTTGATGGATTAATGTTGTGGAGAGGATCTTTTCTACCATTCATACTTTCAGCTACTTTCTCATTTTACAGAATTGATAGAAATTGAATGGAAGGTGCCTAAAAGCTGGTGAAACAAAAGAATAGTCCTCCCTTCACACACACACTCATAGGGATGGCAATTTCATCCGACGAGTTCGTATCCCATCCGATCCCCGCTTCGAACGGTCGGCAATTTGGAGATCCGATAGGGGAGATTGGGTAGGATATGGGGATATTTTTTGAAAATTTTTCGGGAATCGGGTAAGAGGCGAGAACAGATATATCCCCGACCCAAATCCATTTCCCGTTACTCGCCCCGTCCCTGATTCCCCGAAATATTTTTTTCCATTAGTTTGAGGAGATAAGCTTCAAAGCAAACTAAAAAATGTAATTTTGACAAAATAAACTATAAAATGCAAGCCGACAAAAAATTACTTTCAAAACTTCCATGCTCTGACTGAAGGTGCGTTTCATAGATCTTCAGATCTTGATTTCCAATACAAGTATACAACATATTTCCAAATCCTTCGTTTCAAAATTTATGAAGTTTCATTTTATTAATGTTTTTAGATTTATAGTACTGTAGTTTAGTTTCTTAGTTTTCCCCACATAGTAAGTATAAGTATCAAACTGCGACGCTCTTTTCTTCCAAATCCGTAGATCAATATTTATCCTTGCCTACAATTTGTTGTCTTTGTAAAAATTTTGGATCCCTGAATCTCCACGAAAATCCCCATTGTCTGATTGGGGCGGGGATGGAGGAAAAAACAAATCTCCGTTGAGGATTGAGTCGGGGAAAAGAAAAGGTTTGAGGATTGGAAACGGGAATAGTACCTTTCGGTCCCGACTCCCCATTGCCAACCTTACCCACAGGCCACAGGTTAAGAGAGTAACAATTAACAAACCCCAGAGAGATATCCTTCCTAGAACCATCCTGTGCTCACATGTTCACATGTATTGACTTGACTCACGTGCTTTAAAATTAACCACTCTTTTATATTACTCCGTATTGCTCTATGAGATACCCAATGTGGTATAAGGGTATGGATGACTCATAAATCTCAACCATTAGATTGAAAATGGGTGAATCAAGGAAGATCGATATAGAGAGGCTAAATTTTGGATTGTTTTATCCTGGAAGTGGCGTGGCTATCAATACTTGCACAGAGAGTGCGAAGCCGTGAAACATCTTAAAAAAAGCAACATAGTCCACGACTCAATTCCAAACACCAGCTAATCCGTGACTCAATTCTCAGCCATTATATTGCAAATGGGTGAATCAAGGAAGATCGAGACAAAGAGGCTGAATTATGGATTATTTTATACTGGAAGCCGCGTGACTATCATTGCTTGTGCAGAGAGTGCGGAGCCGCCAAACGTCTGAAAGTAAGCGACTCAGTCCGAGACGCAATCTAAACACCAACTAATCCGATTTTGGGGTAAACGGCTCCATATTCTCTGTCCTCATTAATTGCTACCAACTACCATCCATAATTCTGTTTCCAACTACCATCCATAAACATAAGGTAAACATAAGGCTGGAATTTGTGATGACATCGCTTGGTGGTGCATGGGGGTTGACATAAGCCATGACATAAGCGCATTGCTTACGTCTTTGCATGGGCTTGTCTACAGTAGTACGATCTTCAGACAAAAAACAAAAACAATAATGATTACAGTTGTCTGTGTGTATGAGTCAGGTGACTGGGTTTACCACCGAAGGACCTACACTATAGGGAGTATGAAACAGCTGGCATTGGCAAACAATAATTGCAGATTCTCATCTCCAAGTTGATCGACCCCTTGTGTGTGAAAGTATCCACCACAAGAATACTGGATACTGTCAATGAAATGAAAAAGACCAAATTTGTGAATTTTGTCAATGTCTCTTAGGCTGCGTTCTTTTAAACTTTTTAATTTAAATTTAACCTAAAATGAGTTGATTTGTTTTTATTTGAATTTTTTTTGCATTTGTTAATTTTGCGTCAAATTTTTATAAATTATTAGATCGTCTCAACGAAAGGAATCGAGAAAGTAAAAAAAATACTTCTACCCAAATATTTTGAAAAATAACTACTTATTTATCAAAATAATTCAATTTTTTTTACTTGTTCTGCTAAAAAGCAGTTATTTCTCAAAATACTTGTATAAAAGTATAATTTTTTTTTCAATTCCTCTCATCGAGACAAATTAATAATCTACAAAAATTTGGCACAAAATTAACAAATACAAAAAAAAATTAAATAATGACAAACCAACTCATTTTAAGTTAAGTGCAAAAGAACGCAGCCTTAAGATGGAGTTTTTAATGATGGATCAATGTAAAAAGTGTGACTTATTAATCCACTTGTTTTAAAACTTCAATAAAACTATGGATACACCGCTTGGCAGTGGCGGACCCAGGAATTTGACACAGCGGGGGCATCAAATTTTTTTGTAACCGTAATATACGAGTTATAGTTAATCACATTTATTCCAAAATAATTTTAGCATTCATGATAAATTAACAATTTTAAAGTATATATGTATTTTAATAATTAGCTACTTGGACAAACTTGCCCACCTTGACTAAATGCATTAAAACAATATTATCATGTTCAACATCTATTTTTTTATTTCTAATTAACTCTATTATTACAGTTTTGGGGACAAAAAGTATACAAATGCAATGTGAGGTAGACTCGAACCCACGAATAGTATAAAAAATAAGGTACGACCTACTATTTTCTACTGCCTTTTGAAAAAAAAAAATCACACATTTTCTACTGCCTTTTGGAAAAAAGGCAAAAAAAAAACACACACACACAAAGCTCCACAAAACTGCATAGCTGAAAACTAGCAGGAAAAAGGCAAAAAAAACCTGCAGGTGTGCATGGGGTAAGTCTCGAACCCAGCAGCTCTTGGTTAAAAAAAAATAACTTTACCACTGCACGAACAGACAATTATTTACATATATTCAAAACCGCAAAAAAAATATATATATATTTTAAGGGCGTGCAGGCACGTGACCCCATGTGCCCTATGCTGGGTCCGCCCCTGCCGCTTGGTGTACAAATATACACCGCCATCTATGAAATCCTCTTAGGAATTTCATACAAATGATTGGAACTGTTTAAATTTTTTACAATATTCTAATCAACCCTGTAAAAATCAGCTTCGTCGAATATCGATACGCCTGGTGTACATCAAATGATATACCCATAGCAAGGCTCACTCAAGTAACCAATGCCCACACGATAGGTTTGTACCTTCATCTATTCTACAAAGCAATGTCGTGGATCGAATATGTTTAGCGTTGAACTTGTTCGATGCACGGAGAATAAAAAAAATCAACATGAACTCTTTTTTCTGTCATCTCATGGATCTAACGAGTGTATGCTAGACATATTCATGCATGTATCCGTTTTCTCTCACTATTTTATAAAAATTTGACTTCCACACGCATTGTCTGTGCCCGGCCTATAGTTAGGATTAAGCCAATTTATCAAACGGCAACAAAACAACATCCTCAGTCCTCACCAAACCGAAAGTATGGAAAATGCTACTCCACTATAAAGGATAGCTTTTCCATTAAAACCTGGTGTAAAACCAAAGGGGTGAATATGAGACCTATTTGAAGATTACACAGATTCTACAAAGCTAAGGTAAATTAGCAATAGATGATGGTACAAACCTATTAATTACACGTTTGGCAGACTTCTTCACAAAAATGGTCTCCCTCTCTGAACTCTCTCTTTCTCAAGATGTGACCAGTCATCTTTTTCTGTGAAACTGACCATTGGTAAAGATGAAGGGACCGAGCAGTTGAAGGGGCAAAGGGGTGTATTCAGACGTGGAAATGGCAGTTGGTGATGCGATTTTACTCTTTCGCCCCTACTGTGTTTAAACCCGTCGGAATTGAATGCTTTGTAAAAATTAATTTTTAATAGGGGAGTTTCGGTATTAGAGGAAGTCCTTACGACTTCATTTGATGGATGATACCAAAAGTTGCTCTCTCTTTACATATCAGAATAAATATTGACTTCTGTCGATAAAAAAGAAACAACAATAAAATGAATATTGTTGATTTGCCAATATTCTTGTTCGTTAATGTGCAGAGATTCGTTTGTAAGCTCTTTCACTGAAATTTTTTTCCTAACTATTTTCTATGCTCTCACCACACATTCGAGAAAATGTTCCAATTTCTTTTCATTGGGATTGAGATATTGACATGGTCGGGAATGCGTAGTTCGTACAACCATCTATGACAATTTGTTTTGAATTATTCAAAGTATTTGAAATTTGTCGTTATGTCGCAATTATTGAGCCTAATGACTTGGGAGTTTAAAAGTAAGTGAGACTTATCATTAGTTTCCGAACTTCACATTTTTTTCTCATTAAATGTTTTTTATCATTAGTTTCCGAACTTCAAATTTGTACTACCTAATGACTTGGGCAGTACCTAATTTCTAATGTTTTAGTGAACTTAATTAAATATGAACAAAAATCTATTTAAAAGAATGAATGAGCATTGTATCATTATGCGAATTACAACAGTCAAATTTATTTAAGGGAGGATGCTCGCACTCGCCGTCACCAAACACCTTGACAAGGTCGAGGCTGGAGCTAGGAGTTAGGTTGGGCCCGCCGTGTTCTGTCGTCTGGTCTGTATTAGTTTTGTTTTGATTTCGGCTTTGCACCCAAAATTCCTAAAATACTCGGGAAAATGACAGCTCAGGTCATGTTTTAATAATTAATACACGCCAAAAACATTTTCAGCATTAGCAAATATTCTCAGTATGTTCTTGGCGAGTATTAATTATCAAACACGTCATTGGACATCATTTTCCCAAAATACTAATTTTTATTGTTGGTTGGGCCTAGGCATGTTGTGTACAAAATTGGATTGTTGTTAGGATTGGGCTGTCAAGGTTGGGCCTGTAAACCCAATTGCATTGTACTCGCCGACCCGCTTGATTTCAATCAGTTAGATGCAAGAAAACTTCACATGGTTATCCTACAAGCAACAACCGAAATTTGACCACTCATGTAGACCACTCTTATTCGATTTCCTTTTACATTTCCACTTGTAATTAGCATGTTATATGGTGAAGTTAGATGTCATGGATGAAACTTATGTGGGTGCTCGATTAGAATATTACCATTTGATTTTTCCGATTTTTTAAGTTCTTTTTGTACTTCCTTAGAAGTTAAGAAGATCCCGAATACAAAGGTGTAATGTGTAATTTGAGCAGTCAATTCTAGAACCAATGATCCAAATTTCAAAAGATTTTCTATTGGTGAACGATACGTTTAGCATATGTAGACCATTGAAAATGCTTTGGGACACATCTCTTAGTGCACATACCCTTACACTACAAGTTTTACGATTCCGAAACATTACTATCTTGACTGTTATGATAATGTATTTCGTATTGATCTTATTTTATTTTTAAGGACAAACAAACTACAAAGAATATAATGATGTAAGCACAAATACAACTTACATTGCCCTATAGGCCTAATAAAGAGAAAAATCAAAACATCTAAAAAACAAATCTAGCAACAAAAGGAATTTTTCTAGAACTTCGTCGCTGAAGCCGCCAGATTGCTAGAACTTCGCCGGAAACTTGTCAAGAACCACTAGTCTCCTTGATTAGAAACCACCCATAACAATATCGCAAACGAAACTTAATTTTGTGGAAGTAGTGACCCCAAAAATCTACGAAGGATATAGAAGGGAAAGCATGTTCTCCTTCAAAGTGGGAGAAAAGCTCTCAAACCCTTGTCCCTATGCATAAAATAGCAGTGTTTTCGGAGCTTATCGAAAAAGTCAACAAAGAACACCAAAGGAGTGCTAGAAATTAAATCTTAAGAGAGAAAAGCTCTCGAGCTCCCACATATCAATCTTATTTCTGTTTGGGGTAATTCTACTTCAACCCAAACTAGACTCGGCCTTGGGCATAAACTCACCAGGCAACCTCCTTGGACCTTTAGCTTTTGACTCAGTAATAGGACATCCAAATATCAAAAGACAATAGTTAATATTATTTAGGTCAATAATACTTTATATAGAATAGTGTAGCTCAACTGTAAGAATAGAACCTTCCAGGCTTCTAGCTACAAGGTTGCATGTTCGACTTTTAATACCTACTTTTTAAAGCGAAAGTATTTTGAACTTCTAAAAAATATGATATTAATTGATAGAGGTTAGATTCAAACTCATGACATAAATAACCTAAAGGGTTACATGAGGTCCGCCACCGCACCACAAGCCTATCTTGTGTTACAGACTAAAATCTCATTGTAGGACGCATTGGACGATGGCTGGTGGCTACCCCATCCAACTATTTGATCTTGATCCTAGTTACATAAGCACCCACAATTTTCCATAAAGAGTAGCAATTGGGACAATAATAGAATTGAATCCCAATTAAATTGTTTGGAAATTAAGGAGATTCTAGCACGGTAGAAGAGTGGGAAATCAAACATTGGAAAGCCTAGCTAATCAATCCTATAGTCTTTTGTTTCGTTTTTGTTTTGTTTTTTTTTTTTTTTTTTTTTGATCATGGGAAAACTACTTCTTTGATCATGGGAGAAACTGAATACACCCTTTTCACATCTGTAATTCAATCGCTGAAGGTGAGGAACTGTAACAACCGATCGACAGGTGGACCCTTCTTTCATATTTAATCTATAAAGCCTTATCATGGCTTTTATAATATTCACGTTAATTAACCAGACCACTAGTCTAATTGATTTTCCAATAGTGCCCTTCTATTTATTCCATGTGTCATCCAATCGACGGGAATATAAAAATCACAGATATTGTACAAATAATGCCTCCTTATTTAGTTGAGTTAAAACAATTAACTCAATTAAATAATTCCCCAACTCACGTGATCGGCATATGGGCTTTAAATATATATATCCCTTTATTTTAAATATATATATCCCTTTACTGTAAAAAGTTACGGTTCACAGTTATTTTCTCCTTTGAAAGATTCTTCAATTGAAAACAATGGCACCCAAACCAAAAGCTCTGTCAAGCAAGGCAATGGCATCCAAAGCATCTTCTAGATCTTCGGCTCCTCAATCGAGTAAGGCAAAGAAACAGAGCTCCCCAAAACCAGGAGCTTTTACTGAAAACTATCCTTCGAGATATCCTCAATGCCTCAGATAAGCGAATCAGTTGAATCAATACTTCATTTCAATAGTTAATAAGTCAACCAATTTTGTGCTTGGACCAATTTACTTTCCTACCGCACCTGGGGAATTGCCAACTTATTATCCCGTAAACTTCGACGAGCCTTTACTTCTCTCACTCCTAGGCCTTCACCGGACTAGTTGGAACACCAAAGGCATAATCCCATCATGGCCGACTGTTTTTCCATCTTGGGAGAAATGGGTCAATCGAATGAAGAGCTATATGCTTTCTTCGTGGCGAGAAATAGACCTTTATGAAGCTATAGACCTTTCCACTCAACTAATGGAACTAAACCCTAATTTGATTGCTGCTGTTGCATGTTTTTGGTCTACCTCATTGAACACCTTCGTATTCTCATATGGACCAATGACCCTCACAGTTTTGGACATAATTCACCTTACTGGTCTATTGAGTATAGGCATAGAGGTCAATGCTGCCCTTGATCACCAGCCTTATGACCCGCCATTCCAATTTGAGGGTTCAAATAGTTATGCCAATTTCCTAGCCAATTATGTTGGACTAGGTGATGAAGAGCCTTCATTTGATGAAAAGATTGCTTTTTACCTATATTGGCTCAACAAATATCTGCTATGTGTCTCTGGCGTGAAGATCACTCAGGAGTATGTTCGATTAGCCATCTGTCTAGCTCAGGATAGTAAACTTGCTTTAGCTCCCTTTGTTTTGGGTACTATGTATAAGGGCCTTTGGACATTTGTCCAAAACAAAATAACCAGTTGTTGTGGTGGTCCCTTCTGGATACTCCAAGCATGGCTGTATGCTTATTTCCCATCGATTAAACCTCTTAGCTACTACCCAAAGAGAAAGGACAGTGGTAGCTGTTTAAGCTATGCTGAATATCTATTATCTCATGAACTAAGGCAGGAAAATTCTTCGTCCAAGTTATACTTCAGGATGTTTTATAATCCCAGAATTGGAGAATCACCCATTTGGCTTCTTTTTAAGGAATGCCAATACTCTGCCTCTGAAAAAATAAAACCAATCCTTCAATTGTTGGTCCCATTCCAAATGGTGAATGATTTTTGGGCCAGTATTTTGATCCCAAGATTTATCTCTATTGTATTTTCCCCGTCAACAACACACTTTTCAAACTGCAGCTTTGAAGTATACATTCCTAATCAGTGTGCCAAGCAGGTTGGGCTAGTTCAAGGGATCCTTGTTCCTTATACTCACCCTCGGATTAAAGATTTGGCCAACACTAGGCCAAATGTGACTTAAGTCTCCCTCATTAGGGAGCTGGTTGCACAGTTTCAAGGAGCCAAGACAAGCTTTGAATTTAAAGTTTTGTGGTTGAACCATCCTCCACACCAGAATTCAACATGTTTTGGGAGTGTATCCAAGCAATAATTTTCACAAAGACTTGGATAACTGCTTTTTAAGGCTCGATACAAAGGACAATCAATCACGTATACTTACTATCACCTCTGTTATAGTTGTCTAATTCAATATTCTTATTCTAATTATCAATTTTCCTTTGCTATTCCATAGTTCCAATTCGCAAATCTGTCCCTCAACTTCGAAGTCAAGAAAAAGGGAAAAAAGTTAAGACTACTGAGGTTCTATCCACTTCAAAGAAAAGAACTAGAGGTTCTTCTGACAACATCCAGCATCCTCCACTTATGGCAGATGCTATGAAAAGCCATAATCCACCTAGTCGACGGACAAAGGTAAATCAAGCAAAAGTAGTTGAGGACTCAGAGATCATAGGATTGTACCGAAGAGTATGAACCTTACTTCTATTGTTTGTTTATAATTTGACCCATCGAAAATATTATTATGGTCAGTTGCTAACTTATTATGTCTTTTCATATCAGAGAACAAGGAGAAAGCTTCAGCTACAGGCCCATTCAGATGATGAAAATGGCCAAGACAAAGGTTCAACCATTGACCTATCAAATGTTGCAAAGCCTATACCTCCTAAGAATAAGTCCAATTCTCCTGCAACCTCACCTGTCAAACCTCAAGTTCAGAGTCCGAAGGAGACGAAACTTGATATAGGTTAGAGTCCAATGGTGGTAGAGCCAACAGAAGCACCTATTGCCCCAGAAATTGTCGTATATGACCCTATCACTGATCTTATCCTTGGTTTTGACCTCTGTGGCCAAAATAATGTTCCCACACCTCACAGGGATAAGGAGACTGTGGAACCAACATCTCCTAAGGAAAAGGAGGCTCTTGATCTGGGAAATATAGAACTTAGTCTTTCTACCCTTCAAACAGCAGACATTGCAGAGGAATAGGACGCACAGCCACTTGTCACACCTATTCCTATTGTAGAACATGGACCTTTTCTGTCGATGAAGGCTACTGTAATCCTAGAGCAACCAGAAGCAACAGAGGACTTTCCTATTGCTAGCCAAGAAGTGGCTATTACAGCAAAAACTCCACTAGCTTCACCTTCATCAATCAATGAGGTGAACCCTAATTTGATTAAAGCACCAACTTCTTACTTGGACCTTATGTTGAATAAAGCCAAAACATATTCTGAATCTTATTCAAGGTCCATTTCTGAATTTTCTAAATCCTTGACCCTTCCTACTTTCTACAAGCTCAATGAAGAAACTAAGGATGAAGTGAAATCCTTCTTTAGGATGCTAGAACACCCCTTAGCAGAGATTTCTACTAATCATATCCCAGCTTTTACTAGTTGTGTAAGCCACTTGATATCAAAGAAAATTCTCCCATTGTCTGAACATGTCAAGCTTGCAGAGTTTGGTTCGAACCTGAGTGAGAACCAAACTATAGCAGCTTATTGTCAAAAGGAAATGAAGGAGAAGTATGATACCATGAATCAGTTTGCTAGTGTCTCAAAGAAGTTGGACACAATGGGGAACAATAACCATTAGTTGAAGGATGAACTGCAACAGATTGATATTGAAGAAGCTGGACTCCTTGCTCGTTTAGACCAGCTCAGATAGCAAAGAAAGTCTTTATTTGCACAAAAAGAACTGATCAATCACTAGTTGGCCAACATTACTTATGATGAGCAAGGGACTAAAGCTATCATATCAATGGCCAAAGCTGATTTTCTGAAGTATCAAGAGAGATACAATGCTATCAACAACAGATAGAGTTATTTTTCCAAACTGTTTATGGAATTCAAGTCAAAAATCCATTAATCATTTTGTAAACAACTGCAATTTTGGCCTATATATGTCAAGCTTTTTTAGTTGTTACTTTTTATTTCTTTTGTGGTAATGCTCAGCCTATTTTAAGGCTTGTTAAGTCAGGTTAATTAATTTTATGTTCAATTTAATTTTCATGTGATTCATATTAAACCTTTAATCTAAGGTTTACTCTGATTTCCATTCATTCCGTTGCCAAA